>OZ012738.1:129131280-130331280 GCA_963859935.3 Lathyrus sativus
TTAATAACATTGTTGGTTTGTGGAACTGTTTGGTGGAGATGTCGGTGAGTGAGGTGATGAGAAAGTATATAGAATACTCAGAAAAGAACCGTGAGGATGAAGTCGGAACAATCGTGAGAGATAGGTAAAAGGAAAACACCCTGGGTTTCCCGAATAGGAACGAGTTCGACGTGTAGATTTGTACCATAGTGCTTTGACCTGAGAAGTACCCCTGAGTAGTTTATTTTGACAATCAGGTTTCATCAATAAGAATCGTGTGTGCAAGGTTAACGAAAAATATTGAGCTAAGGCACAGAGAAAGAAAAAAAAACAAACAAAAAGGGGCAATTAGGCGACTAATCCTTCTAAGTTGGGTAACCCTCACCCGGTTATTCAGCCCAACGGCGGTCGAACCTAAAAGCCATTCAAAAATAATAACAGTGCCAGAAAAAGAAAAATGTTGTTGATGAATCTTGTGCACACGAGGAAAATCATAAAAGTCGTTATAGTGATTGTCCGAATGAAAGGGAGGAAAATCGAAAAAGAAGACTTAAGTACAAAGCATAGTCGGAAAGGTTACCCATAGGGAGACTGAGGTCTGTGGTTTACCGCAGTCTAGTGTTTGCATGTTACCTGTTTTGAGGGAAAAGCCGAGATTAATCCTAGTGGGACTTGGAATGAGAAGTTCAAGTATGATTATCATCACCGTAACTCACATTTCTATGGACGGTTCCGTTATGAAAAAGATAGTAAGTTCGGTTTGGCGAGCTTTTTGCTTGAGGACAAGCAAAAGTTCAAGTTCGGGGGAGTTTGATCGGTGGATTTCACTTGTGTTTTCAAATGCTGTTTGTTGTTAATTTCGCACCGTTTTTATCTGTTTTCGAAGCTTTAGTTGTTATTATCTGAGTTACTCGTAGTTGTTTGTCTTCAAGTCTTATTTTGAAGTTTGTATTACTTTTGCCCCTGGTGCGTTTGATTCGGTTTCTTTTAGTGTGTTTTTGGCAGGAATGGATAGCATGACAGTCGCACCGCTTTCGGAGGCAAAGAAAAGTCGGAAAAGGGAAGTCAGAGCCACAACACGGGTACCTGTGTTGCACAACACGACCCGTGTCAGGGAGGACACGGTTGGCAGACACAGGCAGGAGAAGCAGAGGAAAATGGAGAACAGACGTACAACACGAGTGCCCGTGTCACACAACACGGCCCGTGTTGCAGCCCCTATAGAAGAAAACACACCCTGAGGAGTCAGCAGCCTGACACGGCCACCCGTGTTGCACAACACGGCCCGTGTCATGGCCACTGAGAGTGAAATTGTTATTTTTCTGATTTTTATGTTGTCAGACCTATTTCGAAGGGCATTTGAGACATTTCGCGATGTAATTTGAATTTAGATATAAGAGCCACTTTTTAGAAAGGAGGAGACACTTTTGAATTGATATTAGGATTGACAACTGAGGAAAGAGTTTTTCTGGAGAACAAAGGATCGATCAAAAGCGGAAGCAATTGATGATCCAAGGGATCCAACTCGAATTGTAATGATCTTCTCCTTTTCATTTCTAATTGCATTTATGTTTACGAAGAACATGAGCAGCTAAACCCCCAGTTGTTAGGGGGTGGCCCTAAGTTGCGATATATATATATATATATATATATATATATATATATATATATATATATATATATATATATATATATATATATATATATATATATATATATATATATATATATATATATATATATTATTTTGCAACAATCTTAATGCGTATTCATATTGGAAAGTAGAATTCGAATTATGCTTAGGTTTTAGTCTGGAAAGTCAACCTAACACTTTTGCAAAATAGTCTCACGGTCGATATTGCTTAGGAATGAGGATATCCCGTATCACGTATTTTATGGTCGGAACTATTGCTTGATGCTTTTCATGGACACTGAGGAATTAGTGTACATGAAACTCATCAAAGGGTTTTTATTAAGGAATTAAGGAAAACTAAATTGGCCAACTGATGAATTAAGGTTAATAACTATTATAGCAGGATAATCCTACATGGTCTTTACTCGCATCGTATCCACTCCCCTAACACGGTTCTTAGATTGATTTATAAGTCTTTATTTACTTGTTGTATTACTCTGCTACCAAACAAACCCCTAGATCTTTTGTTCCTTTGAATACTAAAAATCCCGTTAATTACTACGCAGTCCTCGAGATCGATACTTGGGACTTTTCCCTTATTACTACAATCGGTAAAAATAGTACACTTGCTATTTTCCCGATCATATCGCGTAGCAACTATTTTGGGAATACTCCCTCATAGTCCTTGCACTACGTCCTAGATAAGGCCAATGTGGGGTTAAAGGTAACTACATTCCCCAGTATCACAGGCTCCAATTGAAAATAGTGAATGTTTTCACGAGTACTCGATCAACAATACCATTTTCGAAAAGGCCTCAACTGAGCGGTGATTCTCAAGTCAGCTTGGTCGGGATTCGCCTCCCTATAAGCCTCGTCGAATATATCACCTTCCTATAATAATGTCACTCAAGTCCGCGTGTAGGACTTATCTCACAATAAAGATACCCCAAGCAAGGTATAACAGATGTATATACAAACAAGCAAATAAAGCAAAAATAAGCATGAAAATAAGATAGGGGTAACCCTCAAAAGACAAGAAATTTCCCCAGTGAAGTCGCCATTTTCTGTTGCGGTGAGAATAGGATATCAAATTATTAATAAATTTTAATCACATCTTTAGTTCACAACCGGTATTTGATTTATCCAAAGGAAAAACCTATTTTGCATCGTAAACACAATGCGGGGAGAGATCTAGGTTCGGGGGTTGGTTAAGCTTAGGGAAGGTATTAACACCCTAAACTTCTGTAGTACTCTACAGGAACCTCTTGTTTTAATGCTTACTATTTTGCTTTAATTATTTGATTAATGGTATATGCTAAAGGTTAAAAGGTGAAAAGAAAGACCTAAGGGTTAGTCCTAAGTTTACTCGCCAAGACTCACATCTTGTGCCTACGTATCCGAGGTAGGGGATGGAATCATAGTAATCGTAGTTCCCATCAAAAGGAAGGAAGAGAAACTTCTTGACAGTGGTCAAGGTTTCAATGGGGGAATAAGCGTTCTTAAGGAAGCGTTTACGTGGAGTGCGACGACTCCTATTTCTATGTTGAAATTGAATTGAAATTAAAAAGGTAAAATAGGTATTCCACAGTGGAAACCTAAAACGGAGTGTGGCGACTCCTTTACCTAAAGCTAGGGTAAAGGGTAAACTTGTCCGCGGCGGGACGCCTATGCAATTAGGGTTTTGGAAAATGAAAGGGTCAAAGGTAAGGACTATTGACACAGCGGTCAAACGGCTAGACCTATTCCTTCAGAGGGGAAATGTACGATGAATAATGCAATGAAATAATTATCGAGTGATAGTATCGAAATATGAGAAAGCATGTAAGAATAATAACGGTACAAAAGCAACGATTGCCTCGCATAAGGTACAAACTCTAAAATAATGAAATGCGAAAAGTGCGAGATTAATAAATTGTACAACTGAGAAATACAACATGAACGACATAAAAATTAGATAAAAATAAAACGGCAAGGTTACGGAGACAAATCCGCAATTAGGCGACATTCCAATTCAAAACTGAAAGTAAGATACTAGACATTTTTTCAAGAGAAGGATTAAAGATGAATTGAAGAATTTACAAGAGGAATTTTAATTTTATAAATTAAATTTTTGAAGTTTGGGGAATTGAATCCATTTAGAAATTAGTATTTACAAAATGGAAATTTTAATTAGAAAAAAAATGTGTAGATTAAATTTACAAATTAAGTTTAAAATTTTTAATTAAGTGCTAAAATTAAGTCTTAACTCTAAGGTTTTTTTTTTTTAAATGGTTTTAATTTTAAAAAAAATGGCTTTTCTTTTAAATTGGGTTTTAAAGATAAGTCTTAAAAAAATGGTTTTTACTTTTTATGTTTTAAAAAATGGGTTTTAATGTTAAGTTTTGAAAATTGGTTTTAAGTTAAAGTTTAAAAAAAATTTAAATTTTAACAATAAGCTTTAATTAAGTTTTAATTTTAAGTTTTTAAAAATGAGTTTTAATTATAAAACTAAATTTGATTAATGTTATGTTAACAAAATTTTAATAAATTAATTAAACTAATAAAAATCTTAAATAAAAAAACAAAAAAAACAAAAAAACAAAAACGAAAATATAAGAGGGAGAAAGGGCAAACTGTTGCTGTTGAGTTGCATGTAGGGTTTTGAACCCCCATTCCATCTTCTTCTTCGCGGCGCATACTCCCTCTGGTTCTTGATGCTCCGCCCACTTTTCTTTCGTCTCTCCGCCATGTCCATCTTCCTCTTGCTTGCGAACCTGCAAAAAACAAAACGACATTCGTGAACAAGAGTTGCTCACCCTTTTACGGGTTTAAAGCGACTCTTTTGGTAGCTGGCGGTGGCTGAACAACGATGATGAAGTGGAGCTTCTGAGTCTCATGATGATGATGGTGGGAGATGCGCCGATGATGACAACCTGAGGCGTTTAGTTTGTCCGCGATTCTCCGATGGTGATGGTTTTGATGCTGGGTTGTTGCCTTCTGATAAACCCGCAGCTGAGATTTTGTTCGTTTGTTTGTGATGAACTCTACTACTGTTCTTTGCTTGCGCTTGCGCTTGCTATTGCTTTGTTGGGTTCTTCGAAAAAACTCTCCCCCCTTTTGATGATGAACTTGTGATGTTCTTATACTGTTCTTATTCTGATATTTGGGTCTGGGTGTTTCACGTTTTTTACGATTTAATTTGTTTTGGCATGGTTTTGGAACAGAGATTTGCGGAGGAATTGTTTCCCTTTATGATGATTATGTTTTGAGGTTGTTTTGGCACAAAAAGCTGCGGATTTGTTGTCTGGCTCGTTTTGCTTGCAGAAACTTGGGAAAGTTTGTTTACGTTGTGTTTGGCATTTGACTTGATCTTACTTGGAGAAAATCTTGCGAAAATGGTTGTTTCTCCTATTGGATATGGGTTTGGTGGTTGGATCTGGATATCCATGGAGTTTTTTGGTTATCGATTTTTCTTTAAGTCTTGTTTGGCATGGATGCAAAAATCTATTTTTCAGTATAATCACTTTTTCCAAAAAAGCACTTTTCATTTTCTCTCTCTTAGAATACAAACTTGAACAAATATTGCCCGGTCCGTGCCGGGGTTGGAAAGTGATGTCGGGAGCTGGCGGCGACCTCGTCGTTGTTGCCTTCCTGACTTACCCGATGATGAACTTTAACTGAGGGTATCAGAGTGACAAACAAACCACTTTTAATTTATTCTAACCATTTAACAATTGTTTTTCTCTATTGTCGATTTTTACAGGTTCGAAGATCGAAGAGTTGGGCGCGGAGCCAATCTTAGAAAAATTAGGCATTTTAGGACACTTAGGATTTAATTTTTTAATTGTAATTAACCTTGTAATAAAAAATAGAATTTAAATAAATAAATTCTATTCTTTCTTAATAAACTGAAATCATTTCTCCGATTAAATTTCTCCTGATTAAACCGAAACAACTAAACTCATTTAATTAAATTTATCTGATTAAGTTCACTCGAGTAAATTCGTCTAGTTAAATTCGTCCAATTAAATTCGTCCAATTAAATTCGTTCAACTAAGTTCATCCACTTAAATTCACACAAATAAATTCATCTGATTCAATCTACCCAACTAAATTCGTCTATTTAAGCTGGTCCAAATAAATTCACCTGAGTAAGTTCATTCGATTAAAACTTATTTGATTAAATTCAAACGACTAACTCCATTTGATTAAACTCACCAAATAAATACGTCTGATTAAATTCAATCCAATGAAAATCATCCGATTAAGCTTCGACGTTCCAAACTCCAAATTCGACAATTAATCCTCTTGCACGATTTAAATCCGACGTAATTGCTGAGTCCAACAAATCCCTTTGCAAATTAATTGGTACCTAATAATAAAATCGGTGAATATGACCTTAAACGGATAAGCAGAGAAATTCGATTAAACAACGAAACAAACTGTCCTCCGCATTGAAATTTCAAATCGTATCTCAAATGATTTAACTCGGTCACCTGAATCAGCTTGACTAATAATCATGATTGGACCCGCAAATATTCATTGTAGATTCAACGCAAACTGAAATTCCACTATTTCTATAAAATCGACTGATGACTAGCAGAAAGCAGGAAAACGTATGTCTGTCAGAATGAATTCCTCAAAGCAAATCCTCGCACCAATTTAACCCAAATCCACTGATATCTCGACACATTCAGCTCCATATGGTTTAGGAATCAAAAAACATTTCTGAAATCTCACTGAGGACTGAATCTCGGCTCTTGAAAAAAATGTGTTGTATCACGAGAAATCTGACGTCAAAAACTGCCGTAAAATTCAACTCATCCTCAAATAAGTCACATGACTCGGAGATGGAAACCCTAATCATTTGAGGGATTCCTGAGGATGACTTTGCTTCCTAAACTGTCAGCAGACCGCAAATTAATGACCCTTTTCCCTTCACCAATTAAATCGCACACAGTGTGATTTTTCCTGCAAAACCAACAGACTGAGCAAACTCGTTAGTGGTTAGTTTATAATGCAATGGAGAATGAGATGAAATGTGAAATGAACCGACTAATTTAAGGGTAAAATTTGGGGTATGACGCCACTCAGTCAATGGTGGACCATTAAATACGTATTTCCAAGGAGATTGTGGGTTAGTTAATAAACCTGACTTCTCTCTTCCATAGGAACATTTCTTCCCACGTTTCTCATGCTTATGCGATAGGATGACTTTTAAGGGCAAGGTGATACATCCCTTTGCGTGGCATGTTATCTTCGCTCCTCATTGGATGCCCTACAATCATCGCCTCAGTAGAGTCATTTTATAAATATAATACTACATAGTCCATCAAGCACAAAGCCTTTTGATAAAGGGTGAAGTGTTTTGGATCGCAACTCAAGGGAGTTTAACCTATCTCGGGAGGGACTTTCATTGAGTCCTCAAGCAAGAATTATGATCAAGTCCCTTAAACTAGATATTGGTCGTTCCCCTTAGGCATGATTCTTGATTCTGATTCTGCCTGAAGAAACACTAAGTCCCTTAGGGGATCGTTTAGTTAGCCTATGGAATCTAAGTGCCTCGGAAGAAATTGTATGCAGCCCAGATGACAAGACTATAAGCCCCTCATGCAAGGTGTTTGACCTTTCAGGTGAGACTTCCATTGAGTCCTCTAGCAAGACATGTGACTAGGTCTCTTAGACTAGGTATCAATCGGGCCACTTAGGTGTGATTCTTGATTCTGGTCCCCCTTAAGGAAACACCAAGAGCCTAGGGAGAGAGCTCATTTAGCATGGGGAATCTAATTCTCTTAGTCAAAATTATATGTAGCCCAGATGACAAGACTATAAGTCCCTCAGGTGAGGTGTTTGACCTCTCAGTCGAGACATCCATCGAGTCTTTAAGAAAGACTTTTGAACAAGTCTCTTATACTACCTATTGGTCGCGCCTCTTAGGCGCGGTTCCTGATTTTGATCCCACCCAAGGAAACACTAAGTCCCTCAAGCGAGAGTTTAGTTAGCCTGGGGAATCTAAGTCCCTCTGGAGAAATTATATGTATCCCAATCGACGAGACTATATGTCCCTCAAACAAGGTGTTTGACCTCTCGAGCAGGACTTCCATTGAGTTCTCAGAAAAGGCTTGTGATCAAGTCTCTTAGACTAGATATCGCCTGCGCCTCTTAGGCGTGATTCCTGTTTCTGATCCCGCTTGAGGAAATAATTAGTCCCTAAAGCAAGAGTTTAAATTATGGAACCTTATTTTTCAGGTGATATGCTTTTAAACAAGGACATAACTTTAAATGATGACAATTAAAGTATTATGGTAAATCAAGCATGAAGGATTAAACGAATAAAGATGTTGTTCTGGGTTGGGCCTATGGCTGACCCAACCTCGAGGACAACACAATCCACCCTTGCATCGAGGACGACCCATAATGCTGACCTGATCCCTTGGGGCTAGTAGCATACACTTTCCCACGTGCTCCTCACCCGAGGATACGTCATCAACTTAGTCCACATACCTCGTGGAACCAGTCTGCCCTTCATAATGGGAAAGTCCATCCATTATCCCACTATCCGAGAAATACGGAGCAGTTGACCCAAGACGTGAGCATGAGCTACTTATTCCTACCTCCACGTAGGAATCCTGGAAGTCATTCGTTATGAGCTTGAGCACTCAGCCCATAACAAAGACCGTTGGCCCAACGCTAAGGGCTCTCTATAAATACCCTCCTCTATAAGAGGGTCAGTGTTGCCTCTTAATTTTGATGCCTTAATGGAAATAAAAGTAAGAAATAGAGTTCCTGAAGAAATTTAATTATTTCGACTGGAGCCATATTTTGGAATGGGAGTTGAAGGCGTCCTTTTGCCATGAGAATTTATGTTACGGACTTAGAGATATTTCTCAGCAGTTGGAATATTTGATTCGACAGAGGTGTCACTAAGGGTATTTTGACAAGATCATTTGAATTCAAATAAAAGAGGGACAATCCATTTTCATCTATTCTTTAAAGGAGACACGTGGTGCGCTTCTAGGATTCGAAGGCATGCTTAGCGACACTTGTCTCAACTTCGTTTGCTAGCCATTAATGGCAGTTATTTTTTTAATTATAAATAGCAGGTCTTAGTGTTAGGATTTGGGTGTGTTCAATTATGTATAAATTCTTCAGTATACTCCAAGTACCCGTGTATTGAGAGAAACGCGTTTGTAAGAATGTACGTTGATGTAACACCAGCTTTTCATTTCAATGCAATTTAATAAATCTCTTTCTTTAAGAATTTATTCTTTCTTTATGCAAGTTTTTGTCTTCATCATTTATCATTACTTCGATTTTACTTCTTGTCACATAAATTCATTTACATTTGAGATAAGTTACTTTATCATGAACTCTATCGAAGTGTTCATAGTTTTTATAAACTTTATTTAAGATCAATTAGCATATGCCCTAGGATTTGTGTGGTCGATCTTACAAGTAAAAAAAAAATCTTTTTTTAAGTTGTAAGACTAGCGGTTGTTCACCAATTTTCACGGCGAACAAATTGGCACGCCCAGTGGGACGGTGCTAAGTGATCATAAAAATTGCTTCAAAATTTTTTTGGAAAAAATTTATTAGTTTTATGGTCAACTTTTTCTTTGAAAAATCGCTGTATGTTATTAAGAAGTGATAAGGTAGCCACCGCTAATGAAGATAGAATAAGAAGGAAATATAGGAGAAGAACGACAACAAATTCAAACCAGCCAAATATTCCTCAGGATATGCCGAATAACAATATAGAACAACCCATAGTGAAGTTCTGGTATACAGATCTCAGATGTCCTAAGAGATATGTAAGGACATTGATCTCTGCCAAAACAGAATAAGGACAGAACATGACCATTTTAATTCACTTTAAAAATTAACAGTGTCATGACATCTGTTGTAACATCTGCAGACTGATAGAACTGTTTCTCTAACCATTTAAATTGTGTAGAATTGTAAATGCAGTAATAGACAGTCGATGTTACAGTGGATGTTACGACATCCACTTCTGGACAGACTATTAAAATTAGCAGTAAACAAGTCACGAAAGTAGTAAAGAACATAGGAAATTGTTAACCCAGTTCGGTGCAACATCACCTACATCTGGGGGCTACCAAGCCAGGAAGGAAATTCACTATTAGCATAATTAATTCAGAGCTAAAATCCCAGTTTACAACTCCTCACTTAATCTCTACCCAATGCATTTCTGCCTAGAACCCACTAGACAAAAGACACCTCTCACTCCCCACAATCACAGTAGTGATAAACAATTCGATACAAAAAGAAGACTTAAGAAGACACTCTTCAAAGTCACAATACTTGATTTTTCTTAACAACTTCAATCAAGAACAATACACTCTTGCTTAAAAGCTTTGAGTGAACAATTGACACTTAACAAAAATAGCCTAAACATGTCTACCACGATGCATCCAAAGATACAAAGGGTGACTTACAAAGTCACACACACAAGATACTCTCAAAACACTAAACCCTTATTTGCACTCAAGATCTTCTTGTTGTGAATGCTTAATTTTCCTTGCTTCTGCGCCTCCTTAAATAATAATGCAGACTGGGCTTGGGCTTGTTAAAAATAACAGCAGGAAGAGAAGATTTCAATCTTCATACCTAGCAGCAGAAATTAGGTTTAACCAAGTTAAAACCTTTTCCATAATTCAGGGTTCTTTCAATTAGGTCATAGGCATTTTATGTTATCCTCAGCATTGCCTTGCATTTCGCCTGAGATACCTAAGCGCCCTAAAATGTTTCCTGAAATCTATCCTGAGATGAACCAGGAACCATAACAGAAAAACAAACAGCGCCCTTGCTGGCAGCTACCTGATGTCATGACATTCAGCATGATATTCAATACACTTTGTTATTGATCTCAATCTCCAGAACAACAATTTATCTCCTGATCTTCTGCAGAATTTTCTTCATAACAATAGAAACAAATATTCTATAGTTTCCTAAAAAGTCTCAACGATCCTTTTTATGAACACTAATTAAATCTTCACTTTGTTCCCAATAAGTCTCTTTGACCAGCACATACTGATGAGGTATATCCAACAAGATCTTGTCGTGGTGAAATTTGGATACCAAGCTATTGATGAGCTTGAATCTTAATTCATTTGAAACCGAACTTTAATTTGTCCAAAGGAAGGGAAAAAGATCGAATTACCCATAATGCAATGCAAATGCAAGGTTAGAGAGTTATAGGTTCGGGGGTTGGTTAAACTTAGGGAAGGTGCTAGCATTCTAAGTTTCTGTAGTACTCTACAGGAACCTCTTGTTTTATGTTGTTTATTGCTAAATTATCTGCTTAAGGGTAATGCTAAATTTTTGAAGGGTAAAGGGAAGACCTAAGGGGTTAGTCCTAAGTATACTCGATAAGATATCGCATCTTATGCCTACATATCCTGACGGGAGTGGAATCAGAGTATCTGTAGTTCCCCTAAAGGGTTTGAGGAACTTCTTGACTGTGTTCAAAGTTCCAGGGGGAGGTAAGCGTTCGTAAGGAAGCGCTTACTTGGAGTGCAGAGACTCCGAATCTACGTTTGAAAGTTGAATTGAAAAGGTAAGTCCACGACGGGACGCCTAAAAGGTGAGTACAGAGAGTCGAATCCTAAGGCTAGGATGGGCGAAGGTATAGGTATTGACTCGACGGTCAAATAGGGTAACCTTTCCTTCAGAGGGGATAAGCGGTAAAGCGGATGAATAATTGAAAATGTAAATAAGTGAGGAAATATGCAAATATCGTATGGTGAGTATGAGTAGCAGTTGAATGGAAATTGAGACACAATGTTAAATAATGATTGTGATGGAGAAAGATTAAGTGTAATGAATATATCGGGATTGAGGAATTGCTTAGAAAAGAAGTTAATTGTTTTTGAGGTTTTTTGAGAATTAAGCCAAGATAAAAAGATGAAATTATTTAATCTATAAAAGGATCAAATTAATTAAATGAAAATGAAAATGTTTTCAGTTGTTTTTGAGTTGATATGGAGTTAAATCTAGCTGGAAAAGAAAATGTTAGAGTTTGATTATTTTTTGAGGTTTTTTTGAATATAAGTCTAAGTAGAATGCTAGAAACTGAATTAAGTTCGAAAAGAGGCATCGAATTAATTAGAAAAGTGTTTTTTTTTTAGATTTTCATTATTTTTAGAGAAACAAAAAGAGATTTGAAATAATAAACTAAACAATTTTTATTTTAATAATTATAAGAGAAACATTTTTATTATATTTTAATTATTAAAACCTAAATCTGAATCATATTTTTATTTTTGATATTGAAATGAAAATTTGAACTCAAAATCTAAATTGAATTAAATTATATTTTTTTTATTGAAAATTAATTTTGGATTTATTTAAATCAGATTTATTTAAATCAGATTTTTAAGGTTAAGTTAGTGTTAGTAGTTAGTTGTTAGTTTATATATTATTACTAATTAATAAATATTACAAAATAACTAAAGAATAATAAACAAAACTAAGAAATAAAAACAGAAAATAAAAGCTGGGTTGGGTGAACGGTCCGATGTGTCGCTTGACTGATGGTTTACGATGGACACGCGTCTGTGAGGCGTTTGATGAGCTTGATGATGGATTAAATGGTGGTGATAGCGTGGTCCACGGTAACTACCGTGAGTGTGCACAAACATGATACAACATATACAAACTGAAAAATGAAATCCCTAGTCCCCAATTTTATTCTTCTTCCGCCGTCCGATCCCTCTCCCTCTCTTTTGATATGTTTCTTCGATTCCTTCCTCTCTTCTTTCCCTATCGTCTTCTCCGTCTCGTTCTTCCTCATCAATTCCTTCTACTTCCTGTTTCCTGCATCAATAAACAATAAAAAAAGATTAATGTTAGCCATGACAAACTCATGGTTTAAATGATTCTTTTCGCAGGTTTCAAATGGGTTTTGAAGGTGGATTCATGATGGCTGTGAAGACGATAAGGGTTCGTTGATGTTAAGGTCAAGTTGTTGAAGGGTTTCGCGACATATTTAGAGGTGGCTTTGACTCGGCCTCATGGCGGTGCACTTCGAGAATAAGGAATCGCAAAAAGATAAGTGTTTCTTCACGATTTTCTTCTGGGTTTTGAATTGGGAATTTCTGAGGATGTGTGTTAGGGTTGTGAATGGATTATTCTCTTTTGTGAGTGTCTAAATTGTCTCTTATATAGGGTTGCAGGGAACAATGCAAATCTAAGAGCAATGATGAGGTTTCCATATCAGACAGATCATGTTTGGACCGTTTTGGGAGGTACCAATATCTTTGTTAGGAAAGTTTCCGCTTTCATCGAGATTGTCTTTCAACTCTTGCCACAATTAGGGATTGCAAATCAGAGTCCTTTCCTTTTTTAGATGGGCAGGTTCTACGAATCTCTGTTGCGTCTTGTTGAGGTAAACCTGGCCATTTGTTCGTTCTTTTCAAAATACGATGAAACTCTCCCTTTTCTATAATTTGAATAAGATATCGTCTTCTTTGTAGGTCTGCACTGGGAATGGGATTGGAGCGTCGCAGCTAAACCTTGAAGGTAGATTGCATAGGGTTATTGGCTTCGGAGAACTTACGTGAAGATGCGGCTGCTTCCTATAATTCTTAAAGAGCAAAACTCGACGTTAACATGCTCGGAGTTGCTACCGTCAATCTTCGCTAGGATGCAGAAAGGATTCCCCTTCGCGACCTGTACCGACTCAAGCGCTAGGAGGTATAATTCGGCTCATCTCCTTTTCAGGTATTGGTGATGTAGGTGGCGGCTTAGAGGCAGGTGTTGAATGTTGTGACCTTCATGAATAAGGTATAACTTCCAATGACTTTGACGACTTTGCTTGAACTCTGTTGATTTGGAAAGGTAAGCAACAAATACGTCTCCTGCTCTTTACAAATACTGCTAGGTGTGAGACCGGAAATCGAATGCCAAGCACGTCAAAACTTAAATTCTTGACGGTGAATTGTTGTGTTAACAGGAAGATGCAGGGGCAGAGGTTACGGATTATTCTGGCGGCTCAGTCACTAGAAAACGTCCACCGTCAATGGGTTATGACTGAGTCGTTTACTCCTCAAGGTGTTTCGCATCAATTTTACTTCTAGGCGACGATCTAGTGACCACTTTTCACAATTGGAACTTGATTAAAACTGAAATGTCATTTTCTCATAACTTCTAATCGAACCTTTTTGTTGTCTCAGGTGTTGACGAGGGAATTGGGATGTATTTGGGTGATGAACTTGTGCAGCGTGGCATAATTGATATCAATAATTGGAGGAGTATGCATCCCTGGTGGTTGACGCAACAATAAGTAATGGAACCATATTGCCTGGTTAAGTCTGAGATTTCCGACAGTTTCATTCGAATGGAGAGGCCCACCGACCGAATTCCAACAGTATTATTTATTGCCACTACGAAATGCTTCAATTACTCACCAGGTCGAAACAACTCTATCGTAAGTTCTTTTAAAATAATCTATTTCTTGGAACAGGTTTCTTGTGAGCGTGGTTACCGTCAATGTCGCAAGCAGTGTACACTGGAAACATCCTTTAGACAAAATTGTCCTAATGGAGTCCAATGGGAGGAAGCATCTCCAGAGAGTAATGAGCGATAGATCTACGACTCGCAACCTTGAGGAGCAACTTAGCAGAAGCAATTAAGTAGGCTGCAGACACATTCATCGAATTTCTCGCATCTAGTGCCAATACTTTATACCATTTTGTGTAGAGTTACTACAGCTCCGTAGCTGCTTTTAACTTCTTGGAATTCATGTTTTGTTGAATCTTCTGAATCTTCCCTTAAAGGTTATGAGGTAAAGAAATCATTTGAGTTTTGACAAACATAGTCCTAATCTAGGGCGAGACCGCTTTGAATTGCGTCATGATCGAAAATCACTTGATATCTTTTAATGTTCTGCAGGGAGTTATCTTGCCATATTTTGACTTGCAGCCGACGACCAAAAGCCGTGAGAAATTTGTGAAGCGACAAGATGATCCGACCATAATCAACTCCGGTTGAAGCTTCGGCCATTGCGAGATCCCTTTAGTAGTTTTAATTATGGGCGCCGGTATTTGCCGTGACAGAGTTGGTGTTTGCCAAAGTTTAAAGGCCTGGTCGTGCCATTTAGTTTAGCAACTCTTATGTATTTCTTTATGGGTTCTCTAATCATGAGCGCAATACTTTTTCAGACAAACAAACTGGTTGTAGCTTTGTACCAGGGTCCTTATACAGTCATATTGTTTATGTTTAAAGGTTTATAATATTCAACAGTGAGAATTTGTACTTCAAACTTTTAAATTCACGCCCTCTTGTACGTTTTGATGAACGTAATAATGATGGAAAAAACTTTGAAAATGACTGACGCCCAAGTGCAATGGTATAGTGTTGATGTTTGGCTTCTTCAATACATGTATTTGAATAAGTAGTAGTGCATGATTTGAAAGCTAATGTAACAAATGGAAACAGTGAGTGTTCCAAGCTTGAACCCGATGTCTAGTTGGGTCTTAGGGGCACCAATTGAAGTCTTGAGACCAAAGTGATTCATAAATTCTAAAAAAAACATTAACATGTTCCAGCAACAAACTTTAACGTGACAACCACACTTTCGGATGGGGATGCTTGGACGATGACCGTGCCGTGATCAAGTATCAAGTATCTAAACAACATTGCTAATCTTGAAATAAAACCTTAGCAATATCCAATACCTTTAAGAATAACAGTCCATAATCATGTCTCATCACCAACAGTCTATTGGGACCGAGAGAACCGGATATTACCCCATATGAAGTCGAAACTCCTGCATGAAACCATTAGCAGTAAAGCACAAAAGATATGTGAAATGACGCACAACAAAGTAACAAGATAATATGCGAGAAAAAAATGCACAAAGAGGTGAGATCTTAAGGTCAAAAATTAGGGTGTGACAGATGCCCCTATTTAAGTTACTTCTATCCGGAGATATGGAGATTAAAATCTTCGTCTCGACGTGATAGGAGGGACTTAAATACAAACTTTGCACGAATTTTTGGCCCTAAGATGCCACCTAGTGCTTATGACATGAAATGCAAGACAAGGGCCCTGTGGAGACATGATGCCATAGGGGAGAAACTGGACACGACACACGAGAAGAACAGGCTCAATAAAACGAGACTACATGGGGAAAGATCCGGCTCCACCAGAGATTAGACCAACAAGTCACTGCCGGTGAATCCCCAACAAACTAAACATATAGCATAAGCCTCCAAGAAATATGGTGACCTAGATAACATGTGAGAAACTTTAAATCGAAGGATACTTTACTACCAAAATATGGTAGCCCCAACAATGATAGTAGCAATGATGAATTCTTTTGATCGAAACAATAATTCAGTGTTTTCTTCAATTGAGTGTCCCATTTGAAAAGAGTAGAGAAATAAACCTCCCCACGTCTCATGGTTTGTGTTCCACGAACGGGTCTCAGCTTCTTGAAATAAACCTACCCGAGCGTCATGGTCTGGGTGCCATGAGCTGGTCTCAGTTTCTTGAGATAAACCTCCCCGAGCCTCATGGTCTGGATGCCATGAGCTGGTCTCAGTTTCTTGAAATAAACCTCCCCGAGCCTCATGGTCTGGGTGTCATGAGTTGGTCTCAGTTTCTTGAGATAAACCTCCCCGAGCGTCATGGTCTGGATGCCATGAGCTGGTCTCAGTTTCTTGAAATAAACCTCCCCGAGCGTCATGGTCTGGATGCCATGAGCTGGTCTCAATTTCTTGAAATAAACCTCCCCGAGCGTCATGGTCTGGGTGCTATGAGCTGGTCTCAGTTTCTTGAGATAAACCTCCCCGAGCGTCATGGTCTGGATGCCATGAGCTGGTCTCAGTTTCTTGAAATAAACCTCCCCGAGCGTCATGGGCTGGATGCTATGAGCTGGTCTCAGTTTCTTGAAATAAACCTCCCCGAGCGTCATAGTCTGGTTGCCATGAGTTGGTCTCAGTTTCTTGAGATAAACCTCCCCGAGCGTCATGGTCTGGGTGCCATGAGCTGGTCTCAGTTTCTTGAAATAAACCTCCTCGAGCGTCATAGTCTGGATGCCACAAGCTGGTCTCAGTTTCTTGAGATAAACCTCCCCAAGCGTCATGGTCTAGGGGCCATGAGTTGGTCTCAGTTTTTGCTTGAAATGATGAAAACTCGTGAGAGCATCTTCACAGGGGATTAAAATATCATTGTAGATTGTAGAACTTTAGCGGTAATCCATAATGTACTGGAGATTGTAAAACTTCACCGGGGATCTTTGGAAGAGATGTAGGCCGGTTGATTTGCAAAGTATGTTTTCTCAAATAAAGAGAGATCAAATGTAATAGACTTCACCAAACTTCTCGGGAGAGATGCCATTTTATGGAAATAAACTTGTGTAATGAACTCACCGGAGAATACATTCCTGGGGAGTACCCTTGTTGTAGCTGTAAAAGCATGTATTCTTTGTAGTGCAAATTCTCAAATAAAGAGAAATATTTGTAAAGTCTTTGACAAACTTCTCTGACGGATTTCTGGAGAGATGCCATTTGACGAGTTGATAATCTTGATAAACCCATTGGGGATGGATAAATTGACTAGAGGAGACTGCCATTTGTCGTTTTGAATAAGATTTTGATCAAAACGAGTTGCTCAAATAAAGAGGGCGCTTGTGGTCCAGATATAAATTGTTGAGAGAACCTTGTAATATTGTTGGAGAAGTATATGTCTTCAGATAGTGATATTCAAACAGAACTTCTCAGGTAGTAAAGTGCAAAATAAATGCACGCTTAATTCAAAAATTTGGAGATATCCGTCGATGTGATTGTCAGGGACCGAAGTTCAATTCAGGAAATAACTGAAGAGAAACTGTCAAGCAAGACTCGACCATTGAGGCATGAGCTCAAGTGGTATTTAACTGAAGCAGTCATCTTCCACGGGGATCGAACTCCATGGGGTAATAGAAATATTATGCTCTTTCTGCCTAAGGCTGACAACTTTACTTGGAGGGAGAAGACAAACCTAGTCACTTGGGGACCAAAGCGACGGAACAACCAACACAAAGATGCAAAATACAGGTGCCATGCCATCTAGCTATATGATATGTGTATGTCTATGCTGATGAAACAAACAAACAGAGGCAAACGGAGATGATATAAACATCTTAAAACAAACATCCGACCAATCTTCACAGATAGAAGCACTATTGGGGATAGATGGAGAACTAAATATAGGATCACAATCCTATTTCAGGGCTTCAAAATTTCTGGTGAATAAAAAACATTTCACTTGAGGATGTAACATCTTGTTCTTATCGATGGATTCATCAAGATGGATCTTCTTTTCTAGAAGATACTTCGTAGATAAGATAAATATTCTGCTTCACTATAGGAATTCCTACTGGGGTTGTAGATGGAGATGCCCGAACCAAGGTTTCGTAGGGGATAAAATAAATATCCACTTCAAATGGGGAAACCTGGGTCACCATAGCTATTGAATATGTCGGAGCCGAAACTTTAATGGGGATGGAATAAACATCCGTTTTGTCGGGGAAGATCGACGTAGATAGAGATGCACTGAGGAGTAAAATATCATTCGTTTCATTGGGGAGGTGAGACTTACGAAGATTCACCGAGGATTAAAATATCACCTGCTTTATTGGGGAAGTGAAGCTAAGCCAACCACTGGGAATTCTTGCATCGAAAAGCTTCATTAGAGAATGACCACTCGAAGTAAAATTTACCGGGGCCATGAATGAAGAGCGTTGTGAAAACAAGGTAGTTTTGATCTTGCTAAACTGCGTGATAGTCGCCATTTTGAACAGGATAATGCCCCAGAGTACATGCTTTAAGAGAAAAGTCATCCTAAGAGGATTTTACAGAAAACATGGAGTTCAATAGCCCCACTATTTTCAAACTCTTGGAGAGATTCGCCGAATCTCGACGTAACTGACCCGGATTGACGGTGTTAATACTGAGTCTTCAGAATTCACTCTTGAGGATGGCTAGACTTGTAAATGAGCAACCTGGAAATAATTTGCCCCTGTTCAGCAGGGTCTTCAAGTTTCATCTTTGATGTCTATATGTAAACTTTCTAAGATATCAAGCAAAAAATCAGCACGCGTGAAATGTTAATTCTGAAACTGTTAACGCAACATATATGTTTGTCTTGAAGTTTTTTTTTCTCTTTTGAAAAAAAGATATCACAATGACTCGTGACCAAATCACTAGTTAGGATATGAATTTAATTTATAAAGCCAACATCAAATTGAACATAGCTCATAGGAGTCAGGAAACGTTATCTCATCGAGTATGCTTTCAAAATAAACCCTGCTTCAATTAGGTCTTTTAAAGGTTGTATCGTGGCTTGGTTCGCAGTTTAAGAAACAAAGGATAAAAGCTCAAAGTTTATTTGTACCCATCCACTCTTCGTGATGTTCTCCAATCCTACATTCAGTTAAACTTGATACGAGCACTCATCTCTCAAGAGGATTTTGATATGGTCGAGAACTCAGTCGAGGCTTTGGACATGGCAGTCACTCACCTATCTTTTTGGTGTTTGATCACACGACTTTATTCTTTACTAAGGATATTTCTTTGTGATCCTTTGTTTTTTTGCATTTTATTATTCCCTAACTTTTGCCTGGACGAAGTCTTTCGAATTTGACTTTGAAGTCCAGCGGGATGTTCCAATTTTGCGTAAGTCACCTTCAAAGGTTTTGACTTGACAGACTTTTCTTTTCATTCATTTTTCATCATTGTTTAAACAAGTCGTGTGACTCTAAGTCATTTGGACCCTTTTGAAAGGATTGTGATTGCCTTACTCTTTAGATTGTCGAGGGATAACCATTGTGATTTTTTTTACTTATAGCCTCCTAATATTTTAGGGATAGATAAAATGGATTCTCGGATGTTTACTCCTCCTTTTTAGAGTCTGGGTGCTCGATCAGCTTAACTAAAAACCACCCTGCCCCAGGTTAAAATTGAGGGTTTTTTTTTATTTGGAAAAGAAAACTCATACTTCAAGGCTCAAAGGGGTTGAAGAGGGATTATCTTCCTTATATCTCTAGTATTTAGTATTTGAAGCAATGCCTTACATCATCAGTAGGGTTTCATTCAAAAGCATACAACTAGAGACTTTGCGGTTTTTGATTCGTCATCCTCCTCCCAATTCTCTATCAAAACAAGGGATTGGGTAAAGTTGGCATTATAAATTATGAAAAATAATTTTATGAGTGAATACAAATGGATTTCTTCAAAACAAACATGTTTAATGCATTACCGTTCAAGAAAAACAAGTTCCTACATGCCAATTATGATTTTATAATCAAAGAAATACAATACATATAAGCAAACGAAAAGAACAGCCAAACAAGCCCTTTTAAAAGATTAACACAACGACGTCCCATTCAAGATTGGGCTTTCTCTTTTGAAGGTCAACAATTTGTCGACGATCATCTCTCGAACTTTTCTTGGAAAATTTTACTTTACACTCTTCAATCGGATGCCCCACTACACCATCATGAAAATCACAGCTGGTGTTTGAGTCGATCATCTCAGTATGAACATCTTTAGGATTTGGTATCCACCGTGGAAATTAGGAATCTCTTCCATCAACTTGATTGAACAATTTATCTTGCACATGCTGCGATTGTATAGGAATACCCACTTGTTGAATATCATCATCAGAGGGAAGATCAAATATTAGATGAGTCATCACCCTGAAACCAGTCATGGGATCCATATCCGTTTTTCTTTTTACTATCCTTCAGTGATTGCTTCAAGTTTGGTCAGATGGTCAAGATGTCAAATGACGGACAAGGACAGAAGACTGGATGAGCCACAACAGAGGTACATGCATATGCAAATGCTAAATGAAGGATGCTAAAATGCAGAATGCAAATGAAAGATTTCATGGAATTCAAAGTATTTATAAATATCACAGAATACCAAAGAAAATTCATTTATTATTTTTTTGATATTGATTACAAATAAACATTCTTAAAAGAGTCCCGACATAATAGCTAAATAAAAGCTAATAAAGTCTTAAGGAAGTCCTTCATCATGCTTGTTGATCAGCTCTTCGATCTGGACTTTCTCGGATATAAGCTCGTTCATGATCAAATCCCAAGGAGTAGTATGATAAATGAAAATAAATCCTCCATCTCTTGCTCTTCTTGTCGAAAAAATATGTTGTTCACTTGGATCTTCAGGAATACTAAAAGTTCCTTGTACTTGTATTTTGAATTTTTCTAAATATTCAAACAAAGCTTTTAACTTCCTTAGGACATCCAAATTAGGACTCTTAAAAGAATGTTTCAAAGTATTTTCTTTTTTAATCCATATTGGTCCTACAATGTTTATAAACAAATATGAATCCCATGAAGTTCAATGCGGTATGATGCTTTCTGAATGCAACAAACACAAGTAAGCACATAGAGACATAAGAGTAAACAAACAAGGGAGACCCTAGGTTCGCAACGAGCATGGAGCCAAAGGGTATACCCTTTCCCAAAGGATGTGGACTAAAGGTTGACTGTACCTGCAGAACAAGGTTCTAAGAAGGTCCCCAAAGTCATTAGTCCATCTTTCGAATATTATCAATTTTCCAACTAACTCGGGGGTTGATAATATTCTCAAGAGAACTTCTTTTGAGTGTAGCATCGCGTAGCAACCATTTTGGGACTACTCCCTCATAGTCCTCGCGCTACGTTCTAATAAATGCCAAAGTGGGGTTAAAGGTAACTACGGTCCTCAGTATCATGGACTCCAATCGAAAATAGTAAAAGTTTTCACGACTATACTCGTTCAACCGAACCATTTTAGAAAGGGTCTCAACTGAGCGGTGATTCTCAAGTCAACTTGGTCGGGACTCACTCCCTATAAGCCTCGTCGAATATATCACCATCCTATCTTAAGTTCACTCAAGTCCGGGTGTAGGACTTTGTCTATCCACTTAAAGATATCAACCCAAAAAGCAATAAAACAAATATATAAATAAGAAATTAAGCAAATATATAACAAGCATAGTAAACAAGTTAGGGGAACCCACTGAAGAGTCCCCAGTGAAGTCGCTATTTCTGTCGCGGTGAAATTTGGATACCAAGCTATTGATGAGCTTGAATCTTAATTCATTTGCAACCAAACTTTAATTTGTCCAAAGGAAGGGAAAAAGATCGAATTACCCAAAATGCAATGCAAATGCAAGGTTAGAGAGTTATAGGTTCGGGGGTTGGTTAAACTTAGGGAAGGTGCTAGCATCCTAAGTTTCTGTAGTACTCTACATGAATCTCTTGTTTTATGTTGTTTATTGCTAAATTATTTGCTTAAGGGTAATGCTAAAGGTTTGAAGGGTAAAGGGAAGACCTAAGGGGTTAGTCCTAAGTATACTCGATAAGATATCGCATCTTATGCCTACATATCCTGACGGGAGTGGAATCAGAGTATATGTAGTTCCCCTAAAGGGTTTGAGGAACTTCTTGACTGTGGTCAAAGTTCCAGGGGGAGGTAAGCGTTCGTAAGGAAACGCTTACATGGAGTGCGGAGACTCCGAATCTACGTTTGAAAGTTGAATTGAAAAGGCACGTCCACGACGAGACGCCTAAAAGGTGAGTACGGAGACTCGAATCCTAAGGCTAGGATGGGCGAAGGTATAGGTATTGACTCGACGGTCAAATAGGGTAACCTTTCCTTCGGAGGGGATAAGCGGTAAAGCGGATGAATAATTGAAAATGTAAATAAGTGAGGAAATATGCAAATATCGTACGGTGAGTATGAGTAGCAGTTGAATGGAAATTGAGACACAATTGTCGCGGTGCAATTTGGATACCAAACTATTAATTAGTTTGAATCTTATTCATTTGCAACCGAACTTTGATTTGTCCAAATGAAGGGATAAAGATCGAAATTCCCACAATGCAATGCAAATGCAAGCTAGAGAGTTATAGGTTCGGAGGTCGGTTAAACTTAGGGAAGGTGCTAGCATCCTAAGTTTATGTAGTACTCTACATGAACCTCTTGTTTTAATGTCGTTTATTGCTATGGTTTATTTGCTTAAGGTATAAAAGACCTAGGGGTTTATTTCTAAGTATACTCGATAATATATCACATCTTATGCCTACATATCCTTACGGGAGTGGAATCAGAGTATCTGTAGTTCCCCTAAAGGGTTAGAGGAGTTCTTTGACTGTGGTCAAAGTTCCTACGGGTTTAGGGTAGTTGATTGATTGGGTTTAGGAGAAAAGGTGAGTTGTCATTTTAAGAGAGATTTAACCGCCACAAGTGTAAGAGATTGTATTGTTGTGGGGTGGAGATTCTATTTCTCTTAAGATGATTAACATCTTTCTCTAATGTTTGAATATTTTGTAGTGTTGTTTTTGTTTTCCTATGTTATAAAAGAAAAGGTTCTTCCTATGGGGTAGGGTCTATCTTAAAAGATCGACTTGAATGGGATCAAGGATCGAGTGGGGGGGTATGATGCAAATGTAGATGCGATACACACAAGTGTTAAGTCATGTGTAGGTTCTTCCTTTGGACAGGATGCGATGCGAGAATATAAGTACGATAATTGTAAATTGCGGAAATAAATAAAAGCGGATAAAGTAAACATACATACGCATGAAAGCGCTAAGGTGTAGGTGAAAATCGTGTATGTGAATGTGGATGCGTAAGCGTGCACGATTGATTGAGTTGCATTACGATGTTGATTGTTTAATTAGGGAGTTGAGAAAATAGTTGGATTGATTTACTTGGTTGGTTATGTTAAGAAGTGACTCAATTTTAATTATGAAATTAGATTTACGAATTGGTTGATTTTAATTAATAAAAGATTTCTTGAATTATAGCTCAATTAATTTTTAAGTGGAACGCAAAATAAATATTAAATAAGAGGATTTATTTTTAAAAGAGTTTGTTATCTATTTATTATTATTTTTAAGTTACCTTAAATATAAAATAATTTTTATATTAAATAAAAGGGGAAATGGGTTTTTAATTATTAATAAAGTGAATTATTTCAAAAAAAATGATTTTGGCTGAATAATATAATAAAAAGGTTGATTAAGAGGTTTACTTAATTAAAACATTAGTTAATTTGAAAAAAGGTTAATTGAGGTTAATTAAATTAAAAAACAGTAGTTAATGGGTGATTAAGGCGCATGGGTGTGTGCAGATGTATGGTGTATAGTATGTGTGTGTGTGTGTGAGCAGATACATAATCAGAAACAAAATTAGCAGAAAAAGAAAAAAAAATGGTAAACCCTAATCCCAATTCCCTTGCGCCCCCCCAAATCGAATCCTTTCCGCTCTCGATCTCTTTCCGCTCTCGATCTCCCCTGAGTTCAATCCTCGTCATTTTCCTTCTCCTTCATCCCTTTTATCATTCCTTGAACCTGAAACACAACATAAAACAATCAAAAGATTCGATAATCCTAACAAGAATGGAATTTTACCGAAGATTAGTGACGGCGGCGGGTTCGAGGCGACGAAGATCTGGGCGGTGCCAGCGTCAACGACTTCGATGGTAGAAACAGATAAGTCTTCCTTCCTTCGTTTTCTTAGGTTTACGAAATCTAGGTTTTCTGCTTGTGGTGATTACGAAAATTCTTCCTTCCCTCTTCAGCCCAAATCGCCTCCCTTTTATAGGCTTTAACTGAAATTCTTTGTGTTAAAACCTGATTAAAATGCTTTGAATGCTTGATTGGATTTTCCGTTTTGGTGTAGACTAGATTTGAAAACTTTCCTCTTTCGTATGATTTTGTTAATGAGAAAAAATCCCAATCTGTGATACCTTGCCAATAATGTTTAATGTTCTGTCTGTCTAGGTTCAATGTTCCGAAAAAAATGAATTGGATCTTTTTCTTTAAATAGGTATATTCCCCAACTGATTGCTAACTTTGGATTGGTGATTTAGCAGGTGTGGATAGCGGAAGATTTGGGCCAGGGGAGATGAACAGCCCAGAGTAACAACAACCCAACTCCTTGACATCTGATACGCTTTGCAATTAACTTCAATCACTCTGATACTCTTTGGTGAACTGCAATCCCTCTTGATGTTCTCTGGTGAAGGTTCCCATGAAAGTGTTGGTGAGGGTTGAAGCTGGTGCTATCTTTGGAAACCAAGTGAAGTTGTCGTAACAATAAGTCGTGGTAGGCTGTAGAGGTAAGTCATATGTAACCCCTTCTTCTTTGTTTCCCTTGTATCACGGTTTATATACTTGCCTTCTCCATGGAGCTAAATTGGCTATTATTCTTAACTGAAGGCACGGTTGAAGGCGGAGGAAAAATATAACTGCTAGAATTTCTATACCGCAACCACAGTTCGATTTTGGAAATGCTGGATGGAATAAGAAATAGAGTTGATGCCGAAGATTCGCAAGCGACGCGACTGTTGTTCATTCATAATTTATAGATGGATCAATTGGAGCCATATCAAGATGTTCTGATGATTTTGTGGTGAGCTAAATGGGGAAAGAAACTTGCTTTTGAAGACTGGGAGAATTGGTCAAAGTTAGCCCTTGCAAACTCTGGAATTTCAGATAATTTATAAGTGTCATAGAATTCTCCAAACACAGCATGATCAATCCCTTGAAAATTTGTGACTGAGATTGATACAAAAGCAAATGACAGCAGAAAAATTAGAGCGACCGCCATTGATTTCAATGAGAAACGCCACTTTGGTAAGCCCTTTACTTCAACAGTTCCTCTGGCAAGAGAATCCTAACAGGACTCACTTCTGAAATTTGATCCTCTTCTTGTTTCACAGTTTCATCCCAAGAAGCGTCCTCAGATTCCTGAGTATCCTCGGTAACTCCTGAGTCTGAAAAGCTTGTAGACATGATGAATCTGTCTTCTAATTCGATTTGTGGTTTTGGTCTGTAATGAAGGAATTGTGGCTCTCCGTTTTCAGGTGGTTATGTTTGATTACCGTGGGAATAAAAAAAGTGGATTGTCCGTAACAACTTATTCATCCTTGTGACCATGCTAAAGTGACTTTACTCTGTCATTAGGTTGAAAAGAAAGAAACCCTTGTAATCATGTACGGTAAAGCCTTCAACAGTGGTGATGTTCCCGTTGGGACTTTACGTTTAGGTAAGCTTTTGTATCAAATTCACTTACGTCGAAGTCTTCATTTGACAATGTATAGGGTGCACTCCCTTGTGAATGGTTGGTTTTATAGAGCAAAATCTCAAGTTGTGTAGCTTACTACTTATATTGTACAACTTAAATACTTGATTTTCTCGTGTAACTTGGATGATCCAGAAATTTGAATTTATCTTTTGCAGGGATCGCTTCCTTTATGACAGTAAGTCGAGGCTCTGTTGGGAGGGTCATTAGTAATTATGACCAAATGTGACGGGTTTTCTCTGACGAGGTCTGTACCAATATGAGCACCATGAAGCATTGGCCGTCTGCTATAATTGTTACGTCTCAATGATGGGCTTCTAGCTGTTGTTCAAGTTAAAGCAGATTTGGAACCTGACAAAAAGTTATGAATTCGACACATTCTTCTTCTTTTGTTACCGTCTTATTGTTGTTGATGCTCTTACTTTTCTTCTTCTATTCACAGGTTACTTAATTGTGTATGCTGGTTTGGTTTGTAGGATGTTCGAAGTGACTTCCTGGTTTTATTGAGTAGATATTTCCTCAAGTCGTTTGTAGTGACCGCAACAAATCCTACCAAAGATAAAGACGAGGGAAAGGGTCACGAGCTCCTTAGCCTTACTTAGAGACGTTTCCCCCGCTTCTTTGCTCATCTGAGTATTCTAGAAGCTCCGTAGAGAACCGGCTTATGTTGAGTGCATAAATAGAGTATTTGAGTATGTTCTGAGAGGTGGTTCTGATTTATTTCTTTCATGACTGCATATCATGTCTTGAAGTGGTGGCATTATGAGCTAACTCCTCATCAAGAATAGTTTTCAAGTGGCGAGATGAAATGCGGAAGCTGAAGCCGACACCGATATAAGCTCATGTTGACGGATCCTACCATTAAGAGCTGCACCGAACTGCATATGGACGGAAGGAAGAACACCTGTGTATTGCATATCATGGGAGGCTTCTTCAAAACGGTTCAGAAGGTTGTCTCAAGGAGTTCTCGCTGAGCAGAGCTACAACCTTGCTCATGACCACAATCATGTTTCTCGTTCTAGGAAATGTTTAATGAATTTCTTTGTAATAATGAACAGCCACTCATTTGTTTAACTTCTGGGCTCTAACACGGTGATTGTGACAATATTTCCTGTGACAAACCTGCCTGGATGGCTTTAATAAATAGAATTGTCTTTTGTATAGCACATTGCCTGTTTAAATATCCCTCTCACTCTTTGAAAAAGACGGATGCGGTTCCAAGTAATTTATGCGTAAACAACTTGTTTATGCCTTGAATCAAATTCTCGAAAGCTTGAACCAACTTTGACAAATTGAATGCCAAGCAATAAACGGACATTCCACCTGAGTTCAAGGTTTTATTAAAACTAACTTGCGGAAAAAACAATGCCTCGACTCCTTTGCCTTATGCCTCGTATTCTGAGAAACTTTGAGGAAAGCGACCTAGTAATTCTGAGATCTTTATAATTCAAGGGTCGCACTCTAAAGTACTTGACTTGTAAGGATCCACACCTTTTGTTACTGCACTTGCATAAACCGGTTAGCCGTAAAACATAAATATTAAAATAAAGTCAAATAATAATAGAAAACACGCAAAAAGAGGTGGGATCTTGTGGTCAAAAATTAGGGTGCGACAGATGCCCCTATTTAAGTTACTTCTATCCGGAGATATGGAGATTGAAATCTTCGTCTCGACGAGATAGGAGGGACTTAAATACAAATATTGTACGAATTTTTGGCCCTAAGAAGCCACCGAATGCATATGATATGCAATGATATGAAAATGCAAGACAGGCGGTCCTGTAAGGGAATGGGGTCACAGGGGATGAACTGGACACAACACGCAAGACAAAGGAGCAACGGACCCAACGAAGCGGGACTCCTCGGGGACAGGAAACAACTACTAGTGGGAAATCTCCAGAAGTAAACAAGTAGCACACACACCAAGAATATGGTGATTTAACAATGTGTGAGAAACTTGTAATCGAAGGATAAATTTATTACCAAGATGTGGTGGTCGGTAATAGTCTAAATGAATTTTCTTGATCGAGTCAATAGTCCAGTTTTGTTTGTATTCTCTCTTCTTTTCTTTTCCTCTTTAAATCCAATTAAAAACGGTAAAAATGTGTAAACCTCCCTATGCGTCATGATCTGAGTACCATGAACGGGTCTTAGCTCTGAAAAACGCCTCCCCACGCCTCATGGTCTGGGTACCATGAACGGGTCTTAGCTCTAAAAAACGCCTCCCCACGCCTCATGGTCTGGGTACCATGAATGGGTCTTAGCTCTGAAAAATGCCTCCCCACGCCTCATGGTCTGGGTATCATGAACGGGTCTTAGCTGTAGATTTTGTAGATCGTAGATGTCGTTGTAAATTGTAGATGTCGTTGTAAATTGTAGAACTTTGTAGATGTAAGTTGTAGATGTAAGTGCCAATGTAGATGTAGTTCGTTGTAGATATAATTTGTAATGTAATGGAGATTGTAAAGCTTCACCGGGGATCCTCGGAAGAGATGTGAGCCGGTTGAATTGTAATGTATGTCTTCTTAAATAAAGGGACTAATGAGATAAACGTCTTCGACTTCCCTGGGGAGATGTCACTTGATGGAAATGAACTTGTGTGATGAACTCATTGGGGAATTTATTCCTAAGGAGCATCCTTGTTGTAGTTGCAAAATATTCTGTTGTGAACTCTCTAATAAAGAGAAGTGTTTTGTAATGTCTTCGGTAAACTTCTTTGATGGATTTATGAAGCGATACCATTTGATGATGTTGAAGAACCCATAGAGGGTGAATGAATTGTCTTGTAGAAACTGTCGTTTTTTCGTTTTGAATAAGGTCTTAGTCAAAACGAGTTGCTCAAATAAAGAGATTGTTTATAGTCCAAATGTAGATGTTCAAGAAAACCTGTGATATTATCGTTGGAGCAATGTCTGTCTTCATGAATATTCTCCTGGGGAATATAGTGCAAAATAAATGCATACTTAATCCAAGTCCGAAAGTTGGAGATGTCCCTTATGCGGTTGCTACAAGCCAAAGTTCAATTCAGGGAATAACTAAAGAGAAACTGTCAAACAAGACTCGACCATTGAGGTATGAACTCAAATGGAATGTACTGGAATAACCGTCTTCCACGAGGATCGAACTTCATGGGGAAAGTAGGAACATTGTGCTCTTTCTGCCTAGGGCTGACAACTCTATCTGGAGGGATGAGACACGCCCAAACGCCTGGGGTAACCACGACCAAAGCGATAGAATAAAACAAACACGAAGAGATGAGACAAAATGCACATGCCATGCTATCTATCTATATGCTATGCGTATGCTGACAAATGGGGAGAGGCGAAAAATAAACGCCTTAAACGGAAAGGTACTCCAGCAAAATCTCCACAAACCTCTTACCACCTGTAAAGAAATCTCGAACGTAAACAAACCTCATCTCTGGATAAAATAAATATCCTCTGCTTGTGGAATCATATATGATTGTCGTTTCTTCATGGATGAAATAAACGTCCATGGTCATCCTTTTGTTATTCATATATCAGGTAAAACAAATTTTTAACTCAATTTGGATTTTGCTATCAAGAATAAAGATTTTGATAAATGAAAAACTTTTATTGAATGGTGGTCAGCAGAAAGGCGTGACCCCAATATTATAGTGTTGGAAAATAATAGATATTACATAAAGGGAATAGCAACTTGCTCTTCCTAAGTTAATGAGAACTTCTCGAGTTCTAAGCGAAATACTTTTTGACAGCGTCCGTATTCATAGGGCGAGTGATCTCTTCTCCGTCCATTGTTGCTAACATCAAAGCACCTCCTGACAAAACCTTTCTTACCACGTATGGTCCATCATAGTTCAGGGCCCATTTTCCTCTGACGTCAGTGAGGAAAGACTGGATCTTCTTGAGCACGAGGTCGCCTTCCTTGAATACATGAGGGATAACTCTCTTGTCAAATGCTTTCTTCCCTCTTTGCTGATACAACTGCCCATGGCATAGTGCCGCCATCCTCTTTTCTTCGATTAAGTTCAACTGATCGTATCTGTTCTGGCACCATTCAGCTTCTGATAACTTTGCATCCATCAAAATCCTCATAGAAGGAATCTCAACTTCTATCGGGAGTACTGCTTCCATACCGTAGACAAGTGAAAATGGAGTTGCCCCAGTCGATGTGCGTATCGTTGTACGATACCCATGCAAGGCGAACGGGAGTATCTCATGCCAATCCTTATAAGTAACGACCATTTTCTGAATGATCTTCTTGATATTCTTGTTGGCGGCCTCAACAACCCCATTCATCTTTGGTCTGTAAGGAGAAGAATTATGATGCTCAATCTTGAATTCTTCACACAATTCCTTCATCATTCTGTTATTCAAATTGGAACCATTATCTGTAATAATTCTGCTTGGCACACCATATCGGCAGATAAGCTGATTCTTGATAAATTTAACAACCACATGTCGAGTTACATTAGCGTAAGAAGCTGCCTCGACCACTTGGTAAAATAATCAATGGCTACTAAGATGAATCGGTGTCTATTAGATGCTTTCGGCTCTATCATCCCAATCATATCAATTCCCCACATAGACAACGGCCACGGGGATGAGATAACATTCAACAAAGTCAGAGGCACGTGAATCTTATCTGCGTAAATCTGACACTTGTGACATTTTCTAGCAAACTTATAACAGTCTGACTCCATTGTAATCCAATAATAACCAGCTCTTAAGAGTTTCTTAGCCATGGCATGTCCATTGGCATGTCCATTGGCATGAGTGCCAAAGGATCCTTCATAAATTTTCGTCATCAACATACCTGCTTCTTGCTTGTCAACACATCTCAGCAAGACCATGTCAAAATTCTGTTTGTATAAAACATTATTACATAGAAGAAAACTCCCAGCCAACCTTCTCAAAGTTTTCTTATCCTTGTTGGAAGCTCCCAGAGGATATTCTTGCGTTCTAAGGAATACTTCAATGTCGTGGTACCAAGGTTTGCCATCTTCAACTTCCTCGACGGCAAAGATGTAGGCGGGTCTGTCAAGACGTTTTACTTCAATCCGAGGACACTCATTCCAAAAGTTCACCACAATCATAGAGGCCAAAGTTTCCAACGCATCTGCCATTCTATTCTCATCACGAGGGATATGATGAAAGTCGACTATGTCAAAGAATGGTAACAATCTTCTAGCATAGTCTCTGTATGGGACCAAATTATCATGTCGAGTTATCCATTCTCCAGTGATTTGGTAGATTACCACTGCAGAATCACCAAACATATCCAAATTCTTAATTCTCAAATCTATTGCTTCCTCAAGACCCATAATGCACGCTTCATACTCAGCCTCATTATTAGTACACTTGAATGTTAATCTGGAAGTAAACGGTATGTGGGACCCTTGAGGGGTCACAATAACATCACCTATCCCTTTTCCATGAGCGTTGACAGCTCCACCAAAAACAAAACCCCACTGAGATCCGGGTTCTGGTCCTTCACCATGCAAGAGTTCTTCACAATCTTTCATCTTTAAAAACATAACATCCTCGTCGGGAAAATCATCGTTTGAAGGTTGGTAATCCAAAATAGGCTGGTGAGCCAAATGATCCGCCATAACACTTCCTCTAACAGCCTTCTGAGTATGGTACTCGATATCATACTCGGATAACAACATCTGCCATCTAGCAATCTTCCCAGTCAAAGCGGGTTTCTCAAAAATATACTTGATAAGATCCATCTTCGAAACTAACCAAGTGGTTTGATTCAGCATATACTGGCGCAAACGTTTGGCGGCCCACGCCAAAGCACAACAAGTCTTCTCTAACATAGTGTATCTTGTTTCATAGTCGGTAAATTTCTTACTCAGGTAATAAGTGACATGGTCTTGCTTTCCTGTTTCATCTTGTTGACCGAGTATACAACCCATTGAATCTTCCAAAACAGTCAAATACATAATCAAAGGTCGGTCTTCAACCGGCGGTATCAGGATAGGTGGTTCGAGCAAATACTCTTTGATACTATCAAAAGCCTTTTGACAATCTTCAGTCCAAACATACCCTTTTTCTTTCCTCAGCAGCTTGAAAATAGGTTTACATGTAGCACTCATGTTGGATATAAACCTAGAGATGTAATTCAAATGTCTCAAAAAACCTCTGACTTGCTTCTCGGTGGTAGGAGCTGGCATTTCCCGGATAGCTCTCTCCTTGTCGGGGTCCACTTCAATTCCTCTTTGACTGATAATAAAACCCAATAGTTTCCATGATCGTAATCCAAATGTACATTTGTTGGGGTTCAAACGGAGCTTGTATTCCCTCAACCGACCAAACAGCTTAGCCAGGTGTTTAACATGATCATCCTTAGTCTTTGACTTAGCTATCATATCATCCACATAAACCTCGATCTCCTTGTGCATCATATCATGGAACAAAGTAGTCATAGCTCTCTGATATGTTGCCCCTGCATTCTTTAATCCAAATGGCATAACTTTGTAACAAAAGGTGCCCCAAGGCGTGATGAACGACGTCTTCTCTCTGTCTTCGGGAGCCATTCTAATCTGATTGTAACCTGGAAAAACCATCCATAAAGGAGAAAACCTCATATCTTGCGGTACTGTCAACCAAAATGTCAATGTGAGGTAACGGAAAGTCATCTTTCGGACTGGCCTTGTTCAAATCCCTGTAATCTACACACATGCGAACCTTACCATCCTTCTTCGGAACGGGCACAATATTAGCCAACCAGAGCGGATATTTGGAAGTGACAAGGAAACCTGCATCAATCTGTTTCTGTACCTCCTCCTTAATCTTTAGAGCCATGTCGGGTCGAGTTCTTCTGAGCTTCTGTTTTATTGGCGGGTACTCTGGCTTCAAAGGTAGACGATGTTCAACTATAGCAGTGTGTAACCCAGGCATATCCTGATATGACCAAGCAAACACATCAATAAACTCTCTGAGCAAAACGATCAAATGTTTCTTCACTTCAGGCTTGAGCAAAGCTCCAATTTTCACTTCCCTACAGATTTCTTCTGTTCCCAAATTGATTACTTCCACCAGCTCTTGATGAGGTTGGATAGCTTTCTCTTCTTTCTCAAGCAGTCTGGAAATGTCTTCTAGAATATCATCTTCTTCGTCTTCAGCTTCATACACCGGAAACTCAAAGTTCGAAGAAGGCAGTGGATCATTATTCCTAGGATGTAACTTATGTAGCAATCTGCGCAAGTGATATGATTTTTAATAAGTTTTCGTAAAGTGGAAAGTGTGTGTACGCGAGATGCTACTTATTATTTTCCAACATCGTAAGTAAATATATATAAAAACACACAAATGAAAATGAAGGTGATTTATTGATGATAGCAAAAACCAAAGAGACACGCCCAACAAAGTCACCTTTGCCTTGGGCAGAGCAAAAGGGAATTATTTAAAAGTAAACCCTAACAATGTAGTTTCGCCTTGGGCATAGCGAGAAATTTTAAAAACAAATGCTTTACTTCGATATATGAACGACAACAGGGGCCTCAACCACACTCCAGTTCTTAACCGAAACTCTTGGGGTTATAAAGTCTGGAACATCCCCATCTGAATCTTCTTCGGTCACAACGTAGACTCCAAAGATGTAGTCAAATTCATCTGAAACATAACCTGGATCTTCCATATAGGGCTCATAATCTTCGTAAGGAATGGAGAACCTTGCAGAACCATCTGATATGTAACCTTCAGACTCATCTTCTAACACAACATTAACTTGAGGATGATGGATGACCCCTCCACTACAAAACACTTCATTAATCAGCGGAAAACCTTGACTTCTAGTAGTTTGTCGAGCAGAACTGCTGGTGAAACCAAGACCTTCCTTATTTCTGTTTTCTGGCAAAGACAACACCTTACCCCGAATTGTATGAGAACCGTCGTTCACTACACGCTGTGCGTCTTTGAAAGATGACATAGATGCCTGAGATCTCTGGACACCCTCGCCCACAATAGATAAAGCTTGAAATTGTGTACCAACTTCTTCCTCAGCTTCAACATACGAGAATGATGACAAATGGCTTACCACTAAGGCTCGTTCCCCACAAACTGTGACCGTTTTTCCTTCAAAAACATATTTCAACTTCTAATGCAGGGTGGAAGTGACTGCTCCAGCTTCATGTATCCATGGCCTCCCTAGCAAACATCTATAGGCGGCACGAATGTCCATGACTTGAAACGTGATCATAAAATTCTGCAATCCAATAGTCATTGGTAAATCTACTTCGTCAATTACTGTCTTTCTAGACCCATCAAAAGCTTTGACGATAATGTGACTTGGCCTTATCAGTGGTCCCTGATAGGATAGCTTAGATAGAGTAGTTATAGGCATCACATTTAGAGAAGATCCAGTATAAACTAACACACTGGACAAAGAATCATTTCCGCAGTTCACAGAAATATGTAAAGCCATGTTATGTTTCTTCCCTTCTTCGGGGAGATCGTCCTCATTAAAACCCAGTTTGTCACATGAAGTAATACTACCAATGATGTTGTCAAACTGTTCCATAGTCACATCTTGTTCAACATATGCTTGCTCTAAAATCTTCTGGAGCGCTTCTCTATGAGCCTCAAAACTCATCAGCAGTTGCAACACAGAAATCTTCGACGGAGTTTGCAGAAGCTGATCTGCAACCTTATATTCACTTCTCTTGGTCACCTTTAGACATTCATCTGAATTGGATAAATTGGATTCGCCAGATTGCTCCACAATTGGATCTTTTGAGCCTGGTTGTTCGGATGGGACCTCCTTTTCTTTTGGTGGTACAGTCGGGTAAACTCGACCACTCCTTGTTACTCTACTGACATCTGCAATGTTAACTACTGAAGGTACAGTGGGCAAAGGCACTTCCTTTCCATTTTCCAACATTGTGGCGTTGTATCTGTAGGGGATAGCCTTACTAGAAGTGTAAGGGATGGGTCCAGGCACATTGATTACCAAAGGAGTAACAACCGGCTTTCTGCTATTATACACAATTTCGATACGCTCCATTTCCTTAAAGTGAGGCACTATAACACAAACCTCTTCGGCCTTTTCATCTGAAACTTCTTGATCATCATCTGCCAAATAGTTTTGAATCATGTTGACAAAGGGTGAACCATGCGGGGGTAACGGGTTAACCTGCACATTAGGATCAGAATCCTTGAAGGACAAAATTCCGCACTTAATGAGCCTCTAGACATCTGTTTTCATAACAAAACAACTCTCAATATCGTGACCTGGAGCACCCTGATGGTAAGGATAAAACTTGTCAGCTCTATAAGAAGGAGGAGGATTTGCGGGAACCATAGGTGGAGCTTTTGTCTGAATATGGCCCTTTTGAATCAGAGCTGGAAACAAATCAACATACTTCATAGGAATGGGCTCAAAGTTTATATTTCTATACACACGACCCTGATTGTTGAATGGCCGATTCTGCTGAGGATATTGCGGATTTTGCTGAGGCTGTGGCTGTTGAGCATTGGGGGACTGAGGTTGCTGACCCGGTTGCGGAGACTGTTGAGGCTGATAAGCTGGAGCATTAAACATTGGTAATACTGCCGCAACTTGGTAAGATGGTGAATACCTCCTTCTAAGTCTTCCTTCCTGTACGGCGTTCACCCCCCGTTCCTTTTTCTTCACAAAACCACTCCCATACTTTTTAGCATTGTTAGGAGCACTCTCTTCCTTAGCCAATCTTCCTTCACGGACACCTTCCTCTAAATGCATTCCCATATTGACCATTTCAGTAAAGTCACTGGGTGCACTGGCTACCATCTTCTCATAGAAGAAAGGACCAAGGGTCTTCAGAAAAATCTTGGTCATCTCTTTTTCTTCTAACGGTGGCGTGACCTACGCGGCCAACTCGCGCCAACGTTGGGCATATTCCTTAAAATTCTCCTTATCTTTCTGTGTCATAGCCCTCAATTGATCACGGTCAGGAGCCATGTCCATATTATACTTATACTGCTTGACAAAGGCTCCCTCTAGATCATTGAAAGTCTGAATCTTCGTACTATCCAACCCCATGTACCACTTGAGCGCAGCACCTGTCAGACTATCTTGGAAATAGTGAATGAGCAGTTGATCATTGTCAGTTTGTGCAGACATCTTTCTAGCATATATAATAAGATGACTCTGAGGGCAAGTATTCCCTTTGTACTTCTCAAAATCAGGAACCTTGACATTTGGAACGAAGCACAGCTCAGAAGCGCTCTTTCCAAACAAATCCTTCCCACGAAGGGCCTTCAGATCCTTTTGCATCTCAGCAAATTGGTCTTGAAATCCGTCCATCCTTTCTTCCAAACCCACAGTTTCGGTCGGCGACCCCTGTAAAATTGGCTCATCCAGAATATACGGAACAACGTTCACATGTGGAGATGCAGTAGTCATCACAACAGTAACTGCAGGAGTAGCTTGGATAGCGGTCACATCAGGGATCTCACGCACAGACAGACGGTAGCCGGTCGAAAAGAAATTGGGAGACAACCCCCACGGGAAACCTTGAGGCATGCTGTAGGTCATTTCGGCAACAGAAGACACCACTAGGATCGGTGTTGGTGTCACTTCGGAGATCACAGTCCTTTGAACATCTTGGTTGTTGAGTGTGGCTTGATTAGACAGAGCTTCCACTAGACCATTCAACCTCTCCAAACTTTCTTTCAGAACTGCAACTTCATCACGGAGCACCTTGTTCTCTTGTTCAAGCTGGTCCATCTTTTGGCATTGATTAGCTCGAGTGTTGTATTGGTGATTCAGCTTGTCTGCAAAGATGAAGCAAGAGTGAGACCCTGGAATGCAAACAATGCTATGCTTATGCAAAATGTAAATGAGTATGAAACTTCAAGAAACTCAAATCATCTTCGGTATTGTAACATTGGGAAAAACTTATTTTATTTTGATATTAGAGAGGCATTACAAAGCAAAGTACTCTTTTAAGAGCTTATTACATTGAACCAAAAGCAAAAGAGAAACTCGGAGATCTACTCACTATGCTCCTTCTGTGCACGAAGTTCTTCTTCTAACTGGTTGACGCGTTCTTGCAATTCGGTCTTCTCACCGATGAGTCTATCGACACATTCTTTCCAAGCCACAGTATTTGGATGAAGATCATCCCTGGTGACATCTCTTGAAGAGGTGTGAGAGGAAAATAAATCCTCTCGCGCCTTTCTCTTCTTTGCAAATTCCATCTCTGGCAGCTTCTAGGACTTCTCTTTCTCTACTTTGAGGGTGAAAAACTTGTTCCTCCAAGCGGCTTTCAGTTTCCGAGCCTCATCCAAAGCGGCCTTCAACTGATCTACTTCACTCACATCAAACCAATCTAGATCATGAAAATCCAAAACCATAGGTTCATGAAATGAGAAAGGAATCTTGAGGTCGAGAGCCCTTTCTCGCACCCAATGTAGATATTCTTCAGAGGCATCGTCATTAGGGAATCCTAAAGCAGTCGTCCCTTCCTTATTAACGTATCTCCATGCGTAAATTATGACGATCTTCAGGTCTGGATCTTCTCCTTCCTTGAGAAAGATCCCTTCCAACAGAACTTGGTCAGGTACTTCGATCATAGGATGCCCAAATTGTCTACGAGCCAAAGCAGGGTTGTAACTTATGCATCCTTCTCTCCCAATGAGCGGTATGTTGGTGAATCCTCCGATGCTGGGAATCATGCATATACCTCCATAAGTAGGGTCATACCACATAATATCTGAGTGAGTAAGGGCCATAACTATCTCGGACCAATGGGGTGTTTCTACCTCATCCCAAATAGACGGATGCCGAGTTAGGCGAATGATGAACCATGAATACAGCAAAGCGGTACAACAAACAATATGTCCTCCCCCTTCGGCATTCTTCGAGTGGATTGAATGGTACGTATCAGCTAGCAAGGTGGGAACAAGATTCTTGAGTATGAACAGTTTAATCGCATCCATGTCGACAAAATCATCAATCTTTGGGAACCAGAAGATCCCATAGACTAACAAGGCAAAGGTAGCTTCCAAGATAAGGACTTCCTTTCTTTCGGCATGGTGACCGACTTTTTCGATCAAGAAATCAGCTGGGAATCCAAAGACTCCTTCCTTGGTGGTTAAGTGTGCTTGAACATCTGCTAGGCTGAAGTGAGTAACATTTGCAATTTCTTGGTGACTGGGTATGTCTTCTTGGCTGGTGAATATAGGTCGGGTCGTCACAGGTATCTTCAAGAAATCAGAATACTCTTCCAGGGTGGGCATCAACTGGTAATCCGAAAAGGTGAAACAATGGTACAGCGGATCATAGAACTGAACAAGAGTCTCCAACAACCCTTCTTTCATCTTGAGCTCAAGAAAACAGAAGGCTTCTCCATATTTTGTTGCAAAAGCGTGATGGTTCTCGATGAGATCTGCTAGTTCTCTTAAGCTTTCAATGTTAGGACTCTGAAAAGTGTACTCTAATGCTTCTCTATTGAAGTCCATGGTTACAATACTTGTGAAATAAAATTGAGTTCCTTGAACTAAATAAAGAAAAAAAAATGCAATGCAAGATGAATAGGAGGACTTCATGGGATCCCAACTATTTATAAACATTGCGGTAAAAGAAAAACGTTTTATTAATTTTGAAACGGATTACAAATAATTGCTTTTAAAAGTCCCAAATAAATAGCTAAATAAAAGCTAATGAAAGCCTTAAAGAAGTTTTGAATTTCGCTGCTTGAGCGCCTCTTCCAACTGGGTCTTCTCATGGATAAGGTTGTCCACAATCAGCTTCCAAATAGTACATTGCGGGTCGGAGAAAAATAAATCCTCCATGGCTTTCCTCTTCTTGCAAGGAAGTAACTCTTCATCCTTCAACTGTAGCTGCTTCTGAAGTTCATCGTTCTCTGCAACCACTACTTGATACTTGTTCTTCCATGACTCTAACTCATGTTGCGACTTCCTCAAAGCGACCTCTAACTTCTCAGCTTAGGACATAAAGACATAAGTGGGCTCTCTTCTCAGAGATATAGGATCTTGACGGGAATAGGGCATCTTCAATTTGATTGCTCTCTCTCTCTGACCCACTGAAGGTAGGGCTCCAAGGACATACAATTAAGTTTCCCAAGGCTTTTCTTCCCTTGCTTATGCAAATGATCCCATGCAGCCAGAATCTTGTCTTGGAGTTCCTTGCCATCCCTAAAGAAAATGCTCTCCACTTGAACACTCTTAGGCGGTTCCTTCAACGGATATCCCAACTGTCGACGAGCTAAAACTGAGTTGTAACTGATCCCTCCATTAAAACTAAGTAACAGTACATTAGGAAAATCACCACAACCATCAATAATTAAAGTCCCATCATACGCTCGGTTGTACCAAACAATGTCTGAATGGGTCAACACCATAACCCTCGGAGACCAAAGCCCTCTATCGAGATTCAAAAAAGAACTAGACCTCGGCAAGTGCAAAATAAACCACTTGTAGAGTAAGGGCATACAACAGGTGATCATTCCTCCACCATAGAAGTTTCGGAGATGCACAGAATGATAAGCATTACCCAATAGCGTTGGTACTGGGTTGTTCTTCAAAAAGATCTTAATCGCATTAAGGTCGACGAACCCTTCAAAACTTGGGAACAAGAACACTCCATAAATAAGTAAGGCGAAAATTGCCTCGAATGGAGTCTTGTTCGTATAATCGGCATAGAACATAGATTTACTGATTAGGAACTTCGTAGTCAAACCAAAAATACCACCTTTACTAATTAAATTTCCCTTGACGTCGGATACCTTTAGATAAAGAGCCTTAGCAATATCTCTTTCCTCAGGGTCCTTCTCCAAGAAAGGGATGGGAGATTCTTCTAAGATAGGTAGACCAACCAAAAAGGAGTACTCTTCCAATGTAGGCAATAGCTGAACGTCTGAGAACGTAAAATAGTGATATAGCAGATCATAAAACTACAATAAAGTGGAAAGAAGTCCTTCGTCTACTTGGCGACTCAATAAAGATATCAGCTTCCCATATTTGCTCTTGAACTTCTCTTGGTCTTCAATCAAGGTTACCAACTTCTTTAGGTCATCCAATTTAGGACTTTTAAAAGTGTATTTCAAAGTGTGCCTTCTGTTGGGATCCATAGTGCCCTACAATGTTTATAAACAAAGATAAATCCCATGAAGTCCAATGCGGTATGATGTTTTATGAATGCAACAGACACAAGTAAACACCTAGATGCACAAAGATAAACAAACAAAGGGGGACCCTAGGTTTGCAACGAGCATGGAGCCAAAGGGTATACCCCTTCCCAAAGGTTACAGGCTAAAGGTCGATTGTACCTGCAAAACAAGGTTCTAATAAGGTTCCCAAAGTCATTAGCCCATCTTTCGAATATTATCAACTTCCCAAGTACTCAGTGGTTAATAATATTCTCAAGAGAACTTCTTTTGAGTGTAGCATCGCGTAGCACTATTTCGGGGGGTACCCCCTCATAGCCCCGTACTACATCCTAATAAAGGCCAAAGTGAGGTTAAGGTAACTACGGTCCTCAATATCATAGGCTCCAACATCGAATATAGTGCATGTTTTCATGATTAAGGACTTGTTCGACAATACAACTTTCGAGAGGGCCTCAATTGAGCGTGATTTTCAAGTCAGCTTGGTCGGGATTCTACCCCTTACAAGCCTCTTTGAACATATCACTATCCTATCTTAAGTTCATTAAAGTCTGGGTGTAGGACTTTGTCTCACCACTCAAGAGTATCAACCCAAAGGCAATAAACAAACAAGTATACAAGTAAACAATTAAGCAAACATAAGCAAATATAAACAAACAAGTTAGGGAAACCCACTGATTTCCCCAGTGAAGTCGCGATTTGTGTCGCGGTGAAATTTGGATACCAAACTATTAATTAGTTTAATCTTATTCATTTGCAACCGAACTTTGATTTTTCCAAAGGAAGGGATAAAGATCGAAATTCCCACAATGCAATGCAAATGCAAGCTAGAGAGTTATAGGTTCGGGGGTCGGTTAAACTTAGGGAAGGTGCTAGCATCCTAAGTTTCTGTAGTACTCTACAGGAACCTCTTGTTTTAATGTCGTTTATTGCTATGGTTTATTTGCTTAAGGTATAAAAGACCTAGGGGTTTATTTTTAAGTATACTCGATATGATATCGCATCTTATGCCTACATATCCTTACGGGAGTGGAATCAGAGTATCTGTAGTTCCCCTAAAGGGTTTGAGGAGTTCTTTGACTGTGGTCAAAGTTCCTACGGGTTTAGGGTAGTTGATTGATTGAGTTTAGGAGAAAATGTGAGTTGTCATTTTAAGAGAGATTTAACCGCCACAAGTGTAAGAGATTGTATTATTGTGGGGTGGAGATTCTATCTCGCTTAAGATGATTAACATCTTTCTCTAATGTTTGAATATTTTGTAGTGTTGTTTTTATTTTCCTATGTTGTAAAAGAAAAGGTCCTTCCTATGGGGTAGGGTCTACCTTAAAAGATCGACTTGAATGGGATCAAGGATCGAGTGGGGGGTATGATGCAAATGTAGATGCGATACACACAAGTGTTAAGTCATGTGTAGGTTCTTCCTTTGGACAGGATGCAATGCGAGAATATAAGTACGATAATTGTAAATTGCGGAAATAAATAAAAGCGGATAAAGTAAACATACATACGCATGAAAGCGCTAAGGTGTAGGTGAAAATCGTGTATGTGAATGTGGATGCGTAAGCGTGCACGATTGATTGAGTTGCATTACGATGTTGATTGTTTAATTAGGGAGTTGAAAAAATAGTTGGATTGATTTACTTGGTTAGTTATGTTAAGAAGTGACTCAATTTTAATTACGAAATTAGATTTACGAATTGGTTGATTTTAATAAATAAAAGCTTTCTTGAATTATAGCTCAATTAATTTTTAAGTGGAACGCAAAATAATTATTAAATAAGAGGATTTATTTTTAAAAGAGTTTGTTATCTATTTATTATTATTATTAAGTTATCTTAAATATAAAATGATTTTTATATTAAATAAAAGGAGAAATGGGTTTTTAATTATTAATAAAGTGAATTATTTCAAAAAAAAAAGGATTTTGGCTGAATAATATAATAAAAAGGTTGATTAAGAGGTTTACTTAATTAAAACATTAGTTAATTTGAAAAAAGGTTAATTGAGGTTAATTAAATTAAAAAACAGTAGTTAATGGGTGATTAAGGCGCATGGGTGTGTGCAGATGTATGGTGTATAGTATGTGTGTGTGTGAGCAGATACATAATCAGAAACAAAATTAGCAGAAACACAAAAAAAATGGTAAACCCTAATCCCAATTCCCTTGCGCCCCCCCAAATCGAATCCTTTCCACTCTCGATCTCCCCTGAGTTCAATCCTCGTCATTTTCCTTCTCCTTTGTCCCTTTTATCATTCCTTGAACCTGAAACACAGCATAAAACAATCAAAAGATTCGATAATCCTAACAAGAATGAAATTTTACCAAAGATTAGTGACGGCGGCGGGTTCGAGACGACGAAGATCTGGGCGGTGCCGGCGTCAACGACTTCGATGGTAGAAACAGATAAGTCTTCCTTCCTTCATTTTCTTAGGTTTACGAAATCTAGGTTTTCTGCTTGTGGTGATTACGAAAATTCTTCCTCCCCTCTTCAGCCCGAATCGCCTCCCTTTTATAGGCTTTAACTGAAATTCTTTGTGTTAAAACCTGATTAAAATGCTTTGAATGCTTGATTGGATTTTCCGTTTTGGTGTAGACTAGATTTGAAAACTTTCCTCTTTCGTATGATTTTGTTAATGAGAAAAAATCCCAATCTGTGATACCTTGCCAATCATGTTTAATGTTCTGTCTGTCTAGGTTCAATGTTCCAAAAAAAATGAATTGGATCTTTTTCTTTAAACAGGTATATTCCCCAACTGATTACTAACTTTGGATTGGTGATTTAGCATGGGTGGATAGCGGAAGATTTGGGCCAGGGGAGATGAACAGCCCAGAGTAACAACAACCCAACTCCTTGACATCTGATACGCTTTGCAATTAACTTCAATCACTCTGATACTCTTTGGTGAACTGCAATCCCTCTTGATGTTCTCTGGTGAAGGTTCCCATGAAAGTGTTGGTGAGGGTTAAAGCTGGTGCTATCTTTGGAAACCAAGTGAAGTTGTCGTAACAATAAGTCGTGGTAGGCTGTAGAGGTAAGTCATATGTAACCCCTTCTTCTTTGTTTGCCTTGTATCACGATTTATATACTTGCCTTCTCCATGGAGCTAAATTGGCTATTATTCTTAACTGAAGGCACAATTGAAGGCGGAGGAAAAATATAACTGCTAGAATTTCTATACCGCAACCACAGTTCGATTTTGGAAATGCTGGATGGAATAAGAAATAGAGTTGATGCCGAAGATTCACAAGCGACGCGACTGTTGTTCATTCATAATTTATAGATGGATCAATTGGAGCCATATCAAGATGTTCTGATGATTTTGTGGTGAGCTAAATGGGGAAAGGAACTTGCTTTTGAAGACTGGGAGAATTGGTCAAAGTTAGCCCTTGCAAACTCTGGAATTTCAGATAATTTATAAGTGTCATAGAATTATCCAAACACAGCATGATCAATCCCTTGAGAATTTGTGACTGAGATTGATACAAAAGCAAATGACAGCAGAAAAATTAGAGCGACCGCCATTGATTTCAATGAGAAACGCCCCTTCGGTAAGCCCTTTACTTAAACAGTTCCTCTGGCAAGAGGATCCTAACAGGACTCGCTTCTGAAATTTGATCCTCTTCTTGTTTCACAGTTTCATCCCAAGAAGCGTCCTCAGATTCCTGAGTATCCTCGGTAACTCCTGAGTCTGAAAAGCTTGTAGACATGATGAATCTGTCTTCTAATTCAATTTGTGGTTTTGGTCTGTAATGAAGGAATTGTGGCTCTCCGTTTTCAGGTGGTTATGTTTGATTACCGTGGGAATAAAAAAAGTGGCTTGTCCGCAATAACTTATTCATCCTTGTGACCATGCTAAAGTGACTCTACTCTGTCATTAGGTTGAAAAGAAAGAAACCCTTGTAATCATGTACGGTAATCATGAGCACCATGAAGCATTGGCCGTCTACTATAATTGTTACGTCTCAAGGATGGGTTCTAGCTGTTGTTCAAGATAAAGTAGATTTGGAACCTAACAAGAAGTTATGAATTCGACACATTCTTCTTCTTTTGTTACCATATTATTGTTGCTGATGCTCTTAGTTTTCTTCTTCTATTCATAGGATACTTAATTGTGTATGCTGGTCTGGTGTGTAGGATGTTCGAAGTGACTTCCTGGTTTTGTTGAGTAGATATTTCCTCAAGCCGTTTGTAGTGACCGCAACAAATCCTACCAAAGATAAAGACGAGGGAAAGGGTCACGAGCTCCTTAGCCTTACTCAGAGACGTTTCCCCCGCTTCTTTGCTCATTTGAGTATTCTAGAAGCTTCGTAGAGAACCGACTTATGTTGAGTGCATAAACAGAGTATTTGAGTATGTTCTGAAAGGTGGTTCTGATTTATTTCTTTCATGACTGCAGATCCTGTCTTGAAGTGGTGGCATTATGAGCTAACTCCTCATCAAGAATAGTTTTCAAGTGGCGAGATGAAATGCGGAAGCTGAAGTTGACATCGATATAAGCTCATGTTGACGGATCCTACCATTAAGAGCTGCACCAAACTGCATATGGACGGAAGGAAGAACACCTGTGTATTGCATATCATGGGAGGCTTCTTCAAAACAGTTTAGAAGGTTGTCTCAAGGAGTTCTCGCTGAGCAGAGCTACAACCTTGCTCATGACCACAATCATGTTTCTCGTTCTAGGAAATGTTTAATGAATTTCTTTGTAATAATGAACAGCCACTCATTTGTTTAACTTTTGGGCTCTAACACGGTGATTGTGACAATATTTCCTGTGACAAACCTGCCTGAATGGCTTTAATAAATAGAATTGTCTTTTGAATAGCACATTGCCTGTTTAAATATCCCTCTCACTCTTTGAAAAAGACGGATGCGGTTCCAAGTAATTCATGCGTAAACAACTTGTTTATGCCTTGAATCAAATTCTCGAAAGCTTGAACCAACTTTGACAAATTGAATGCCAAGCAATAAACAGACATTCCACCCGAGTTCAAGGTTTTATTAAAAATAACTTGCGGAAAAAACAATGCCTCGACTCCTTTGCCTTATGCCTCGTATTCTGAGAAACTTTGAGGAAAACGACCTAGTAATTCTGAGATCTTTATAATTCAAGGGTCGTACTCTGAAGTACTTGACTTATAAGGATCCACACCTGTCGTTACTGCACTTGCATAAACCGGTTAGCCGTAAAACATAAATATTAAAATAAAGTCAAATAATAATAGAAAACACGCAAAAAGAGGTGGGATCTTGTGGTAAAAAATTAGGGTGCGACAACAATGTTAAATAATGATTGCGATGGAGAAAGATTAAGTGTAATGAATATATCGGGATTGAGGAATTGCTTAGAAAAGAAGTTAATTGTTTTTGAGGTTTTTTTAGAATTAAGCCAAGATAAAAAGATGAAATTATTTAATCTATAAAAGGATCAAATTAATTAAATGAAAATGAAAATGTTTTCAGTAGTTTTTGAGTTGATATGGAGTTAAATCTAGGTGGAAAAGAAAATGTTAGAATTAGATTATTTTTTGAGGTTTTTTTTTAATATAAGTCTAAGTAGAATGCTAGAAACTGAATTAAGTTCGAAAAGAGGCATCGAATTAATTAAAAAGTGTTTATTATTTTTTTTTTTTTTTAAGATTTTCATTATTTTTAGAGAAACAAAAAGAGATTTGAAATAATAAACTAAACAATTTTTATTTTAATAATTATAAGAGAAACATTTTTATTATTAAAACCTAAATCTGAATCATATTTTTATTTTTGATATTGAAATGAAAATTTGAACTCAAAATCTAAATTGAATTAATTTTTTTTTTTGATTGAAAATTAATTTTGGATTTATTTAAATCAGATTTATATAAATCAGATTTTTAAGGTTAAGTTAGTGTTAGTAGTTAGTTGTTAGTTTATATATTATTACTAATTAATAAATATTACAAAATAACTAAAGAATAATAAACAAAACTAAGAAATAAAAACAGAAAATAAAAGCTGGGTTGGGTGAACGGTCCGATGTGTCGCTTGACTGATGGTTTACGGCGGACATGCGTCTGTGAGGCGTTTGATGAGCTTAATGATGGATTAAATGGTGGTGATAGCGTGGTCCACGGTAACTACCGTGAGTGCGCACATACATGATACAACATATACAAACTGAAAAATGAAATCCCTAGTCCCCAATTTTATTCTTCTTCCGCCGTCCGATCCCTCTCCCTCTCTTTTAATCTGTTTCTTCGATTTCTTCCTCTCTTCTTTCCCTATCATCTTCTCTGTCCCGTTCTTCCTCATCAATTCCTTCTACTTCCTATTTCCTGCATCAATAAACAACAAAAAAAGATTAATGTTAGCCACGACAAACTCATGGTTTAAATGATTCTTTTCGCAGGTTTCAAATGGGTTTTGAAGGTGGATTCATGACGAGTGTGAAGACGACGAGGGTTCGTTGATGTTAAGGTCGTGTTGTTGAAGGGTTTCGCGGCGGATTTAGAGGTGGCTTTGACTCGGCCTCGTGGTGGTGCACTTCGAGAATAAGGAATCGCAAAAAGATAAGTGTTTCTTCACGATTTTCTTCTGGATTTTGAATTGGGGATTTCTGAGGATGTGTGTTAGGGTTTAGGGTTGTGAATGGATTATTCTCTTTTATGAGTGTCTGAATCCTTTCTTATATAGGGTTGAAGGGAACAATGCAAATTGAAGAGCAATGATGAGGTTTCCATATCAGACGGATCATGTTTGGACCGTTTTGGGAGGTACCGATATCTTTGTTAGGAAAGTTTCCGCTTTCGTCGAGATTGTCTTTCAACTCTTGCCACAATTGGGGATTGCAAATCAGAGTCCTTTCCTTTTTTAGACGGGCAGGTTCTACGAATCTCTGTTGCGTCTTGTTGAGGTAAACTTGGCCATTTTTTCGTTCTTTTCAAAATACGATGAAACTCCCCCTTTTCTATAATTTGAATAAGATATCGTCTTCTTTGTAGGTTTGCACTGGGAATGGGATTGGAGCTTCGTAGCTAAACCTTGAAGGTAGATTGCATAGGGTTATTGGCTTCGGAGAACTTACGTGAAGATGAGGTTGCTTCCTATAATTCTTAAAGAGCAAAACTCGACGTTAACATGCTCGTAGTTGCTACCGTGAATCTTCATTAGGATGCAGAAAGGATTTCCCTTCGCGACCTATACCAACTCAAGCGCTAGGAGGTATAATTTGGCTCATCTCCTTTTCAGGTATTGGTGATGTAGGTGGCGGCTTAGAGGCAGGTGTTGAATGTTGTGACCTTCATGAATAAGGTATAACTTCCAATGACTTTGACGACTTTGCTTGAACTCTATTGATTTGGAAACGTAAGCAACAAATACGTCTCCTGCTCTTTACAAATACTGCTAGGTGTGAGACCGGAAATCGAATGTCGAGCACGTCAAAACTTAAATTCTTGACGGTGAATTGTTGTTTTAATAGGAAGATGCAGGGGCAGAGGTTACAGATTATTCTGGCGGCTCAGTCACTAGAAAACGTCCACCGTCAATGGGTTATGACCGAGCCGTTTACTCCTCAAGGTGTTTCGCATCAGTTTTACTTCTAGGCGACGATCTAGTGACCACTTTTCACAATTGGAACTTGATTAAAATTGAAATGTCGTTTTCTCATAACTTCTAATCGAACCTTTTTGTTGTCTCAGGTGTTGACGAGGGAATTGGGATGTATTTGGGTGATGAACTCGTGCGGCGTGGCATAATTGATATCAATAATTGGAAGAGTATGCATCCCTGGTGGTTGACGCAACAGTCAGTAATGGAACCATATTGCCTGGTTAAGTCTGAGATTTACGACAGTTTCATTCGAATGGAGAGGCCCACCGACCGAATTCCAACGGTATTATTGATTGCCACTACAAAATGCTTCAATTACTCACCAGGTCGAAACAACTCTATCGTAAGTTCTTTTAAAATAATCTATTTCTTGGAACAGGTTTCTTGTGAGCGTGATTACCGTCAATGTTGCAAGCAGTGTATACTGGAAACATCCTTTAGACAAAATTGTCCTAATGGAGTCCAATGGGAGGAAGCATCTCCAGATAGTAACGAGCGATGGATCTACGACTCGCAACCTTGAGGAGCAACTTAGCAGAAGCAATTAAGTAGGATACAGACACATTCATCGAATTTCTCGCATCTAGTGCCAATAGTTTATACCATTTTGTGTAGAGTTACTACAGCTCCGTAGCTGCTTTTAACTTCTCGGAATTCATGTTTTGTTGAATCTTCTGAACCTTCCCTTGAAGGTTATGAGGTAAAGAAATCATTTGAGTTTTGACAAACATAATCCTAATCTAGGGCGAGACCGCTTTGAATTGCGTCATGCATCGAAAATCACTTGATATCTTTTAATGTTCTGCAGGGAGTTATCTTGCCATATTTGACTTGCAGCCGACGACCAAAAGCCGTGAGAAATTTGTGAAGCGACAAGATGATCCGACCATAATCAACACCGGCTGAAGCTTCGGCCATTGCGAGATCCCTTTAGTAGTTTTAATTATGGGTGCCGGTATTTGCTGTGACAGAGTTGGCGTTTGCCAAAGTTTAAAGGCCCGGTCGTGCCATTTAGTTTAGCAACTCTTGTGTATTTCTTTATGGGTTCTCTAATCATGAGCGCAGTACTTTTTCAGACAAACAAACTGGTTGTAGCATTGTACCAGGATCCTTATACAATCATATTGTTTATGTTTAAAGGTTTATAATATTCAACAACGAGAATTTGAACTTTAAACTTTTAAATTCACGCCCTCTTGTACGTTTTGATGAACGTAATAATGATGGAAAAAACTTTGAAAATGATTGACGCCCAAGTGCAATGGTATAGTGTTGATGTTTGGCTTCTTCAATACATGTATTTGAATAAGTAGTAGTGCATGATTTGAAAGCTAATGTAGCAAATGGAAACAGTGAGTGTTCCAAGCTTGAACCCGATGTCTAGTTGGGTCTTAGGGGCACCAATTGAAGTCTTGAGACCAAAGTGATTCATAAATTCTAAAAAAAACATTAACATGTTCCAGCAACAAACTTTAACGTGACAACCACACTTTCGGATGGGGATGCTTGGACGATGACCGTGCCGTGATCAAGTATCAAGTATCTAAACAACATTGCTAATCTTGAAATAAAACCTTAGCAATATCCAATCCCTTTAAGAATAATAGTCCATAATCATGTCTCATCACCAACAGTCTATTGGGACCGAGAGAACCGAATATTACCCCATATGAAGTCCAAACTCCTGCATGAAACCATTAGCAGTAAAGCACAAAAGATATGTGAAATGATGCACACCAAAGTAACAAGATAATATGCAAGAAAAAAATGCACAAAGAGGTGAGATCTTAAGGTCAAAAATTAGGGTGTGACAGATCTCATCAAATCAAAACACCTCTGTCAAGAGATATAAAATAGCAGCTCTGTCATGACAGCAGATGAATGTCATGACATCTGTCTTGACATCTTGATTAAAACACATGACAGCAGTTCTGTTACCATAGCAGATGGATGTTATAACATCCTGCTTAACATCAGTGCAGAATCATGTTTTACCAAAATTTAGCCAATCATAGAACCATGGATACTCATAGAATCGTGGAACTAACAATTTCCCTCTTTGGCAAATTTTGGCTAAAACAACCAAACTTATTAGGGCAGCAATAACATTAGTTTCCTCAAATACATCCAGCCTCACAAACTTTCATGCTCCCCCTTACTGGTTGCATTCAACAAGTAACAATACTACTCTTTCCATAGCAGTAGCAACAGATAATGACACTTTGCTCCCATTTGTTTAGCCAAAAATTGACAACATTTGGAGTAAATGTACACACATACAAACTCTTCTGGACTATGAATGTCCATACATCTACTATGACACCACCTGCTAGATCAGACTACAGATGTCACAATATCTGGTACAACATCCTATGATTCTCCCCCTCAAGGGATGCATAACAATCATGGCACACCTACCAAACACGGCATACCAGCAACCTGCAGAAACACACACAACCAAGCACAAGCACCAACTCACACACACCTAACAGTAACAGTGAACATCAACCACACATGATCATCATCCTACTCACATAATCTAAGAAATCAACTCCAGCACACCTACAACACAACTCAGAGCAGCAGCAAAACTCATCTTCCACCTGTAGCAACAAATCATCAGCACATCTACTGAGGCACAAACAACTAACCATGCTGTTTCTACTACTACTTCTCCCCCTTTTTAGCCACAAAATTAGATCATAACTAATGAATTAGCATTGATCATACACAGTTGGAAACACAAATTTAAAGTATTATTACAACAAATCAACACAGAACATTTGTTCACAAAATATTTGTTCATACTGCTCCCCCTGTGTGGCAAACAAAATCATCAGAACTCTAGTCATCAGACTCAGAGCTAGCACCATCATTATCCCTTTCTTCATCTGTGCTATCCATCTTGGTTCCAACCACATGACTTATCATTTCCACAGTAATCCATACACATGAAAATCTCAGAAGGACACACCAGCAACAGCTTAACAGATCATCATAAACACCAGACCATCATAGCGAGAAATACACTCTTATGCTTCCCTTTTGCACAGATCCATCAACAAACGATTCTTCACCATGACCATCATACACCATGCTTCCTCATGATGACAAACATAGATTTACCCTATGAGCATAGTCATTGAATCTTGAGTTCTTGCCTTGTCTGAAGCTGCACCTTCAGGAGTGATACTTTTGACATCCCTAATTAAAGGATTCAATGAACTAATTGCCACCAACAACAATTGATTTTAAATCCCCAATTTGAGACATAAATACTCTGCAGAGATAAATAAATTCTCCCAGACAATAACCGATGTTGTTTCCTAGATTAATTATAAGAAGTAAGCATAGTCCTAGTTCAAACCATCAGCCGGACCCATAAACACATTGTTAAGGCAAAAAGGTACACCAACCAACACAATGTCAAAACATCTTGTCTGACATTCCATACAATCACACACTGCTTGAAACCACAACCCGTCGTGAGAAATAACTGTACTATTGCAGCAACAAATCCTAGATGGAAGTATAAATCCCCATATCAAGGATAACCAGTGCTCTTTTTCCAGAAGAACGTGAATGGAAAACATAAGACTCATCTTCATGTCTTCAAGAGCTCACTCTTTGTTCAACATACCTGCTGAATGCATTCACTTACTGCTTGAACCACAAGCAACTAGTACACCCATCAAACAGAAGCTCTCCCCCTATCTTTTATAAAAGATGCCCCAAGATCACCATAGTATCTCAATACCAACCTCATGCTCATACAGTGAGAAGGTACCAAACTGCTCCACTTCTTACTAGAGTTACCACTTCTCCACAAGACTTCTGGTCTGAGTCAGAGAACAAGATAGACACCCCATAATCTAAGACATTCTTTCCTCATCATTTTCTCATATGATAAGTTAGAAAATTTCTAATTTTGCTGGTGAATCTTCATTTCCTTATAATACATAAGAATCTAGACTTTCATGCAATCAACCAATGATCCACTCCAGTCTTGTATAATCCCTTCACATCATACTCCAAGACAGTCTTTTTACCTCATGATTATCCCGTATGACAAGATAAAGTACTTCTTAGTCAAGATGTGAATCACAATAAACCAGATGATGTTCTAACATTAGTTAGGACATCCTTCACAATGTCCAATGGTTCTTGATATGCCTACAACTGGACTTAATACTGCCTAGTAATGAAGATCTTCAGAGAACACAACTCCACCAGCTTGATCAAATACAACTCCAAAAGAGGGTAATCTCCCATACACAACATAGGTCTTCTACCATAGGGCAAGATCCAATATATGAATAGAATCAGAACCTTCTTTGGTCTTCAAACAACTACCCTTCTGCACAAGAGTAATTTTCTTTAAGCACACTTATTTAAATAACCAAATGCCACTGTTTGGTTACTCAGCTGCTTCCAGAGCTCTAGAAAATCTAAGAAAACTTGATCTTCATATCCTACATGTTCCAAGGCAAATTAGATACACCAAGACTTGGACCTGTAACATCTACTACTTCACACAGCTCCTGCAAAACTGCATGAGATAGTATCAATTCCATTCATACCCGATAAGTTCAACCTATCTTACAATGATGCGCCATAACATCAATTAAGGCCCTGAAGTTTGCTTGATGTCACAACATCTGATAAGACATCCTGCTGGTGAATTTAGTCCTTCATTATGCCATTTAGAAAACCCTCATCAAGAGTACCATGTTCACATAGACTTGATTGCTGATAGCAAGTTTGAGTAGACAACCTGTATTCTGCTTTATTGTACCACACCAAATCCCTTGAAGTACATTTGCTTCAGAACCTCCTCTTTAGAGAACCCAAACATGCCAAAGCTTGAATTTCCAAAGAGGATTAGTCACAAGAGATCTTTACAGAAGGAGTCCCGCTTTCCTTAAGTAGAGACTTCTTCAGAAGGTCAGAGATAACTATCACTTATCCTTGTCTTCCAAGATGAGCAAGGTCACATGATCCTATGTACTTAGATCAGAAATAAACTGAGGTGAGAAGAAATCTGAGAAATATATCAAGAACAAAGAAATCTGAGAAATATATCAGGAACAAAGAAACAAACATCAGAGACATTCGGAAGAAAATCGAATGAACTCTGAAACACACCAGAGATACTTGGAAAAATCATCGAATAAACTCTGAGACACATCTAGAAAAGCAAAATGAAGACATTTAGAAGAGCATTGGATGAAGACAAAGATTCTGAAGGTATATCTGAAACATTTAGAAGAGCATTAAATGTACGGGAAAAGGTTTGAAGACATATCTAGAAAAACATCAGATAAGCAACAAAGGAGTTCTGGAAGAACATCAGAACAAAGACTCAATCTGGAAAACCATCAGAAAGAGAAATAAATATCTGGAAAAACATCAAGTAAGTTCTGGAAGAATATCAGAACAAAGACTCAATCTGGAAAACCATCAGAAAGAGAAATAAATATCTGGAAAACCATCAGATAAGTTCTGGAAGAACATCAGAATAGAGACTCAATCTGGAAAACCATCAGAAAGAGAAATAAATATCTGGAAAACCATCAGATAAGTTCTGGAAGAACATTAGAACAGAGACTCAATTTGGAAAACCATTAGAAAGAGAAATAAATATCTGGAAAACCATCAGATAAGTTCTGGAAGAACATCAGAACAGAGACTCAATCTGGAAAACCATCAGAAAGAGAAATAAATATCTGGAAAACCATCAGATAAGTTCTGGAAGAACATCAGAACAGAGACTCAATCTGGAAAACCATCAGAAAGAGAAATAAATATCTGGAAAACCATCAGATAAGTTCTGGAAGAACATCAGAACAGAGACTCAATCTGGAAAACCATCAGAAAGAGAAATAAATATCTGGAAAACCATCAGATAAGTTCTGGAAGAACATCAGAACAGAGACTCAATCTGGAAAACCATCAGAAAGAGAAATAAATATCTGGAAAACCATCAAATAAGTTCTGGAAGAACATTAGAACAGAGACTCAATCTGGAAAACCATCAGAAAGAGAAAAATAAATATCTGGAAAACCATCAGATAAGTACGACCCAAACTATTTGGTAGGTGCCAAGTGAGTTGGACTTTGACCACAAGGTAAAACGTGGATAAAACACGACCTCGGAAGAAAGAGGCAGATGGGGAATAAAACACCCACGATGCCAAGCAAATTGAAATTTGTCCACAAGGTAAGACGCGGGTAAAACACGACCTCAGGAGAAAGAGGAAGATGGGGAATAAAACACCCATGATGCCAAGTAAATTAGAAATGTCAACAAGGTAAGACGCGGGTAAAACACGACCTCGGGAGAAAGAGGCAGATGGGGAATAAAACACCCATGATGCCAAGTAAATTGGAAATGTCCACAAGGTAAGACGCGGGTAAAACACGACCTCGGGATAAAAATCAAATGGGGACTAAAGCACCCACGATATGCAATATGCATATGTATACGAATATGATATGATATATGATTAAATGTAAATGCAGATGTTGATGACAAGGCTCAACTCCTTTGGTGAGATGACAAGACTGGAAGACTGCTTTCTCAACACGGAGATCAATGTCAATCTGCTTGGGAACTAAAGATGCTACTGTTGAGCATACCTCCACTACAATTTTAAATTGCATCAAATTGATGATCCTTGCAGGAAGGGTGAATAATTGATTGGGGATTCTTCAAGTAAACTGCCCCAATTTAGCTGTCTGTTGTAGATGAACTGATAATTGCCTCAACTTGTCTGATGTTGAAGATGCCTGATTTACTGAGTGCTTGGAGAGCTTGCCCCAGTCTGAGTCTTGAAATATATTCTAGATAAACCAAATCTGAGAAGACCTTGTTCTGAACAAATATTGAACTAATTCTTCGACAGGATGTAAAAGGAACTTACCCCTGATAGGATCACTTGACCAAGTTTCTCAATGTTTAAAAATTTCTTGAGAGGAAAGCCAATTTGCAAGCAAAAGTATTCATACAACATGGTAATGTAAAGTTCATGCAACTTTTGAAATCAAAATCTTTTTTTGAAAGATGCAAAATAAATGATTTGCAAAGGTGTACTGCCAAAATAATTGATTAGCAAAGATCTTTTGGAGTCAGTTTACGCAACCTTGCTGTAGTATGCTTTCAAAATAACCTTGTTTCAATTAGGTCTTTTGAGGGTTGTAATGTGGCCTGGTTCACGGTTTAAGAAACAAAGGATAAAGGCTCAAAGTTTATTTGTACCCACCCAATCTACGTGATAATCTCTAGTCCTATGCTCAGTTGACTCAGACTATGCGCTCAGGTTCCCATAGGAATTGCACTGATTATAGTAATGATGATGGTTCGGAAGTCAACATAATTTTTGAAAAGGCAGTCACTGCTTCTTTACAACATTTGGTTGTTTTGAAATTAAAGGATTTAAAGATCTCCTCTATTTATTATCCCTAACTTTTTCCTGAACTGTTTCTTTTGAAGCTTACAGTCAGCGGGATGCCCCAGTTTTGCCTAAGTCTCCTTCATAGGTTTTAACTTAGCAGGCTTTTTCTTTTGATATATATATTTTGAAAGAAAGTGACTGCCTAGCTTAATGATCATGGTGAACCATCATCGGCATTTTGACTTGAAAAACATCTTCGACACTTGTTTGTTGTGTGCGAAGGAAAAAAATGTAGTTGCAAACTTTATATAAAAGGTGTCTTGCATGAACACACAACCAAGTTAACTGAGAACTACCCACCCCAAGGTTAAAACTGCGGGTTTTTGTAAAGAAAGAAACTCCAACTTCTAAGCTCGAAGGGGTTGACAAGGGATTAACTTCCTTAATTCTCCAGTGTTTGGGAGTTGAAACAATGTCTTACATCATCAACAAAGTTTGATTGAAAGCATACTGACAGCAGTTATGGGTATAGCGTTTTCATCATCCTCCCTCAAATATTTGCATAATCAAAAATTTGGACAAGGAATAAATATTTGAAAGATAAAGCATAAAAGTGCAAACAATAGGCAAAATGATTTGAAATCAAAAGTTGTGATGCTCATTCATTAAGATGAAAGTACAAACACTAAATAAAAGCAAACAAGCTTAAACAAAGTGAAGGAAAATGCAAACAATGAGAAACAAAAGGCCTAGTGACTAAATTTGTCTTGTCTGAAACACTGGCGCTCAAAAAAAGATAGTCTGCTGGAGTCGGACTGAAGCTTCACTTTTGATGTTATGGCAATGGATTATTCTGGACATTCAGATGATTATCCTTAAAACCCAGGATTCCAGTTTTAATCAGCTCACGCACTCTAGCTTTCAGTGCATAACAATGTTCCAAGTCGTGGCCTGGGGCACCCTCATGAAAAGCACAATGGAGGTCAGCTCTAAATCCAGTTGGAGGAGGATTAGGAGTTTGCAAAGCCTTTGTAGTAATCAATCCTTGTTGAACCAGATCAGGATAAAGTTCTGTATATGTCATGGGAATAGGATCAAATTGATTCCTATTTCGATACTGGTTTTGTCCAACAGTTAGACGTTGAGGAATCTGAGCTGGTCGTGGAGCAGCAGTAGCAGTAACGGCAGCAATAGCAGGGTGGTTATACCTTGGCTGAGGACGAGGATTTCTCACTTCAACCATGACAACGTTGGTTTGCTCTTCCTTCTTCTTATGGAAATTCCCAAAGGATTTCTTTGCACCGTTAGAAGATTCAGTAACTTTGGATACTTTACCACTTTTCATCCCTTCTTCTAACCTTTGGCCAATGGTTACCAGATCTGTAAAACTCGAAGAGACGCTCCCAATCATCTTTTCCCAATGGAAGGGAGACAAAGTATCCATAAACATTCCAGCTAGCTCCTTTTCTGCCAGAGGGGGTTCAACTTGAGAAGCTAACTCTCTCCAACGTTGAGCGTATTCTTTGAATGATTCTCTTTCACTTTGAGACATGTTTTGAAGTTGACAATGGTCAGGAGCCATATCCAGATTGTATTTGTATTGTCTCATGAAGGCATTAGCGAGATCTTGGAAGCAGTGGACGCTGTTATGTTCTAAATTCATATACCACTTTAGAGAGGCACCACTCAAACTGTCTTGAAAGCAGTGGATAAGCAGCTTCTGGTTGTTGGTGTAGGCTGCCATCCTTCGGTAGTACATGACCAAATGGTCTCTAGGACATGAGTGACCCTTATATTTCACGAAATCTGGAATCTTGAATTTAGGAGGCATGACGAGGCCAGAGACTAAGCACATATTATCAGCATCGACGTTGAAGAAATCAGTACCCTCAACGGCCTTGAGTCTCTTGTCTATGTTCTGAAACTGTTCGCGGACAATCTCAGGCTCAACAAAATCTTCATGGTCTTCTCCTTGAGTATTGGCAGCATTGTAGTCAAAAAAATAAGCTTGAGCAGTCTGGGCAATGGTGTGGACCATAGGTCTGGGCTCTGTAAAGATGGGAGCTTGAAAAACTGGTCTGACAGTCTGACCAATCATAGCAGTAGATGCAAGAGGTGGAGAGTAGTTAGGAGGTAAACCAAACTCTGGCTAATTAGATTGTGGCATTTGAACAGGAGGAGGATCAGCATTTGAAACTTCTTGAATGACAGTCCTCTGAGATGGCTCTCCTCTAGCAATCAATACTTGAAGCATCTCGGTGAGCTTAGTCATGCCTGACTTCAGTTCATCGATCTCCATTCGGATTTCTGCGTTATGTACTTCTTGCTCTGGCATCTTGCGTTTATAGTTAGCTCTAGTCCGATATCGGTGTCGAGGAATCAACTTGACGACTCAAAGGCACACTGGACGATGAAGACAACTGGAGATGAGCGACTGAACAAACAGAGGTATGCAATGAACCATGCAAAGATGCAAATGCAATGCGATGCAAGACAGGATGCAAAACACACATAACAGGATCAAAGGTTCGAGATCACAGCATGGATTTTAGGTAAAGAACCAACCACGGGGTATGTAATAGGGGTAAAGTACCTGCACAACGGGTTCTAACAAAGTTCCCAGAGCCAACAACCCATCTTTCAAATATTATCAATTTCCCAAATCACCCGGTAGTCGATAATATTCTCAAGAGAGTCTCGTCCAAGTATAGTATCGCGTATCAACTACTTCAGGAGTACTCCCTCATAGTCATCGCACTACGTCCTAAAAGGCCAAGGTGGGGTAAAGAGGTAATCTAAAAGTCCTCAGTGTCAAAGGCTCCTAGGTTGAAAGTAGTAATATTTTCATGAATACTCGTTCAACAAAACTAACTCTCAAGAGGGCCTCCACTGAGCGGTGGTTTCTCAAGTTAGCTTGGTCGGGAATCGACTCCCTATAAGCCTTCTTGAATATACCCCCATCCTATCATAAGTGCACTCAAGTCCGGGTATAAGACTTATCCTCGCCACTCAAGGTAACAAACCTGCATACAGAAAAACCTAAGCACAAACAGATAGATGTACAAATATAAAAGCATATAAACATATAGCAAACACAAATATAAACAAGGTGGGTTTAACCCTCTTAGGGGAGTCTCCAGTGAAGTCGCCATTTCTGTTACAGTGAGAATCGTGATACCAAGCTATTGATTAACTTGAATCTTTAATTCTTAAATTCACAACCGGACTTTAATTTATCCAAAAAGGAAAGGTTTAAAGAAAGAAAAAACCTATAAAAATGCAAAGCAAAAAGCAAGGCTTAAAGCTAAGCAAAGGGAGATCTAAAGGTTCGGGCGTTGGTAATGCATAGGGTAGGTATTTCACATCCTAAACATCTGTAGTACTCTACAGGAACCTCTTGTTAATATTTGTGTTTGCTAAAGTTTGCTTGCTAAGGGAAAGTGCTAAGGGTAAAGATAAAGGTTGAAACGAAGGAAAAAAGAAAAGGTTGCTCGCCAAGGATCGTGGCCTTGTGCCTATGTATTCTCAAAAGGAACTTTGAGAAATCAGAGGGTTCGTAGTTCCCCTAACTAGGGGTGAGGAACTCTTGACTGTGGTCAAAGTTCTAAAGGGAAAGTAAATGTCTACGGCGAGACACCTACATAGAGTGCGGAGACTCTAGACTAAAGTTAAGTTAGCAAGGAAGGGAATGTCCACGGCGGGACGAATAAATACAGCACGGCGATTCCAAGCCTAAGTTGTAAATGTAAACCTGGGAAATGTCCACGGTGGGACGACTAAATAGAGCACGAAGACTCCAAATCTAAGGCAAAGGTATTTTTTCTAAGGCAAATCTAACATCGTGAGAAAATATTAACAATCACAGCAAAGCACCATGATAAAATAACAGATATTTACAAGATAAAAATCAGACAAAAAGAAAATTATTAATTAATTTAAATATTAATATTTAATAAAATAAACTAATAATTTAATTAATAAAATTAAATAAAAATATTCAAATCAATTAACATTAAACATATTTTTCACATTTTTAAAATTAACTAACAAAAACTAAAAAAAGAAAACATTAAAAAATAAATGATTAAAATTTGGTATTTTTTCTAATATTATTCAAATTTGAAATTTGAACAAATAAATAATACTATAAACTTTGTTTTTGTTCTTTTTGCTTTTTATATATTTTTATAATGTCATAGAAACTTAATAATATAATAAAACAAAAGATAAAAAAACAATCTAAACAATTTAAACACATTATTCTGCACATGATGACATTATATTTAGCCCAACCAAAAAATAATTATAATAAAATAGAACCAAAAGGAAGTAACATATGTATAAAATAAATAAATGAAATACAAAAAAAAAAAAAAACAGAAGATCTAACCATACAAAAATGCATACATACACAAAGTACACATATAACACATGCAATCCCTATCTATTAATGCAAGTTATAAGTCTTACATGAAAGATGGAAAAAAATTGCAGTAGTAATAATGAGTTAAAAAAAATGCAAACAAGATGAAACTTTTTACTCAATTTTACTAGTACAAATATAACACATATAAATTCTATATTCTACAGTGCAAAACATATTAATACGACACACATATTTTAACAGCATAAACTTTACATAAATATATCACACACACACACACACAGTATCATACTATAATGAAAAAAAAATCCAAAGTCATTGAAACATCAATATCTCATGCTATGAACACAAAACAACACCGCGAGATAAAAAAACTAAAATGAAAATATTACCGACAATGGAACGTTGCGCACTCGAAACTCGTTTGTATGCAGCCGCGGTTTGAGCTATTGCTGAAGTTGTTGAATGGCGGTGTCGTGCAGAAGATAAGGAGGAAGGAAAATGATGGAGGAATTAAAACAAACTACGGTGACGACCGGACTCATAGATTTGGCGAGTGAAGCAATGGTTTTGGTTCTCGGTGCTACAGGACTTGCGTTTCTGAAGGTTGTGAATAGCATGAACTTGTTGTTAAGTCAGTTGTGATTGTTGTTGTTGTAATGAATCTTCACAGTGGCAGTGGCAATAGTTTTATGGTTGTTAGATGTGAATCTAGGGGAGTGAAGGAGGATGGTTATGTTAGTATGGAGGGAGTATATTGAGAGAGACAAGTGTGATATGTTAGCTGCATGAAAGAAAACGTGCGAGTTTTGTTATTTTGTTTTTTGTTTTTTTTTGAAATGAAGTGGTGTCGTTGCTTCATATAGCACGAGGAAGATAAAGAGAAAAAAGTTTGTGAGTTATGTAGAGAAAAATAAAATAAAAATGGGAGAGAATAATTAAAAACATGGGAGAGAGTGAGAAAAAAAACAAGGTGAGGTGGGGAGCGTGACCAAAACGTGAGAGGGAGGATGCCACCTACTTCCAGCAAATTCTGAGGCAATATTTCGAAAGTGAAGTCTTTTGGTGGACGCGTGTCACACAACTAGTGGAAGCTGGGAGATATTTCAGCAAAAAAACATGGAAAATTTAGCTAAGAGAGCCGTTGTGTGAACTTCATTGGCGTGTGAGAGTAGTACATGTAGGGGTTTGCAGGTCATTACATGCTATATGAATAAAAAATGTGATATATGGCGTAGTATGTAGGTGTATGTGTATTGCTTTTCTTTATTTTATTCTAAAATATGCAGGTTTTGTACTATGGACAGAAAACAAGAAAAGTGGCGTAAGGTGGCGCCGGATTGGTGGGATAAAGGTAGTGATGTGTCTCTTTTTTCAGCATAGGTATATGTGTAAGATAGTGTAGGTGTAGGATACTAGTATAAAATCTTTTGAAAACTTAATTAACAAGTTTTCTTAAAATAAATAAACAAAAATTAAATAAATAAATAAAAATAATGATATTAACTATTAAAAATTAAAAATATAGAATGATTTTGATTAATTAAACCAGAATTATTAATTAGAAATAAAAGTAAAATCGTAAAAAAAAACAAAAAATTGGACCAGTATCGAAGTGCTAAAAAAACGAATACACAAAAATGATCAGCGTAAAGAATATATGATTTGGAAAAATACAGCGTTTGGTCGAATTTTGAAATGAATTTTACCCGCTAAAACGGCTTAAACTGTCCAAAAAATTTATTTCACCTGATAAATTGAGTATTATGAAAAATGTAAGAGATGATAAACTATACAGACAATGCAAAAAAAATGAGGGTAAAATTTGGGGTATGACACCAATCAAGGACTTCTAGTACTCTTTGGAAAGCTAAGAAGATAAGGAAGAACATTCATGGCTTAGAAATTAGGTCTCAACCCCTTTCAATTCACCTGTTGACTTAGGGTTGACCAGATGAAACCCTAGTTGCATCAATCTTGGTTGTAGCTTCTTATACCTTGAATAATGACTTACCCAAGCTCCATAATGACTATCAAGACACCATATGGACTCTCTCAATGGTCTAGGTCCATATCTATGGATTTAACATCATCAGATGAGTTCCCCTAACCTTCAAGTTAGGAAATGTGCACATTTGGCTTCATCCACTTCTCTGAGGATCTCTGACTTCTTTAATGAGGATATCAACCCTTGGATACTTGAATGAAGACTCTTAAATAACCTTAGAACATGGTGTTAGCCCCTTCTTGGTAATCACACCTCTCTCAATCCCCTGCACATGAGTGATGGTATGCAAATGCTAATGATAATGCTAATGCTATGAATGCAATGAAACACAAGCTAGGTAAGGGAAATGGTTAGGCAAATTTTGGGGTGCAACAGCTGCCCCTATTCAAACGGCTTGGACCTGACTGGGCGAGAAGAGAACGACTCTCAACCAATCAAGGTAAAAGACGGTTGAATACCAATAAACCCGAAAATTTGCCAACCTTAGAAATAAACTACAAAACCATGGTAAAACTCTCCAGAGAAGGACTGAAGGGTAGCATGTCAAAATTGCCAGAATCTAAATATTCAATGAACACAACGAATCCGCAAAACCTGCCGGAGCCTAGATACTTAACGAAACGAGGAATACATCATCAATTGGAACTGGCCGGAGTATGAACACTCAACGAGATAAACTGGATTAAGCCGGAGCCTAAGCGCTCATCGCGAGAACAAACGAAACAAACTGGAGTCAAGACACTCAACGTGATAAATGAACGAACAAACCGGAGTCATGATACTCACGCGATATTGTAACACGGTGGGAGAACTGACTTTAAACAATGTTGCGGATAGCATGAGTCGCCACCGACTTTTATTTTATCCATAAGGAAAGGTTATAAAAGAACAGGAAAGACCTTAGAGAATATTTTGGGTCCGGGGGGTAGGTTATGAAAAGGGAAGGTGTTAGCACCCTTTTCATCCATGGTTATCCATGGGCTCTTAGGTACTTAAGCTCACTTTTGAATTGTTTTGAAATTGTAGTGTGTGAATAGAAAATTTTCAGAATAGTTAATAAATAATCCATGTAAGGATGTGTTAAGAACTTGTTTGAAAACTTGTTGAAAATTTGTTTAAGTGCGAAACAGTTTTGAAGTGAGCAAGCACCTAGGAGTAACCTACCCTAATGTTTAAAGGTCTTTCTTATTCTTTATTCTTTCCTTTAGTAAGACTATCCCTACTATAATGGAGTAGGTAGTCCTTACTTTGGATGTTAAGGGACATGTGAGGGACAATTGGATTTTTGAAGGCCATGGTGGGGTGTAATAAGCAAACTGGAGGGACTATCATCATTTTTCGAAAGGGACTCGATTCGTAAAGGCAACCATAAGGGACTTTGATGATTTTTTCATTTGAGGGACTTGCTTTATACACCCCACTTAACCATTATTCGTAGGCAACTTGAGGGATATCCTTAGGAAGTGAGACGGCGATTAAAATCGACTTACGTGTGTGACGTGTTTATTTTAATTATCTTTATTTAAAAGTGATCTAAATTTATTTTAATATTACATACATGTTGTTACACTCCCTAATTACTAACCATAATAATAATTAAATAATTAAACAACTTTACATCCAAGAAACAATTACAAAATAATAAGCAAGATAATTAAATAGCAAAGATAAAATATAAATAAGCAGTAATAAATAATAAAGGGGGTTAGTAAGTTTACTCGGCAAGACATCGCATCTTGTGCCTACGTATCCTTACGGGAGTGGAATCAGAGTAATCGTAGTTCCCCTCAAAAGGGAGGTTAGAGACTTCTTGACTGTGGTCAAGGTCTCACGGGGAATAAACGCATCTTAAGGACACGCTTACACGGAGTGTAGAAACTCCAAATCTCTATGTTGAAATGTTAAGTTGTAATTAGGGTTAAATTAGGGATTCCCCGGCGGGAAACCCTAAAATGAGCGCGGCGGCTCTTCGACCTAATGCTAGGGGTAAAATTGTAATTCTGTCCACGGCGAGACATGTATGAAAATTTAGGGTTTGTAAGAGGTTGTAAGGGTTTGAAGTTGAGGGCTATTGGCGCGGCGACCAAAAACTAGACCTAACCTTCGGATGTGTGTGATGTGACAGGATAATTGATGAATGTGGGAGAAATTGAATCATGCAAACAGAAAATAATGACCTAATTTAACTATGCGAGCAGAAATTTAAAAGCAGTAATGAAAGCGCGATTGTTCGGATTCGCGAGATTACAACCGAGAGGCAGTTACAGTAATAAAATAAAACATCACGCAATAGTAGTGACCATGAGCTGCAAAAGACGAACACCGTTAGTAAACAAAGCTAGACAGAAATTGGGCGAGTCAGGAGAAAAAATGCAATATGGAGATTCTTGTTGTTTTTTAAAAGAAAAGAGATTTGATTAAATTAAGAGATGTTAACATAAAAAGATTTATTTTAATTTCGAAAAAAAGGTTTTAATCTAATTATCTACAAAAAAAAAGATTTGATGTCATTATTTTTTTAACAATATTTTTAGTTATTATTTTAAAAAAGTTCTTAATTTTATTATATGAAAATTTCAAGTTATTTGTTTTAAAAAGGGTTTTTAATTATTATTTTGTAAAAAAACAATTTTTTGTATTAGTTTTAAAAAAGATTTACTAAAATTAATTAACTAATTATAAAAGAAAAAAAAAACAAAAAAAACATAAAAGAATAAAAGGGGTTGGGCCGGTCATCACTCCCGGACCCAACCCAGATGGTGAGTAATGAAACAAAATGTTAATTTAGGGTTTGGAAACCCTTGTGAGTAAGCCGCGGCGGCTTCATCCCCATCTTCCTCTCGTCTCTCTTCTTTCATGCTCCGAAGTTGCGCCATAAACTCTTCTTTAACTCAGTAACTCATCTGAAAAAAAAACGAAAGTGAGAAACACAGTTTTAAACGATGGTAGCTTACGTTTTACGACCGTGAATCTTCCAATCTGCGATTGAATGGCCGATGATGTTTGGAAACTGAGGCTGGGAGTGTTGGTTGCCCGCCGTTCGTAACGGTGACGGCGATCTTGCTCTGTTTCGATCTCTCTCCCTCGACCGCTAGGGTTTCATGTTCTTCGCCGTTTTCCTCTAGGGCTTTCGCGATCTTCCCCCCTCTCTCACAGGTGGTATTTCTCCTTTTTATATACTCTGATTCTCTTATGGGCTTTTTGGATGTTTGAGACCCAAATTCGAACCTTCGCTCTGACATGATGAGGATTGGATTTGATTTACGTTTTTTCTGATACTTTGGGATTATTCCTCTTTAGTTCCGATTCGGTTTAATGCTTGCTGATAGGATCACAAATTTTGATATTGCAATTGATTTGAGATTGATTTGATTTAAACTCTGAATCTAATCTTCCATTATTAGGGAGTACTCTTCATTGACTTACTGATTTTGGATCGTGTGATTGTAGGTGTGGAATAAAAAATGAACTTGGGCCATGGAAGAATTTAGAAGCCCAAAAGGGGGAGGCTCGTGTTTGGGTATGAAGATGCTGGTGATGCCTTTGGTTGCTCGTTCTGAACCATCTGACTTTTCTCTTCTTCTTTTGTCCATGAACTGAACTAATTTTTTCCTTCTTCTTTCAGGAACAGACATTGCCTTATCTGATGCCTCCGAGAAAGTGCTGATGCGGTAATGACAACTTAGCGAGTCTGAACCGTATCGACTTGTTATCGTTGCTTCGATGTTGCTTGTCTTAGTTGTTTATATTTGATTCCTTCGACGTTTTTGGTAGGAAACTGGGGTCAGCCCTTGTTTGTCGCCTTTCCGGCCACTCGAAGCTTAACCCGATGATGAATTGCTCTGAGGGTTGCCCTTTTCTTATCTTTGCAAATGTTGGTTCGAATTATCCTTTGTTGTTCATCCTTACTGTTTGGAAATGCTTGCAGGGGATGGAATACTAGTGTGATGCTGTTGCTAATGACATTGCGGTGTTATACCTTTGTATTTGACGTTGATATTTGTTCGCAAATGACATTGTCAATATTGTTCGTAGCTGCAGCTAGTGTTGCTCGCCGTTGGCATTGATGTTTGTTCTGTACTGCAGTGGCATATTCTTCTTGCAAATGCTAGTTGGGGCTTATGCTTGATATACTTGTTGCTTGCACCTGACATGGTTGCTGATGAAGTTGCTTTTTCACGGCCTGTTGCGAGCTTGTGTTGAGATACTCGGTTCTAATGTTGTCTTCGATTTCTCTGGGGCAAAATCTTGAGTTATTGGAAACATACTGATTTTCCTCTTCTTTTTCAGGTGCAAATAAGTCTGGAGGCTGCCGGTCTTATGCCGTCGGCGAGGAGGGTATAACGGTGATGATGACTTGGTAGTCTGAACCACATTGGCGTTGTTGAATGTAGTTGCCTCGCGAAATACGTTGAGCTATTCGAAATAGTTGCCTTAATTCGGTTTTTCGACGTTCGGTAGAGAGTTGATAATGGCTTCGGTCATAGTCCTCTCGGCCGCTCGAGTTTATGCCCGATGATGATTAGAAAAAACTGAGGGTTGAACCTACTTCAATGATTTCTTAATTCTCTTGACCTTCACTTTATGTCTGTTAATAGCATTTTGCAGGGATATCAGTGTTGGCTTTCAAATTCAAAACTCGTCGACGACTCCTCACTTTGATTCTATCATGGCTAACAGGAAACGGTAATACACCTCTTCGCAGCAAAGTGATTTTTACTGACATGTCACAAACGTCCTTCTCACTCCTTTAATTCTCTTTGCAGAAAATTCTATCTTAGACCCGGAAGCTGGACGCGAAATAAATCGGGGCGAGGCTTATATGCAAGGAGAGAACGGGAAGCCAGAAAGTAAAGGATATTGTTATGTCGTTAAAAACAAGTCTAGAGTAGTGCTCAACCGCGGATGCTCTTAATGAATTGTATTAGTTTCCAATAATACTTGATGTTTTTAGAATTAGAATCAACTTCACAGTTTGAATTTGTAACCCTCTTGAAATAGGAATGAAATTTGGTGTGTTTTTGAATAAATTCGGATAAAATTTGGTTTGCAGGTCTTAGTATTTTGCATCCATGTTTGTATTCATAGCATTATCATGTGGCATGTTGTCTGTTCTCTTTTGATGTGCAGGTTAGCTGAGGATTCATGGAGAAGTTCAAATACGAACATGAAGACCTTTAGATACTTTTAGGATTTAGGATAGATGCTTTAATGTAATCCCTTAGGATTTGAGAATTTTAATGTACTTCCTTGTAACAGTACTTTGCATGAAGCAACATCCCCATTCTTGTATGATAGCATTATTTATGAAATAAAATTCTCGAAGTTTTGAATTTATTTATATTCTATTCTTAGTTAAAAAATATAAACAAATGTGAATAAATCCACAAGTATTTAATTCATTAACATAGGCACAAAACATAAATATTTCCAAGTGGTATTTGTGATCCTAATCTCATCATCCGATTAAAATGTTAACCAATTGTTTCATAACCAAACTCATATGGGCACCATGGTCACAACATTTTCAGCATCAACAGCAAAACTAATCGTAATTAAACTCCACTGACCAAATGCCAAATCTCAATATGATCAGAACTGGTGATTGATAAATGCCTCAAAACCATAACGCATCAAATGCCTCAGAATTTTAATAACAGCCCGTATTCAAGGAATTGGTAGAATTTGTGTAAAATGACCAAAATACCCCTGGGACCAAATCTGCAACACAAAACCCTTGAAGTCTTGGAAGTCCATTTAGCCTGATTAAAGTCAAAACCCTAGTTTTGGATGCACTGCTTAGGAGGTGCATTGTCTGAGGGAATTGTCAACTCTTCTGACCAATTGTGAATTTTGTGAACCTTGTGAACCTTCTTGGAACACCAAGTCTTGTATTGTGAGGGCAAATTTTGGGGTGCAACAGCTGCCCCTGTTCAATTTTCTGAAACCTGAGGGGTTAGATTGGTATATTTGCCAGTCGTAACCTGGAAGGTTGAAGGGGATTGAACACAAAAGCCCAAAAATTTGCACTCACCAGTGCCTGGAGTGATATTGATGGTTGGTTGAACATGATTGAGTGGGCTTAAAGATGCCACTAGGGGAAAGTTCTTCAGCAGTATAATGAGAACTGTCAGGAGTCTGGAGTAATACTGATGTAACAGCGTGTCTTCATGAGGATAGAGCAATCAATAGTGATAACCCTAAAGCAGTCTTGAAGTGATAAATCTGACCTCAGGAGGATAGAGCAATCAATAGCTCTAAAGCAGTCTTGAAATAATAATGTGATATGTCTTCAGGAGGATAGAGCAATCAATAGCTCTGAAGCAGTCTTGAAGTAATAATGTGATATGTCTTCAGGAGGATAGAGCAATCAATAGCTCTAAAGCAGTCTTGAAGTAATGATTTCAGGAGGATAGAGCAACGGATAGCTCTAAAGCAGTCTTGAAATAATAATGTGATATGTCTTCAGGAGGATAGAGCAATCAATAGCTCTAAAGCAGTCTTGAAGTAATGATTTCAGGAGGATAGAGCAATGGATAGCTCTAAAGCAGTCTTGAAATAATAACGTAATTTCAGGAGGATAGAGCAATCAGTAGCTCTAAAGCAGTCTTGAAGTAGTAATATGACCTCATGAGGATAGAGCAATGAATAGCTCTAAAGCAGTCTTGAAGTAATATGATGATTTCAGGAGGATAGAGCAATCAGTAGCTCTAAAGCAGTCTTGAAGTCATGAGAGGCTATCAGGAGGATAAAATAACCCTGAGGTTACAATAAAGCAGTCCCAAAGTAATAAGAAGCTCATCAGGAGGATAAAGTAACCCTGAGGTTACAATAAAGCAGTCCCAAAGATCATAAGATTGTTTGTTGGATAATTAACCTGAAAACAAGGTAGCATTCTGTATAACAACATTAGTTTATGCTTTATGTATGCATGTATGACATGATGCACTTAGGTAATGTACTATAGACATATATGTTATGGTATGATGTAAATGATGTATGTATGCTATGACACTGCTGGAAGTGTCTGGACATCCTTGTATAACAACTGCTGGCCAAGGAAAATAAATCCCGATTCGTTGTTGAAGAATATTTAACCCTCCGTCTGCTGGGGATAACAAGGTATAGATAACCTCCCGTTGTTGGGGATAACAAGGTATAGATAACCTCCCGTTGTTGGGGATAGTAGGGTATAGATAACCTTCGTTTTCGTTTGATAGTAAGATAAGTATAACATCCCGTCTTTGTTCATCGTGCCCTTATTGGAAAGTAATTTCCCGTATATCCGTATGAGGATAAAAGAGATGGATATAAATTCCAGGGGAGATTAGACTTTGTGAAAATGGATTAGTCCTACTGATGGTTTGTAACTGTCTTGTAAAGATGAACCGGCGAAGCTTCGTTGAAATCCTTCCCTCGTTCGTCCTTAGTAAATACTATTACTGCATTTTCATGCATTTCTGGTAAACATCAATCATATTAAAAGCATACATGCGTTTCTGGTAAACATCAATCATATTCAAAGGCATACATACATTCAAACACAACCAATGGACGTTTCGCTTATGTAAATAGGGTAAAAGTGAATCTGGATTCAAAAGATGGAATTTATTTATATCAAAAGTGACCCATACACGGGTAAGTTTGTACAAGGAGACATGAAGTTTTACAAAAAGAATCAGCTATGTGGGAAATAATCCTATTGAGTTTCAATTCTACTATTGCCACTCAAGTATCTCATCTTCTTGCTGTTGAGACGGAAACGATTGGATTGAGCTTTATCTGTTTGAGCTTGAGTAAGTAGTACAACTGGTTGCAGTTTCATGAGTGATCCAAACGAGACATAGTCATACGCTTTAATCCCTAACTTTTGCCTGGATTGCCCTTTCAGGTTTTCAATCCACCGGGATACCCTTTTTTGCCCAAGCCGCCTTTTCAGGTTTTCGACTTGCCGGGTGTACATCTTTTTATATATATATCCCTAATTTTTGCCCAAACCCTTTTGGTTTGCCGAGATGCCCTTATTTTTGCCTAGGCCTGTCAACCTAGCGGGTCTCTTTTTATGCGTAGTATTTTTTAACTATGTCTGCGTTTACAGGTTGTGGGAAGTCTTCACCATCCATTGTAGTCAGTATCATGGCACCTCCTGAGAACACTGTCTTGACTACAAATGGTCCCTCATATGTTGGAGTCCACTTGCCCCTAGGATCACCCTGTGGTAATATGATACGCTTGATTACCAAGTCACCAGCCTGATATACCTTTGGCTTAACCTTCTTGTTAAAAGCTTTGATCATCCGTTTTTGGTACATCTGGCCATGACAAACTGCTGCTAACCTTTTCTCATCAATCAAATTTATCTGGTCAAGTCGAGTCTGAATCCACTCATCTTCATCCAAGCCTGCATCCTTCATAATTCTCAAGGAGGGGATCTGAACTTCAATAGGCAGAACTGCTTCCATACCATAGACTAAGGAGAATGGGGTTGCCCCTGTTGAAGTACGTATTGTAGTACGATAACCATGCAGAGCAAATGGTAACATCTCGTGCCAATCCTTGTAAGTAACAGTCATCTTCTGTACAATTTTCTTAATGTTCTTATTAGCAGCTTCAACTGCCCCATTCATCTTTGGAATCAACAAGGTAGTATGGGTCAACATATACTGTCTTAGTCGGCGAGCAGCCCATGCCAAAGCGCAGCAAGTTTTCTCGAGCAGTGAGTATCTTGTTTCACAGTCGGTAAACTTTTTGCTAAGGTAGTATATTGCCTGCTCTTTTCGACCAGACTCGTCATGTTGCCCCAATACACACCCCATTGAGTTGTCTAATACTGTTAAATACATAATCAAGGGTCTTCCATCAACTGGTGGCATTAAAATTGAAGGTTCTAGCAAATATCTCTTGATTTCATCAAAGGCGGTCTGGCACTCATCATTCCATTCCATCACCTGATCTTTCTTCAACAACTTGAAGATTGGCTCACAGATGGTAGTTAATTGGGAAATAAATCTTGCAACGTAGTTCAATCGTCCCAAGAAACCTCTAACCTCTTTCTCAGTACGAGGAGCTGGCATCTCTCGTATAGCTTTCACTTTTTGTTGTAACAACCTAGCAAGCTCTACAAGTATTTCACAATCGTCCTCATTTCCGTCTTCAGTTTGATAGATCGGATTCTCGAAATTGTAATTGGCAATAGTAGAACTGTTATCAACTGGATCCAGAGTGGATGAGGATCTGCATTTTAGTGACGTGGGTGTGTGTAAGAACACATAGCTGATAAAGCAAAAATAAAAGAAAAAGAAAGACAAGGAACACAATATTTACGAAAACGAAACGTCCACTGATTTTATTGAATGAAGTATGCAAATGAAATGACAACCCGTAACAAGCACACCATTGTGCCCCGGGTAAGGCACATGGCTTGAAAGTTTTAATTGTTCCGGAAATTATAAATTTAAAAACATGACACAGTAATAGTATTTACTCCTGACTAAAGGAGATAGGGATAACATCTTCAGCTGTCCAATTATTGAGTCCAATACCCACAGTAGGAAAAATCCATGCCTCCAAGTTGTAGTCTTCATCTTGATCTCCCACAGCATTGATAACCCCTTGATTGGTGATACGAACAGCACGGGCACGACGGACATCCTTCTGGGACTCTGCAGTGAAACCCAAACCAAACTTGTCAGACTTGTATGGAATATCAGGAAGCTGACCCCAAATAGTACAACCACCTTCTTCCACCACAGCTTTTGCATCATTGAGGGAGGCCATTGCCATTGTTGGAGGGTTTCTGATGACCACAGGAACCTTCTTCACAGCAGGAGGAGTCACACAATCCTTAACAGCCCAGGGAACCACTTCAAATGACTGACATGGAGTTTCAATGTATTCACCTTCTACTTCCAGATACTTGAAAGTGTTTACATGGTTGACAAAGTATTCTTCCTCTCCAAAGACAGTAACAACTTTTCCATTCACCGGATATCTCAACTTTTGATGTAATGTGGAGGTCACAGCACCTGCCCCATGGATCCAGGGACGACCAAGCAGACATGAGTACGAAGGACGAATATCCATCACATAGAATGTAGCAGTGAACACCTGAGAGCCAACCTTGATTGGAAGATCAATTTCCCCATGCACTACTCTTCTAGAACCATCAAAAGCCTTTACCACAATATTACTGGGCTTCAATACCGTATCTTCAGGACTCAGCTTGTTCAGGACTTCCTTAGGCAACACATTCAGAGAGGAACCATTGTCTATCAGCACATGAGACAGGGTAGTGCCCCTGCATTCAATTGAAATATGCAAGGCCCTGTTATGATCCCTCTTGGCAGGGGTCAAGTCAGCATCAGAAAATCCTAACCCGTTGTCATAGGTCAGGTGAGCAACACAATTCTCAAACTGGTCCACAGAAATTGCACTGGGTACATGAGCCATCTTTAGAAACTTGATCAATGACTTGGCATGAGCCTCAGAACATAATAACAGGGAGAGCATAGAAATCTTTGAGGGAGTATGCCCCAGCTGATCAACAATATCATAATCACTCTTGCGAATGATTTTCAATACTTCTTCCATCTGCTTAGAGAGGTCATCAGCAGCTGGCACATCAGTAGATACAGGCTCAATAACAGGACCCTTGCCCCGAGCATCAGTGGTGGAAGTAACAGCAGGAGTAATTGCACTCTTAGAAGCAACTGGAGGAGAGAAGACTCTTCCACTACGAGTGATCTTGCTAGATCCAGCAATATTATCAATGTCAACAGGCATATCAGGTAAAGGCTCCTGCTTGACACCATGGATGTAAACATCAGACCCATAGTGCCAAGGCACAGCTTTGTCAGATGTATAAGGAATAGGACCAGGAGTGGTAATGATCAGAGGAGCTACTCTGGCTTCAGCAACAACTTTCACAGGACCTTCAGCAGTAATCTTGATTGGGCCCTGATGAGTGATTTTAATGGGACCTTTTGAAGTGATTCTTAGTGGTACTTTGTCAACCATGTCAACCTCTTCAATCTTCTTACCCTGAGTCAGATGATCTACCATACTTTCTACAGATGCTGGTCTTCTTTCAAACACTATAGTATATTTATCCATGAGATGTTGAATCCCATCTCTCAAAATGAAGCAACTATCCGGCTTATAGGTACAATATAGACAATCTTCATGACAACCTGGAAAGATCCCAGCTTGTACTAACCTCTTTTTGATAACAGACAATGGTGTGCTCAACTCCATAACTGAATAGACATGCAGATCTTTATCAATATCTTCATCAATGGCGTTGACAGTCTTCTCGTGATTTGGCATTGGAGCTGTAATCACATTTGGAGTACCTGGTGGATCAAACTCAATTTCTCCAGCATCAATCACATCCTGAATTTTGTTCTTCAAGACCCAGCAGTTATTAGTATCATGTCCTGGACAGTTTGAATGATATGCACATCGTGCATTGGGATTGTACTTGGGAGAGGTAACATTGGGATTCTGAGGGGCCTCCCTCAGGGTAATAAGTTCAGCCTTCAACAAGTGTTGCAATGCCTGAGCCATTGACATGTTGATCTTCGTGAACTGTCTTCTAGCCCTCTGTTGGTTGCCTTGAGGCTGCTCTGTTGTTGCAGGAGTTGGATTTGAAATATGAACTGCACTAACAGACTGATGCCTTCTGTTACGATCAAGCTGACCATACACAGCATTATATTCTCTCTTCCTAGTGGGAGGCTTCTTTGCAGCACCTGATGAAGAAGTGCCCACTTGGATCTTACCACTCTTGATACCATTCTCTACTCGCTCTCCTGTCATGATCAACTCAGTGAAGCCAGATGATGAGCTTCCAATGAGATGACTGTAAAACGGACCATTCAGCGTACACATGAACATATCAACCAACTCCCTATCAGTCAAAGGGGGTTGAACTCTTCCAGCTAAGTCTCTCCACTTCTGAGCATACTCCTTAAAGCTTTCTTTGGCATCCATAGACATGCTTTGAAGCTGCATGCGAGTGGGGGCTAAGTCAGCATTGTATTGATACTGCTTGTAGAAAGCTTCAGCAAGGTCATTCCAATCTCTGATGTTGACACTCTCCAACTGATAATACCACTCTAGCTGAGCTCCAGATAAACTTTCTTGAAAGAAATGGATCCACAACTTTTTATCAGCAGTGTGGGGTTGAATTCTTCTGACATAAGACCTCAGATGCAATTTGGGACAAGAGACCCCATCATAGACAACAAATGTAGGAACTTTGAATCCAATGGGTATGACCACCCCAGATATCAAGCTCAAATCCTCAAAATCCAGCCCAGATGATTTCTGTAATTCCATAGCATCCATTCTATCCACCAGCATCTTGAATTCGTCTTCGTTAGGCTCATGGTAGTAGTTAGCCTCAGAATCAGAGTCCCCCATAGTGTTGTGGAGACTGCCTCTCTCTTTCTCAGATTCCTCAGATTCATAGTCTTCAACCCCTTCCTTGGTCTTGACAGGACCTTTGAACCTCCTTCCCATGTTGAGCAACCTAGCAGACCTTCTAGCCTTCTTAGTCTTCTTGGCCAGCAGTGTCTTTAATTCATCCTGCCCCTTGGATAGGTTCAGGATCAGCTCTTGGAACTGTGCATTCTGTGCCTGGAGATCCTTAACTGATTGTTCAAGAGCCATTGCTGAAATAAACAGCGAGAAGATGAGAAACCTGTGCACAATTATAAACCTGTGATGCAATGATATGGGAATGCATATGCAATGTTTTCAAGGACCGCAGGATTTAAATTTGCTTAAACAAACAAGAAAGTAACTTTTTATTAGTAATAACTTGTTTTTCCTCTTAGGCTTACAAAAAATGAAAACGAAATAAGTACAAAAGATGGGGTTTTAAGTCTCCCATGGACGTTTCCTCTTGGTGTTGAGGTATGAGTTGAGGTTTCGTTCCTCATGAAGTAGCTTTGTTAGCTCTAGGATCCTTGCTTGGCTTGCTTTGTAATGAGCCTCGAAAGTATCCCTTTGCTCTTTCAGTTGGATCCATGATCTCTGCAAGTCTTCCATATCAGTAGGCATGTCTGGGTGAAGGATGGTATAAGCTGTGTCTCCTTCAGCAACAGGTTCCATGGTAACTGGTAGGATGGCAGGATATGGCATCATGAGTGTCTGAGCACGAAATCGTACCCATCTGAGATAAGCCTCCATAGGAATGGTGTACTTAGGCTCCAGTGTCTTGCTGCCAATCCTGTTTACCTTTCCCCAAGCTCGGATGAATCTCTGACGGTAACCCTGAAGATCATTGTCGTAATCAAACACAATGCCCTGAATCAACATGTCATGTGGACCATCGCTCCGGGCGTAACCAAACTGTCGTAAAGCTAGAGATGGGTTGTAGGTGATGCCTCCTCTTATGCCTAGAAGTGGCACATTAGGAAACTCCCCACAACGGTCAATGATGGTGACATTCTCCATAGATCTGGAGCACCAATGGATGTCTGAGTGAGAAAGTGACATGATCCTCTTGGACCATCTGAACCCTTGCTCATTCTTCATTACTGAGCGAGGAAGGTGAGAAATAAACCACCTAGAAAGTAAAGGTATGCAGCATATCAAAGTTCCTCTTGCCCTTGTAGTACGGGTGTGAAGAGAATGTAGGATGTCTCCAAGTAAGGTAGGCACTGGATTGTGACTCAGGAATATGTTGATGGCATGAACGTCTATGAACTGATCAGGATTGGGGAACAACACTAAGCCATAAATCAATAAGGCTAAGATCTCCTCAAAAGCATCGTAGCTCATAGCCTTCAAGAACATTTGAGCTTTATCCACTAATACCTTGGCAAGAATACCTTTAACTCCACTTCTCGTCTCTAGAACAATGTCAGACTTCTTCAGATGTAGAGCTGCAGCAATAACTTCTGGTTTAAGCTCCTTCTCTAAGCCTGTGAATGGCTTCTGATCAAGAACAGGTATACCCAGAAGTTTAGAGAACTCCTCCATGGTTGGAACCAGCTGATAATCAGGAAATGTAAAGCAATGGTGCTTAGGGTCAAAGAACTGAAACAACACACTCATCATGTCTTCACTGAACCCTGAAGTAACTAGATCCAATAAGTGACCATGTCTCTTGTTGAACTGGGAATGATCAGGCACTAGGGAAACCAACTCCTTGAGCTTAGCAGGTATCCCTACAAAGTTGATCCTGATGGTGTTTCTACGAGCAGAAGCCATGACCTGCAACAAAGAACAAAGATAAATCCTTTGGTCCTTGAAATGGTTAGGGAAAATGATATGCTTATGATGCATGATGATGTCATGATGTCATGCTCAATCACAAACATGTGGCACACACAAACAAGTCACACCATAGCCCTAGGTTTAAAGGCTTGCATGAGGTTCAAAGGCAAGTCCCCTCCCCTGAAGTTAGATGGTTCATCCTGTCCTACAAAAGTAACCAGGTTCTAAGGGATCTCAATATCATTGATCCTTCACAAGGGTGGTTGTTCAGAAGGCAACTTACTTGCCAACCAAAGCCCTCCAAGTTTAAGATCTCAATGAGCGTAGTATCGAGTGTCAACCAACTTCAGTCTGCACCAAAGCCGGTTACCTCACTACTTTCTAAAGGCCAAGATGAGTTAACTAGGGTTCTAAAAGTCAGTTAGTGCATTGACAACATATGGCAGCCTCAATATTATCCTCAACTTGACTTAAGGAATATAAGCACCAACCAAGAAGTCGCACTAACTATGGCCACCAGATCAACCGTATCGATATACGTCGTACAGTTTCCTTGGTCTATTGCCATTTACTTAAGGTACACTAGATCCGGGTTAGGACCTTTCACACATAAGAGCACCCCAACAATATAATAATAAAGCAAACAAGGCAAACAATTTAAAGTGATCTTAATTCCTAAGGGTACCCCTCTTAAATAGATCCCCAGCAGAGTCGCCAGTTCTGTAACACGGTGGGAGAACTGACTTTAAACAATGTTGTGGATAGCATGAGTCGCCACCGACTTTTATTTTATCCATAAGGAAAGGTTATAAAAGAACAGGAAAGACCTTAGAGAATATTTTGGGTCCGGGGGATAGGTTATGAAAAGGGAAGGTGTTAGCACCCTTTTCATCCATGGTTATCCATGGGCTCTTAGGTACTTAAGCTCACTTTTGAATTGTTTTGAAATTGTAGTGTGTGAATAGAAAATTTTCAGAATAGTTAATAAATAATCCATGTAAGGATGTGTTAAGAACTTGTTTGAAAACTTGTTGAAAATTTGTTTAAGTGCGAAACAGTTTTGAAGTGAGCAAGCACCTAGGAGTAACCTACCCTAATGTTTAAAGGTCTTTCTTATTCTTTATTCTTTCCTTTAGTAAGACTATCCCTACTATAATGGAGTAGGTAGTCCTTACTTTGGATGTTAAGGGACATGTGAGGGACAATTGGATTTTTGAAGGCCATGGTGGGGTGTAATAAGCAAACTGGAGGGACTATCATCATTTTTCGAAAGGGACTCGATTTGTAAAGGCAACCATAAGGGACTTTGATGATTTTTTCATTTGAGGGACTTGCTTTATACACCCCACTTAACCATTATTCGTAGGCAACTTGAGGGATATCCTTAGGAAGTGAGACGGCGATTAAAATCGACTTACGTGTGTGACGTGTTTATTTTAATTATCTTTATTTAAAAGTGATCTAAATTTATTTTAATATTACATACATGTTGTTACACTCCCTAATTACTAACCATAATAATAATTAAATAATTAAACAACTTTACATCCAAGAAACAATTACAAAATAATAAGCAAGATAATTAAATAGCAAAGATAAAATATAAATAAGCAGTAATAAATAATAAAGGGGGTTAGTAAGTTTACTCGGCAAGACATCGCATCTTGTGCCTACGTATCCTTACGGGAGTGGAATCAGAGTAATCGTAGTTCCCCTCAAAAGGGAGGTTAGAGACTTCTTGACTGTGGTCAAGGTCTCACGGGGAATAAACGCATCTTAAGGACACGCTTACACGGAGTGTAGAAACTCCAAATCTCTATGTTGAAATGTTAAGTTGTAATTAGGGTTAAATTAGGGATTCCCCGGCGGGAAACCCTAAAATGAGCGCGGCGGCTCTTCGACCTAATGCTAGGGGTAAAATTGTAATTCTGTCCACGGCGAGACATGTATGAAAATTTAGGGTTTGTAAGAGGTTGTAAGGGTTTGAAGTTGAGGGCTATTGGCGCGGCGACCAAAAACTAGACCTAACCTTCGGATGTGTGTGATGTGACAGGATAATTGATGAATGTGGGAGAAATTGAATCATGCAAACAGAAAATAATGACCTAATTTAACTATGCGAGCAGAAATTTAAAAGCAGTAATGAAAGCGCGATTGTTCGGATTCGCGAGATTACAACCGAGAGGCAGTTACAGTAATAAAATAAAACATCACGCAATAGTAGTGACCATGAGCTGCAAAAGACGAACACCGTTAGTAAACAAAGCTAGACAGAAATTGGGCGAGTCAGGAGAAAAAATGCAATATGGAGATTCTTGTTGTTTTTTAAAAGAAAAGAGATTTGATTAAATTAAGAGATGTTAACATAAAAAGATTTATTTTAATTTCGAAAAAAAGGTTTTAATCTAATTATCTACAAAAAAAAAGATTTGATGTCATTATTTTTTTAACAATATTTTTAGTTATTATTTTAAAAAAGTTCTTAATTTTATTATATGAAAATTTCAAGTTATTTGTTTTAAAAAGGGTTTTTAATTATTATTTTGTAAAAAAACAATTTTTTGTATTAGTTTTAAAAAAGATTTACTAAAATTAATTAACTAATTATAAAAGAAAAAAAAAACAAAAAAAACATAAAAGAATAAAAGGGGTTGGGCCGGTCATCACTCCCGGACCCAACCCAGATGGTGAGTAATGAAACAAAATGTTAATTTAGGGTTTGGAAACCCTTGTGAGTAAGCCGCGGCGGCTTCATCCCCATCTTCCTCTCGTCTCTCTTCTTTCATGCTCCGAAGTTGCGCCATAAACTCTTCTTTAACTCAGTAACTCATCTGAAAAAAAAAACGAAAGTGAGAAACACAGTTTTAAACGATGGTAGCTTACGTTTTACGACCGTGAATCTTCCAATCTGCGATTGAATGGCCGATGATGTTTGGAAACTGAGGCTGGGAGTGTTGGTTGCCCGCCGTTCGTAACGGTGACGGCGATCTTGCTCTGTTTCGATCTCTCTCCCTCGACCGCTAGGGTTTCATGTTCTTCGCCGTTTTCCTCTAGGGCTTTCGCGATCTTCCCCCCTCTCTCACAGGTGGTATTTCTCCTTTTTATATACTCTGATTCTCTTATGGGCTTTTTGGATGTTTGAGACCCAAATTCGAACCTTCGCTCTGACATGATGAGGATTGGATTTGATTTACGTTTTTTCTGATACTTTGGGATTATTCCTCTTTAGTTCCGATTCGGTTTAATGCTTGCTGATAGGATCACAAATTTTGATATTGCAATTGATTTGAGATTGATTTGATTTAAACTCTGAATCTAATCTTCCATTATTAGGGAGTACTCTTCATTGACTTACTGATTTTGGATCGTGTGATTGTAGGTGTGGAATAGAAAATGAACTTGGGCCATGGAAGAATTTAGAAGCCCAAAAGGGGGAGGCTCGTGTTTGGGTATGAAGATGCTGGTGATGCCTTTGGTTGCTCGTTCTGAACCATCTGACTTTTCTCTTCTTCTTTTGTCCATGAACTGAACTAATTTTTTCCTTCTTCTTTCAGGAACAGACATTGCCTTATCTGATGCCTCCGAGAAAGTGCTGATGCGGTAATGACGACTTAGCGAGTCTGAACCGTATCGACTTGTTATCGTTGCTTCGATGTTGCTTGTCTTAGTTGTTTATATTTGATTCCTTCGACGTTTTTGGTAGGAAACTGGGGTCAGCCCTTGTCTGTCGCCTTTCCGGCCACTCGAAGCTTAACCCGATGATGAATTGCTCTGAGGGTTGCCCTTTTCTTATCTTTGCAAATGTTGGTTCGAATTATCCTTTGTTGTTCATCCTTACTGTTTGGAAATGCTTGCAGGGGATGGAATACTAGTGTGATGCTGTTGCTAATGACATTGCGGTGTTATACCTTTGTATTTGACGTTGATATTTGTTCGCAAATGACATTGTCAATATTGTTCGTAGCTGCAGCTAGTGTTGCTCGCCGTTGGCATTGATGTTTGTTCTGTACTGCAGTGGCATATTCTTCTTGCAAATGCTAGTTGGGGCTTATGCTTGATATACTTGTTGCTTGCACCTGACATGGTTGCTGATGAAGTTGCTTTTTCACGGCCTGTTGCGAGCTTGTGTTGAGATACTCGGTTCTAATGTTGTCTTCGATTTCTCTGGGGCAAAATCTTGAGTTATTGGAAACATACTAATTTTCCTCTTCTTTTTCAGGTGCAAATAAGTCTGGAGGCTGCCGGTCTTATGCCGTCGGCGAGGAGGGTATAACGGTGATGATGACTTGGTAGTCTGAACCACATTGGCGTTGTTGAATGTAGTTGCCTCGCGAAATACGTTGAGCTATTCGAAATAGTTGCCTTAATTCGGTTTTTCGATGTTCGGTAGAGAGTTGATAATGGCTTCGGTCATAGTCCTCTCGGCCGCTCGAGTTTATGCCCGATGATGATTAGAAAAAACTGAGGGTTGAACCTACTTCAATGATTTCTTAATTCTCTTGACCTTCACTTTATGTCTGTTAATAGCATTTTGCAGGGATATCAGTGTTGGCTTTCAAATTCAAAACTCGTCGACGACTCCTCACTTTGATTCTATCATGGCTAACAGGAAACGGTAATACACCTCTTCGCAGCAAAGTGATTTTTACTGACATGTCACAAACGTCCTTCTCACTCCTTTAATTCTCTTTGCAGAAAATTCTATCTTAGACCCGGAAGCTGGACGCGAAATAAATCGGGGCGAGGCTTATATGCAAGGAGAGAACGGGAAGCCAGAAAGTAAAGGATATTGTTATGTCGTTAAAAACAAGTCTAGAGTAGTGCTCAACCGCGGATGCTCTTAATGAATTGTATTAGTTTCCAATAATACTTGATGTTTTTAGAATTAGAATCAACTTCACAGTTTGAATTTGTAACCCTCTTGAAATAGGAATGAAATTTGGTGTGTTTTTGAATAAATTCGGATAAAATTTGGTTTGCAGGTCTTAGTATTTTGCATCCATGTTTGTATTCATAGCATTATCATGTGGCATGTTGTCTGTTCTCTTTTGATGTGCAGGTTAGCTGAGGATTCATGGAGAAGTTCAAATACGAACATGAAGACCTTTAGATACTTTTAGGATTTAGGATAGATGCTTTAATGTAATCCCTTAGGATTTGAGAATTTTAATGTACTTCCTTGTAACAGTACTTTGCATGAAGCAACATCCCCATTCTTGTATGATAGCATTATTTATGAAATAAAATTCTCGAAGTTTTGAATTTATTTATATTCTATTCTTAGTTAAAAAATATAAACAAATGTGAATAAATCCACAAGTATTTAATTCATTAACATAGGCACAAAACATAAATATTTCCAAGTGGTATTTGTGATCCTAATCTCATCATCCGATTAAAATGTTAACCAATTGTTTCATAACCAAACTCATATGGGCACCATGGTCACAACATTTTCAGCATCAACAGCAAAACTAATCGTAATTAAACTCCACTGACCAAATGCCAAATCTCAATATGATCAGAACTGGTGATTGATAAATGCCTCAAAACCATAACGCATCAAATGCCTCAGAATTTTAATAACAGCCCGTATTCAAGGAATTGGTAGAATTTGTGTAAAATGACCAAAATACCCCTGGGACCAAATCTGCAACACAAAACCCTTGAAGTCTTGGAAGTCCATTTAGCCTGATTAAAGTCAAAACCCTAGTTTTGGATGCACTGCTTAGGAGGTGCATTGTCTGAGGGAATTGTCAACTCTTCTGACCAATTGTGAATTTTGTGAACCTTGTGAACCTTCTTGGAACACCAAGTCTTGTATTGTGAGGGCAAATTTTGGGGTGCAACAGATATACAAACGAACAAATCGGAGCCAAGATACTCAACGCGATAAACGAACGAACCAAACTGGAGCCAAGATACTCAACACGATAAATAAACGAAGTGAACCGGAGTCAAGACACTCAACGCGAGAACGAACGAAACAAACTGGAGGCATGATACTCAACGCGAGAACGAACGAACGAACCGGAGCCAAGACACTCAACACGATAAACGAATGAACAAACTGGAGCCATGATACTCAACGCGAGCAAACAAACAAACCAGAGCCATGATACTCAACGCGATAAATGAACGAACAAACCGGAGCCATGATACTCAACCCAAAAAATGAACGAACAAACCGGAGCCATGATACTCACACAATAAATGAACAAACAAACCGGAGCCATGATACTCAACACGAGAATGAACGAACCGGAGCCAAGACGCTCAACAAGGGAAACCAAAGTCGAGGTACTCAGAGGCGGAACGTTCAATGCAACAAATCAGAGGCGGAACCTTCAATGAACCAAAGTCAGAGCCGAAACACTCAATAAACTAAATCAGACGCGGAACCCTCAATGAAACAAATCAGAGGCGGCATCCTCAATGAAACAAATCAGAGGCTGAACACTCAATGAAACACATCAGAGGCGGAACCTTCAATGAACCAAAGTTAGAGTCGGAACACTCAATGAAACAAATCCTTATCGGGGATTTACCGGAGTCTGTATAATCAACAGATACAGGTATACGTCATGAACTGAACACTCAACGGAATCTAACCATTCAACGGAGCAAAAGTACCATCATAACCAATCGGAGTCTGGGCACTGCACGGGTAGAACAAAACGTCTCCAACTGAAAATTCACCGGAATCTGGATGTTCATCGGAGAAGTCGGGGCCTGAACACTCACCTGTAGGATATAGCAATTACCGGAAACCAGAAAGGTAACAATCTAGCTCATGTTTCAAGATGTAGATGTTTGAAAATGGTGTAATGCTCCATACGAAATGGAAATGCTACACATTTGGGTAGATGTTATGCACAATGCAAAATGCACAGAAATGGCTCCAGCAAAATAAATGATGGGGAGATGATTCTAACTCCGCTAGGGAAAGAAACAATCCTGTTGGGGATAGCTTACACGTGCCAACTACGATTGGACTTACGTTGAGGATCGAAACCTGGCCAGGTAACTCAGCTGGGGAAAGTGCCATGAACAGCTTTCCAAAATATGAGCTCTTATGGGAATATAGACGAATCCACCGGGGAGACAAAACAGCTTGCCAAAACAGCCACTCTCACCTACTGAAGAGAAACAACGCCACGACTGGCCTTCCAGGATGCGGCTCTCTCGGGGCTGTAAATTCGGACGAGGATAGACAACCAAACGCTGGAATTGATCTTGCCTGCCGAGAATAATACGACTCTATGGGGAAATCAACTCTGCCGGAGACCTCGGTCCGAACTGCTGAGAATTGAATGCTTACAGACAATTGGCTGGAGAAAACCACGTGCTAACTCGCTGCTGGGAAAAATACCACCCATGCCCGGTGGAAGGAACCCTGATCTCGACTTGCTGGGGGAGTAAGCATATACCTGCAATCTGTGGGGATTAACTGTGCACCGACCAACTGTCGGGGACAAAGGGTACATACTTGATTGCTCTTGTTATCTTGCACATAACTCGACTGAGAGTATGAGATGCAAACTCCAATTGCCGGTGAATAGACTCTGGTTGGGAATAATTTGTCTCTGCTTAGGGAGACAACTCAATGCTCATAGTCCCCTGCTCAGACTCTGTGGGGACACATTCCCGGAGAGGGATTGCTGCACACGATTCAGCTAAGGGTATGATGATTCTGCCGAGGATACATCTCTGACAACGTGCCCTGAGGGTCACCACCCTGCAACAAAGTGAACAAACAGACAAGATACCCTTCACAAAGGGACCTACCGAGGTTATCATCTGTGACAATGTTCAAGTAATTCGAAGTTTTAACAATTATTGGCCTAGGCCAGTAAGTTTATGTATACGCATTTTAACAAAAACATCAGGCGTTTTTTCGCAAACAAAACAGATAAAAGCTAAAAAAAACACAAGGCAAACAGAATGCTGAATAATATATGTTTATTGATAAACGAGCCTATAAATAGGCAAAATGTTTTACAATAGGTGCAAGCTCCTGAAATGAGGAAGTTGTGCAAGTATATACAGAAATATACAACAACAATGTACACAAATGTCGGCAATGCGACATAGACGAACACCATGAGTTGATCCCTCTATGACTCACTCGACTTTGATACCTCTCCAATGTTTCGACTTTAGAAGAGATTGACTTGGATAAACGTCCCTCAGGTCTCCCCAAACCACTAAACAATGAAAGTTCACACGCGGACCGCAGTCATCTGCTTTTTTAATCCCTAACTTTTGCCTGAACCGCCCTTTCGGGTTTTCAGTTCACCGGGATACCCTTTTTTGCCAAAGCCGCCTTTTTAGGTTTTCGACTTTGCGGGTGTACATCTTTTCATTTATATCTCTAAATTTTGCCTGAACCTATTCCTTTTTTATGGTTCGCCGGGATGCCCCATTTTTGCCTGGATACTCTTTTTTCCTTTCTAGCGGGTCATTTTTTAAGCAAAGTATTTTTTAACTGCGCCCGCATTCACAGGGGATGCAAAATCTTCGCCATCCATCGTGGATAACAGTAAGGCTTCTCTTGAGAAGACCTTCCTGACGACATATGGACCTTCGTAGTTGGAATTCCATTTGCCCCTGTGATCTGAGTGTGGTGGAAGAATCTTTTTCAGCACAAGATCGCCCGTCTGAAAGCTTTGAGGACGCACCTTCTTATCATAAGCTTTCTTCATCCGGCTTTGATACAATCGACCGTATGCAATGGATGCTAACCTCTTATCATCCATCAGGATCAGCTGATTCAGTCTATTCTTTATCCATTCTGCCTCATCGAGCTTCACATCGACCAGAACTCTTAAAGAAGGAATCTCGACCTCCAGCGGTAAAACAGCTTCCATACCGTATACTAGTGAGAAAGGAGTTGCCCTGGTTGATGTTTGTATCATCGTACGATAACCGTGCAAGGCGAAGGGCAACATCTCATGCCAATCTTTGTATGTAATAACCATCTTTTGCACTATCTTTTTGATATTTTTGTTGGCCGCTTCGACAATGCCATTCATCTTCGGCCGATAGGGCGATGAGTTGTGATGTTCAATTTTGAAGTTCTGGCATAACTCCTTCATCATCTTATTGTTCAAATTCGAACCATTGTCAGTAATGATCCGCTCGGGAATTCCATATCTGCAGATGATGTCCTTCTTTATGAATTTGGCTACCACTTGTTTGGTCACATTAGCGTACGAGGCTGCCTCCACCCACTTGGTGAAGTAGTCGATGGCTACCAAGATGAAGCGGTGTCCATTAGATGCAGTGGATTCGATCTTGCCGATCATATCAATACCCCACATGGAAAACGGCCACGGGGATGACATAACATTCAACGGGCACGGTGACACATGGATCTTGTCTGCATAAATCTGGCATTTGTGACATTTTTTCACGAATTTGAAACAATCTGACTCCATCGTCAGCCAGTAATACCCTGCTCGTAATATCTTCTGAGTCATGACATGTCCGTCAGCGTACGTACCAAATGTGCCTTCATGGACCTCTTCCATAAGCAAACTTGCTTCCTTTTTGTCCACACATCAGAGTAGCACTAAAACATGATTTCTCTTATAGAGAACCCCATCCGGATTGAGGTAGAAATTGTCAGACAACCTCCTAAGAGTCTTCTTATTCTGGGTCGACGCTCCCATCAGATACTCCTTGGTCTTGAGGAAGTTCTAGATATCATAGAACCACGGTTTTCCATCGGAGGCTTCCTCGATTGCAAATACAAATACAGGTCTATCAAGAAGAGATATAACAATTCTTGGAGCTTCATTCCAAAAATTGACTTTGTACATTGAGGACAAGGTTGCTAGAGCGTCGGCCATTTGATTTTCCGCTCTCGGCACGTGGTGGAATTCTACCCGATCGAAGAATGGCAACAGCCTTCTCACGTAATTCATGTAAGGGACCAAATTCGACTGTCTAGTCTCCCACTCCCCTTTGATCTGGTTAACAACAAGTGCTGAGTCACCGTATACATCCAGGTTTTTGATTCTCAAATCAATGGCTTCTTCTAAACCCATGATGCATGCCTCATATTCTGCTTCATTGTTGGTGACCAGAAATGTTAATCTGGCAGTGAACGGGATGTGGGACCCCTGGGGAGTCATGATGATTGCCCCGATACCACTTCCATAGGAATTAACTGCACCGTTGAATATCAACTTCCACTGGGAGCCAAGCTCAGGCCCTTCACCGGGCAGTGGTTCATCACAATCCTTCATCTTGAGGAACATAATATCTTCATCGGGAAACTCAAATTTCATCGGCTGATAGTCTTCGATAGGTTGTTCGGCAAGGTACTCTGTAAAAACCCACTCTAAACTCTCGCAGAAAAATAAGAGAAATAACAGAAACAATCAGAGTGCAGCAAAAAAAAAAGTTTCATGACGACCGTCATGGATGTCACGACCGTAACGGTCATGACGAGCGTCATGGAGTTGTGACGACCGTCACACTCACAAATTCTGGGACGCATCAGAGGTGTCACATTTTCAACTTAACAAAACATACATTTTACAATTTGATCAGACAGCATGCATTTAGCAAATATGCATAGCACATAATCCTGGATGAACAAACAATGATAATTTGTTTAACATTTTAATCATAAAACGACATGTTATAATATACTTCCAACCATTCACAATAACCAAATTCCATAAAAATTCAGCAAGTAATTATCTTGCATCAATTCATAAAACAACTAGTTCTCGGTCACGAAATCATTACTACCGATTCATCGGTCTAGTGCATCCAACCAACATTTGGCACTTAACAGCAGCCACCAATTTAATGAAAACTACTTGATAAAATTCAGCAACAAGGAAATTAAATAGAAGCAATAACATCAATCGTTCATCCCCCCAAGAGTGTTATGTATTAAAGCGACCAACAATCTTAAACGGAAAGCTACACTTTATTCCGGGTTACCTGCAAGTTACCACCAACGGAGGTAACATACAACATAAAGGGTGCGATATCAACAATATAACATAAGGCATGATAAAATTCATGTCAGAATATTATCACAGCATTATTCTCCAACATATCGCAAAATATTATCCATAGTAGACCGCAATAATTCGTTATTCATATCCACCACAATTATCATGAAAATTCAGCAACTCATCAATTGCTTGCAGATGCATAACGATATGACTCAACTATGCAATTCAACAAATGCGAATCAACTATGCAACTCAACAAATGCGACTCAACTATGCAACTCAACTGTGCATATGCATGTGGTACCATTTTGGAGCCAACACTCCACAACCGTCGCCAGTCCAGGCCAAATAACGCCAATACAGGCACAACCGTCGCCAATCCAGGCCAAATAACGCCAATACAGGCACAATCGTCGCCAATCCAGGCCAAATGATATGCTATGAAATACATCTATTATGGACCACAACTCAACCATAACGACCATACAACAAGGTGTCACACCCTAATTTTTGACCATATGATCCCACCTATTTTCATTTTTCTCGTTACTTAACGTTTGATTTTATATTTATGTCTTACGGCTAATCAACTTGTGCAGCTGTCGCTACGCGAAAAATGACACAGAGTCGCCACCGGATTTTATTTATCCCAAGGAGGGAAAGGGAAATAGCGATAAAACCTTTGGGAAAAGAGCATGGTCATCGCAACCAAGTCTTAGGGTTCGGGAGTCGGTTATGCGAGGGGAAGGTGTTAGCACCCCCTCGCATCCATCGTACTCGATGGGAACCTTCTAGGTTGTTTAGCGTGAATGGGTGTTTTATTCTAAGAGTTTGCTTGCTTAAGGAAAGGAGGGGTTGGTTTATTTATTTTAATGCTCGCCAAGGATTGGGGCCCTTGTGCCTACGTATATTCACTTGTATGAAGTGAAGAATCAGAGTGTTCGTAGTTCATGGGACTACGGTGGAAAACGGGATGTTGGGTGGACAATGCTATCATGCACATTCTAGCAGTTAGGTGTATTACGGCTCGCTCTTGGAGTCTTATGCGTTACCTGTTTGCGGTAGAACGGACGTAACATGTCCTTGGGTAAAAGGTATGGATGATAAAAGATGGGAAAGAAAGAAAATTGTGCTTGCTAGGATCATCGCAATCATATGCCTACGTATTCTCAACATGTGTGAGAAATCAGAGCAGCCGTAGTTCGGCGGCTTGTGAAATTGTTGTTTGTTGGTTGATTTTATACCTTGAAAAAGGGTTTTTGATTGAAGCCCTAAGGAAAAAGAAGTTTGATGAGTTGATGTTGTTTTTAGGTTTTTGAAGAGAAATGGTTCTTGGCTAGGATTACACAAAAGGACTTTGGATAGAGATGAATGTCTCGAATAACTAAGTCGAGCGCCTTGTATTCGAAACATTCGGAACGAGTGTAGGAGGATTCCATTCTCATTCCTTCTCCACCACTTTAAAGTTCATGGTGCATAATTCTAATCGTATATTTTATTGTGTTTTGGGTTTTTTGAGAAAAGGATCACTTGATGTTGGATCAAGGTTTATTGTTTGTAAACGTATTTGAGGTGATACGAACAAGGTCGATGGCGGACGCACAAGGCGGCCGACTTACAAGGTTGAAAATGGCTCGATAAAATCGAGAGTTTGCTTTTGAAAAATGTTTTTTGGAATCAAAAGTCAACAAGGATAATAACAATATTCACATACTAAAACCATACAAACATATGGGTTAACACCCTTTGCAAAAAAAAACATAAGGTAAAAACAGCAAGAAAATAAACAAACTGATCAGTTCGCGCCGCGAAGGGTGTTCGCGCCGCGAAGGGTGTTCGCGCCGCGAACTGAGAAAAGTGAACATTCTGTTTTTGACAGTTCGCGCCGCGAACATGGGTCGCGCCGCGACCTGAAGCGAAAAATACAGTATTTGCTGTATTTTTTACTGTCTATTGTGGTTTTCTTCCTTTCTATTGGTTCTTAAAAATGGTTTTTTGGTTCCTTTAGAACCTTACATGATATACTCAGTACAACAACACATACAAGAGGAAGTAAAATGAATATAAAAGCAAAAAGTAAAGAGAGAGAGGTTTGAAATGGATACCCAAGAGCTTTCTATCTTTCTTGCAAGTCCTCCACTAATTTTTGTTGGATGTGCTCTCCACTCTTCACTCTATGTTGTGAAGGTTCTCCTTCTCAATGATCCTCTTGTGATTCTATGCTACTCTTTTTTTTCTGGTTTTCCTTCCTTTCTATTTTTCTGGTTTTTAAGGTTTTTCTTCCTCTCTCTATTTTCTGATTTTTTGCAATATGTGTGTGATATCTTGAATGTGTAAAGAGTCAATCCTTTTTGTTTACAACCCCTTCCTTCTTATCTCTCCACTCTAGGGTTCTCTCTTCTCCCCAAACATCAGATTTTTCATGGGGTAATGTCTCTTACCACCTTTTCTCATGTCACTCTCTTTCATTCCATTTCCATGTATATGGCTATGCTGCATTTTTCTGCACTACTTTCCCATGCTGCCTTTTTCTGTAGCCCTCTACATTGCCCTCAATCCTTTCCTCTCTTTGTTGGCTTATGCTTGGACTACCCTCTTGGTCAATGTTAACCTTTGGACAAAATTTTGAAATTCTGATTTTTAGATGCATTATCATATGCCATTCCCTTGGTCTTGTGACATGTATATTTTGTGACATGAGGCAACTTGTTACTTCTTGCATGGGGCTGCTTTGGATCACATTAAAATCACAATTGGCCAAGCATGCATTGTCTTGATCTTGGCATGAATTTGATTAGAAACTTGAATGAAGATTAGAAATAGATTAGTTTCTAAACATTACTTAAAGTTGGAAATCTTGTAACACATGACATTCTTGTAATGTCATAAAATTTCTCTTTGTAACATTCTTGCCTCTAATCTTAAATTCATAAATCTTTAATTTTGAATGATGGATTCCCTTATGCCATTATATGAAGTCTTGAATTATGCACTTGTGATCTTGACTCATGCTTTGCAAATTTGAACTCCACTTGACCAAGAATTTGAAGCAAAATTGGATGAAGCAAACTTGGATTTGGCCTTGCATTTCATGTTCATTAGGAACATTTATCTTGAATATCCCAATATTTTCAAGTAACTTCTTCTTGAAGTAATCTACATGAGTAGACTTTCCAACTTAGATCAAACCTTAGGTGATGAACCTTTTCTTCCATGTATTCCATGGTAGGAAATTTATCTCATTTAAAAATGGAAAATAACAAACTGATCCAATCTGTACCTTGTGAACCCACATGCTCAATATGCAATAGAACGATGTATGATATGGTTAATGTAGGGTGTAAAGGCTAAAGGTGAAAATGAGGGTGTGACAGCTGCCCCTATTTAATCCTCTTGGACCTGAATGTATGGAGGATAAATGTGCTTGGACATTCATGGTAGAAGAGAATTAAATACTAGAATACCCGGGATTTTCAACTGGAGAGGTATAGGATGGAAGTAGATGGTCAGCGAGATGGTTTGAGAAAAGTGTCTGTTAGTGCAAGTAGTTTTGGGGGGATATGATGATATGCTTGAGATGCAATGCGGAATGAACATGATTGCTTTGCTAGCCGGAAGGGGAGGACCCCTGTAGAATTCCAAGAGGATAAGTTATACTACAAACAAGTTATCTAAAACTCCTTTTGCAAAGAGTCAAAGAGCTGTCTCATAATAGGGAATCAAAAATTGGCTAGGAGATATTCCTTCAACAAAAGATAGAGAGGGCTCGAAAATAAATGACTGTGAGGCTCGAAAATAAAGGCCATGAAATCCCTTACGAACGGTAAGGCGACTCCTATGCAAAAGGCAGAGAGGAGATACTTCGTGGGAAAGACACGGAAAGGCTTACAAAAGGTAAGTGAAGGGTAATAACCATCTTCTTGCAAAGGCAGAGGGACTTTGAAAAGGGTATCAGAACATCATTTGACCTCACAGGCACAACGGCAGAGATGACATTCTTTAAGTATGGTGACCATTCAGTTCTTGGCCACACAGACATCAAGCGTCCAAATTGATCGAAGATACCCAACACAAAGTTTTGTCGCATGTAAAAGACAGCGAGAAAACGCTTACGAAAGGGAAGCGAAAGGATACGATTTCATGCGAAAGGCCATGAAATCCCTTACAAACGGTAAGGCGATTCCTATGCGAAAGACAGAGAGGAGATACTTCGTGGAAAAGACACAGAAAGAGTTACAAAATGTAAGTGAAGAGTAATAACCATCCTCTTGCAAAGGCAGAGGGACTTTGAAAAGGGTATCAGAACGTCATTTAACCTCACAGGCACAACGGCGAAGATGACATTCTTTAAGTATGACGACCATTTAGTTCTTGGCTACATAGGCATCAAGCATCCAAATTGACCGAAGATACCCAACACAAAGCTTTGTCGCATGTAAAAGACAGCGAGAAAACGCTTACGAAAGGGAAGAGAAAGGATAAGATTTCATGCGAAAGGCCATGAAATCTCTTACGAAAGGTGAGGCGAGAAGACATCTCAAAATGGACTTACGAAAGGTATGTGAAGGGATAGCACTCTTAAAGGATCCTACTAGGATGTCCACAGGAAATTTGTATCTTTGAGAATGACCGGCTAAGCACGTATGTAAAAATGCAGCATGTATGCAAAAATTGTTAGGGATGTAAGAATATGGAGTTTGTGGGCGATGGATGTGCCAAGTATGGTTGGGCTTTGAAGGTGAATTACCAGATGGGAACCAATTTTTACGGGGTAGGCTAAAGAAAAGGGTGACCATGCGAGAACTGGTTTAGAAGTGATTTGGGTTACAAGGCTGTTGGATTCAAGTTGTGAGATTAGGCTCGAGGAACGAGATGATATGCAAGACACCATGCATGAGAAAACCGATGCGACTAATGCCTGAGGATGATTTATGCAATGATATGAAGTTTCCTAGAAATGTAATTAGGGTCTTTTGTAGCAAGGCTTTTATTTGATAAGGGTGATTTGGTCGGGTGGGCTAATAGCATGATTTCCCAACACTCGTCCTGAACTCGAAAGAGCTTACTTGATAAGCTTAAAGGCATGGAAAGAGCTTGCCCCAGTTTTAGTTCAGCTTGCCCCAGTCTGAGGATCTTTGGAAAATTTTCCTTAAAAGATAGATTGGAGGTAGCTTGCCAGGAGATGACCTTGAGACGACTTGCCCCGGAATTTTGCGTGATGAAGAGGTTAGTACCTGATTAACCGACTCTTAAAGTGATGGGCCTCGACGTACTCGTGAAATGGCTTGCCCCCAGAATGAGCGTTGAAGTGATTCGACCTGCGCTGATTGAGCATTGGAAGGACTTTTCTTTTAATCAAAGAACCTTCGAATGTCCTGCCCCTAGTTGGTAGAGTCTTGTGATAATTCTCTTCTGATCAACCGATTTTTGCATGACTCGTCCCCTAATCAAATGATGCTTGGGGGCTTGTTTTAGACTAGCCTATTTCACCATCATTGGATGCCAACGCCCCTGATCCACAGGACCACAAGGTGCTTTTGATTCCGGTCAATTTTGATGAACGGTCAAATCCTCTTTGATTACTCTTTGTTAGCCTTTCCTTTATGTCAAGTGCCGACTTGCAATTCAAATTGTTTATTCACAAATGGCAATTTTAATGTGATTCTCATGCAAATTTGAAAGATCATTTTATTAGGAATGATGTGGAAGTGTGTGACGAATGGACCATTAATCCAAACTTAGTGTTGATTTATTGGTGTGTGAAAAATATAGCAAGAATATGACACAAATACTGAAGATTAGCAAATATGTGGGGAGTCAGCTTACGCAACCTCACAGTAGCATGCTTTCAGAATAAACCCTGCTTCAATTAGGTCTTTTTAAGGGTTGTAACATGGTCTGGTTTACGGTTATAGAAACAAAGGATATAAGGCTCAAAGTATTATTTGTCCCCACCCTTTCTTCGTGATGATCTCCAGTCCTATGTTCAGCTAATTCCACACGTGCTTATCTTGATAGTGTAAGCTTGACGGTTCAAGGTTCGCTCGATGTGGCAGTCACCTTATTTGGTTTTGATGGATGTCAGTGACCCTTTTTGATTTGAGTAGCCACTGAATCTTTTTTTTTGTTTTTGTTGAGGGTTTTGAGGACCTCTTTTGATTTTGTTTTTGATCCCTAACTCTTGCCTAAGTTGCCTATTTAGGTGTTCAACTTAGCGGGCTTTTCTTTTAACATATATTTTTTTTTGAAAGGCTTGTGACTGCCAAGTCGTTGGTCGTTAAAGAACAAATGCCATAACAAGGATTTCATCTTGCGACTGAACGTGCAATCAGATTAACTGAACACTACCCATGCCCCAGGTTTATCATAAGGGTTTAAATCCGAAGGAAACTCTTACTTCTAGGCTTAAAGTGGTTGACTAGGGACTAACTCCTTATATCTTCGGTGTTTAGGGGATTTGAAACAATGCATGTACATCATCAGCATGATTTTATCCGAAAGCATACAACTGCAATTATGGGTATTTCGTTTTCGTCATCCTCCCTCCAATTTTTGCTAAAATTTGAAAAAGAAAGTGGACGAGAGGTGTATATGGATGTTCTTTTTTTTAGTTTTTTTTATATAAGTGAAGAAAAGATGAACGAATGCGACATGATTAATTCAAAAAAGCATGATTACTTCATTAATATTACCATTCAAAATAAACAATGTTTAAAAACAAGTAGCAAATAACATGAAATAAACTACAAATGCCTAGAAATAACAGGATCTAAAAATTGCCAGCATTGGGTAATGGGCTTTTTATTTCTTGACTTGAAGTTGGGCTAGCCTTCTTGCTCTTTGACACCATGGTGATGACCTTTTTCACACCCACTCTTAGAAGTTTCTTCCATGCCAGAAACTGATGAACCTGCTCGACCAGATGAAGGGTTGACGTTAATTTGAAGGCCTTGAGGCGTAAATGAAATCAATCTGGACTCAATCAACCCTTGTACTTGGTACTTCAAACTCTTACAATCCTCAATCGTGTGTCCAGGCGCTCCAGAATGGAATACACACCTGACATTTGCATCATAGCCTAGAGGAGGAGGTGTTGGAGGAGGACCAAGTTCTCTTAGCTAGACCAAAAGAGTTACTGAGCAATAAAGGGAGGAGTCGACTGTACGACATAGAAATTGGGTCAAAGTGTTTCTCTGGCCTCCTTGGTCTGTTCGGGCCTCGTTGGGCAGAGCTTCGACACTGATTTGGATATGGATTCTTACTTTGCGGTTGATTCCTTGGACCTGATTGAGGATTAAGTAATGGTCGTTGATAAGTACGCTTCATAGGTCCAACTGGTAGCTCATGTTCACGAGGCATCTCTTGACTTGAGGGGGACTTAAGTACTTCCATAGGGTCAAGCATTTTTGCGGCAACAACTGGTGCGGGGTTACTTTCCTTCCTTATCAGTGTTTGCAGGATCTCCATAATCAAGTTCACCTGAGTTTTCAGTTGCTTGACCTCCTCTTTTAAAAATTCTTGACCTTTATGAAGCTCTTCCATAGTAATCTGAGACATGTTACCAGTTCTGAGCGGGTGTCAGAAAATCAGCCAGTTAGTTAGAAACAAAAGGTGGTATGAGGTTCTCGGGAAATGATATGCAGAATGCAGATGCAATGCACATGAAATGGATTGAATGCACTGGGATGCAATGTACTTAATCTTATTTTAGCACACGGGATCAAAGGTACGGATCAAGGATAAAAGTTAATTGATCGTAACACAAGGCTCTCACCAGGTGGGATCTAAGGTTCAATTGGGATCCCAAAGTCATGGATCTATATGAGTGTTCATCATACATGACATGAATATATTGGAGGATGACTCCATCACATGAATCTCTTTTGGGTGAGGTCCTCGTATCGACCCACACAAGAAGAACTTCTCGGGGACCCATACTACGAGACACATTGACATTAGGTTCTAGACAAAGGATTTCAGAGTCATGGACTTTCTTGACTGTTTGTTACGTATGTCAGTCATTGCCAGACAACAACTCCATCAAGAAAGTCTCTTCTGAACGAGGTCTTCGTATCGATCCATACGAGAAGAGCTTCTCGAGGACCCATACTACGTGACCATCAATCTTAGTTGGCCAAAGGTTTCAGGTTCTAAAAGGTCCTTAGAGTAATGGATTCTTAAGAGAACATTGATCAAACATGCCAAGAGCTTGACGGTTCTCATCATTCTCAAAAGAATCTACTCTAAGCGAGGTTCTCGTATCGACTATCACGAGATGAGCATCTCGGAAGCCCATATTACTCAACCTCTCCTATCTCAATTTTAACATTCTAGACTCGGGTATAGAGTCTTTCCCTCAAGTTTTACCGCCAAAGTATCCAATCCACACCACAACGAATGAAACCAAATACGGTGAGAAACAATTGAAAAAACAAGGAAAGCGATAAACAAGAAAAAAGGAAAGAACCCAAACACGCAAAAACAACCTAGGTTAGGCTTGACTCGCTTAGGAAAAATTCCTCAGCAGAGTCGCCAGCTGTCGCTACGCGAAAAATGACACAGAGTCGCCACCGGATTTTATTTATCCCACGGAGGGAAAGGGAAATAGCGATAAAACCTTTGGAAAAGGGAGCATGGTCATCGCAACCAAGTCTTAGGGTTCGGGAGTCGGTTATGCGAGGGGAAGGTATTAGCACCCCCTCGCATCCATCGTATTCGATGGGAACCTCCTAGGTTGTTTAGCGTGAATGGGTGTTTTATTCTAAAAGTTTGCTTGTTTAAAGAAAGGGGGTTGGTGTTTATTAGAGTGCTCGCCAAGGATTAGGGGTCTTGTGTCTACGTATATTCACTTGTATGAAGTGAAGAATCAGAGCATTCGTAGTTCATGGGACTACGGTGGAAAACAGGATGTTGGGTGGACGATACTATCGTGCGCATTCTAGCAGTTAGGTGTATTGCGGCTCGCTCTTGGAGTCTTATGCGTTACCTGTTTGCGGTAGAACGGACGTAACATGTCCTTGGGTAAAAGGGTATGGATGATTAAAGATGGGAAAGAAATAAAATTGTGCTCGCTAGGATCATCGCAATCCTATGCCTACGTATTCTCAACATGTGTGAGAAATCAGAGCAGTCGTAGTTCGACCACTTAAGAAATAATTGTGTATTGGTTGATTTTATACCTTGAAAAAGGGTTTTCGGATTGACGCCCTAAGGCAAAAGAAGTTTGATGAGTTGATGTTGTTTTTAGGTTTTTCTTAGGGAAGAATTTATTCTTGACTAGGATTATACAAAAGACTTTGGATAGAGATGAATGTCTCGAATAACCAAGTCGAGCGCCTTGTATTCAAAACATTTGGAACGAGTGTAGGAGGATTCCATTCCCATTCCTTCTCCACCACTTTAAAGTTCATGGTGCCTAATTCTAATCATTTATGTTATTGTGTTTTGGATTTTTTATGAGAAAAGAGAACCACTTGACGTTGGATCAAGGTTTATTGTTTGTAAAAGTATTTGAGGTGATACGAACAAGGTCGATGGCGGACGCACAAGGCGGCCAACTTACAAGGGTTGAAAATGGCTCGATAAAATCGAGAGTTTGTTTTTGAAAATGGTTTTTGGAATCAATAGTCAATAAGGGCAATAACAATATTTACATACTAAAATCATACAAACATATGGGGTTAACACCCTTTGCAAAAAAAAACATAAGGTAAAAACAGCAAGAAAATAAACAAACTGATCAGTTCGCGCCACGAACTGAGAAAAGTGAACATTCTGTTTTTGCATGTTCGCGCCGCGAACTGAGAAAAGTTTTCATTCTGTTTTTGACAGTTCGCGCCGCGAACATGGGTCGCGCCGCGACCTGAAGCGAAAAATACAGTATTTGCTGTATTTTTTGCTGTCTATTATGGTTTTCTTCCTTTCTATTGGTTCTTAAAAATGTTTTTTTGGAACCCTTAGAACCTTACATGATTCATACAATACAACAACACATAAAAGAGTAAACGAAATGAATATAAATAGCAAAAATATAAAGAGAGAAAGGTTGGAGGAAATGGATACCCAAGAGCTTTCTATCCTTCTTGCAAGTCCTCCTTGGTCTTGGTTGAATGTACCTCACTCCTCTTCCCTCTATGTTGTGAAGGTTTTGTTTCTTAATGATCCTCTTGGTTCTATATCACTCTCTTTTTTTTGGTTTGCAAAGCTTCCTATTTTTCTGTTTTTTAGGGTATTGTTTTGCTCTCTCTATTTTCTGGTTTTGCAAGTGTGTGTGATATGTTGAATGTGTAAAGAGTGAATCCTTTTTGTTTGCAGCCCCTTCCTTCTTATCTCTCCACTCTAGGGTTCTCTCTTCTCCCCAAACATCAGATTTTTCATGGGGTAATGTCTCTTACCACCTTCCTCATGTCACTCTCTTTCTTTCTATTTCCATGCAAGAGCTATGCTTCATTTTTGCTGTTGCACTTTGCCTATGCTGTTTTTTTCTGCAGCACATTGTGCCTTGCACCCATTTTGTTGGCTTGTGCTTGGACAACTCTTGTGGTCAATGCTACCACCTTTGACAGCATTTTGAAAATTCTGATATGTAGAAGCATTGTCACATGTTATTCCCTTTGTCTTGTGACATGTGATCTTGTGACATGAAGAAGTTTGTCACCTCTTGCATGGGACTATTTTGCCATGATTAAACATGCATAATCTTGGTCTTAAAACATTCCAATATTGATTTAATTCTTTCATATTTCTTGGATGTTTGTAAGCACAATGTGGACTTGGTGTGGCATTACCATAACATGAATTTGATTAGAGACTTGAATGAAGATTAGAAATAAATTAATTTCTAAACATTACTTAGAGTTGGAAATCTTGCAACAAATGACATTCTTGTAATGTCATAAAATTTCTCTTTGTAATATTCTTGCCTCTAATTCATGAATTCATGATGGATTTCCCTAGAACCATTAAACTTGAAATGGGTGAAGTCTTGAATTATGGACTTGTGATCTTGACTCATACTTTGCAAATTTGAACTCCACTTGACCAAGAATTTGAAACAAAATTGAATGAAGCAAACTTGAATTTGGCCTTGCATTTCATGTTCATTATGAATATTTATCTTGAATATCCCAATATTTTCAAGTAACTTCTCCTTGAAGGAATCTACATGAGTAGACTTTCCATCTTAGATCAAACCTTAGGTGATGAACCTTTTCTTCCATGCATTTCATGATAGGGCATTTATCTCATTTAAAAATGGAAAATAACAAACCGATCCAATCCGTACCTTGTGAACCCAGATGCTCGATATGCAATAGAACAATGTATGATATGGTGAATGTAGGGTATAAAGGCTAAAGGTGAAAATGAGGGTGTGATAGCTGCCCCTATTTAATCCTCTTGGACCTGAATGTCTGGAGGATAAAGGTGCTCGAACATTCATGGTAGAAGAGAATTAAATACTAGAATACCCGGGATTTTCAACTGGAGAGATGTAGGATGGAAGTAGATGGTCAACGAGATGGTTTGAGGAATGTATCTGTCAGCGAATAAGAGTTAAGGGGGATATGATGATATGTTTGAGATATAATGCGGAATGAACATGAATGCTTTGCCAGTCGGAAAAGGAGGACTCCTATAGAATTCCAAGAGGATAAGTTATACTACAAGCAAGTTATCTAAAACTCCTTTTGCAAAAAGTCAGAGAGCTGTCTCATAATAGGGAACCAAAAATTGGCTAGGAGATATTCCTTCTACAAAAGATAGAGAGGACTCGAAAATAAATGACTGTGAGATACTCCTTCTACGAAAGGTAGAGAGGACTCCAAAATAAACGATTGCGAGATATTCCTTCTACGAAAGGTAGAGAGGACTCTAAAATATAAACGTAATGAGATATTCCTTCTACGAAAGATAGAGAGGACTCTAAAATAAAACGATTGTGAGATATTCCTTCTACGAAAGAGAGAGATGACTCTAAAAATAACTGATTATGAGATATTCCTTCTACGAAAGGTAGAGAGGACTCCAAAAATAACTGCGATGAGATATTCCTTCTACGAAAGGTAGATAGGACTCGGAAAATAAGGGTAATGAGATATTCCTTCTACGAAAGGTAGAGAGGACTCAAAAATAAATAATTTTCCTCTTACAAAAGGCAAGGAGGACTCCTGAACAAAAGGTTAAGAGAAAAATATTCCTTCTACAAAAGGTAGAGAGGACTCCAGAACAAAAGGTTAGGAGAAACATTCCTTCTACAAAAGGTAGAGAGGACTCCGAAACAAAAGGTTTGGAGAAATAGTAACTCCTTCTACATCAAATAGCGGAGACTCCCTCGGGAGAATATGATTGTATTTCCTTCCATCACGGCAGAAAGGACTCCATAACAAAAGGTTAGGAGAAAAATTTCCTTTTACAAAAGGTAAATAGGACTCCAGAACAAAAGGTTTGGAGATAATTCCTTCTACAAAGGTAGATAGGAGACTCCCTCAGGAGAGGACGATCATACTTTCTTCTGCAAAAGGCAGAACAAACCCCTGAACAAAAGGTTAGGAGAAAACTTCCTTCCACAAAAGGTAGAGAGGATACTTACAAAAGGTAAGCTGACAAGAACCTGTACAAAAGGTACGGTGGGTCTTACTAAAGGTAAGTTAAATCTGTTGCGAAAGGCAAGGTGAAGATATTTCGTGAAAGAGACGCAAAAAGACTCACAAGGTAAGTTGAGGGTAATAACCATCCTCTTGCAAAAGGTAGAGCTAACTTGGAAAGGGTACCAGAACATCATTTGACCTCACAGGCACAACGGCGGAGATGGTATTCTTTAAGTATGGCGACCATTCAGTTCTTGGCCACATGGGCATCAAGCGTCCAAATTGATCGAAGATACCCAACACAAAGTTTTGTCGTATGTAAAAGACAGCAAGAAAACGCTTACGAAAGGGAAGCGAAAGGATAAGATTTCATGCAAAAGGCCATGAAATCTCTTACAAACGGTAAGGCGGCTCCTATACGAAAGGCAGAGAGGAGATACTTCGTGGGACAGACACAGAAAGGCTTACAAAAGGTAAGTGAAGGGTAATAACCATCCTCTTGCAAAAGGTAGAGGAAACTTAGAAAGGGTATCAGAACATCATTTGACCTCACAGGCACAACGGCGGAGATGACATTCTTTAAGTATGACGACCATTTAGTTCTTGGCCACATAGGCATCAAGCATCCAAATTGATCGAAGATACCCAACACAAAGTTTTGTCGCATGTAAAAGACAGCGAGAAAACGCTTACGAAAGGGAAGCGAAAGGATAAGATTTCATGCAAAAGGCCATGAAATCTCTTACAAACGGTAAGGCGACTCCTATGCGAAAGGCAGAGAGGAGATACTTCGTGGGAAAGACATGGAAAGGCTTATAAAAGGTAAGTGAAGGGTAATAACCATCCTCTTGCAAAAGGTAGAGAAAACTTAGAAAGGGTATCAGAACATCATTTGACCTCACAGGCACAACGGCGGAGATGACATTCTTTAAGTATGACGACCATTTAGTTCTTGGCCACATAGGCATCAAGCATCCAAATTGATCGAAGATACCCAACACAAAGTTTTGTCGCATGTAAAAGACAGCGAGAAAACGCTTATGAAAGGGAAGCGAAAGGATAAGATTTCATACGAAAGGCCATGAAATCCCTTACGAAAGGTAAGGTGATAAGACATCTCAAAATGGACTTACAAAAGGTAACTGAAGGGATAAGATTTCACGCGAAAGGCAATGAAATCGCTTACGAAAGGTAAGGTGAGAAAATATATCATGTAAAAGGCTCAAACGGACTTACAAAAGGTAAGTGAATGGATAAACACTCCAAAAGGATCCTGCCAGGATTTCCACAGGAATTTTGCATCCTTGAGAATGATCGGCTAAGCACTCATGTAATGATGCAGTGTGTATGCAAAAATTGTTAGGGATGTAAGAATATGACGTTTGTGGGTGATGGACGTGCCAAGTATGGTTGGGCTTTAAAGGTGAATTACCAGATGGGAACTGATTTTTACAGGGTAGGCTAAAGAAAAGGGTGACCAGGCGAGAACTGGTTTAGAAGTGATTTGGGTTAGAAGGCTGTTGGATTCAAGTTGTGAGATCAGGCTCGAGGAATGAGATGATATGCAAGACACCATGCATGAGAACCGATGCGGCTAATGCCTGAGGATGATTTATGCAATGATATGAAGTTTCCTAGAAATGTAATGAGGATCTCTTGTAGCAAGGCTTTTATTTGATAAGGGTGATTTGGTCGGGTGGGCTAATAGCATGATTTCCCGACACTCGCTTTGAGCTTGAAAGAGCCTGCTTCATAAGCCTGAAAACACTGGGAGGAATTGCCCCAGTTTCAGTTCAACCTTCCCCAGTCTGGAAGGGTCTTTGGAGGATTTTCCTTTGAAACACGGAGAGGAATTGCCCCAATTTTAGTTCAACTTGCCCCAGTCTGAAAGGGTCTCTGGAGAATTTCTCCTTAAAAGAGAGATTGGAGGTAGCTCGTCATGAGATGACCTCGAGATGGCCTGCCTCAGAATCTTGCGTGATGAAGAGGTTAGTCCTTAATTAACCGACTCTTGGAGTGATGGGCTTTGACGTACTCTTGAAGTGGCCTATCCCATAATGAGCGTTGAAGCGATTTAACTTATGCTGATTTAGCATTAGAGGGACTTCAAAGAACCTTCGAGTGGCCTGCCCCTAGTTGGTAGAATCTTGTGATGATTCTCTTCTGATCCACCAACTTTTGAATGACTCGTCCCATAATCAAATGATGCTTTGGGGCTTGCTTTAGACTAACTAACTTCATAGAAATTGGATGTCAATGCCCCTGATCCACAGAACTACAAGGTGCTCTTGGTTCTGATCAACTCCGATGAATGGTCAAATTCTCTTTGATTACTCTTTGTTAGCCTTTCCTTGATGTCAAGTGCCGACTTGCAATTCAAATTGTTTATTCACAAATGGTAATTTTAATGCAATTCTCATGCAAATTTGAAAGATCATTTTATTAGGAATGATGTGGAAGTGTGTGACGAATGGAATATTAATCCAGACGTAGTGTTGATTTATTGGTGTGTGAAAATATAGCAAGAATATGACACCAATACTGAAGATTAGCAAATATGTGGGGAGTCAGCTTACGCAACCTTACTGTAGCATGCTCTCAGAATAAACCCTGCTTCAATTAGGTCTTTCTAAGGGTTGTAACATGGTCTGGTTCACGGTTATAGAAACAAAGGATATAAGGCTCAAAGTATTATTTGTCCCCACCCTTTCTTCGTGATGATCTCCAGTCCTATGTTCAGCTAATTCCACACGCGCTTATCTTGACAGTGTAAGCTTGACAGTTCGAGGTTCGTTCGACGTGGCAGTCACCTTATTTGGTTTTGATGGATGTTAGTGACCCTTTTTGATTTGAGTAGCCACTGATTCTTATTTTGTTTTTGTTGAGGGTTTGAGGACCTCTTTTGATTTTTGTTTTTGATCCCTAACTTTTGCCTAAGTTGCCTCTTTAGGTGTTCAACTTAGCGGGCTTTTCTTTTAATATATATATTTTGAAAGGCTTGTGACTGCCAAGTCGTTGTTCGTTGAAGAACAAATGCCATACCAAGGATTTCATCTTGCGACTGAATGTGCAATCAGATTAACTGAACACTACCCATGCCCCAGGTTTATCATAAGGGTTTAAATCCGAAGGAAACTCCTACTTCTAGGCTTAAAGTGGTTGACTAGGGACTAACTCCTTATATCTCCGGTGTTTAGGGGATTTGAAACAATGCCTATACATCATCAGCAGGATTTTATCCGAAAGCATATAATTGCAATTATGGGTATTTCGTTTTCGTCATCCTCCCTCCAATCTTTGCTAGAATTTGAAAAAGGAAGTGGACGAGAGGTGTACATGGATGTATTTTTTTTGTTTTTGTTTTTTTTTCTTTCGTTTTTTTGTTTTCTGTAAGTGAAGAAAAGATGAGCGAATGCGACATGATTAATTCAAAAAGCATGATTACTTCATTAATATTACCATTCAAAACAAAACAATGTTTAAAAACAAGTAGCAAATGACAGGAAATAAATTACAAATGCTTAGAAAAGACAAGATATAAAAATTCCCGGCATTGGGTATTAGGCTTTTTCTTTCTTGACTCGTAGTTAGGCTAGCCTTCTTGCTCGTTGGGACCACTCTGATAACTTTTTCCATGCCCACTTTCAGAATTTTCTTCCATGTTAGAAACTGATGAACCTGCCCGACCAGATGAAGGGTTGACGTTAATTTGAAGGCCTTGAGGTGTAAATGAAATCAATCTGGACTCAATCAACCCTTGTACTTGGTACTTCAAACTTTTACAATCCTCAATCGTGTGTCCAGGCGCTCCAGAGTGGAATACACACCTGGCATTTGCATCATAGCCTAGAGGAGGAGGTGTTGAAGGAGGGCCAAGTTCTCTTAGCTGGACCAAAGAGTTACTGAGAAATAAAGGGAGGAGTCGACTGTACGACATAGAAATTGGGTCAAAGTGTTTCTCTGGCCTCCTTGGTCTGTTCGGGCCTCGTTGGGCAGAGCTTCGACGCTGATTTGGATATGGATTCTTACTTTGCGGTTGATTCCTTGGACTTGAATGAGGATTAAGTAATGGTCGTTGATAAGTACGCTTCATATGTCCAAGTGGTAGGTCATGCTCACGAGGCATCTCTTGACTTGAGGGGGACTTAAGTACTTCCATAGGATCAAGCATTTTTGCGGGAACAACTGGTGCGAGGTTACTTTCCTTCCTCAATAGTGTTTGCAGGATCTCCATAATCAAGTTCACCTGAGTTTTCAGTTGCTTGACCTCCTCCTTTAACAATTCTTGACCTTTCTGAAGCTCTTCCATGGTGATTTGGGACATGTTTCCAGTTCTGAGCAAGTGTCGAAAAATCAGCTAGCTGGTTAGAAGCAAAAGGTGGTATGAGGTTCGCGGGAAATGATATGTAGAATGCAGATGCAATGCACATGAAATGGATTGAATGCACTGGGATGCAATGTACTTAATCTGACTTTAGCACACAGGATCAAAGGTACGAATTAAGGATAAAATTTAATTGATCGTAACACAAGGTTCTCACCAGGTGGGATCTAAGGTTCAATTGGGATCCCAAAGTCATGGATTCACATGACTGTTCCTCATACATGACATGAATATGTCGGAAGATGACTCCATCACATGAATCTCTTTTGGGTGAGGTCCTCGTATCGACCCACACGAGAAGAACTTCTCGGGGACCCATACTACGAGACACATCGACATTGGGTTCTAGACAAGGATTTCAGAGTCATGGACTTTCTTGACCGTTTGTTACGTATGTCAGTCATTGCCAGGCAACAACTCCATCAAGAAAGTCTCTTCTGAACGAGGTCTTCGTATCGATCCACACGAGAAGAGCTTCTCGAGGACCCTTACTATGTGACCATCAATCTTAGTTGGCCAAAGGTTTAGGGTTCTAAAAGGTCCTTAGAGTAATGGATTCTTGAGAAAACGTTGATCAAACACGCCAAGAGCTTGACGGTTCTCATCATTCTCAAAAGAATCTACTCTAAGCGAGGTTCTCGTATCGACTATCATGAGATGAGCATCTCGTAAGCCCATACTACTCAACCCCTCCTATCTCAATTTTAACACTCTAGACTCGGGTATAAAGTCTTTCCCTCAAGTTTACAACCAAAGTTTCCAATCGATACCAAGAACCAATGAAACCAAACACGGAGAGATACAATTAAAAAAATAAGGAAAGCGATAAACAAGCAAAAAGGAAAGAACTCAAACACGCAAAAATAACCTAGGTTAGGCTTGACTCGCTTAGGAAAAATTCCCCAGCAGAGTCGCCAGCTGTCGCTACGCAAAAAATGACACAAAGTCGCCACCAGATTTTATTTATCCCAAGGAGGGAAAGGGAAATAGCGATAAAACCTTTGGGAAAAGAGCGTGGTCATCGCAACCAATCCTTAGGGTTCGGGAGTCGGTTATGCGAGGGGAAGGTGTTAGCACCCCCTCGCATCCATCGTACTCGATGGGAACCTTCTAGGTTGTTTAGCGTGAATGGGTGTTTTGTTCTAAGAGTTTGCTTGCTTAAGGAAAGGAGGGGTTGGTTTATTTATTTTAATGCTCGCCAAGGATTGGGGCCCTTGTGCCTACATATATTCACTTGTATGAAGTGAAGAATCAGAGTGTTCGTAGTTCATGGGACTGCGGTGGAAAACGGGATGTTGGGTGGACAATGCTATCGTGCACATTCTAGCAGTTAGGTGTATTACGGCTCGCTCTTGGAGTCTTATGCGTTACCTGTTTGCGGTAGAAAGGACGTAACATGTCCTTGGGTAAAGGGTATGGATGATTAAAGATGGGAAAGAAAGAAAATTGTGCTCGCTAGGATCATCGCAATCTTATGCCTACGTATTCTCAACATGTGTGAGAAATCAGAGCAGACGTAGTTCGGCGGCTTGTGAAATTGTTGTTTGTTGGTTGATTTTATACCTTGAAAAAGGGTTTTTGATTGAAGCCCTAAGGAAAAAGAAGTTTGATGAGTTGATGTTGTTTTTAGGTTTTTGAAGAGAAATGGTTCTTGGCTAGGATTACACAAAAGGACTTTGGATAGAGATGAATGTCTCGAATAACCAAGTCGAGCGCCTTGTGTTTGAAACATTCGGAACGAGTGTAGGAGGATTCCATTCTCATTCCTTCTCCACCACTTTAAAGTTCATGGTGCATAATTCTAATCGTATATTTTATTGTGTTTTGGGTTTTTTGAGAAAAGGATCACTTGATGTTGGATCAAGGTTTATTGTTTGTAAAAGTATTTGAGGTGATACGAACAAGGTCGATGGCGGACGCACAAGGCGGCCGACTTACAAGGTTGAAAATGGCTCGATAAAATCGAGAGTTTGCTTTTGAAAAATGTTTTTTGGAATCAAAAGTCAACAAGGACAATAACAATATTCACATACTAAAACCATACAAACATATGGGGTTAACACCCTTTGCAAAAAAAAACATAAGGTAAAAACAGCAAGAAAATAAACAAACTGATCAGTTCGCGCCGCGAACTGAGAAAAGTGAACATTCTGTTTTTGACAGTTCGCGCCGCGACCTGAAGCGAAAAATACAGTATTTGCTGTATTTTTTACTGTCTATTATGGTTTTGTTCCTTTCTATTGGTTCTTAAAAATGGTTTTTTGGTTCCTTTAGAACCTTACATGATATACTCAGTACAACAACACATACAAGAGGAAGTAAAATGAATATAAAAGCAAAAAGTAAAGAGAGAGAGGTTTGAAATGGATACCCAAGAGCTTTCTATCTTTCTTGCAAGTCCTCCACTAATTTTTGTTGGATGTGCTCTCCACTCTTCACTCTATGTTGTGAAGGTTCTCCTTCTCAATGGTCCTCTTGTGATTCTATGCTACTCTCTTTTTTGCAATGTGTGTGTGATATCTTGAATGTGTAAAGAGTCAATCCTTTTTGTTTACAGCCCCTTCCTTCTTATCTCTCCACTCTAGGATTCTCTCTTCTCTCCAAACATCATATTTTTCATGGGGTAATGTCTCTTACCACCTTTTCTCATGTCACTTTCTTTCATTCCATTTCCATGTATATGGCTATGCTGCATTTTTCTGCACTACTTTCCCATGCTGTCTTTTTCTGCAGCCCTCTACATTGCCCTCAATCTTTTCCCCTCTTTGTTGGCTTATGCTTGGACTACCCTCTTGGTCAATGTTAACCTTTGGACAAAATTTTGAAATTCTAATTTTTAGATGCATTATCATATGCCATTCCCTTGGTCTTGTGACATGTATATTTTGTGACATGAGGCAACTTGTTACTTCTTGCATGGGGATGCTTTGGATCACATTAAAATCACCATTGGCCAAGCATGCATTGTCTTGATCTTGGCATGAATTTGATTAGAAACTTGAATGAAGATTAGAAATAGATTAGTTTCTAAACATTACTTAAAGTTGGAAATCTTGTAACACATGACATTCTTGTAATGTCATAAAATTTCTCTCTGTAACATTCTTGCCTCTAATCTTAAATTCATAAATCTTGAATTTTGAATGATGGATTCCCTTATGTCATTATATGAAGTCTTGAATTATGCACTTGTGATCTTGACTCATGCTTTGCAAATTTGAACTCCACTTGACCAAGAATTTGAAGCAAAATTGGATGAAGCAAACTTGGATTTGGCCTTGCATTTCATGTTCATTAGGAACATTTATCTTGAATATCCCAATATTTTCAAGTAACTTCTTCTTGAAGTAATCTACATGAGTAGACTTTCCAACTTATATCAAACCTTAGGTGATGAACCTTTTCTTCCATGTATTCCATGATAGGAAATTTATCTCATTTAAAAATGGAAAATAACAAACTGATCCAATCCGTACCTTGTGAACCCACATGCTCAATATGCAATAGAACGATGTATGATATGGTGAATGTAGGGTGTAAAGGCTAAAGGTGAAAATGAGGGTGTGACAGCAGCTTGCAGTAATTCCAAATATAGATATCATTCATCCTCAATCGCAAGGACACAGTTCACTTTGACTTATAAATTCATTAGAGAACTTAAGCAGGATTCATTTGTTCTAGAGTTCATGAGTACGAGGGTGTTAGTAACCCCTTCCAGCATCTTCCCTCAAAGCCTGTTACTTTTGAAAGACTGAGATGTGCAAATTCCCTCCTTTTAGCCTTGAAGGGAAATTTAAACTTCGCTGTTGAAAACCTATGAATCGTGTGTATCCGGTTAAGAGTATTAAATCAAGGGTGGACAAAAGACTTTCGCATTGATGTCATCAGATTCTAAATACAAGACCTTTATTTATTTCAGAAGCTTTTAAGATGACTAAGTGGGAGATTTGTTTGGTTTATATATAAGAATTTTGAGCACAAGTCAAGTCCAATATCATCTTTAAAAAAAGGAGACACGTGAGATTATTCAGTTGCAGAATTATGATTCAATATGTGTGCATAGGCTTCCATATTCATAACCTACTCAACAAATTTTACAACTTACAGCGAGCTTTCCCCTTCTATTCTATGTACATAATGGATGTGATGTAACAACAACCGCAGCAGGAGGCATTTACTATTATGAGATACCGACTCAAGTTTTTTTTACAATAATACAAGTATTTATAATACAAGGGATTGCTTTTTTTAAAAAAATCTATAAAGCTACAAGGCATACAAGACGGATAATAACAGAAAACGTCAGAAATTGGGTCATTTACAGCTTGACTATGACTATGTGTGTCTCCCCCACGCCAAGACAAGTTCAGCTTCTTGGATGAAAACGTGATAGTACGTCGACACAACCAACTCTAAGTTACATCTCATTCCGTCAACTTCGTCACAACTTACGACACCAACCACCCATGACCTGCTCAGAACAAAACCAGGAAAGTAAACATCAAAATAAATTTAACGCATCATCCCGCAGACTCAAGACCATTAAAGATGGAATCGACCATGGAAGCTTACAAATCTATTGAACCTCCTCCTTCACGGCACGAGAAACCGCCAACCCTCAACTGTCAACAACATCAGCGAGTTCACAATTGTTAGTAGTGGAAAAGAGAAAACCTTTAAAAAGATACAACAGATCTACAAGCCATATTCAGGATGTTTGTTCAGGCAGATTTAGGCTACGTCACGCAGAGAATAGACAATTAGAGAAAAATCATTTCAATATGCAAGCTCATGAGCCCGGAAGACTTACTTATGATAAATTCGAAAGAAATTCAACACGATGAACCATTGACATTGAAGGTTGGCTTACTTATCTCGAGAAGCCAATCGGTGTAGCCGGTTGAGGAAGTTACGCACGACATATCAACAACAGTTGCCGATGCTGTCAAGGAACTCGCAGGACTCGTTAACTGTCTACATTTGCATGCTTTCCTATCATGGATTCCCCTGGGCTATATTTGAACCATCTTTGCTCGAGACATTACTGAAGTTTCCCACAGTGCCAACATACCTAAACCTGACATTGCAGTGTTTAACTGAGTTGTAGACCATACTCCCTCCTACTACAGATATGCCCAAGGCATACGCACACGGTTCAAGTAAGGAACAAGCTTTCATACAGGATTTGGCACCATTCTTCACCTTATTTGACAAGGTTCATATCCGCATCCTAGAATCCACTCAAGAGAACATACCAACTTTGCTGTTAGGCCTGGAATATCTTAGCAGCATTTCACATGATTGACAATATTGAGGTCCTTTGGTGTTTGGACTACTGGAATCCCTTAGTGTCTGAGCTAACAATCTTCCGAGTGGTTAAACCTAAAAACAGATGCTGAGGAAATTGAGCGGTGAGGATTGGACACTGACACAACTCTCATCATTTATCATTGTCGAGAATTCTGAAACAAGAGAACCACAAGCTAATTAGCTAAAATTGAAAGAGACTCAATTATTAACAACTAATTAGATTCGAAAGAATACCAAGAGCTTCGATGAGGAGATCAAATTAGAAGCCTCAGATAAAACCTGAACTGATAACCTTGCCATTCCAAAGCACCCTTGCTCCGATCCCCCAACACCGTCACCGAAGCACATGAAAGGAAAAGGATTCAGACACATATCAGTTCGAAGAAAACAACCAAAGGAACAGAGATAGAATTTGGAAAAGTATACCTTGCTAACATTTGGGATTATTACCCTGCATCACTAGTTTTTTTGTGAAGCTTCTCCAGTACACGCACCAAAAGCAAGTCCCCCCCCCCCCCCTCTGGGCTTCTAATCCTTCTTTTGGCCCAAATCATTCACTATCTGCACCTGTCAAAATACCAAATGCAAATTAGTAATTGTTTGATAGGAGAATATCCAATCTAAATCCAAGATATTGAATCTGGACAAACCATGACATTAAACACGATTAATTCAGGATATCACAAGTTGGAATTCTTCATTAACAGATCATTATTGCAATCGGACGAAAAGGGAAAGATTTCAATTTCTCTTCAAACTAAAACGGAAGGTTCTAACACAACAATCATGGCATTTAAGCACAGAGAATTCCCTTGAAGCCTATAAAAGGGAGTGATTGGATACGAAGAAGAAAGGGAGGAGAACATTCACGAAACCCTAACAGACATAGAAAATCCACAAAAATCCCTTCAAAACCCTAAATTGATAACAGAAAGAATCAAGAACTTATCTTTTGAGGAGGTCCGTCGGAAGTTGCCATCCACCACCATCGAGACTTCTGTCGCCGCAAATCCACAGTGTCGTCCACGAATCACCCATCACAAACCCCACCACGAAATCATCGTTGCAAATCCGTCTGCCTCTAACCATCGCCTCAACACGACGCTCACCACCGCGCCACCTTCGTTTCTCATTATCGGTAATCTTATGAATCCATTTTTTTTGTCTGGATCTTTTGAGGTTTCTTTTCGTGTTCACAGGTTAGAAGCAAGAAGGAGAAGAGAAAGCAATCGATGGTGGGAGAGGGCAAACAAAGTGAGAAGACGACGACGATTTTGGGGGGGAAAGGGATTTAGGGTTTTCATTTTACTTTTGTCTTTTTCCGCTGTAATTTGTTAATCCTGCACGTGAACACCTACACCATGCACACACCTACCACACTAACCACGTTTAACCACCTTAACCAACATTTAACTTTTTTTAATTAACTAATTAACTAATCTCTTTTAAAGTAATTAAAATAACTCTTTAATTAAAATCAGTTTATATCTTTTTTACTATTTAGATAATTAGTCTCTTAATAATTCATATCTAATAATTATTTATTTAAATCAATCTCATAATTTTTTTTTAATAACTAAAAGCAACTTTTTTTAAAAATCTTATTAATTCCTATTAAATGTTTTGCTAATTAAATTAACTTTTTTTTTCCAACTTAATAACCTTTTTAATAAATATTTATTCACTAGTAAAAACCCTTTATAAATAAGTCGTATCTATTTATTTAATCAATAATAAACTTTCTTTAGTAAAAATAACCTTTCACTTATTTCATAATAATTCAACTTAAATAATAGCCATAAATTAAATATAAATCATTTCATGTTTAAGTTTTTTAGATAAAATAAAAATCACTTATAAGAAAAAACCTCTTATTTAAAACTAGAATAATTAAATTAACTAGTTAATTAAAATAACCTCACCAAATAATATAACTTTTAAAATCAATCTCCAGCGTAAAATACAATCTAACCGTGCACTTCACGACACATTCACTCTCACACACTTCAGCGCTTTTATGCGTATGTGTATGGTTTATTTCCCGCAATCTATTTTCCACAATTTAACATTACCGCAATTTATATTCCCGCATCGCATTCCGTCTAAAGGAAAAACCTACACATGATTCAACAATTGTGTGTAGTGCATCATTTGCATCATTCTCCCCTACGATCCTTGATCCCATTCAAGTTGATCAATTAAGATAGATCCTACCCCATAGGAAGGACCGTTCTTTATCTTTTACAACATAGGAAAACAATACAACTCAACATACAATATTCAATATTCAAACACATTAGAGAAAGATGTTAATCATCTTAAGCGAGATAGAATCTCCACCCCACATCAATACAATCAATACCGTAGGAACTTTACCTTAAGAGAGATAGAGGCGTACCTCATCGATCCTTATCCTAATACTTGAGCCCTTCTCTTAAGACGATGCAAAGACCATTTTCTTACAATTTGTGGCGGTTAAATCTCCCTTAAAATGACAACTCATCTCCTTCTCCTAAACTCAATCAACCAACTACCCTAAACCCGTAGGAACTTTGACCACAGTCAAAGAACTCCTCAAACCCTTTAGGGGAACTACAAATACTCTGATTCCACTCCTGTAAGGATATGTAGGCATAAGAGGCGATATCTTATCGAGTATACTTAGAAATAAACTCCTAGGTCTTTAACCATTAAGCAGATAAACCATAGCAATAAACAAATATAAAACAAGAGGTTCCTGTAGAGTACTACAGAAACTTAGGATGCTAATACCTTCCCTAAGTTTAACCAACCCCCAAACCTATAACTCTCTAGCTTGCATTTGCATTGCATTGTGGGAATTTTGATCTTTATCCCTTCCTTTGGACAAATCAAAGTTCGGTTGCAAAACGAATTAAAGATTCAAACTAATCAATAGTTTGGTATCTAAATTTCACCGCGACAGAAATGGCGACTTCACAGGGGACCCTCAGTGGGTTTCCCTATCTTGTTTTTTACTACTTGTTTATTGCTTTATATCTGTTATTTGTATAATTGTTTACTTGTTTGTTTATTGCCTTTGGGTTGATACCCTTGAGTGGTGAGACAAAGTCCTACACCCGGACTTGAGTGAACTTAAGATAGGATAGTGATATGTTCAAAGAGGCTTATAGGGGGTGGAATCCCGACCAAGCTGACTTGAAAATCACGCTCAATTGAGGCCCTCTCGAAAATTGTATTGTTGAACGAGTTCTTAATCGTGAAAACATGCACTATATTCAATGTTGGAGCCTATGATATTGAGGACCGTAGTTACCTTAACCCCACTTTGGCCTTTATTAGGACGTAGTGCGAGGCTATGAGGGAGTACACCCAAAATAGTGCTACGCGATGCTACACTTAAAAGAAGTTCTCTTGAGAATATTATGTAGAAGCATGCTTCATCTCAAGGCTTCAAGGTTTTGATGATGACAACAACAAGACTCTATCTCATTTCATCTGTGCAAAAAATTCAAAAGCTTTCAAAAGACCAAGATCAAAGTATTATGGAAGTGATCAACATTCAAGCTTCATGTACATTTGCTCGATCATCTTTCAAGACTTGGACACAAGCTATGGTATATCAAAATTCTCTAATTTAATTGATATACAAGTGTTCAAATCATTTATCATTTGATCATAATGCATGAACATGTTTTTGAAACAATTGGAATTGGTATAACATTGTTTTATTAAGTATTTTTCTAAAAAATAACAGTGTTAACCGATTAACCATATGGGTTAACCGGTTAACCATTTCAAAACTTAAATTTTCTGGCTAACGTTTCAGTGTTAACCGATTAACCATATAGGTTAACCGATTAACACTGAACGTTTTCTGAAAAATGGCTTTGTTTTGAATTCAAATGTTGTGTGATTATTATACCATTTCATCTTTTGAATTATACTTTAACATACCTTTTTAAAATGGTGTTTTGGCCCATATAAATTCTGATAATTTCAAATTAAAAAACACCTCCAACAATTTTCAAAAAAAACAATCATTGAATCATATTCACTACTTTTCAAATAATTTCAAATACATTCAAAAAGTGTTCATACTTGCATAATCTTTCACATCCATTTGTTTGAACACTTGTATTGAGATTAAGTTGTGAATTCAGATTAAAGGAGAAGATCAATCTTTGTATTGATATTACTATTGTACTCTCAAATTATAAAAAGAATTACAGAATAGTCTGTTGTGACTTGTGATCCAGGATTATTGGACACAAGGGTTAGTGTTTTGCAAGAGGATTGTTCTTGCACACTAGTTTGTTTTGTTGTTAGATTGTAGGCCTCACCGGTTGATGGTGTGATAGGTTGTACTTTCTAAAACAATAGTGAAAACTCTCTTTCATGTGGAAAGGGTAGTGGAGTACCTTCGGATTATGAAGGGAACCACTATAAATCTTGGTGTCCACTTTCTTTATGCTTTCTACTGCATTCATCACCAAGAACATAACCAAAGAAAAATTAAAGAATACCAAAAATTCAAAAAAGTTTCCATAAGCCTTATTCACCCCCCCTCTTAGACATACTCTGAACTTACGTATTATTAACCACCGAGTACTTGGGAAGTTGATAATATCCGAAAGATGAGCTAATGACTTTGGGAACCTTATTAGAACCTTGTTCCGCAGGTACAATCAGTCTTTAGTCCATGTCCTTTAGGAATGGGTATACCCTTCGGCTCCATGCTCGTTGCAAACCTAGGATTCCCCCTTTGTTTGTTTATCTTTGTGCATCTATGTGCTTACTTGTATTTGTTGCATTCATATAACATCATACCGCGTTGGACTTCATGGGATTTACTTTTGTTTGTGAACATTGTAGGGTACTATGGATCCCAATAGAAGACACACTTTGAAATACACTTTTAAAAGTCCCAATTTGGATGACCTAAAGAAGTTGTGGGGCTTTATCAAAGATCAAGAAGAGTTCAAGAACAAATATGGGAAGCTGATATCTTTATTGGGCCGCCCAGTAAATGAAGGACTTTTGGCCACTCTACTACAGTTTTATGATCCCCTTTATCACTGTTTTACCTTCCCAGATTTTCAACTGTTACCTACATTAGAAGAGTACTCCTTTTTGGTTGGTTTACCTATCTTAGAAGAATCTCCTTTCCCTTTCTTGGAGAAGGACCCTGAAGAAAGAGATATTGCTAAGGCCCTTCATCTAAAGGTATCTGATGTCAAAGGAAACTTGATTTGTAAAGGTGGTATTTTTGGATTGACTACGAAGTTCCTAATCAACAAGGTTATGTTTTATGCCGATTATACGAATAAGGCTCCATTCGAAGCAATCTTCACCTTACTTATCTATGGAGTATTCTTGTTCCCAAGTTTTGAAGGGTTTGTTGACCTTAATGTAATTAAGATCTTCATGAAGAACAATCCAGTGCCGACTCTATTGGGTAATACATATCACTCCATACATCTCCGAAACCTTCGTGGTGGAGGGATGATTACTTGCTGTGTACCCTTACTTTACAAGTGGTTTATTTCGCACCTACCGAAGTCTAGCTCTTTTACAAATGTTGGCAAGGAACTTTGGTCTCTGAGGGTTATGGCATTGACCCATTCAGACATTGATTGGTACAACCGAGCATATGATGGAACTTTAATTATTGACGGTTGTGGTGACTTTGCTAATGTGTCGTTACTCAATTTTAATGGAGGGATCAGTTACAATCCAGTCTTAGCTCGTCGACAGTTGGGATTTCCGTTGAAGGAACCACCTAAGAGTGTTCAAATGAAGAGCATTTTCTTTAGGGATGACAAGGAACTCCGAGACAAGATTTTGGCTGCATGGGATCATTTGCACAAGAAAGGCAAGAGAAGCCTTGGAAAACTTAATTGTGTGTCCTTGGAACCCTACCTCCAGTGGGTTAGAGAGAGAGCAATTAAATTAAAAATTCCCTATTCTCGTCAAGATCCTATACCTCCGAGAAGGGAGCCCACTTATGTCTTTATGTCCGAAGCTGAGAAGTTAGAGGTTACTTTAAAGAAGTCGCAACATGAGTTAGAGTCATGGAAGAACAAGTATCTAGTGTCTGTTGCAGAGATTGATGAACTTCAGAAAGAGAAAGATAAACTCCAGAAACAACTACAGTTAAAGGATGAAGAGTTACTCCCCTGCAAGAAGAGGAAGGTCATGGAGGATTTAATTTTCTCCGACCCACAATGCACTATTTGGAAGCTGATTGTGGACAACCTTGTCCGTGAGAAGACCCAGCAGGAAGAGCAGCTCAAGCAGCAGAATTTGGAACTTCCTTAGTGTCTTTACTAGCTTTTATTTAGCTTTTATTTGGGACTTTTAAAAGCAATTATTTGTATTCCGTTTCAAAATTAATAAAAACATTTTCTTTTACCGCAATGTTTATAAATAGTTGGGATCCCATGAAGTCCTACTCATCTTGCATTGCATTCTTTCTTTATTCATTTCAAGAAACTCAATTTTATTTCTCAGGTATTGTAACCATGGACTTCAAGAGAGAAGCATTGGAGTACACTTTTCAGAGTCCTAACATTGAAAGCTTGAGAGAACTAGCAGATCTCATCGAGAACCGTCACGCCTTCACAACAGAATATGGAGAAGTCTTCCGTTTTCTCGAGCTCAAGATGAAAGAAGGGTTGTTGGAGACCTTGTTCAATTTTATGATCCGTTGTACCATTGTTTCACTTTTCCAGATTACCAGTTGATGCCGACTCTGGAAGAGTATTCTGACTTCTTGAGGATGCCTGTGACGGCCCGACCTATATTCACCGGCCAGGAGGACGTACCCAATCACCAAGAGATTGCAAACGCTACTCATCTCAGCTTAGCAGATGTTCAAGCGCACTTAACCACCAAGGAAGGAGTCCTTGGATTCCCAGCTGACTTCTTGATTGAAAAAGTCCGCTACCATGCTGAAAGAAAAGAAGTCCTTATCTTGGAAGCCACCTTTGCTTTATTGGTCTATGGGATCTTCTGGTTCCCTAAGGTTGATGATTTCGTTGATATGGATGCAATTAAATTATTCATACTCAAGAATCCGGTTCCCACTTTGTTAGCTGACACGTACTACTCAATCCACTCGAAGAATGCCGAAGGAGGGAGGACGTATCATTTGTTGTACCGCTCTGTTGTATTCATGGTTCATTGCTCGCCTGACTCGGCATCCGTCTATTTGGGAAGAGGTAGAATCACCTCATTGGCCCGAGATAGTTATGGCCCTCACTCACTCTGACATTGTGTGGTACGACCCTACCTATGGAGGTATATGTATGATTCTTAGCATCGGAAGATTTACTAACATACCGCTTATTGGGAGAGAAGGATGCATAAGTTACAACCCTGCTTTGGCTTGCCTCCAATTCGGGCATCCTATGATCGAAATACCTGACCAAGCTTTGTTAGAAGGGATCTTTCTCAAGGAAGGAGGAGATCCAGACCTGAAGACCGTCATAATTTGCGCATGGAGATACATCAATAAGGCAAGAGTGACTGCTTTAGGATACCCCAATTGTGCTGTCTCTGAAGAATATCTACATTGGGTACGAGAAAGAGCTCTCGACCTCAAAATGCCGTTGCCTTTTCATGAACCCATAGTTTTGGCTTTTCATGATCCTGATTGGTTTGATGTGAGTGAAGTAGATCAATTGAAGGCTACTTTGAATGAGGCTCGAAAAGTGAAAGTCGCTTGGAGAAACAAGTTTTTCACACTCAAGGTAGAGAAGGAGAAGTCCCAAAAGCTGCCAAAAGTAGAACTTGCAAAGAAAAGGAAGGCGCGAGAGGATTTATTTTCCTCTCACACCTCTTCAAGAGCTGTCACCAGTGATGATCTTCCCCCAGCTGCTATGGCTTGGAAAGAATGTGTCGATCGACTCATCAATGAGAAGGCCAAGTTACAAGAATGCGTCCGTCAGTTGGAAGAAGAGCTTCACGCACAGAAGGAGCATAGGGAGTAGATCTCCGAGTTTCTCTTTTGCTTTTGGTTCAATGTAATAAACTCTTAAAAGAGTACTTTGCTTTGTAATGCCTCTCTAATATCAAAATAAAATAAAATTTTATCCAACGTTATAATACCGAAAACAACTTGAGTTTCTTGAAGTTTCATCCTGCATTCTACATAGCATCTAGCATTTTAGCATGTGCATTTGTCTTTTCTCCTCTGCGTCCTCATTCAGTCTTCTGTCTTCGTCTGTCAGTTGACATCTCGCCCATCTGACCAAGCTCGAAGTATTACTTAAGGATAGCAGAGAGAACGAAGATATGGATCGCATGACTGGCTTCAAAGTAAGGACTGATTCGACACTCAACTATTCCTCCGACGACTTTGTGCAACAGGTGGATGTTCCTGTGCAACTTCAACCTTTGCAGGACGACCTGTTTGTTGACCTTCAAAACACTCATACTGAGAAAGGAGTGGATAATCCTATATTCATAGCAATGGAGAAAGAACTTCGTGGTCTCAAAGAACAAGTGAAGATGATGAGAGGAGCTAATGCATCAGGTCTTGGTGCTCATGACCTATGTTTAGTTCCAGGTGTAATTATTCCTCTAAAGTTCAAGATGCCTGTCTTTGAAGTTTACAAGGGTATCAGCTGCCCAAAATACCACTTGACAATGTTTTGTCGAAAGATGACTGCTTATATTGACAACGACAAGCTGATGATTCACTGCTTTCAAGAAAGTTTATGTGGGACATCCTTGATATGGTAGATGAAGCTGCAAAGTAACCACATTCAGTCTTGGGAAGACTTAGTTGTTGCTTTTGTGAAGCAATACCATTACAACTTGGGTATAGCCCCAGACAATAAAGATGACAGTGGACCTTCCAGAGAATTCATAGCTCCAGTACCCTGTCCTCAACATCAGTATGCAATGCCCGCTCAGCGCGAACAACAACTACCTCATAAGCAGAAGTTGGCCTCTCCAGATCAACCACAGAATCGACGGCTTCGGAGAAGGTATCAGGAGATGCCTCTGGATACTCCAAGAGAGGGAATTCAGCATTTTGATCCCATCCCTGTGAAGTATGCTGATTTGTTTCCAGTTTTGATTCAGAAAGGTCACATCCAAACAAGAGCTCCACCTAAAGTACCTGAGAAACTCCCGTACTGGTATAAAGCTGACAAATTGTGCCCATATCATCAAGGTGCTCTTGGCCATGACATTGAGAGCTACTATGGTTTGAAGGCATGCGTTCAAGAATTGGTTAAAGGCAGAATTTCATCCTTCGGAGGTCCTAATCCTGACCCCAACATGGTTCATCCTCCGAGAATATGATCCAAGGTTATCGGAAGACTACACATCAGACGATTCTGCGAGCCTCTCCATTTCAAGGCGTAATAAAAGGGCTTGTCTGGCTTTTTACTTTATATTTGCTTTTGTGTTTGTGTTTCTTTGATTGAAAGTATTTTTGGCATGTAAAAACTTGTTATTTTGAATAAGTAATGCAATAAATGTTTGTCTTGAAGAAATCCATTCGTATTCACTCAAATTGTTTTTCAGAATAATGCCGACTTTACCCGATCTCTAGCTCTGACAGAGAATTGGGAGGAGGATGATAAAGTAAAACACATGATTTCTTGTTGTATGCTTCGAATAAAAACCCTACTGATGATGTAAGGCATTTTTTCAACCATCTAAACACCAAAATAGTTAACCCCTCTTTTAAGCCTTGAGAAAATATCTATTTTTTCTCCCAAACTGAAACCTCGTTTTTAGCCTGGGGCAGGGTAACATCAAAAAATAATGAACATCTTCAAAAAAAAAATTGGGTGGGCACAAATATACTAACCCCTTATTCCTCCACTTTACAAGTCATAAACTAAGCCTATATACGACCCTCAAAGTCCTAATTGAAGTAAGGTTTAGTTCGAAAGCATACTCGATGAGATATTGTTTCCTGACTCCTTGAGCTATGCTCAAATTAAATCGGCTTTATAAATAATTTTTAATTTATATCCTAACTAGTGATTTCGGTCACCAGTTATTGTGATATCTCTTTTCAAAAAAAAAAACTTCAAGACGAACGCGTGTTGCATTACCCGTTTCGAAATTAACATTTCTGACTTGCTAAATGCGCTTGACATCTTAGAAAGATTATATACGGACGTTGATGGATTTGAAGACTTTTCCAACCTGGGGCAAGTTATTTTCCAAGAGGTTTGATCCGTACGAGTTTGGCTTCATCTAAAGCACAAATTGGAAGACTCAGTTATACCGCCAATCATGGAAAGTTACGTCGAGATTTGGCGAATCTCTCTGAGAGTTTGAAAACAGTGGGGCATTTGGACATCATGTTTTCTATAAAATCCTCTAAAGATGTTTCTCTCTTAAGCCATGTGACTTGGGGCATTTGAAACTTTGAAGCGAAGCGGATGTTTATTTCATCCCCAGGAAGCTCAACTCCGACATGTTCAAACAACTATGATGACCCAAGATATTTATTTTATCCTCTATGAAGCTTCAGTTTGGGTACCTCCGTCTACAACTTCGTACAACCTTTCAACCTTATCAAGATGTTACATCCCAAATAGATTGATCTCTATTCCCCAAGAGAAACTTTGAAGCCCTGAAGCAGGAGTGTGATCCCATATTTGGTTCTTCGTCTATCCCCAGTGGTGCTTCTATCTTTGAAGACTGGTCGGATGTTTGTCCCGAGATGATTACTTCATCTCCGGTCGCCTCTTTCTGTTTGTTTTGTCAGCATAGCATACGCATAACATATAGATAGATAGCATGGCATGTGCATTTTGCATCCTTTGTGTTTGTTTTATTCTGTCGCTTTGGCTGTAGTCATCCCTAGATGTCTGGGTGTGTCTTATCCCTCCAAATAGAGTTGTTAACCCTAGGCAAAAAGAACACAATGTTTCATGTTTCCCCATGGAGTCCAATCCTCATGGAAGATGGTTATTTTAGTACAATTCCATTTGAGTTCATATCTCAATGGTCGAGTCTTGCTTGATAGTTTCTTTTCGGCTACTTCCCGAATCGAACTTCGGTTTTTTTTGGCAATCACATCGTGGACGTCTCCAACCGTTGAACATGGATTAAGTGTGCATTTATTTTGCACCCTATTCCCCAGGAAGAGTATTCATGAAGACAGACATTTCTTCAACAAACTTTTCTCGAACATCTACATTTGGACTATAACAATCTCTTTATTTGAGCAACTCGTTTTGATCAGGATCTTATTCAAAACGACAAACGACAGTTTTTACAAGACAGATCATTTACCCTCAGCGGGTCCCTTAACATTATTGATTCATCAGAGAAGACAGTTACAGACATTTCTCTTTATTCGAGAATTCGCACATCTTTTACAACAACTAAGAAATTCCTCAGGAATGACTTCCCCAGTGAGTTCATCACACAAGTTTACTTCCATCAGTGACATCTCCCCGAAGAAGTCGAAGAAGTTTATCGCAATAGTCTCTCTTTATTTGAGAAGACATACATTATAATTCAACCGGCTCACATTTCTTCCGAAGATCCCCGATGAAGCTTTACATCTACAGTCTACAACGACAACTACAGTCTACAACGACAACTACAATCTACAACGACAACTACAGTCTACAACGACAAATCATTCGAACATCTTACAGTTCCTGGTTAATCTCGGCAGTAGATTCCCAGGAGACCTCGGCAGTAGGTAGTTCTATTTCATTTCCTGGTTAATCTCGGCAGTAGATTCCCATAAGACCTCGGCAGTAGGTAGTTCTATTTCATTTCCTGGTTAATCTTGGTAGTAGATTCCCAGAAGACCTCGGCAGTAGGTAGTTCTATTTCATTTCCTGGTTAATCTCGGCAGCAGATTTCCAGAAGACTTCGACAGAAGTATATCTCCAGCATACTTCAACACAGAATCTCGGCAGTGGATTCCTTAAATCTTAACAGTAGATACTTTGGCAAAAGTATTCCCTATTACATTTACAAGTCTCGGTAGTAGACTTCTCCAGCTGATGTCTTGAATCAATTACATTTGACCTATGCAATAGGTTCTTCAAGTGGATTTTCTCGCAAGCTTCTCCACAACATATTTACAGACACTTTGTGATTGTCAATCTTTCCCCGTGGAGTCTCGCTTTGATGAGCCTGTTCTTCCCATGTGTCGCGTCTAGTTGTTCCCCTGTGACATCATTTCCTCACAAGACCCGTCTGTCTTGCATTCTCATATCATTGCATATCATTTGCATTCGGTGGCTTCTTAGGGCCAAAAATTCATGCAGTGTTTATATTTAAGTCCCTCCTATCTCGTCGAGACGGAGATTTCAATCTCCATATCTCCGAATAGGAGTAACTTAACAGCAACCACCAATTTAATGAAAAGTACTTGATAAAATTCAGCAACAAGGAAATTAAGTAGAAGCAATAACATCAATCGTTCATCCCCCCCCCCCCCCAAGAGTGTTATGTATCAGAGCGACCAACAACCTTAAACGGAAAGCTACACTTTATTCTGGGTTACCTGCAAGTTACCACCAACGGAGGTAACATACAACATAAAGGGTGTGATATCAGCAATATAACATAAGGCATGATAAAAGTCATGTCAGAATATTATCACATCATTATTCTCCAACATATCGCAAAATATTATCCATAGTAGACCGCAATAATTTGTTATTCATATCCACCACAATTATCATGAAAATTCAGCAACTCATCAATTGCTTGCAGATGCATAACGATACGACTCATTTATGCAATTCAACAAATGCGACTCAACTATGAAACTCAACAAATGCGACTCAACTATGCAACTCAACTATGCATATGCATGTGGTACCATTTTGGAGCCAACACTCCACAACCGTCGCCAGTCCAGGCCAAATAACGCCAATACAGGCACAACCGTCGCCAATCCAGGCCAAATAACGCCAATACAGGCACAACCATCGCCAATCCAGGCCAAATGATATGCTATGAAATACATCTATTATGGACCACAACTCAACCATAACGACCATACAACAAGGTGTCGCACCCTAATTTTTGACCGTAAGATCCCACCTATTTTTGTTTTTCTCGTTATTTAACGTTTGATTTAATATTTATGTCTTACGGCTAATCAACTTGTGCAGCTTGCAGTAATTCCAAATATAGATATCATTCATCCTCAATCGCAAGGACACGGTTCACTTTGACTTATAAATTCATTAGAGAACTTAAGCAGGATTCATTTGTTCTAGAGTTCATGAGTACGAGGGTGTTAGTAACCCCTTCCATCATCTTCCCTCAAAGCCTGTTACTTTTGAAAGACTGAGATGTGCAAATTCCCTCCTTTTAGCCTTGAAGGGAAATTTAAACTTTGCTGTTGAAAACCTATGAATCGTGTGTATCAGGTTAAGAGTATTAAATCAAGGGTTGACAAAAGACTTTCACATTGATGTCATCAAATTCTAAATACAAGACCTTTATTTATTTCAGAAGCTTTTAAGATGACTAAGTGGGAGATTTGTTTGGTTTATATATAAGAATTTTGAGCACAAGTCAAGTCCAATATCATCTTTAAAAAAAGGAGACACGTGAGATTATTCAGTTGCAGAATTGTGATTCAATATGTGTGCATAGGCTTCCATATTCATAACCTACTCAACAAATTTTACAACTTACAGCGGGCTTTCCCCTTCTATTCTATGTACATAATGGATGTGATGTAACAACAACCGCAGCAGGAGGCATTTACTATTATGAGATACCGACTCAAGTTTTTTTACAATAATACAAGTATTTATAATACAAGGGATTGCTTTTTTAAAAAAACTCTATAAAGCTACAAGGCATACAAGACGGATAATAACAGAAAACATCAAAAATTGGGTCATTTACAGCTTGACTATGACTATGCGTGTCTCCCCCACGCCAAGACAAGTTCAGCTTCTTGGATGAAAACGTGATAGTACCTCGACACAACCAGCTCTAAGTTACATCTCATTCCGTCAACTTCGTCACAACTTACGACACCAACCACCCATGACCTACTCAGAACAAAACCAGGAAAGTAAACATCAAAATAAATTTAACGCATCATCCCACAGACTCAAGACCATTAAAGATGGAATCGACCATGGAAGCTTGCGAATCTATTGAACCTCCTCCTTCACGGCACGAGAAACCGCCAGCCCTCAACTGTCAACAACATCAGTGAGTTCACAATTGTTAGTAGTGGAAAAGAGAAAACCTTTAAAAAGATACAACAGATATACAAGCCATATTCATGATGTTTGTTCAGGCAGATTTAGGCTACTGCACGCAGAGAATAGACAATTAGAGAAAAATCATTTCAATATGCAAGCTCATGAGCCCATAAGACTTACTTATGATAAATTCGGAAGAAATTCAACACGATGAACCATTGACATTAAAGGCTGGCTTACTTATCTCGAGAAGCCAATCGGTGTAGCCAGTTGAGGAAGTTACGCACGACATATCAACAACAGTTGCCGATGCTGTCAAGGAACTCACATGACTCGTTAACTGTCTACATTTGCATGCTTTCCTATCCTGGATTCCCTTGGGCTATATTTGAACCATCTTTGCTCGAGACATTACTGAAGTTTCCCACAATGCCAACATACCTAAACCTGACATTGCAGTGTTTAACTGAGTTGCAGACCATACTCCCTCCTACTACAGATATGCCCAAGGCATACGCACACGGTTCAAGTAAGGAACAAGCTTTCATACAGGATTTGGCACCATTCTTCACCTTATTTGACAAGGTTCATATCCATATCCTAGAATCCACTCAAGAGAACATACCAACTTTGCTGTTAGGCCTGGAATATCTTAGCAGCATTTCACATGATTGACAATATTGAGGTCCTTTGGTGTTTGGACTACTGGAATCCCTTAGTGTCTGAGCTAACGATATGCCGAGTGGTTAAACCTGAAAACAGATGCTGAGGAAATTGAGCGGTGAGGATTGGACACGGACACGACTCTCATCATTTATCATTGCCGAGAATTCTGAAACAAGAGAACCACAAGCTAATTAGCTAAAATTGAAAGAGACTCAATTATTAACAACTCATTAGATTCGAAAGAATACCAAGAGCTTCGATGAGGAGATCGAATTGGAAGCCTCAGATAAAATCTGAACTGATAACCTTGCCATTCCAAAGCACCCTTGCTCCGATCCCCCAACACCGTCACCGAAGCACATGAAAGGAAAAAGATTCAGACACGTATCAGTTTGAAGAAAACAACCAAAGGAACAGAGATAGAATTTGGAAAAGTATACCTTGCTAACATTTGGGATTGTTACCCTGCATCACTAGTTTTTTCGTGAAGCTTCTCCAGTACACGCACCAAACGCAAGTTCCCCCCCCCCCCCCCTCTGGGCTTCTAATCCTTCTTCTGGCCCAAATCATTCACTATCTGCACCTGTCAAAATACCAAATGCAAATTAGTAATTGTTTGATAGGAGAATATCCAATCTAAATCCAAGACATTGAATCTGGACAAACCATGACATTAAACACGATTAATTCAGGATATCACAAGTTGGAATTCTTCATTAACAGATCATTATTGCAATCGGACGAAAAGAGAAAGATTTCAATTTCTCTTCAAACTAAAACGGAAGGTTCTAACACAACAATCATGGCATTTAAGCACAGAGAATTCCCTTGAAGCCTATAAAAGGGAGTGATTGGATACGAAGAAGAAAGGGAGGAGAACATTCAAGAAACCCTAACAGACATAGAAAATCCACAAAAATCCCTTCAAAACCCTAAATTGATAACAGAAAGAATCAAAAACTTATCTTTTGAGGAGGTCCGCCGGAAGTCGCCATCCACCACCATCGAGACTTCTGTCGCCGCAAATCCACAGTGTCGTCCACGAATCACCCATCACAAACCCCACCATGAAATCATCGTTGCAAATCCGTCTGCCTCTAACCATCGCCTCAACACGACGCTCACCACCGCGCCACCTTCGTTTCTCATTATCGGTAATCTTATGAATCCATTTTTTTTGTCTGGATCTTTTGAGGTTTCTTTTCGTGTTCACAGGTTAGAAGCAAGAAGGAGAAGAGAAAGCAATCGATGGGGGGAGAGGGCAAACGAAGTGAGAAGACGACAGCGATTTTGGGGGGGAAAGGGATTTAGGGTTTTCATTTTACTTTTGTCTTTTTCCACTGTAACTTGTTAATCCTGCACGTGAACACCTACATCATGCACACACCTACCACACTAACCACGTTTAACCACCTTAACCAGCATTTAACTTTTTTTAATTAACTAGTTAACTAATCTCTTTTAAAATAATTAAAATAACTCTTTAATTAAAATCAGTTTATATCTTTTTTACTATTTAGATAATTATTCTCTTAATAATTCATATCTAATAATTATTTATTTAAATCAATCTCATAATTTTTTTTTAATAACTAAAAGCAACTTTTTTTTAAAATCTTATTAATTCCTATTAAATGTTTTGCTAATTAAATTAACTTTTTTTTCTTCAACTTAATAACCTTTTTAATAAATATTTATTCACTAGTAAAAACCCTTTATAAATAAGTCGTATCTATTTATTTAATCAATAATAAACTTTCTTTAATAAAAATAACCTTTCACTTATTTCATAATAATTCAATTTAAATAATAGCCATAAATTAAATATAAATCATTTCATGTTTATGTTTTTTTAGATAAAATAAAAATCACTTATAAAAAAAAACCTCTTATTTAAAACTAGAATAATTAAATTAACTAGTTAATTAAAATAACCTCACCAAATAATATAACTTTTAAAATCAATCTCCAGCGTAAAATAAAATCTAACCGTGCACTTCACGACACATTCACTCTCACACACTTCAGCGCTTTTATGCGTATGTGTATGGTTTATTTCCCGCAATCTATTTTTCGCAATTTAACATTACCGCAATTTATATTCCCGCATCGCATTCCGTCCAAAGGAAAAACCGACACATGACTCAACAATTGTGTGTAGTGCATCATTTGCATCATTCTCCCTTACGATCCTTGATCCCATTCAAGTTGATCAATTAAGATAGATCCTACCTCATATGAAGGATCGTTCTTTATCTTTTACAACATAGGAAAACAATACAACTCAACATACAATATTCAATATTCAAACACATTAGAGAAAGATGTTAATCATCTTAAGCGAGATAGAATCTCCACCCCACATCAATACAATCAATACCGTAGGAACTTTGCCTTAAGAGAGATAGAGGCGTACCTCGTCGATCCCTATCCGAGTACTTGAGCCCTTCTCTTAAGACGATGCAAAGACCATTTTCTTACAATTTGTGGCGGTTAAATCTCCCTTAAAATGACAACTCATCTCCTTCTCCTAAACTCAATCAACCAACTACCCTAAACCCGTAGGAACTTTGACCACAGTCAAAGAACTCCTCAAACCCTTTAGGGGAATTACAAATACTCTGATTCCACTCCTGTAAGGATATGTAGGCATAAGAGGCGATATCTTATCGAGTATACTTAGAAATAAACCCCTAGGTCTTTAACCATTAAGCAGATAAACCATAGCAATAAACAAATATAAAACAAGAGGTTCCTGTAGAGTACTACAGAAACTTAGGATGCTAATACCTTCCCTAAGTTTAACCAACCCCCGAACCTATAACTCTCTAGCTTGCATTTGCATTGCATTGTGGGAATTTCGATCTTTATCCCTTCCTTTGGACAAATCAAAGTTCGATTGCAAAACGAATTAAAGATTCAAACTAATCAATAGTTTGGTATCCGAATTTCACCGCGACACAAGGCATCAAGCCTACAACCAAATTGTCCATAACAGAATATCACTATTTCATATGCATCATGTATTCATCGTCTCAATCTGTTCATGTAAGGGAACAGTAACAACATCATTATCATTAAATCAGAACTCAACACATTATCGTAAGAACAACATTACAACTTTTACTCACTAAATTAATTATAGTTTCTGAAAAGGTTCGTTAACTACGGGGCAACTAATCTTGCTCCATTAAGGACAATCATACAGCATCGTGCAAAACCAACGATATAACACCTTCATTCCTACACAGACGAACCTCGTCCCTAACATTTATCTATTAACGGAAACTATATCTATGATTCGATTCCCTGCCTGAATTCGAGAGCATAATAACAACCTTTCCTCGACAGATGGGAAATTAGCGCGTGTCGGTGTCGATTCCCAATATTACTACATAGAACTAATGGCATAAACACTAATTCAGGCGTAGACAAACATTAACCCTTAATATTTCTCAACCTACGAGAACATTGCTACGGGAATATTACTACGGGAACATTACTACGGGAACATCACTACGGGAACATCACTACGGGAATATTACTACGGGAACATTACTACGGGCACATCACTACAGGAACATTACTACGGGAATATTGCTACGGGAATATTGCTACGGGAACATTGCTACGGGAACATTAACCCTATGATTCAATTCCCTACATGAAATCGATCATACCCACAGTTATAGAATTGAACCCCACCCTTACCTTTGGATTGAGGACAACTCTAAACTTCCGATTTGCTCTCCAGTGACTCTTCTGCAACTACATTCAATTCTTTCCGGCGGATAATTCTTCTGTTCTTGCTCTCTCCACAGTCATGTTCCTTTTTCCTTCTCTTCAACCTTCTTCCTCCATTTTGGTTTTCTTAGCAGTTTATCGTGCTTTTGCTCTCTTTCCCCACAACTTCTCTAATAACCTCCTATTTCACTTATTCCATCCACTAATAATAATAATAATAATAATAATAATAATAATATTACTACTAGTTATTAAATTACCCTTATTATTAATCATATTATATTATCAAACTCTATATTTATTAAATGGTTTTCCTATACTTTAAGGACATCGACCCACGCTCTCAGACACACTCCCACATAAAGGCGCACCAACAATTCATAAATAATTTAACTTAAACTGAACGGGCGTTACAACTCTCCCCTACTTCAAAGAATTTCGTCCTCGAAATTACCTTAACCAAACAGCTCTGGATAGGATTCCCGCATCTTGCTCTCCAAATTCCCACGTCATGCTCTCGCTAGCAGCTCCCAACCATACCACTTTCCCCAAGGCAATCTCTTTTCCTCTTAACGTCTTCACCTCTCGATCACACAAAGCCTCATACAGCGCCATTCTGATACTAGAATGGTAACTGTTGTTGTAGGTAACTCAATCAACGATAATTAACTATCCCACGATCCACCTTGATCCAACACACAAGCTCTCCATAAATCCCCTAAAAACTGGATAGTTCTCTCTGTCCGTCCATCCGTCCACGTATGATAGGCAGAGTTCAACTTCAACATGGTACTCAAAAGCGTCTGCAAACTCTCCCAAAATCTCGATGAAAGTTTAGATTCCCATCAGACCTAACGGTCTCTGACGTTTATTTTTCGACCTCCGACAAGTCTAACCAGCATATACAAACTCAACCACTTCTCTCCATCTATGGCCTTCAAAATAATTTCCTCAAATCCGGTTACATCTTCATAGCACCGGGATGGATACTCCATCTACCTCAATACTCTTATTCCACTTAATAATATCTAGAACACAAACTCTATCACGACATCTCGTGATACTATTTCCATTAATCTGAAAATCATCCCTTCGACTTTAATTCCTTGGATTCAACCAATCTACCAACTCAAACCAGAGTTTTGACCTTGTCGAATCTCGTCAAGAATACCCTTAGTAAGGTCCAACATACTAAGCTAAACTCTATAAGAAGTCTCCTCACAAACCAAACTCATATCCCAAAAATTGCTCAATCAGTCCTAACTCTTTTCACCACCATCATCGGTATATGTAAAGATTTCCAAATCACTGCATAGGCTACCACGTTTTGCTTTCCCCAAATGGTAATTCAATCCAAAACCATAATCCTTCTGGAGTCCCAATTATTTCCTCTGCCTCATATTCAACTCTTCCAAATCAAATAAATACCTTAAGCTTTTGAGGTCGCCAAACATTTCAAGTCTCACACTAACTAATTGAAGCCTCCAACTCCGGTACAACCACAACAGCAACCAAGTCTAAATCACTTGTCAGGTGATTCCTCTTATGTACTCCAAGTTGTCTTAAAGCATAACCAAAACTCGCTGAAGTTTCACTTAACATATCTCCCAATCATATCAACAAAGCATCACAAAACACAACAAATGGTTATGTCGGGTTCGGCAAAAATCAACACACGATACGTTTTCAATTTTCTTCTATAATTGAACTAAGTACAGGCCTCAAAACAATTTTTCTTAGAAAGAGCATCTCGTTAGCTTTCCAACGCTTCGAACAGGGGTCAAAACTGACATACGGTTCAAGAGTTATGAATTTTTGAAGTTTTTCCAAAACATAATTCTTTTGCATAAAGACTGCTACGAGTTTGAGCATTTTCGCCTGAAAATCTGATCGATTCAATTATTCTCTTCGAAACAACCACATACTCATTCATACCAAACATATATTAGTGATTTAGAACTATCAAACGTGAAATCTACGACTTTCGATTTCAATCCGAATCTTAAACCCTCAAATCTCCAAAAATGCAAAAACTTACAAAAATCAATCAAATTCGATAAAACAAGTATACTCGATCACGACCTAACATTACCCGACACAACTGCGTAATCTATTCCAAATTTCGTCCGTAAAAACATCGATTCCGTAAAAAGCTGCGATCTCGGAATTCGACGTAAGACCACAATTTCACACTTAGAAGGTCATTCGACACATCTTCAACTCTTGGAATATTTAAAGGTCTAATTATACCAATATTGCATTCCACATCTTACTTTCTTTAATAATCATCAGAAGTCACTGCCCACTCTTAATATACTCGACCTCACACTCTGTTGCCTTAGCACACACACCAGATACGAGTCTCAACACTGCTTAATCATTTTAACTCCTTGACCATCCAAACAGACATATAATATGGAGCTCTCACTCTCGGACTAGTTTCCGTAACTAAGTCGGTCATAACTCCACTTCACGTCCTGGTTGTATATCACTATCTTGTCAAGCTAACTTCCAAACAACCACAATTAATCGGCAAATCGCCAACTTCCCACTTTCATTATAACTCAAAAATTCTCATCAAAATTAAACACCTCAACACTGTCCTGCGCCGACTCGTCAAACAATTCTTAGGCACTTAGCTTAACGCAAGACAATTCACTGCTCATGCCATCTAAGCTTGCAAGACACGTCCATTTCATGATGGATATAAACCATCCTTACCAAACTATAAGAGCGTTCAACCACACACCGAGCTACAACTCCACACTTGCAGCATCCTAGAGAAGCACAAGCTTCTCCCCCACTTGAATCATTCTCACTCCTGCAGGCAACGGTTCTACAATAGAACATGTACGTACAGTGTTTTCACACACATGTCGCATATAAGGGAACAAACAACATTAGACAACTTGGCCGGACGGACCGACCTGCTCTGATACCAATTGTAACACCCCACTCTAAACTCGCGCGGAAAAATAAGAGAAATAATAGAAACAATCAGAGTGCAGCAAAAAAAAGTTTCATGACGGTCGTCATGGATGTCACAACCGTAACGATCATGACGAGCGTCATGGAGCTATGACGACCGTCACACTCACAAATTCTGGGACGCATCATAGGTGTCACATTTTCAACTTAACAAAACATACATTTTACAATTTGATCAAACAACATGCATTTAACAAATATACATAGCACAAAATCCTGGATGAACAAACAACGATAATTTGTTTAACATTTTAATCATAAAACGACATGTTATAATATGCTTCCAACCATTCACAATAACCAAATTCCATAAAAATTCAGCAAGTAATTATCTTGCATCAATTCATAAAACAACTAGTTCTCGGTCACGAAATCATTACTACCGATTCATCGGTCTAGTGCATCCAACTAACATTTGGCACTTAACAGCAGCCACCAATTTAATGAAAAGTACTTGATAAAATTCAGCAACAAGGAAATTAAATAGAAGCAATAACATCAATCGTTCATCCCCCCCCCAAGAGTGTTACGTATCAGAGCGACCAACAACCTTAAACGGAAAGCTACACTTTATTCCGGGTTACCTGCAAGTTACCACCAACGGAGGTAACATACAACATAAAGGGTGCGATATCAACAATATAACATAAGGCATGATAAAAGTCATGTCATAATATTATCACAGCATTATTCTCCAACATATCGCAAAATATTATCCATAGTAGACCGCAATAATTCGTTATTCATATCCACCACAATTATCATGAAAATTCAACAACTCATCAATTGCTTGCAGATGCATAACGATACGACTCAACTATGCAATTCAACAAATGCAACTCAACTATGCAACTCAACAAATGCGACTCAACTATGCAACTCAACTGTGCATATGCATGTGGTACCATTTTGGAGCCAACACTCCACAACCGTCGCTAGTCCAGGCCAAATAACGCCAATACAGGCACAACCGTCGCCAATCCAGGCCAAATAACGCCAATACAGGCACAACCGTCGCCAATCTAGGCCAAATGATATGCTATGAAATACATCTATTATGGACCACAACTCAACCATAACGACCATACAATAAGGCATCAAGCCTACAACCAAATTGTCCATAACAGAACATCACTATTTCATATGCATCATGTATTCATCGTCTCAATCTGTTCATGTAAGGGAATAGTAACAACATCATTATCAACAAATCAGAACTCAACACATTATCGTAAGAACAACATTACAACTTTTACTCACTAAATTAATTATAGTTTCTGAAAAGGTTCGTTAACTACGGGGCAACTAATCTTGCTCCATTAAGGACAATCATACAGCATCGTGCAAAACCAACGATATAACACCTTCATTCCTACACAGACGAACCTCGTCCCTAACATTTATCTATTAACGGAAACTATATCTATGATTCGATTCCCTGCCTGAAATCGAGAGCATAATAACAACCTTTCCTCGACAGATGGGAAATTAGCGCGTGTCGGCGCCGATTCCCAACATTACTACATAGAACTAATGACATAAACACTAATTCAGGCGTAGACAAACATTAACCCTTAGTATTTCTCAACCTACGAGAACATTGCTACGGGAATATTACTACGGGAACATTACTACGGGAACATCACTACGGGAACATCACTACGGGAATATTACTACGGGAACATTACTACGGGCACATCACTACAGGAACATTACTACGGGAATATTGCTACGGGAATATTGCTACGGGAACATTGCTAGGGGAACATTAACCCTATGGTTCAATTCCCTACATGAAATCGATCATACCCACAGTTATAGAATTGAACCCCACCCTTACCTTTGGATTGAGGACAACTCTAAACTTCCGATTTGCTCTCCAGTGACTCTTCTGCAACTACATTCAATTCTTTCCGGCGGATAATTCTTCTGTTCTTGCTCTCTCCACAGTCATGTTCCTTTTTCCTTCTCTTCAACCTTCTTCCTCCATTTTGGTTTTCTTAGCAGTTTATCGTGCTTTTGCTCTCTTTCCCCACAACTTCTCTAATAACCTCCTATTTCACTTATTCCATCCACTAATAATAATAATAATAATAATAATAATAATAATAATAATAATAATAATAATAATAATAATAATAATAATAATAGTAATATAATATTACTACTAGTTATTAAATTACCGTTATTATTAATCATATTATATTATCAAACTCTATATTTATTAAATGGTTTTCCTATACTTTAAGGACATCCACCCACGCTCTCAGACACACTCCCACATAAAGGCGCACCAATAATTCATAAATAATTTAATTTAAACTGAACGGGCATTACATACTCAGACAAAACACTTCCCTTGATGGCTTTCTGGGAAACATATTGAATATCATACTCCGTCAGTACCATTTGCCACCTGGCAATTCTGCCCGAAAGCGCTTGCTTTTCGAAGACGTACTTGATCGGATCCATCTTCGAAATTAACATAGTCGTGTGATTGAGCATATATTGTCTTAAATGTTTGGAAGCCCACGCGAGTGCGCAACATGTTTTCTCCAGCATCGAGTAACGGGACTCACAATCTGTGAACTTTTTACTCAGATAATATATGGCATGCTCCTTTCTACCAGTCTTGTCATGCTGACCGAGAACGCAACCCATGCTATTCTCAAGAACCGTCAAGTACATGATTAGAGGTCTTCCGACCACTGGGGGTATCAAAATTGGAGGTTCCTGCAAATACTGTTTTATTTTGTCGAATGCCCTCTGGCAATCCTCATTCCAGACAATCGCCTGATCTTTTTTCAACAGCTTGAACATCGATTTGCATGTGGCCGTGAGTTGAGATATGAACCGAGCAATGTAGTTCAATCTCCCCAGAAAGCCACGAACTTCTTTTTCAGTCTTTGGCATTGGCATATCTTGAATTGCTTTTATCTTTGCAGGATCAACCTCAATGCCTTTTTCGCTCACTATAAACCCCAATAGTTTTTCGGACCGTACTCCGAAAGTACATTTGTTAGGATTCAGCCTCAACCTGAACTTTCTAAGCCTCTCAAATAGCTTCAGCAAATTGACCAGATGTCCCTCCTCCGTTTGGGACTTCGCTATCATGTCATCAACATAGACTTCAATCTCATGATGAATCATGTCATGAAACAAAGTGACCATCGCCCGCTGGTAAGTTGCCCTTGCGTTCTTCAGACTGAAAGGCATTACTTTGTAGCAGAACGTCCCCCATGGTGTAATGAACGTGGTTTTCTCCATGTCTTCTGGCGCCATCTTGATTTGGTTATAGCCGGAGAAGCCATCCATGAACGAAAACACGGAAAACTGAGTAGTATTGTCGACCAATACGTCAATATGAGGGAGCGGGAAATCATCTTTAGGGCTCACCTTATTCAAATCCCGATAACCAACGCACATTCGCACCTTACCGTCTTTCTTCGGTACAGGTACTATGTTGGCGACCCACGGAGGGTAAGTAGTCACAACCAAGAATCCAGCATCCAACTGCTTTTTGACCTCTTCTTTAATTTTAACAACCATATCTGGTTGTGTCCTTCTAAGCTTCTGCTTAACTGGAGGACAATCTTCGCGCAATGGTAAGTGATGAACCACTATGTCAGAGTCGAGCCCGGGCATATCTTTATAAGACCAAGCAAAGATGTCACTATACTCTTGAAGCATCTCGATCAGTCTTTGCTTGACGTCGCTCTGTAATGCAACCCCTATCCTGACATTTCTGACAACTTCCTCAGACCCCAGATTAATAATCTCAATTACTTCCTCGTGAGGCAGAATGATCTTATCTTCTTGTTTCAATAGTCGAGCCAGCTCTTCCGGAAGGTCTTCATCCTCATCAATCTCTTCTTCTGCTTGATATATCGGGCAATCAAAGTCGAAGTGAGTCATAGAAGGTTCAGGATCGATGTCATCTGTAGTGTGAATCCTGCAAAAATGGTTAAGCTTAAGAAGAGGATATGCAGGTTAGCACAAACCATATTGCCATTTTATTTTGAAACAAAAATAAAACAAGAATAATAGAGATCACAAAGTTTGAATGTAAAGAAAACGCCCTTTGATTTATTGATAATATGTACATGCATAACAATCAAGGCCCTGACAATAAAACCGTTGTGCCCCGGGTAGGACACAAGGTTGTACAATAATTGGAAAAAACAAAGCACTACTCTTTTCTCGTCACTTGGATGAAATTCTGGATGGACCAATTGCTGAGGCTTTGGCCTGGCTTGCACGGTTGGATCCATGAGTCCATATCGCAATCGCTGTCTTCTTCCCCATCGGACACGGCGTTGACGCGTTCATATACTACTTCCCCTTTTGTGAACAACACCTGCCCCTTGTAGCGCGGCGCACTCTGAGAGGATGAAGTAGAAGATGAGGGATGGTACCTCAAGCTAAACTTATCTTGTTTGTTGGGAATTTCCAGCACCTGCCCCCAGCCTTAGGTTGAACCAGTCTGTACTACAGCTTGAGCTTCCTTGAAGGAAGAGAGAGTCACCTCAGGCGTTTTGCTTACCACAGGAGATACATCCTTGATCTTGACAGTTTCGAATTCCTGGCACAACGTTTCGTGGATCTCACCGTCCACCTCCACATACTTGAAAGACGACAGATGGCTCACCATAATGTCTTCCTCCCCGCAGACGGTAACAATGCTGCCACCTACATCATACTTCAGCTTTTGATGCAGCATAGAGGTCACAGCTCCCGCTGAATGGATCCACGGCCGGCCTAGCAGGCAGATGTAGGCGGGCTGGATATCCATGATATAAAATACTGCATCGAAGGTTCGGGCCCCACCTGAATGGGCAAGTTCACTTCTTCGAATACGGACCGCCGTGTTCCATCAAAAGCTCTCACTACTAGATCACTAGGAGTACAGATCAGTCCCTTAGTATCAAGCTTCATCAAGGCTTTCTTAGGGAGAATGTTCAGAGATAATCTCGTGTCCACGAGCACATGGGACATGACCGTTCCTCGACATTCTATTGAGATATGCAAGGCGCTATTATGGTTCCTTCCTTTCGGTGTCAGCTCTAGGTCAGTAAACCCTAATCCATTACCAGCATTCACATGTGCAACCACCCCCTCAAGCTGGTTAACAAAGATCTCCTGGGGTACATATGTGGCATTAAGGACCTTCAGCAATGCGTTACGGTGTGCTTCGGAGCAAAGCAACAAGTTCAGGATCGAAATCTTCGAAGGCGTCTGCTGTAAGTGGTTAACTATTTTGTAGTTGCTCTTCTTGATTAATCTCATGATTTTTTAAGAATCCTTTACCAGCAAGTCTTTTGCTACCTCCCGAGAGGTCTCTTCAACGATTGCTTTACCTTTACCCTTATCTATTTTGTCAACAACAACTTCAGGTGGCGAGAATACTCTTCTACTGCGAGTAATCCCTCCTGATCCGACCATATTATCCACAGACTCTACCGGTGGGTACTTCAAGTCCATCTTCTGCCCATTGCAGTAAACCTCTACTCCATAATTCCATGGGACAACATTAGTACTTTCAAATGGTATAGGACCGGCTTTCGTTATGGTGATCATGGGCGGCCTGGGAGCAGAAATGGTGACATTTTTATATAGGATGGTGATCATAGCAATTTCATCATTATGCTTGGTCAGCACTTCTACAGACTTGTTCTCAACCTTTCGATCAAATTGTAGGACCCCTTCGTCGATCAGACTATGAATACCGGTCTTCAGTTGGTCACAACCATCCAGATGCCTCGCACATTCAATACAAAACTCCCCACAGCCTGGGAATACACCTTCTTCATAAGTTTAGCTTTGACAAAGCTAAGTGGCGTCTTCAGATCATTGACATTCTTCACCAAATTCAAGTCCTCCTCCTCGACAATTGCATTAACCCCGGCCTGTGCATGGTTTGGCATTGGGTTCTGAATGACATTCGGCACATTGTCGGAGAAATTGATCACTTTGTTATCCAACAAGTCCTAGACCTTGTGCTTGAAGGCTTTACAATCTTCAATGGTGTGACTGGGTGCCCCGGAATGGAACTCGAAGTGAGCGTTTGTATCGTAATCAGGTGGAGGTGGTCCAGTTAGCGGAGCCAGCGTCCTCTTTCGAACTAGTTGTAATTGCAGTAGCGCTTAAAGTAGCTGAGGGTATGGCATTGGTGGCGTCTCAAGTCGTCTATTTACCGGTCGGACTGGGTACTTTCTATACCCCTGCTGATTTTGATTCTGCGGTTGCTGCTGTTGTTGTGGAGCTGTAGGGATAGTAATACTAGCGACCCTTTGTTGCTGATGGTTCTGTGTCGGATTTCTATTCCTTCAAGAACCGGATACAGAGTTGGCTTCACCCTCTCTCTTCTTTCCTCCAAACACTTTCTTTCCTCCAGCTGAGGAACCTTCACCGACCTGGATCTTTCCCAGCTTAATCCCATTCTCAGCACACTCACCAGTGATTATTAAGTCAGAGAAGCTTCCTGACATACTGCTAATTAACTTTTCATAATAAACACCCGGTAATGTTGCCACAAACATATCCACCAGTTCACGTTCAACCATCGGCGGTTGGACCCTGGCTGCCAATTCACGCCACCGCTGGGTGTATTCCTTGAAGCATTCCCCACTCTTCTGTGATAGATTTTTCAATTGGACCCGGTTGGGAGCCAGGTCACTATTGTACTGGTAATGTCTTATGAAAGCTTCAGCAAGATCCTTCCAGCTACGGTCACTCGCAGGCTCCAAGCCCATGTACCATTCCAGTGAAGGTCCTGACAAACTATCTTGAAAGAAGTGCATAAGCAAATTCTCGTCGTCGGAGTACGCCGACATCTTCCTATAATAAGATCTCAAGTGGACACGAGGACAGGTGGTGCCCTTGTATTTTTCAAAATATAGCACATTGAATTTTGGTGATACTTTGAGATCGGAGATCAGTCCCAAGTTGGCCATATTGAGCCCCATGGAATTTAGATTCTCAAGACTCTTCATCTTGTCCTCAAGCATTTTGAATCTCCGGCTGGCCTCAGAAGGTAGCTCAGCCTCGTCACCTCTCATCGAGAATACGTCAGCTTGACGATCCTCATTCCAGGGTTGATGAACGTTTCCATGGACGATACCCGCAACTTCAGGTCCGTGGAAATTACCAGCATTAACTCCAGCGTTGTTACCACTTGTACCAATGTTACCATTAGCAGCTTCGATGGTGCCATTACCATCCCCAGCATGGCCAGTACCCATTCTAGTGTTCCCATTGCCCACAGTGTTGGGAATGACCACAGTTGGTCCAGAGTTGTCAGCCCAGGGAGTCTCAACGTGAGGCGGGTTGGTAGTTTCACCTCCATGCAAAACCCCATTGGTGTCAACGCATGCAATCAAGGGCTTCACAAGGGTTCTGAGTTGCTCTTGCCCACTGGCAACCACTTGCATGATGTCCATGAACTGGGACATCCTCTTCCCTGAATTCTTGCATTTCAGCCTGAACTTGCTTCATTGCTCTGAGTTGATTAGCTCGGGTGGAGTAACGATGAATTGGTCTGCAATCAATCCTGAAACACAGTTGTAAAGAACACAAGGGGTTAGATAAATAAGCCCAAGGTACCTGCTTATGCAAAAATGATGCTTATGTGAATGCAGACACGTATCTATGCATTAGGAGAAACTCCCCCTCGATTCTAGTTCCAAGACAAATAAAGTCTAGCATCCGAACACGGGAAGAACACCTCGTATATATATGAAAAGCCCACGAAGGCAGAGTACAAACATAACCGAGTACAAGTGAAATGAAAGAGTAACCCCAACCAACAGCCCTGGTGGTGGTAAATAATACAACAACGAACGAAGCTACAAAGAAATACAAAAGAAGTCAAGTGCGGCTGCGGGCATGGAAATCTTCTAATAGTTCCTTTATCTCTGGATGATCAGGCCTGGTGAGCAAACCCCGGATAAGTAGCTCTCTCTTCCTGATGGTGTCCTGGATGTCCTTAACAAAGTCTTCTCAGGCTCCTTTCCCAAAGCAATCTTCCAACTTGCGTTTCTTGGAATCTGATCTGGGTTTGCAATCCTTCAGGTTTGTTGTGGCTTTTTCCAACTTGCATTCGCTGACACGCCTGAGAGATGCTTCAACTTCAACCTTCTCATGCTGGGCTTTAAGTTGAACCGTCAGTTTGGCAACCTGCTGCTTCAACTTATCTTCACGCTCTTTGTGACTAGTCAAAGTGGCATTCCATAACGCGTTGAACTTAGAGATCTTTAGATATGCCCTATCCAAGTTTTGCTTCTTGGTGGCGAGGACACTATTGACAGCTTTAAAGTCTAACCCCAGACGCTATCGAGCATCAGTCTCTTTGGTTAAGTTAGCACCTAGATGGTTTATCAACTCCGTTTGCTTCTTGCAAGAGTACACAACTTCACTCTTCTCGCTTCGGAGTTGAGCAATTTCTTTTTCCAATGCTTCATTGGCTTTCACTAACGCTTCTTTCTCGGCTTGAAGCTGATTGTATTTCTAAATGTCCACCGTTGTTGGCTCTTCAACTCTGGGTGCACAAGGAGGTGTAGCTGAAGGAAATGGCATCAGAATCATCTTCGCCCTGTTCTGGATCCAGCTTAGGTACGGGTCATAGGCACGACTATTGTTTTTCCCCAAGGATGCCTTACCCTTTCTGCGAACGTTGTTCCAAGCATGCTCTAGTCTGGACAACATGTCACTACTCAACAACCCTGTGAGGTACAAAGATTTTTGCACTTCTTCTTCTCTGGGAGGATCCCTTAATGCATATCTGAACTGTCTGATCAACAACAATGGATTGTAATTGATACACCCCCTTCTTCCGATTAGAGGAACATTGGGAAAACCACTACAACTGTATATGAGCTCTATACCCAGCCTATCCCTTTCGAACCAAATGATATTCTCTGCAGTTAAACTCATTAGGTATTCAGGCCAAACTAGTGGGCTCTTAGAAGAGACAGAAGAACCTGCCTTGGGCATGTGGTTGGCAAACCATTTGTATAACAAGGGAACACAACAAGACACCATCTTCCCCCTTCTATTTTCATTCTTGTAATGGACTGAGTGATACACGTCGCCGAGTAATATGGGCACTGGGTTGCCTGAAGCAAAGATATGAAAAGCATCCAAGTCTTTGAAGTCTGGCATGTTCGGGAACAAAATAATACCATAAATGCAGAGAGCTAAAATAGCATTGAAAACTATCCAACATCCATCTTTAGCGCACTGCTGGGCCTTCCCAATGAGAAACTGTAAGGAGAAACCGGGCACTCTGTTCCATTGAGTCAAATCCCCCTCCAACTCCGAGGCCTCCAGATGTAAAGCAGCAGCCAGCTTAGCCAAATCAGGCTTAGTGTCAGTATGGTAAAATGGCATCTGGCCCCGAATAGGTATATCCAACAATGCTGAGTATTCTTCCAGGGTAGGTGCGAGGATGTAGCCAAGAAATGTGAAGCATCTGAGCTGAGGGTCGTAGATCTGCAACAAAGCGTACAAACCATTCATCTCATGGACTAAGAGCTTGCGAACAACATCAAGCAACTTCCCATAAGACTTTCTGAAATCACTCATGACCCATCTATCATCCATACGAATCAAACCGGACAGAGCACTGATATCTGGAGTAGGGAGCTTGTAAGCAACAGTTTTCCTCAAGGATCCCATGGCGGATATAAGAAACCAGATCACTAGAATCAATGGGGAAAAGTACACTTGCAACATAGATATGTGTTAATGAGATGCCAAAAAATGAAAATGCAAATGCAAAATGCAGCAGGAGATCAAGAGTGTTATGCTGGTGATTGTAGAGGACCAAAATTTTGCTCTGACGATAACACAACATAGCTCTAATGATAAAGAAACCTCTGATATCAATGTCACTAATTCAAACTTTCAAGAGAAAACCAGGTTGTCTGAAGGTCAAGGTTCCCTGCATAACCCCAGTCCCGCTCACAGGTATGGACCTATCCACAGACAAGGTTCGACATCCTATGCGTTCCTCAGCATCACAGACTTTCAAGAAATGATGATACGTTCACCATTTCTGGTTTGGCATCATCACCCCCTGAAGAGGCCTCACTTAGATGAGTCACAAATGATCGGTCCCCAAAGTCGACAACTCTCAAGTCTAATATCCCCTCAAGCCCAAGGGGTTGGAAAAGAAATAATCCAAGAGAATATCGTCTGAGCGTGAATTTCATGGGAAACTAGTACATGCAAAGCATGGACGCCCCCACTACTCTCCACTCTAATGCTATGTTTTCTCTCAAGCCTGGGTCTGACTTTTCACTCATCAGAATCTCCCTCCCACAGCAGCACAACAAATAATCATATTATACTGAAAGTAAAGTGCAGGAAAGTAAAGTGCGATAAATAAATGCAAACCCAGCAGGTAAACACGCAAGCGCTAGGATTGACTCGCATAGGGAATCGGAGAACCAGAGATTCTCCTTGCTCCTCAGCAGAGTCACTAGCTGTCGCTACTGCGAAAAAAGGTGCCGGCAAAGATATAAGAGTCGCCACCTATCGTTATTTATCCCAAATAAGGGAAAGGAAACGATCAGGAAAAAACGTAGCGAAAAGGAAAAGACGAGGTCATCACAACCAAGTCTGGGTTCAGGAGTCGGTTACGCAAGGGGAAGGTATTAGCACCCCTCACGTCCGTTATACTCAACGGGATCCACACTTGTTGTGTTTATCTGACGGGTTGGTTATATATCTACCTATCAAGGCTGGCTCAAAAGAAAATAAAGGAGAAAAATGACTCGACAGAGCGTCGCTACTCTGGGCCTACGTACTCCCTCGTGCAATGGGAAAGTCAGAGTCAATGTAGTTCGGCTAACTACGGGTAATGGGGAAGGTTGCTTGCCAAGATGTTGCATCTTGTGCCTATGTACTTTCATCTGGTATGAAAGATCAGAGCGAACATAGTTTGGGATAAAACAGAACACAGGTTGGTTCAATTGTTTTTACCCGAGTAAAGTTAAACTACAGTTCCAACAGTTAGGGACAATGCCTGGTTGCGGTAGAACTGAAGCTTAACAACACTCTTTTCATCAAAAAGGAAGTTTGATTAATCCCTAAGGAAAAAGGTTTGAATTTGTTTTTGAGTCTTTTACGAGAAGAAGTGTTTTTTATGAATGTTTGTAATTTGTACTGCACTAGCGACTATGACTTAGGAGTGAATGTGTCGCATGTCACCCAAAGGGTACCACACTAAACACCCTGATTACTGAAAGGAAACCATACAATAACCATTTCCTAAGTGGCTTAAGGCTCGTAACGTACTGTACAAACTTGCCTTTATTATGTGTTTTACTTTTGTTTTGAGATGAGAAAGAGAAAGGACTCTACAGGGGAAACTATCAAGCATCCTACTGTTGTCATACAATGTGGCCCTATGATTGAGTTTGAAAGGGGAATCTGCCCTATTATTATCATGCACGGATTCATCCTAGTTTCTATCATCACTATCCTTATCAAAGGAAGTGAGAGCCCTAAGGGAACATGTCAAAGGTAAACCCCAACAAAAATCAATAAGCAGATGAATACAACTATCAAGCTATTGAAATAAGAACATGTATATGCAATGCATCAGCACAAGCAGAAGGAGGAAACCTCAACTTCTAATGCAAACATGACAAGCATAAAATAAAAAGGAACACACAAGCAAGGGAGGGTCACCTCAACCTTCAATGCAAACAAGCAAGGGCAATCATGAAAGCAAATAAACAACCAAGCAAAGGAAGGACCACCTCAACCTTTAATGCAATCAAGCAAAGGGAGACTAGCTCAACCTTTAATACAAACATGCACCTAAACAAAAGTCTCTACTCATGCAACTCTATCCTAATGCATCACAGCAATCAGGCAATCAATCAAGCAGTCCATCAGGCAAGCAAGAAGAAAACACTCCATCAGGAGAAAGGCAACCAAGAAGAGCAGCAAGGAAATCATCTCAAGGCTACATCAGGTTGAGATGAGAATGGTAGAACCTATATGTCAATCTAAGGTATCTGGTTCATTGTGTATCAACACAAGAGTCCTCTGAGGCTCAATCCCTTTGTGAAATGCAATTTATACTTCCCAAAGGGAAGTCCAGGCTCTCACAAGAGAGATCCTCAGATCAATGGACAGAGAGGACTTAAAAGGGATGATGGGAAGCATGGTGTATACCAAAGGTATCCACCATGGCACTCAACCAAAATTTTGATGATTGGAATGATGATGGGAAGCATGAAGTATACCAAAGGTATCCTCCATGGAACTCAACCAAAATCTTGATGATTGGAATGATGATGGGAAGCATGGTGTATACCAAAGGTATCCACCATGTCACTCAACCAAAATCCTGATTGTATCCTCAAAGATTTTACCTTCATGGTATGCCTCTAGTCCTTCCAAAGGAAGGACTAGGCTTCCACAAGGAACCTTGAATCATAGGATAAGAATTGGAGGGATGAATGCAATCAAAGCAAAGCAAAACATCTAAAGAGGAGAAATCACTCACATAAAATTTCTAAAGAAAACCTTCAATGTTTAGCTCTAAGGAAATCCAACCTAAGGGAGCTTAATGGCATGCTAAGTGTTTGAGAATCACCCTAACGATGCATCAACCTATGAACTAAGGTATAAAGTGGAGATTAGGTACCTAAAGTTTGCAACAAAGTTCACTAAATGGGAAAGCTAGGTGGAAGGATTCCATAAGGCTACATTAATGCTAGTCAGAATGTAAAATAAGGTAAAAATAGGAAATCTATCCTAAAATTTCTAGTAAAAAATCTAGGGGTCCCTAAGGATGTTATGAAGTCATGGTAAAAATTTCAGATCAAAAATCTAAGTTTAAGGGCACTAACCTAATGCTAAACCTAAAGGTATGCTAGGGAAAGCTCAAATTGGGAAGGTTATAAATATTTAATTCAAACCTATGTCTAAAAGCATCTAAAACTCAGGGGAAAATTCCTACAAGTCATTCAATAAGTGCACAATATTCTCAAAAAAAATTAGACATTTCTAAGTTATTTTGATACTTCAATAAAATTCCTAATCTAAGGGCACATGCTTTTCACATTTTAATAACCACTAAAAATAGAAAAATCAAAATAAAATGGAAAATAATCCTAAAATTATTCTACCAGTTCTAAAAATTAGCTAACATGTCAATGTTCAACGTGTCAAAAAATCATGAATTTATGAGTCATTTTATTATTTTTACTGAATTAAAATGAAACATGTGATAAAACATACAAAATAAAGAAAAAGAATGAAAATAAACAAATCTGCGTGGTAAATAGCAATCCAGCTAAGTTCAAAATGGTATTGGGCTCATAAAGGGGGTGTGCGTAGCAAAATAAAGCCCAAGTCCATCAGGAATTTCACATGATCACATGCGTTCAGTCAACACAAGACCACTGTGTCGCGGTGAAAATCGGATACCAAACTATTGATTAGTTTGAATCTTTAATTCATTTTGCAAACGAACTTTGATTTGTCCAAAGGAAGGGATAAAGATCGAAATTCCCACAATGCAATGCAAATGCAAGTTTAGAGAGTTATAGGTTCGGGGGTTGGTTAAACTTAGGGAAGGTACTAGCATCCTAAGTTTCTGTAGTACTTTACAGGAACCTCTTGTTTTATGTTTGTTTATTGCTAAGTGTTTATCTGCTTAATGGTTTAAAAGACCTAGGGGTTTATTATCTAGGTATACTCGATAAGATGTTGCATCTTATGCCTACATATCCTTATAGGAGTGGAATCAGAGTATTTGTAGTTCCCCTAAAGGGTTAGAGGAGTTCTTTGACTGTGGTCAAAGTTCCTACGGGTTTAGGGTAGTTGGTTGATTGATTTTAGGAGAAGAGATGTGTCTTCATTTTAAGGGAGATTTAACCGCCACAAGTTGTAGGAAAATAGTCTTTGCATCGTCTTAAGAAAAGGGCTTAAGTACTCGGATTATTTGACGAGTATGCCTTTATTTCTCTTAAGGCAAAGTCCCTACGACTTGATTGTATTGTTGTGGGGTGGAGATTCTATCTCGCTTAAAATGATTTGGCATCTTTTCTCTATTGTGTTTGAATAATTATTTTGTTGAATGTTTGAATATTGCATGTTGAGTTGATTGTTTGTATTGTGTTTAATTGTTGATTGTCTAAGTTGTAAGAGAAAGGTCCTTCCTATGGGGTAGGATCTATCTTAATTGATCAACTTGAATGAGATCAAGGATCAAGTGGGAGAATGATGCAAATGAGATGCACTACACACAAGTGTTGACTTATGTGTAGGTTTTTCCTTTGGACGGAATGCGATGCGGAAATGTAAATGACGGTAATGTAAATTACTATAAAATAAATTGCTAAAGGTGAAGGCGAGATAAATAAACATACAAGTACGCATGAAAGCGCTGAAGTGTAAGTGAATGTGTCGTGAAGTAGATGTGCACGATTGGTTTTACGATGTTGATTGACTTTAATCGGGGTTGAATTGATTTTAGTTTGAATGGTCTTGAGAGAGGATTGTTTTTAAGGCGAAATGTTAATTAATTTAAAAAAAAATATTATTTGATTATTTTAATTTTAAAAGTTAAGTCAAATTAATACTGGTCTTTTTTATTTTACTTTAAGAGAAAATGTTCAAAATATAGAAGTATTTATTGAATTAATTGGAATTTTAAATAAATGAGTCTTCAATAAAAAGATTTAGTCGTTTAATAAATAAAACAAATTATATGTTTTTTTTTATTATAAAAAAGGGTCATTAAGATAAAATAGTTTTAAAGTAGATTAAATTATAAAAGATTTTCTTACTACTATTGTTTAAATAGAAAGTTTTTTTTTTTTTAATATGAAAAAGGGTTTTTTAATATATGAATAAGTTATATTATTATTCTTAAAAAAGTTGTTATTGAAATTGCTAAATAAATAAAATAAATTGATTAAATTAAACTTAAATTGGTTGGATAAAAATTAATTATTTAAATTATATTAAATATCAGATTATTAAATTGATTAAATTAAAATAATTAGCGGTGGGTTAATTAGATTTAACGGTGTAATTAGTGTGTGTAGGTGATGTGTGTGCTGGATAAACAAATTATAACAGATAACAAAAAGAAAATAAAGTGAAAAGAACCCTAAATCCCTCCCGATCCCCGATCCTTCTTGCGATCGCCATCTTCTCTTCGATTTTCCTTCTTCTCCTTCCGATCTCATCCCCCTGTTCTTCTACAACTCGAAACCTGTGAACACCAAAACAAAACAAATCAAATGAATCAAGCAATTGATGGATTAGTGTTACCCACATATGAGGATCATCGGCGGATCGCGGTGGTTTTTGCGGCGTGAGGATTTGAAGACGAGTTCTGCTTTTGCAGCGGCGGTTTGCGTTGCGATTTCGGTGGAGAAAAATAACAGATAAGTTCCTTGGATTTCCTCTTCTCCAGCTTTTAAGGTTTTACGAATTGGGATCCTTTGGGGGGTTTTCAGGATTGTTCATGTACTTCTTTGTGTGTATCCTCCCTCTTTTTTCCTAACTCGGTCCTCTTATATATAGGTCAAGATCCGCAGGGACACGACGTTAAAGCAAATAAAGACCCTTTCCATCTTTATTTTGGTGCCTCTTAAATGGGTCTGGCTCCAGAAGGAAACTGATGAATGTATTTTTGACCAGGAATTGATGAAGGTAAACCCCTTTGGAACATGTCGTAAATATGTTTTGATGCGTTTTTCTTATTTCCTTCTTGAAACAAGCCTGTCGCAGTGTTGTTTTTGGAAAGAACTTTAATGCGTCTTGATTTGCCGTAACATTTGGTGCTGCTCTGTTTTATCGATTTTGAAATCCCATGAAAAATTCTATTTTTACCTCGATATGTTGATGATGTGTGTTAAAGAACTTTCTTCTTTTTATGGATTGTGTTGGAAATGCATCTCAATCACTGCTCTCGATTTCAAACAATATTGTGCCCCCTTTGATTGTAACAACTTTTAATTTATGCAGGGAAAAGGTAATTTGGCGTCACTTCGATGTAGGACATGCGACCTAATAGATGGCGATCCCCTGTTTTGGAAGGGCGGACATTGTCGAGAATATGCTTGCTTTGTTTGGAAGTGATCTCTTGATGATGTTGTTGAAGCCCTCTGATCGTGTTTAGGAAAGCTTTTAAGTCGAATTGCTGCCATCTCTAATGAAAGATCTGGTCTTCCCTCTAAGAAAACAAGTGGATTTTCCTCTTAGTCAAACCAAATATCTCTGCTCACATTCCGTTTTTTAACTGTGTTTGAGATGTGTTAGAACTAATCTCTCTTCTGTGTAATGATTCTGTCTTGAACTTCTATGCAGGAAGATTGATGCCGGCGAAGTCAAACCGACGATATGGCTTCCCCAACTGAAGACTGGAAACCCGTCTCTTCTTCTGCATTTAATATTGTTTATTCAACCTTGAATGTTCCTATCTTGATTCCCATAAATACCTGTCACATCTTCGTGTGCTCTTCAGCTATGGCTTTGTCAGCTTACGGAGTGGAGATCTATCAAGGTTGTGGCGTCGGGGTTTGAGCGGGACTCAGGCATATCACACAGGTTCGTGATGATAAGGTGGGGGTTTACTTGGAATTGAGTAATGAAAAATTGTGAATTGACTGACTTCATCTCCCTCCTAAACAACAGGACTTTGGTAGATTCCTGGCTCCGCAAATCAACCTGCTAAATTCCACATCAGCTACAACGTGGATTTGCTCCACCACTTAGCAGCCGTGGAGGTTATGCTGTGTTAGGATCGGTAAGAACATTCTGCTCCAAAAATAAGTTCAGCAAATGGGATAGGATTTATCATGTGTTCTTTGTGTTTGAATTTTCTTCTTCAAATTCGTCATGAATATTATTGTAAGTTATTCTAAATTTGGCTGATAATCATATCCTTCATCGTGAATGCAGGTTGTGAAGACTTAGAAACGTTGTTGTTCGAGTCGTGTCAGCGAAAGTTGAAGCTGCTTATTAGGGCATTGTGTGTGAACTGAGGATCTCTCAATTTCTTGACTGACGACATTAGAACTTGATGATGGTAATTAATTCGGTTGCACTTGTGTCAATGTTATTCTAAGCATCTGATCTTATTTATTAATGTTGCTCAAATTGTTTGCATTACCGATAGTGACTACTTGCTGCTTTTGCGCTTTGTAATTTGAACTCAGGTTTCGGTGATGAATGTTGGGTTGCATGATTCTTCGGTGTTTATTCCATCAGAAAAGAGAGACTCTTCTTAAAGTCAACTCTACATTTGAAGAAGAAATCTTTCTTGACTTGATGCCCCTTTGCCATTGCAAGGAGTTCATCTTTGTTCTTTCCCATAACATGAGACAAATCCGGTAGAGGAAAACATGGTGAGTTCAAATATTCAGCATTATAGTGATCAATATACTGTGATTTGCTTTGTGTTTGTAATATCGTTGATGTCGTGATATGCAAAACAGTGTTGTGCTGGGTTGTCTCAGATGATGATGGTGATAATGTTTGAGCACGTTGGTTGTCGTTTTCGCGGTATTTCCTTAGAGGGTGGTATTTCCATTTTGAGTGTTAAGTCAGGTGAAAATTCAAGTCAGTCAACATCCTATTTTCAGAATTTCTCAGAAACTTCTTCAACCTGGAGATTCTCAGTGACACTTCCTTCATTGTTCATATTATTGCCTTTAGCCGGATAATTTGGGTGAGACAAAATTTCTAAATTTACCGACATATCCCTTCCCTCATCTACTTCAAGTGGGTCTGATAATGAGAGTGGCTCCTTTAAATCAAAATTGCAGTCCATAGAAGTATTTTTTTTAGCACTATGGCTAGATTCTCCATGGTTACAAGCTCTTAACTCCTGTATTTTTGTGGTGCAGGGAAAAATATCCTCTGCAATCATCAGATGTCATCTTTTCAATCAATGGATGCTCGTTCATCTCCTTTGTAAGCTCGTCATCATTCAGATCAAAATTACGCGTATGACTTGATAAGTGTGGGCTTTATTCTTTGATATTGAAGACTTCGGGACCAACCGTGTCCTTGCTTACTTCGTTGTATTATGATTGTATCTGCATTTTTAACCATCTTTGCATTTTCTACCTGCAGCGGGTTTACGTGTTCAACATCAAGCTTCAAGGCTTCCCTCTTAATACCAGGCAAACCAGTGGTTGAAGGAAGTGCCGACACTTGCCGTCGTGAGTAGCATTCGGAGAATTTAACATGTGTGCTCCATCATTGAGGTGCTGGTGAGGGGAGCCCACTGGTTATGATGAAAGGCCTGCGGCTGCTCTTGGATAACCGTAGTTACTTTGGCGATATTTCCTTGTAATTGTCTGTACGTACCCAGTATTGGGGTATGACAACGCTATGGTTGGCTTACCCGTTTTGCTTTTGGTAAGGATATTAGCATTCTCACGAGCTTTAAATTCTGTTTAATCTTATGCAGCGGCGAGGTTGCTGGGCACATTCAATTGTATGACAACAACCTTTCTCATTAGTTCTCACAATATACAGGCAGTCATTAATTCAGCATATGTATATTTGCAGGGGGATAGTGAGCGGTGCACGTGTATCCTTGGGGCAACCGTCACGAGAGCAGAATAGTGGGTACTCATGGCATGAGTGTTTAGCTGTTTAATATATTTTGGCACTCTTGGAGAGTAGCGTTGTGGAGAAGATTTGCTCCTAACCCGAGTTGGCTTATTTTAGTGTATCCATGTAGCAGCACAATTGTAGTAGTAGTCATTTATCACTTTTTAAATGCATTTCAAACTTCAATTGTATGATGGTCACTTATTCCATAATGGTAAAAGTGATACGACTTCCTTCTTATTTTTTTTACTAAAGCGTGTTGCTTGGCTATAAAATTAGGAAAGCTTTTGTGAATGCAAATGGTGTATAATCCTGTGGTGCCGAAAATACATACTCCGAGTTACAGTTGTGAGGTTTTGTCGGTCGTGGTTGAAGACTAGCAAGCCTTGCAATTTGAATCTGAATTCTTGTAATAATAATTTCTACTGGTCTTTGAAATGTGGGTGAATTGAGAATTTATGGGATTCGTTAGCCTTCATCATTCTCCACCTTTATGTCTTCACAATTGAAATTTCTCCTCTTATGACTTGAATATATTCACATGGTTATAAATAACAAATGAATTTATCTCTTGGATTTTAATATAACAACTTTGACAATGGTCCTAGCATAACCGATGGGTCCTTGAGTGGATAAATTTGAACCAACTTTGTGTAACATCATTGAACTAGGAAATGGTGGCACCTTGAATTTAGGAGTGGACCTTGTAATGAGAATGGTTTTCACCGAGATTAGGTCTTGTATTTAAGCATGAACTTCAAATCAGAACTTGTGATGAATTGAAGTCATGAGTCTTGATTGTCACTCTGAGGACTTTTGAGTCTTGAATTTTAAGCAAGGAAGTCGTCCAGTGTAGGCCAGCTTTAAAACAAATAATTTTCCAAGTACGAACTAATATGAGGAATCCATCATGCCAATGCATATCCAAAGTAAATTGAACCGTCGAGACCAACACGTCTTTGTGATGCTTGATTATGAGAGTGAGTATCATCCACACTCGAAAATAAGGTACCTGCACAAGTCAGTTAGTCGCACACAAAAGTAGATAGATACAGAGGTGGAATCTCAGGGTCAAAAATTAGGGTGCGACACACTGTAGGTCTTAATCACGCGCGTTGGTTCATTAAGTACTCAGATCTAACGCCTATCACACTGCCACGTCATTTAAAAAGGCCAAACCCTAGCTGAAATCATCCTCACGCGTTGGATGAGGTTACCAGGTCAAGAAAGTCATGAGATCGAACGGTGACTGAGTCATCTTCTTCAATTCAAACTGAGAAATGGAGCGAATGTGCAGTGGCGGCCGAAGAAGACTCCGGTCGTCTTCTCCGGCGAGAGCTACAGTAGCTCTGTCATCAAACATCACCAAAACTCAAATTCTTTACATCAAATGAATCCTTACACTTCCTATATCATTAACCCAACATCAAAACTCGTTTTTATCCATGGAATCATCCAAACCGAATCCATATAATTCTTGTGCCATGCTCACAACTATCACCAAATACAGATTTCTTTACACTAATCAAATCCTCATATTATGTACGTTCTTAATCCATGATTAAAACTCATTTTTAACCTAAGAATAGCTTAAACCGAATCCATCTTATTCTTGTTCCATGGCAAGAATTCTCATGAACAGCTTCCAATTCTAACCTAAATCCAACTAGGAGTCTCAAGGATCCTAACAGCATGCATAATAGGTTATATTTCTTCATAATTTAAGAGAATTTTGGAAGGGAAGAAACATGTAAAGAAGCTTCAATGGAGGCACGATCTTGTGATGAAACTTGCTCAGATCAAACCAGAAACATTCTATGATTGATGATGAAGCTTTCTTGATGCTTGAATTTGCTTGAAAATGCCTGAATCTTGGAACTCAATTTTCACTCTCAAGCTCACTTTTTCTAACTGCTTCTTACCTGTTCTTGCACCAAAACCATCCAACCTTCATCTGAAAACGATCTACAACTTATATAGAACATGTTTGGATCCATTTCAGGCCCAATGGAGGTCCAAAAAGCCCAATCCAAATTTCAACTTTCATCACTTTGAAGCATTGCAATGTGTACGAAAATGGCTTCAATTTGCTTCCAAAATGGCTCAAATCCCTTGCTGGTAATGTGAGGAGTGTGGATGGCTAAGATTGAAGCCTTGATTTTGATCCATGGTGGATGTGGAATGTGTTACTTCAATCTTAAGAAACATGAAGAAAGACCATATAAATGGCTTCAATTCTCAAATGCATTAATGCCAATGTTCTTAGAATATCTTTTGCAATCAAAATATGCATAAACATGCTTTGGACTCATCCATTTTGTATTTATTTGAATTTTTACTATTTTAATGCCTTTAAAGTTCTTTTTGTGAAATTTTCTTCAACCAATCCTCATTCCAATCCATATCAATGAATCCTTGGTGCTTGGTTGGACAAATAACCTCACTTTGAGCAACTTTCAAGTTGGAAAATTTTGCATTTGAGGTATGTATGATGGTGAAATGGACCTATGACCAAAAGTGACTTATAATCTTACTTTCCCAAAATGCCCTTGACTTGGAAGCTCCATATCTTGAGTTCTACAAATCCAACCAAGGACTTATAGTACTATTTGGAAATCTAAGAAGATAAGGAAGAACATTCATGTTCACCTGAAGTTGAGGAGAAGCTTGCTTCTAGGTCAAAAGTGGCATGGAAGTTGGTTGACTTTCAAGTACCAAAATCACATTCATATGATGACCTGTAACTTGCCTGCCTCATAACTTGGGTTCTATAAACCCTATCAAGGACTTCTAGTACTCAAATTAAATATATGTACATGCTCTACAAATTCCATGTGGATTTTAAGATGAGGAGTGTCGCTACTGCGAAAAACGAGGCCGGCAATGACAGAAGAGTCGTCACCGTGCGTTATTTATCCCAAAGGAGGGAAAGGAAACGCTCAAAGAAAACCTAACGAAAAAGGAAAGGAATGGTCATCGCAACCAAGTCCTGGATTCGGGAGTCAGTTACGCAAGGGGTAAGTATTAGCACCCCTCACGTCCGTCGTACTCGACGAGATCCACGCTTGTTTGTTTATCTCGAAGGGTTTATTAATACTATCTAGCTAAAGGCTTAAGGACAAAAGAAAAGAAAAGTGACTCGGCAGAACACAGTAGTTCTATGCCTACGTATTCCCGTCTGGAACGAGAAATCAGAGTCAACGTAGTTCGTCTAACTACGGGGGACAGGGGGGAAGGTTGCTCGCTGAGATATTGTATCGCGTGCCTACATAATTTCATACGGCATGAAAGATCAGAGCAAACGTAGTTCGGGCTAAACAAGACCATAGGTTTGGTTCATTATGTTTTAACCCGAGTAGGGTTAACAAACGGTTCTGACAGTTTTGGTGTATGCAGCTCGACCTTTGGAGACTTAGGCGTTTACCGTTTGCGGGAGAACCGAGAGTTAACGAAACTCTCCTTATGAAAATGGTTTCTAAGGATTAAAGGTCCAAGAGGAAAAAAAGAAATTGAATGTTTGTTTTGAAGTCTTTTAGAAGAAGTGTTTTTTATGGATGTTTGCAACTGATATCGCACTAGAGACTATGACCTGAGAGTGAATGTGTCGCATGTCACCCAAAGGGTACCATACTAAACATCCAAGCTGTTGAAAAGAAACTCTCCAACAATCCTTTCTCAAATAGCTTAAGGCTCGTAGCGTACGACCTCAATTAACCTTTATTACTGTATTTTGATTTGTTTGAAGATGAGAAGAGAAAGAACACAACTAAGGGGAACTAATCCAATCCTAAAGTTGTCATGCAAAGTTCATCCTATGGTCAAGGTTAGGAGGGAACTACTTATTTTTGCCATGCATGGTTTAAAGGCCTAATGTCTATCACATTCTATCTTGAATAAGAAATAATGTAAATCCTAAGGGAAGGAAGACAAAAGAAGAAGGAGAAAACAATTGTAAGAATGCATACATGAAATGCAAGTATAGAAAGCAAAGATGCAATGCAAGTGAGGGAGGAAAATAGTGTGGGGAAGGAGCCTCCACAAGCTCATCTCAACCTCAAGCCAAAGTATGAATAAATGCAAAGAGAGGAGGAGAATAAATGCAACAAGAGCAATTCATACAAAACATACAAAGGAAGTCCTCTAGGATTCATCACTTTAGGCATGCCTTAGAGACCTCCAAAGGAGGGACCTAAAACTTTCTTAAATGACACACCAAGGTCATTGGACATAGGGTGGAATATTCTAATAATACAACCTATGCCACAAATGAATATCAAAAGGAAAATGGTAAGGAATCAAGAGAAACCTACAATGGGAGTACATAAACCACTATATGGAATCACTATGTACAAGCATGAAAGTATAACATCAAATGGGCAAGCTATGTATAATATAAACAGCCACCAAATGGTCCAAAAGACCTATAATATGTCCACAATAAGAATAAAGCACTATGATGTCCATCACACAAGCAATACAAGGCTTTTGGAACCAAAACAATACAAGTGTACAAGTGGAAGTGCCAAATTATGAGCCAACTTGAAAAATAAGTAAAAAATAGTAAAATGCATCTAAAAATTCCAAATCAATTCTCCAAGCACCTACAATGTGTCAAAAATTAGAGGTTAAAAGGATAGAGGAATAATCCAAAAGGAAGTGCCTAAACAGAGGGTAAACATCCAAAGATATCCCAAAACAAGGCAATCTAGGGCATGTACAAAAATGGTGTTCAAAACCTATACAAATGGTAGTATAAAATCCAGAGAAAAATATACACAAAACCCTCAAGATGTACACAATAATATCACAAAATATTAGGAGTTTATTTGTTGTTTTGGTACCTCAATGAAAATCCAAAAGAATATGGGTGCAATCTCACAATTTTAACGGCAATTAAAATGGAAAAAATCCTAATAAAATGAGAATTAATCCTAAAAACGATTTTTCAATTTCTAAAATTTCTAAACATGTCAAGAATCATCATGTAAAAATATCAAGATTTAATGAGCAATTTTACTATTTTTTATGCATTAAAAGTAAACAAGCAAAGAGTAAGAAAAATAAGAAAACAAGCTGAAAAATGAAAAAGAACCGTGTCAAATAGCAATTCAGGTTAGTGTATTTTTTGGACTGGGCCCGTGTGTGGGGTGTGGATAGGAAAGTGATTAAAGCCCATGCTGAACTTTAAGTTATGCTATGCGTTTTGAGCAATGGATGATGTGGCACGTTCTGATGCGTGAGATGGAGAGACGGAGTCAAACTTTCCAACACGATCCAAGGGCCATTGTATCATCTTCTTCATTCGAATGGGAAAGAGAGGGAAACGCGCAGTCCCGTCGTGGGGGTGGTCGGCGATATTCCGGTGGTCTCTTCCAACCTCTATATCTCTCAAAAATGCACCAAACTCAAAGATTCTTGAACCAATAATGCTCCAAATTCCACGTAGATTACAAATATGGCAATAAATTGAGCTGATATCCACTAGAACACCAAACCCGTGTTCTTCCAAGAAAATACCAAGAACACAAAAACTCTATGGAACCTCTCCAAATGATACCAGAAACGCAATTGACTTCAAGGGGGTTCTAAATATGCAAGAATGACACCTTAAAGATTCATAAATAATGAGATATTCTGATTTCTTAATACCTCTGAAATTGATGATGGTGAGCTTTACTCAGGCACGAATCCTTCAAGAAACTTGCTCAGAATCACTCAAGCAAGGTTGCTATAGGTGTTTTGATACTTGCAATGGATTGAATTGGAGTGGAATTGAGAATTCGTATTTCACTTTTGCTATAGGTGTTTTGATACTTGCAATGGATTGAATTGGAGTGGAATTGAGAATTTGTATTTCACTTGGGAGCTCTCTTTTCCAACTTGCAATAGCTCTGTTTCTACACCAAAATCAACCAAAAAAATGATGAATGTCATGTATGGCACTTATAGAATAAGTTTGTGGAGTTTTGGGGGCCCAATTGTGGCTTGATCATAAAATTGGATTTTCACATTTTTGAAGTTGGAAGCCCATGGAATTGCACTCATTCATGGCCAAAATCCCTTGTTTTTGCTTCAATTCACTTCCTTGTGATGTTGTGGAGATCTATGGCTCATAATTGCTCCTTGTTTCAATCTTAATGGTTGTAATCTAAGGTGTGGCTTAAACCTTAAGAAATCTTGAAATTCATCATGAAACATGCCTCAAATGCAATTTATTTTGTCACCAATGATCTTAAAACATATTTTCCCTTCAAAATGAGCACAAATATGACCATATTTGATTTAATTTTGGCAAGATCACAAACTAGGCTTTTCACATGCTTTTACCAAAATCTCCTTCACCAATCTTCAACCACAAGCTATCTCATTGACCACTTGAGGTTTAGTTGACCAAGTGACCCCATTTGGAGCAACTTTCATGTTGGAAAAAAGTTCATTTGAGTTATGCAAAGTAGTGAGCTTGACCTGTAATTTTATGACTTGTAATCAAAGTTTCCTAAAATACCTCTGACTTGTAAACCTCATAACTTGAGTTCTACAAATCAGATGAAAGACTTATAGTACAATTTGGAAAGATAAGATCAAGACCTATAACTTTCATGTTCATCAAAAGGTCATGTGAAACTTACTTCTAGGGCAAAATTTCTTTGGAAGTTGGTTGACTTTTACAGACAAATTTCACATTCATCTGGTGACCTGCAACTTGTCTGGCTTGTAACTTGAGTTCTATAGATCAGATGGATAACTTCTAGTACTAAAATTAAAGCTAAGAGCATGCTCTACAAGTTCCATGTTGGCCAAAAGTTGATGTGAAACTTGTATCTTGAGATAAGTGGTCTTGAAGTTAGGCACTAAACCAGGGGATTTTACACTATCAAGCATAGCACCCCTAGCCTAGCAACTTCTTACACTCTTGAATATTGATGAAATAAGCTTCAAAATGAACCTTAAGGTCTCCCATGAGTTCTTACAATGTTCTCCACCCATAACCATGGATTTAAAACCACTTGACGACCTGAATATAACCCCTTGAATAGGCTTAGACCTTTGATAGCCCTCTCTTGATAAGCACACATCTCTCAATCCCCTGTTCATGGACTATGGTATGCAGATGCTAACTGTAATACCCCAAATTTTGCCCTAAGATTTGTCGTCGCATTTCATTGCATTTTTATTGCATTTAATCAATTACTAACAAACTTGTGTAGTCGTTTGACTTTTTGCAGGTAAATATCATATGGCATGCATTTTTTTTCTAAAAAGTAAAAATGGCATAATTGGCAAGAGGACATGTGTAAGGAGTTGTGAGTGTGAGAGGTTGAGAGTTCGAATCTCACCTTTGTCACTTTTTATTTTTTATTATTTTTACTCTAAATTTTTCTATCTTTCATTAAAAAATAACAAAAATAGTTTTTTATTATTATTTAATTATTATTTTCGTATTTTTATTAAATCATTTTTTAAAATATTATTTTTTTTTCACTTTTTTCTAAATTATTCATAAAAATATCCAAAAAATCATAAAATAAAAAATATTGAAAATTTTTTTGTTCTTTTTATAATATTTTTGATTTTAGGAATCAATAGGATTATTAGTTTTTATTTTAAGTTTATTTTAAATTATTTAAATTTTATTTTTTCTTAACTAATTATTTAGTTTGGGCTTTAAAATGGGCTTTAGGGACATTATTGACAATTTGGTGTTAACCCTAATTTGTTCCATATATATATATGTGTTGCCTTGTTGAAAAGGGGGTCAGAAGGTTTTCTTCAGAAAAGAGGAGAGAGAGAGAGAGAGGGAGAAACAAAGGAGATCCCCAGAGAAGAAAGGCAGTCGTTCCCACAACTCGTCAGAAGGATTGGAACTCTCCAGTGTTCCCTTATTCAAACCTTTTTCACATTTACCGAAGCAAACCTCCGCTTCGTTGGTTAAATTACTAAACCTTTTGCCTTTTCATGTTTATGTGCATATTTTGCCATGTTAATGTGTTTAGGTCCGTTAAATTACTAAACCTTTTGCTTTTTCATATTTATGTGCATATTTTGCCATGTTAATCTCCATGTGTGTTTAGGTCCCTAGATTTTAATATCAAAACCCTTTTTTAACAAAACCTTTTTTTAAAATCAAAACCCTTTTATTTATTTATTATTAAAACCTTTTTTTAGTAAGACCTTTTTTTTAAAAACTGAAAAGTCTTTTTGTTCCGAAAAAAAAAACCTTTGTTCCCAAAAAAAAACCTTTTCCCAAAAAACTGAAAAGCCTTTTCCCAAAAAACTGAAAAGCCTTTTCCCAAAAAAACTGAAAAGCCTTTTTTTGGGATGAAAAGCCTTTTTTGTTCTAAAAAAAACTAAAAAGACTTTTCCCCCAAAAAACTTTTTTTTTATAATTTAAATTTAATTATTTTTATAATTTAAACTTAATTTTTTTTATAATTTTAACTTAAATATTTTTTTATTAAAAAATTAAAACCTTTTTTTTTATAATTAAAATATTAAAAAATTAAAACATTTTTTCTTTTTAATTAAAATATTAAAAAATTAAAACCTTTTCGTAAGGAACTCCTGATGTTTGATGTTTGTCGTGTCATTTTATGTACCTTTTATTACTTTTCTTTCTTTGGGCATTTCATGTGCATGCTCGAGGTTGAGATGTGCTTGTGGTGGCCACAGCCCCACACTATTTTCCTCCCTCACTTCATTCTAAGTGTCATTACATATTTTCATATTCTTCATGTTTTCAGAAATGTTTCTTTGTTTCTTTATACCCTCTGCCTTTATTACTTTTCTTATTTCTGTACCTTAATTATTCCTCCATATAATGATTTGTCATGTTTTCACATTTTTTTACAGTTTTATCCTTCCGAAGGATTAGGTCCAGCCTTTTGGCCGCCGAGTCAATAGCCTTACCCCTTTAATGGATCAAACCCTGTTTAGCCTAGGTGTCCCGCCGTGGGCAAAAATTGCTTTTATCCTAGTGTTAGGCCAAAATAGTCGTCGTACTCTGTTTTAAGGTTTCCCGCCGTGGAATCCCTAATTTAACCCTATTTTAATTTTAATTAACATTTTTTAACATAGAGATTGGAGTCTCTGAACTCCACTAAGCATATCCTTAAGATGTGCTTACTTCCCCATTGAAACCTTGGCCACAGTCAAGACGTTTCTAACCTCCCTTTTGAGGGGAACTACAGTTACTCTGATTCCATTCCCGTAAGGATATGTAGGCACAAGATGCGATGTCTTGCCGAGTAAACTTAGAATTAACCCCTAGGTCTTTTTTAATTTTCAATCCTTTGTATATACCCTAAAGCAAAATAATTAATGAAATAAATAAAAAAAAATAAACAAAAGGTTCCCGTAGAGTACTACGGAAGTTTAGGGTGCTAATACCTTCCCTAATCTTAACCAACCCCCGAACCTTAGATCTCTCCCATTTAAGTTTTTCCTTTCTTTAACCTTTCCTTCGGATAAATCAAAGACCGGTTGTAAACGAATTAAGATTCAAGTTAATCAATAGCTTGACATCCAAATTTCACCGCAACAGAAAATGGCGACTTCACTGGGGAGTCCTAACTATTGAGGGTTATCCCTATTTTGTTTATTTTTCTTTATATATTTGTTTTATTATATATTTTGCTCACTTGTATGTATATATTAGGGTACCTTACTTGGAGTTACTGTGTTGTGAGATAAGTCCTACACCCGGACTTGAGCGACCTTATGATAGGATGGCTGATATATTCGACGAGGCTTATAGGGAGTGAGTCCCGACTAAGCTAAATCGAGAATCACCGCTCAGTTGAGACACTTTCGAAAATGGTTCGGTTGATCGAGTGTAGTCGTGAAAACTTTTACCGTTATCGATTGGAGTCTGTGATACTGGGAACCGTAGTACCTTTACACCATCTTGGCCTTATATAGGATGTAGTGCGGGAACTATGTGGGAGTAGTCCTACAATGGTTGCTACGCGATACTACACTCAAAAGAGGTTCTCTTGAGAATATTATCGACCCTCAAGTCAGTTGGGAAGTTGATAATATCCGAAGGATGGACTGATGACTTTGGGCACTAATTTAGAACCCTTGTTCTGCAGGTACAATCAATCTATAGTACACACCACTTTGGGAAGGGTAGACCTTGACTCCATTCATTGTTCCTCTAAAATTAGGACCTTTGTTTGCTTATGTGCGTTTGTGCTTTGCATCCATAAAGCATCATATCATTTCTAGTTTCAAGGAATTCAAAAGTCCTTTGCAAATTCAAGAAGTCCTACATTTTAAAGTCTAACAGCTTTTCTCACTTTCCTAAAAGGGAATGTTTGCAATCGACCGTTGAAATTCTTGAGACCATTGCATGGCATTAGCATCACATTTTTGCATTGCATTTATCCCCCAGTTTCTCCTTCTTGGTCCTATCGTCTTCTAGTGTACCTTTGAGTCGTCAAGCTGATTCCTCGACACAGATATCAGACCAGAAACGGAACAGGAGTCACTTTGATCCTATTCTCATGACTTACACAGAGCTATATCCTGACTTAGTCCGGCAAGGACTGATTACTACAAAGGCTTTACCACCTCATCTTAATCCTCCGGCTGGATTCAGGATTGATCTCCATTGTGCTTTTCATGAGGGTGCTCCAGGCCACGACTTGGAACATTGTTTTGCGCTGGAGGCTAGAGTACGTGAATTGGTTAGAACCGGAATACTTAATTTTACATATGGTCATCCGAATGTTCAGAAGGATCCCTTGCCAGTACATCAGAATTGAAGCTTTGTCATTGGGCCTTTTTTTTCTCGTTGTTTGCATTTTCCTTATTTTGTTTAAGTTGTTTGCTTTCAATTATGTTTGTACTTTCATTAATGAAATAAGCATTGCGACTTTTGATTCAATTCATTTCCGTCCATTTATTTGCATCTTTATGCTTTATTTTTCAAATGTTTACTTCTTGTCCAAAATTTTGATATGCTAAGATCGGAGGGAGGATGATGAAAACGTTATACCCATAATTGCTGTCAGTATGCTTTCAATCAAACCTTGTTGACGATGTAAGGCATTGTTTCAATTCCCAAACACTGGAGAAATAAGGAAGTTAATCCCTCGTCACCCCCTTCGAGCCTAGAAGTTGGAGTTTCTTTCGTTACAAAAAACCCACAATTTTAACCTTGGGATGGGTAGTTCTCAGTTAACTTGGTTGTGTGTTCATACGATACACCTTTCATTGACAAATTTTCCTTCGCACACGTCAAATAAGTGTCGAAGATGTTTTTTAATCAAAGGTCGATGATGGTTCACCGTAATCATTAAAATCAAACAGTCACTTTCCTTCACACAAAAAAATAATATAAAAAAATCAAAAGAAGCCCGCTAAGTCAAAACCTATGAAGGAGACTTAGGCAAAACTGGGGCATCCCGCTGACTGTAAACTCTAAAATAAACAGTTCAGGCAAAATTTAGGGATAATACAAAGAGATTTTTAAATCCTTATCTTGAAAATCCTCAATGTCAAAACAATCAAATGTTATAGGGGAGTAGTGGCTGCCTTTTCATAGGTCCCTTTGACTTCTGAATCATCACTGCTACGATCAATGAAATCCCTAACTTATGGGAACCTGAATGCATAGTATGAGTTAACTGAGCATAGGACTGAAGATCATCACGTAGATTGGGTGGGTACAAATAAATTTTGAGCCTTTATCTTTTGTTTCATAAACCGTGAACCAGGCCACGTTACAACCCTCAAAAGACCTAACTGAAACAGGGTTATTTTGAAAGTATACTACAACAAGGTTGTGTAACCTGACTCCAAAAGATCTTTGTGAATCATTTATTTTGGCAATACACTTTTGTTTTAAATTTTGAGCGTCTTGAACCACCGTGTTCTGACTAACGACTCATGTATTTTCCATCTTTCAAAAATAATTTTGTTTTCAAAAATCGCATGAACTTTGCATTACCATGTTTGTATGAATATTTTTGTTTGCAAACTGGCTTTCCTCTAAGGAATTTTCAAACAATGAGAAACTTGGTCAAGTGATCTTATCAGGGGCAAGTTCCTTTTACATCCTGTCAAAGAATTAGTTCAAGATTTGTTCAAGGAAATATCTTCTCAGATTTGGTTTATCCAGAGAATTGTTCAAGACTCAGACTGGGGCAAGCCCTCCGAGGATACAGCAAAACAGTCGATTCCACGAATCAGACAGCTGAAGCAATTATCAGTTCATTTGACCTGGGGCAGTTTACTCGCATAATCCCCAAGCAGTTATTCATCATTCCTACAGTGACTATCAACTTGATACAGTTTAACAGAATGACAGTGATCTCCGTGTTGAGGAATCAGTCCTCCAGTTTTGTCATCTCACCGAAAGAGTCGAGCCTTGTCGTCGACGTCTGCATTTGCATTTGATCATATCTCATAGCATAATTCCTATACATGTGCATATCTTGGGTGCTTTATTCCCCATTTACATTTTTATCTTGGGTGCTTTACTCCCCATTTACATTTCTATCTTGGGTGCTTTACTCCCCATTTACATTTCTATCTTGGGTGCTTTATTCCCCATTTACCTCTCTATCTTGGGTGCTTTACTCCCCATTTACATTTCTAGCTTGGGTGCTTTACTCCCCATTTACATGTCTATCTTGGGTGCTTTACTCCCCATTTACATTTTTATCTTGGGTGCTTTACTCCCCATTTACATTTCTATCCTGGGTGCTTTACTCCCCATTTACATGTCTATCTTGGGTGCTTTACTCCCCATTTACCTTCTATCCTTGGGTGTTTTATCCCCCATGTACCTTTATCCCGGGTGTTTTATTTCCCGTTTACCAGATATTCCTGGGTTTACCTAACATCATGGTGTTTTACCCCCCATTTACTTTTTTTTTTCCCTGAGGTCGTGTTTTACTCGCGTCTTACCTTGTGGGCAAAATTTATTTACTTGGCATCATGGGTGTTTTATCCCCATTTGCGTTTTTCTCCTGAGCTCGTGTTTTACCCGCGTCTTACCTTGCGGACAATTTCTAATTTACTTGGCACCTATCAACAATTCTGTGTCGTGTCTATCCGACGTTCTTCCAGATATGACATGTCTTCTTCCTTAGTGCAATTCCTCGGTGGGTCGTCCCCTGTGACGTTGTTTCGTCTGTATCCGTGCATTTGTCATTTTCATCATACGCATCATATCAGATTCATATCATATTTAGCATTATAGTTCGTTTTGTTTTGTCCATATCATTGCATAGCACTGCGTCTAAAGGCAAAATTTTCGGTTATCTGTATTTAAATCCCTCCACCATGATTTCTCGAGTCTCCGTTGCTCAAATCACCCGGTGAAGTTATTTAAATAGGGGCAACTGTAATACCCTAAATTTTGCCCTAAGATTTGTCGTCGCATTTCATTGCATTTTTATTGCATTTAATCAATTACTAACAAATTTGTGTAGTCGTTTGACTTTTTGCAGGTAAATATCATATGGCATGCATTTTTTTCTAAAAAGTAAAAATGGCATAATTGGTAAGAGGACATGTGTAAGGAGTTGAGAGTTCGAATCTCACCTTTGTCACTTTTTATTTTTTATTATTTTTACTCTAAATTTTTCTATCTTTCATTAAAAAATAACAAAAATAGTTTTTTATTATTATTTAATTATTATTTTCGTATTTTTATTAAATCATTTTTTAAAATATTATTTTTTTTTCACTTTTTTCTAAATTATTCATAAAAATATCCAAAAAATCATAAAATAAAAAATATTGAAAATTTTTTTGTTCTTTTTATAATCTTTTTGATTTTAGGAATCAATAGGATTATTAGTTTTTATTTTAAGTTTATTTTAATTATTTTAAATTATTTAAATTTTATTTTTTCTTAACTAATTATTTAGTTTGGGCTTTAAAATGGGCTTTAGGGACATTATTGACAATTTGGTGTTAACCCTAATTTGTTCCCTATATATACATGTGTTGCCTTGTTGAAAAGGGGGTCAGAAGGTTTTCTTCAGAAAAGATGAGAGAGAGAGGGAGAAACAAAGGAGATCCCCAGAGAAGAAAGACGGTCGTTCCCACAACTCGTCAGAAGGATTGGAGCTCTCCAGTGTTCCCTTATTCAAACCTTTTTCACATTTACCGAAGCAAACCTCCGCTTCGTAGGTTAAATTACTAAACCTTTTGCCTTTTCATGTTTATGTGCATATTTTGCCATGTTAATGTGTTTAGATCCGTTAAATTACTAAACCTTTTGCTTTTTCATATTTATGTGCATATTTTGCCATGTTAATCTCCATGTGTGTTTAGGTCCCTAGATTTTAATATCAAAACCCTTTTTTAACAAAACCTTTTTTTAAAATCAAAACCCTTTTTTTTATTTATTATTAAACCTTTTTTTAGTAAGACCTTTTTTTAAAAACTGAAAAGCCTTTTTGTTCCGAAAAAAAAACCTTTTTGTTCCAAAAAAAAACATTTTCCCAAAAAACTGAAAAGCCTTTTCCCAAAAAACTGAAAAGCCTTTTCCCAAAAAACTGAAAAGCCTTTTCCCAAAAAACTGAAAAGTCTTTTCCCAAAAAAACTGAAAAGCTTTTTTTTTGGGATGAAAAGCCTTTTTTGTTCTAAAAAAAACTGAAAAGACTTTTCCCCCAAAAAACTTTTTTTTTATAATTTAAACTTAATTATTTTTATAATTTAAACTTAATTTTTTTTATAATTTTAACTTAAATATTTTTTTATTAAAAAATTAAAACCTTTTTTTTTTATAATTAAAATATTAAAAAATTAAAACCTTTTTTTCTTTTTAATTAAAATATTAAAAAATTAAAACCTTTTCGTAAGGAACTCCTGATGTTTGATGTTTGTCGTGTCATTTTATGTACCTTTTATTACTTTTCTTTCTTTGGGCATTTCATGTGCATGCTCGAGGTTGAGATGTGCTTGTGGTGGCCACAGCCCCACACTATTTTCCTCCCTCACTTCATTCTAAGTGTCATTACATATTTTCATATTCTTCATGTTTTCAGAAATGTTTCTTTGTTTCTTTATACCCTCTGTCTTTATTACTTTTCTTATTTTTGTACCTTAATTATTCCTCCATATAATATTTTCACATTTTTTTACAGTTTTATCCTTCCGAAGGATTAGGTCCAGCCTTTTGGCCGCCGAGTCAATAGCCTTACCCCTTTAATGGATCAAACCCTGTTTAGCCTAGGTGTCCCGCCGTGGGCAAAAATTGCTTTTATCCTAGTGTTAGGCCAAAATAGTCGTCGTACTCTGTTTTAAGGTTTCCCGCCGTGGAATCCCTAATTTAACCCTATTTTAATTTTAATTAACATTTTTTAACATAGAGATTGGAGTCTCTGAACTCCACTAAGCATATCCTTAAGATGTGCTTACTTCCCCATTGAAACCTTGGCCACAGTCAAGACGTTTCTAACCTCCCTTTTGAGGGGAACTACAGTTACTCTGATTCCATTCCCGTAAGGATATGTAGGCACAAGATGCGATGTCTTGCCGAGTAAACTTAGAATTAACCCCTAGGTCTTTTTTAATTTTCAATCCTTTGTATATACCCTAAAGCAAAATAATTAATGAAATAAATAAAAAAAAATAAACAAAAGGTTCCCGTAGAGTACTACGGAAGTTTAGGGTGCTAATACCTTCCCTAATCTTAACCAACCCCCGAACCTTAGATCTCTCCCCTTTAGGTTTTTCCTTTCTTTAACCTTTCCTTCGGATAAATCAAAGACCGGTTGTAAATGAATTAAGATTCAAGTTAATCAATAGCTTGACATCCAAATTTCACCGCAACACTAATGCTATGAATTCAAATGATAAATGAAATGAAACGAAAGTCGAGCTAATAAAGGTTAGGCAAATTTTGGGGTGCAACAAGGAGAAACTTGCATCTTGAGTTATGTGGTCTTGAAGTTAGGCACTAAACCAGGGGATTTTACACTGTCAAGCTTAGAAACCCTAGCCTAGGAACTTCTCACACTCTTGATCCTTGATGAGTTAGTCTTGGAATCATCCCTTGGGTGTCTCAACACATCATTCTATGATCACATGGCTTTAAAATTAGGTCTCAACCCCTTTCAATTCACCTGTTGACTTAGGGTTGACCAGATGAAACCCTAGTTGCATCAATTTTGGTTGTAGCTTCTTATACCTTGCATAATGAATTACCCAAGCTCCATAATGACTATAAAGACACCACATGGACTCTCTCAATGCTCTAGGTACATATCTATGAATTTAACATCATCAGATGAGTTCCCCTAACCTTCAAGTTAGGAAATGTGCACATTTGGCTTCAGCCACTTCTCTAAGGATCTCTGACTTCTTTAATGAGGATATCAACCCTTGGATACTTGAATGAAGACTCTTAAATAACCTTAGAACATGGTGGTAGACACTTCTTGGTAATGACATCTCTCTCAATCCCCTGCACATGAGTGATGGTATGCAAATGCTAATGCTATGAATGCAATGAAACACAAGCTAGGTAAGGGAAATGGTTAGGAAAATTTTGGGGTGCAACAACGGTCAAACGACTACACCTAATCCTTCGGAAGGCTTTACGGTAAATAATGCAAACTAATTAAACGGAAATATAAAATAGAGGAAAATATGAAAGCAGTAAAAAAGTGCAAAGCGACGATCACTCGCGTAAGTTACAACCATAAAAAAAAAAAAGAATAGAATAAAGTGACGATAGCCTCGCATCATTACCACCCAAGAATGAAAATGTGAAAACAAATTATAGAAATATGCTTTTTCTATATTATTTTTATTCTGTAACATAGTACATGAGTATTTATAGAATATAAATTACACTAAGAAATAGGGGTAATTATTCTCCCTATAAATGCTAATCCTAAATAAGGTAAGAATATAATAATACAATTAATTTCTATTTAATCACAATTTGAATCCAGCCATAATGAGCTGTATGACAGAATCTGTTTTGATTTTGTGCTAATATTCAACACTCCCCCTCAAGCTGGCATGAATATATCGTTCATAGCAAGCTTGCACACCATGTTATCAAACAGTCTCTTTGGAAGACTCTTTGTGAGAACATCTGCTACTTGACTTTTGGTAGGTATGTAGGACATACAAATCTCACCGCTGTCAATTTTTTCTTTGATGAAATGCTTGTCCACTTCAACATGCTTCGTCCTGTCATGTAGGACAGGATTATGGGCAATAGAAATAGCAGCCTTATTATCGCAGTAAACTTTAATTGGAGTTGGGCCAAAGAACTTCAATTCTTCCATGAACTTTTTGATCCATAATACTTCACAAAAACCATGGGCCACAGATCGGAATTCAGCTTCTGCACTGCTCCTGGCTACAACATTTTGTTTTTTGCTCCTCCATGTAACTAGATTTCCACCTACAAAAGTACAATATCCTGAGGTAGACCTTCTATCATTTATATTACCTGCCCAATCAGCATCTGTATAGGCTTCAACCTGTATATGTCCTCTATTTCTGAATATCAGCCCCTTTCCCGGAGTACCTTTCAAATATCTTAATATTCTGAAAATAGCTTCAAAGTGGGCTGCACCTGGTGCATGCATAAATTGGCTTATTACACTCACTGCAAAGGCTATATCTGGCCTTGTATGTGACAAATAAATTAGTCTTCCAGCCAATCGTTGATAACGTTCTTTATCTACTATTTCATCTTCAGCAACTAATTTTAGTTTCACATTGGGATCCATTGGTGTTTCTACTGCTTTAGACCCTGTCATCCCTGTTTCTGCAAGTAAATCGAGTATGTACTTGCGCTGGTTGAGAAAAATACCTTCTTTAGATCTTGCGAACTCCATCCCAAGAAAGTATTTTAACTTTCCAAGATCCTTGATATCGAACTCAGCCTCAAGTCTTCTCTTCAGATCACTAATTGCTTTGACGTCATCTCCTGTAATAATAATGTCATCAACATACACTATTAAGATAGCAATCTTACCTTCAGATGAGTGTTTAAAGAACATAGTGTGATCTGCTTGACTTTGGGTGAAACCGTGTCTCTTAACAACACTTCCAAATCTCTCAAACCAGGCCCTTGGCGATTGTTTCAATCCATATAGGGATTTTCTCAATCTGCATACTTTGTTTCTTCCAAGATTTTTTTCAAATCCAGGAGGTAAACTCATATATACTTCTTCATGTAATTCACCATTCAAGAAGGCATTTTTAACATCATATTGATATAGTGTCCAGTTGAAATTTACTGCAAGAGAAAGAAGAATTTTGATAGAATTGATCTTAGCAACTGGGGCAAAAGTCTCTTGGTAATCAATACCATGAGTTTGAGTAAATCCTTTTGCTACTAATCTCGCTTTGTATCTTTCCACACTTCCATCAGCCTTGCATTTCACTGTAAAGACCCACTTACACCCTACTGCCTTTTTATCTTGTGGTAGATCAGTGATACTCCAAGTGTTATTTTTGTTTAGAGCATCCATCTCTTCTTTCACTGCTAATTTCCAATTCGGATCACTTAATGCTTCCTGAATAGTACTGGGCACAAACAAATTAGAAATCCTAGACACATATGCCTTATGGGTGTGTGATAGTTTGTCATATGACAAGTAATTAGACATAGGATGTTTAGTGCACATACGAGAACCTTTCCTCTCAGCAATTGGGACATCGAGGTCAGGAATATTTTTTCTCACAGAAATTGGAAGATTAATATCAGGAAAAGACAAATCAGATAAATCATTGGATGAGTAAGAAGGATTACCAGATGAAGAACTAGAAGACAGATTATCTGTAGGACCTTCACTTGGTAAATCAGATTGGATTTCTACTGGAGAGACAATAGGGTTTGCACCACCTTTGTGGAATTTTTTTCGAACATACACTTTAAGTTCAGGATTATCATCCTTAATCAGTGTTTCTCCCCCTGTTTCAGATTCTATTATCTTAGCATTTGGGTGATTTGTAGTCACAATATCATCTAGAGCAGGCAAAGTTTCCCAAAAATTATCTTCTTTATTATTACATTGACTCTCCCCCTGAAGAGAATTTTTAAAAAAAGGTTGATTTTCAACAAAGTGAACATCCATGCTTTCAAAAAATTTCTTTGTAACTGGGTTAAAACATTTGTATCCCTTTTTATTGGAAGCATAACCAAGAAAAACACATTTTTCGGCTTTAGGATCCAACTTAGAACGAAAAACATTGGGGATGTAAACATAACAAAGACAACCAAAAATTTTAAGGGGAAGATCCGTAATAATACGAGATGTAGGAAAATTGTTTTGTAACACTTGTACAGGACTTTCATATTGTAACACCCGAGATGGCATTCGATTGATGAGGTAACAAGCAGTTAATAAAGCATTTCCCCAAAGATACTTAGGTACATTCATAGAAAACATAATAGCTCTAGTGACTTCGAGGAGATGTCTATTTTTTCTTTCAGCAATACCATTTTGCTGCGGAGTATCGCGACAAGTGGATTGATGAATTATCCCCTTAGTTACAAGGAATGTACTTAAATATTTGTTGAAATATTCAGTGCCATTGTCAGACCTTAGAATGCCAATCTTAGTTTGAAATTGATTGTTAATCATGTTAAAAAAATCTTGAAATCTTTGTTCAACTTCTGATTTTTTCTCCATGAGATAAACCCAACACAGCCGTGTATGATCATCAATAAATGTTACAAACCATTTTTTTCCAGACATAGTTTTAATTTTTGAAGGACCCCAAACATCACTGTGAATTAAATAAAAAGGTTTAGAAGCAGAATAGGCTTTTGATTTAAAAGACACACGATGATCTTTAGCTAAGTGACAAGCTTCACAATGAAATTGTGAGGAATTTATTTCTTTGGAAAAAATAGGAAACAAATGCTTAAGATATGAAAAACTAGGGTGACCTAATCTTTTATGCCATAACATAATTTGATCTGAAACAGGAGATGCGTTTGTACTGTTTGAACCGAAAAACGCTTTATTGCCAAACTGAATTCCATCAAGGTAGTACAATCCATTCATCTCTCTAGCAGTTCCAATCGTCTTCCCCGAGTTCTGGTCCTGAAAAACACAAGTAGAGGGACGAAAAAGAACAGAACAATTAGTGTCCTTAGACAATTTATGAACAGATAGAAGATTACAAGCGAATTTAGGAACATGTAAAACAGATTGCAAAGTGATTTGCTCTGAAATTTTTATGCTGCCTTTGCCTGCAATACTTGAATAACTACCATCAGCTATCCTAACTTTTTCAAAACCTGAACTAAGAAAATAGGTACTGAATAGATGAGAGCAATTAGTCATGTGTTCAGATGCCCTTGAATCTATTATCCAAGGGTTAGAGTGGTTGTGAGCAGATAGTGCCCAAGAATCCTTACCTGTTTGTGCCACAGTTCCAGTAGGGATATTAAGAGATGAATTGGACTTTAGAAACTTAAGAAGGTTATCCATTTGCTCCTTCGTACATGGAGACGAATCAGCCTCATTGGCCATAGGCATAGGACGATCACCAAACTTACCAGCCTTGCCATGATTTGGTCGCCCATGTAGTTTGTAGCAAGTTTCCCGAGTGTGGCGATTGCGTCCACAGTAATCGCAAAATAAATGAGTCTTGTCTCCACCTCGTTGATTATGAAGTGGTTTACGATTGACATGGGGAATTGCCAAGGCAGATCCTCCAACTGGTGGAGGGACAGCTGCTGTATTTTTGCCAAGCATCACTTGCCGACGACTCTCTTCGCGACGTACTTCTGAAAAGACTTCACCAATTGGAGGGATAGGATTTCTGCCTAGAATTCGGCCACGAACCTCATCAAAATCAACATTTAGACCCGCAAGGAACTTGAAAACACGACTAACATCCACCATCTTCTTGTAATGTTTGCTATCGGCAGGTGATTTCCACTCATACTCATTGAAAAGGTCCAAATCTTGCCAAATACGTTTGAGACAATTGAAGTATTTGGTGACTGAATCTTCACCTTGCCGAATTTCTCCCAATTTGAGAGTTAATTCGTAGATTTGGGATTGATTTTCCAAATCAGAGTACATTTGGGAGACACCTTCCCAAAGTTCTTTTGCAGTATCATAACAGAGATAATTTGCACCTATCTCTTCATCCATGGAGTTGACTAACCATGTCATGACCATGGAGTTTTCAGCATCCCATGTATCATAATCTGCACCTGCCTTGTCTGGTTGTTTTTTGTCGCCAGTAATGTAGCCAATCTTTCCTCTCCCCCTGAGATACATACGAACGGATTGCGACCATCGAAGATAATTAGCACCGTTCAGCCGAATTGTTGTGATCTGAACAGGGTGGTTTTCATGGTACGTTCGGACTAATTTAGGTTCGGGTGAGGAATGTTTGGGTGAAAGTGAGGACTCGGTATCAGACATTGTGGGATGTAAAAAAGATAAACAGAGCGGAAGCAAAAACAAAAAAAAACCTAAAGGATTCTTGTTGCTACTGATATCATTTATTCTGTAACATACTACATGAGTATTTATAGTACATAGTACATGAGTATTTATAGAATATAAATTACACTAAGAAATAGGGGTAATTATTCTCCCTATAAATGCTAATCCTAAATAAGGTAAGAATATAATAATACAATTAATTTCTATTTAATCACAATTTGAATCCAGCCATAATGAGCTGTATGACAGAATCTGTTTTGATTTTGTGCTAATATTCAACACAAATGATTAATAACTGTACAAGTGAGAAACGGAAAAGAACGACATGAATGTTATACAAAATTAAACGGGCTACAAACAGGCAAAAATTAATTCGAAACTGAAATCGAGATGGTAGACGTCATTTTTAGGAAAAGGAATTTTTAAATTTACTGAGGACTTATAAAAAGAATTCCAACTTTACAAGTAAAAGGTTTCTAAAGTTTAGAAATTTAATTAGAAACCAAACAAATAGTATTAATAAACTAATAACTATAGTAAAGAAAGATGTTAGTTTTAAATTAAAACTTTAAATTTAATTAAAAAATTGTTGTTAAATCATATATAAAAAAATTTAAAGCTAAAAAATAAATTTCCAGCTGGTGATTTAAATTAAGATTTAAAAAAGGTTTTAAATTACAAATTTAAAAGTTTAAATTTTAAGTTATAAGTAGTAAAAGATTAAGTTTTAAACTATACTTTAAAACTTATGTTTTGAATTTTAAATTTAAAAATGTTAATTTTTAATTAAGAATTTTTCGTTTTCTAATTTGCAATTAAACCATAATTAAATAAGCAAAACAAAAACAAAATAAAACATAAACCCAAACGGGTCGGCCCACTGAATGACCCATAAAAATAGGAACAAAAAAAAAAGGGTTCTGTAACCCTCATTCTCCCGCGGCGGCGGTATCTTCTTCTTTCCTCTGAATCTCCTTCCTCTACTAGCCATGTCCATGGTTGATCCATTTTTGAAGCTTTTTCTAGTTTTTCCTTGCATGGCTTCTTCATCTGTAACACTCTTATTCTACCCCACAGATATTACGGCAAAATAACACAGATTTCAGAGTAAAATATTAACTTTCATAAAAGCCACAAAAGGGCGTACATTTCTCAAAGTCAACAAAATTGGTCAATACTCCGTAACGACGGGTTTTCCTCAAAGTACATCAAAATACATAAAACAACGGAACTCAAAGCATAAATCAAGGTTTCTCCTAAAAAGGGAACATCAGGAAAATAACCCAATGATATAAAATCAACTCAAAGAATCCAACCCGATGTTACATATCAGAGCAAGACCCTCTAAATTAACCGTAAAGGCTAACGGCTCTAAAACTTCAAAATACTCCTCGACGGCGTCCACGGTTAAACTTGCTCATCTGCACGTTACCCATGTGGAGGTAACATTCAAACAGGCAGGATGAATAAAACAATTCATAATAATTAATGTATAACAATTAATGCATAAACGGCATATTACTCATAATTATATTCAACACATTGATATCCTTCAAATATGCCTCAAAGGCCACAATGTCGTAATTTATACACAAAGGCTCATAAATGCAAATGCAACATAGACTCAAGGCATGTGGTACCAATCATCACAACGCGATGGACACTGGGCCATCAACCCTCCATAGATCCCCATCAATAGGATCGGAGCACATCAAAATACTTCACATCCGCACAGTGGGATTGAAGCCAAAGTAATCGAGGTCCTGAACCGAAGTCCGGATGCACATGAATGCATGATGCACACTTCACAAATCATCCTCATAATAACATCATAGGTGCATCATCATTCATCATATTCATCACCATCAAACGTCATAACTCATCATATTAATCATCATACAACATATCATCATAATTCATCATATTACTCATCATACAACCTATCATCATAATCCATCATATTAATCATCATACATCATATCATCATAATTCATCATATTACTCATCATACAACATATCATCATAATCCATCATATTAATCAATCTCACACATCATGTCATCATATAATCACGTATAAATCACATATTAGCTCATAGTCATATTATCCCATATTAATTTATAACACTACCTCCATATCATCTCATATTAATTTATCAAATTATCCTCACGGGAATCCTCACACTATCGCCTCTCAATCACCTAAACATCACAGTTCTACTCATGTTAATTTGTCATATCATCACATAGTATTCACATATTAATCTCTAATATCATCTCACATTGCCTCATATTAATTCATCATAATTACTAGGGGTGGCCAAATGGATGGATTAGATGGATATGGATTGAATTGCTAATGGATGGATTAAAATAATCCATTAGTCCATTAAAATTCACTAAAATTTTATTAAAATTATTCAATCCGATCCATCCATTAAGAATAAAATCCATCAAATCCATCCATTAACATATTTTTAATGGATGGATATCCATCCATCCAACTTTTTTTTTAATTTCGTAAAAATAAATATTTTTTTTCAAAAACAAATCAGTTTTTTATTCTGAAAAAAAAAATGATTTTTTTTCCAAAAAAAAAAGTCGGCTTTTTTTTCGAGAAATTTTTTTATTTTTTTTCGAAAAACAAATCAGTTTTTTATTCTGAAAAAAAACCGATTTTTCAGAAAAAAAATTGATTTTTTTTCCAAAAAAAAAAGTCAGTTTTTTTTTCGAATTTTTTTTTTTGAAAAACAAATCAGTTTTTTATTCTGAAAAAAAAAACTGATTTTTTTCAAAAAAAAAATTGATTTTTTTCAAAAAAAAAGTCAGTTTTTTTTCCGAAAAACAAATCAGTTTTTTATCCTAAAAAAAACCGATTTTTTCCAAAAAAAAAGTCGGCTTTTTTTTCGAGAAATTTTTTTTTTCCGAAAAACAAATCAGTTTTTTATTCTGAAAAAAAAAACAGATTTTTTTTCAAAAAAATTAAATTTTTTTCAGAAAAAAAAAATAGTTTTTTAATTATTTTAAAAAAAATCTAATTTTAAAAAAATAAATCTAACAAAAATAAAAATAATCCATTGGATCCTTAAAATATGTTGGATGGATTGAATCAATCCATATAAATGGATGGATTGAATCCATCCATGCATATAAATGGATGGATTTAATCCAATCCATTAACTTATTTTTTGTGTGGTGGATGGATTGGATGGATTTTTTGATGGATGGATTGGATGGATTTTGCCTTAATGGATTTAATTGCCACCTCTAATAATTACACTCGCGGTAATTCTCATACTATCACTTATTACTCACGCAACCTCACTGTTATACTCATAGTAACTCATCACAGGAACTCCAGAATCAAACATCACGACATCGCTGCACACGATCAATATTCGCGAACTCTGCTACGTTCACTGGCTCACTCGCTAGGCGAGTTGGTAGCGAGCCTTTGCTGGCTTGATCGCTAGGCGAACAGAGCGATGACAGCAAAACCTGTTACGACCAGAACTGATTCCTGTTCAAATACTCATACGATTTACTTACCCAATGCCCCCAAAACATCATTAAAACATCCCCCAATGTCATACGGTGATAACGACACCAAATCTATGGTTCATTAGGCCAATCCGGCAACATTGCACTGCCTAAAACACTGTTTCCTGCAATTGCTCTGAATGCATCAGAGTTACTCACATTGAACATTCCTATTCCTACAGGGTCAAACATCTCACAATCCAAGGTTTTGGCCACGAAGGCCTGAGGTTTCCAAACTCATGTTACACATCAAACAGTCCGATAAGGTTTCCTAAATTCATGTCAATATTCAGTGTTACATACCATAAGCCATAATCTAAGAATCTTATCATCAATTTCCCTAATTCTCCCAAATCAACCCAACATACCCTAAATCATAAACCCCACCATAAACACACCGAAAGGCATACATAGAAAATCATGAAATGCGATACTCCCCATACCTTAGCCGATTCAAAGCTTTCACGATTAACTCCGGCAATCCTCCGAAGATTTTGCCTCCACAAATCCCTCCTCAAAGCCCTGGCCTCCATTCTTTTCACGGTTAACAAATGAATTCTAAATCTCTTCAGAATTCTATTTTGTCAAACTTAGACTTGGGCCACACAGTTGGGCTTTTCCCATAATATCCTCACTGACTCTTCATAATACCCAATTCACCCTTATTTCACTTATATTCATTTAAATCAATAATAATACTAATAAATTAATATTATATACTATCAGTTAAATAAATAGTCCAAAATGCACAATTCTCAATAATTCCACAAAACATCGAAAACACCCAAAATATGAATATTCTCAATTAAATAAATTAATTAAAATATTCTGATTAAATTTGGGGTGTTACAACTCTCCATTCATGCCTGAAACAAAAAAAAAGCGAAACCAACATTCATTAACATCATAACTTACGTTTTTAGTTTTGGACGACGAGATTGTGGGCGGTTTTTGGCCGTGATTTTGATTCGGAGCTCGTGGTTTCACTGTACTCGTCCGATGAAGGCGAACTGAGGCCGTTGTGGGTTGACTGGTTCGCCGGTGGTAGTGAGACTCCAAAGGGTCCACGGTCGCCATTGGGTGATCCTTGCTGATGGATCTTCTGGGTTTTTTTCTATCAAAACTCTCTTCTTAAAACTTCTTCTTCTTCTTGTGACGATTTCTGATCGGAAAAAAAAAACCCGTTTCTTGAACTGCTGATGAGTTATATATATATCATTTCCTTGGGCCTTGGTTTCGCTTTGTTATGATTTTGTTTTACGGCGGATGTGGAGGCTATTTTCCAGACTTTGTGGTTTGACTTGTTGCTTGAACCGTTGGATCATTCATGATAACGAGAAAACGCATCGATTATATCGCTAGATTTCATTGACGTTTTATCGCGCATTCACCGTTTTAACACTCGATTTCTCGAGTTTTTCTTACTATTTTGCAGGTACATCGTTATGTGAAGCCGAATCATGAATTAAGAGAAAAGGAACAAAAGAGACCACAAGAAAATGAAGAAAGGCAGAAGCCTGCAAAAAGACTGCATAATTTGTTGCAGCCACGGTCGTTACAAGGGCGTCACGACCGTGACACCCCAAATTGGGCCATCACGACCGTAAGGAAGTAGTCACGACCGTGACACTTAAAATCCTCAATTCACGAACGTGAAGACCTTGTCACGCCCGTGACAAGGATAAAACTTGGTTTTGACTCAGACTACGTCAAGGCACCAGTGAAGACCACTTCTCCTCTTATTTCTCCTCAAGGCAGCACGTGAAGACGACTTCTCCCATTTTTGCTGCCACGTTCCAGCATTTCCTCAACCACTTCAGCAAGGCCCAAGAAACAAAGACCAAGACTCCAGCCCATTAAAAGGCTCTATAAATAGTACCAGCTGAGGTGAACTGGAGGAGAGACTTCAGTATCCAAAATTCCTGCGGAAGCTCTGCCGAATTACCTTACGAACCAGCATTTTTCATTCCAGCATTATTTTATTTTCTGTCTCGTTTTATTTGTATCCAAACCAACCGTATAACAATTTCCAACATTAGGGAATTGTTATACATTTATTTATTTCTAAACCTTCAGCATTCGTTTTAATTTTAAATTCCGCCTACTCCAAGCCTTCCGGTCTGTGGAAGAAGGAGTCTACTCAGATATTTGTTAATCAGGTTTTTCAATTTATTGCAATTTAATTTAATTTAATTATAATGTCTATTTATTTTTCTGCCATGAGTAAGTTATTATTTAATTCTCTGTCTGATTCAACCTCGATGAGTAGCTAAACACCTTAGGGCGGTATGTAGTTATAACGAACTTAACCGGTAAAATATAACCATAGGCTGAAAATAATTAATCACTTAACATTCTGGCTAATACTTTTTAATTGAAATAGACCTTTTCGTTACGAGAGTAAGAAAAGGGTATTAGGTTGGGTCAAGACCACGAGAGTGTGAGATTTTAGCCAGATAGCTAAAGTTAGGCATTTAAATTAAACACAGCGAGAGCGCTTTAAGATAAATTAGAATTATTTAGTTTCCAAAAATTACCTCTAAACACTTATGGGCTAGCGAGAGCAGGCATAGGGCTTTAGGGATAAGATCTGATATAAAACCACGAGAGTGTGAGTTGAGGGTATTTAAACTGGTAATCTCTACCGAATAGATTAAGTGAACATCTTTATAAGCCTAGGTTAGATTGACCCACCTAAGTTAGTATAATTACATACCGACCGCCTTAGTATTATTTTATTAAAAACTTAAATTTAATTCCGCCTTTAATAGTCTTAAAAACCAACAACAATCGTGACAACCATTCGCCTTAGCTAAACTAGAAGTTCATCTAGCACTAAGTAACAATAGAATCCCTGTGGATCGATAATCTTAAATATTACTTCGATAGGCTGTGCACTTGCAGTAAGATACCGCTAGACGCATAAGTAGACACGTCTTTAGCCCATCAAGTTTTTGGCGCCGTTGCCGGGGATTCCTTAATTTAGTTGCTAGTGCATTTAGGTAGCATTGTCTAGACTAAGGTATCAACTATTTAATTTAATCTAATCTCCGAGTGCATGCCAAGTACTCGCTCCAAAAGCGAAGACTTGCAACCTCTAATCCCTGAATCGGAACGCTTCTTACACGTAAGAAGACGTATATTCGATTTCGAAAATAATTCCAATATTCCAGATCTTCAATTAGACCCGCCTGAACCAGTCGTAAAATCAGAAAACGCAGGGATGGCTGAAGAACAAACTCATCCACTCAAGTATTACGCTAATCCTTCGCAAGGTGAACCGCATTCAAGCATTACAGCGCCGGCTATCAACCGAAATGATTTCGAACTAAAACCTTCGTTGATATCAGCCGTGCAACAAAATCAATTCGCCGGAAATCCTACCGAGGATCCGAATCTTCATCTTTCGATCTTTGTGTAATATGCAGATACCGTAAAAGCCAATGGAGTTACCCAAGAAGCTATTAGACTACGTTTATTTCCTTTTTCGCTTCGAGACAGAGCAAGAGCTTGGCTTCAATCTCTGCCTTCGAACTCAGTAACTACGTGGGCAGAACTTAAGAAAGTTTTCTTGAATAGGTATTTTCCACCTAGCAAGACAGCTATGCTGAGAGCTCAGATCAACGGATTTAAGCAAAGAGAAAGTGAATCATTATTCGAAGCTTGGGAACGCTATAAGGATCTACTTAGACTTTGTCCACATCATGGATTAATAGACTGGATGGTCATCCATACCTTCTATAATGGACTCTTGTACAACACAAGAATGACAATTGACGCTGCCGCGGGTGGTGCATTGATGGACAAAGAATATAGAGATGCCTATGCACTTATCGAAAGTATGGCTCAGAATCATTACCTGTGGGGAAGCGAGAGAGTCGCAACTAAGAAACCAACAAAAGGAGGTATGTACGAAGTAAGTAGTATGAACCAAGTCAATGCGAAGTTTGACCAACTAAGCCAAAAGATCGATAACTTGGCCATAACACCTGCAGCCACCGTGGCTGCAGTAACACCTAACTGTGAGTTATGTGGAGTCCCAGGACACGAAGTTTCTGATTGTCAACTATTGACAGGAACTCCCACTGATCAAGTGAATTATGCTCAAGGAAACCCTTACTCAAACACATACAACCCAGGTTGGAAGAAACATCCGAACTTCTCCTATAAGAATAACAATGCTTATTACGCACCAGGTCAAGCACCAGCTACATCATCAGGATATCAAAAGACTGCTCCTAATATCCCTAGAAAATCGAACCTTGAATTGATGATGGAGAGCTTTATAGCTAGCCAATCTCAGACAAACAAGGACTTCTTAAACCAAAACATTCACACTAGTGAGCAGATTAAACAATTAGTGAGCAAAGTAGATGCATTAGCTACACATAACAAAATGCTTGAAACTCAGATTTCACAAGTAGCTCAACAACAAGCACCTACTGCTGCACCAGCTGGAGTGTTCCCTGGACAACCTCAACCTAATCCGAAAGGACATGCTAACGCTGTAATATTAAGAAGTGGCAAGGAACTTGACGGACCTACCGATCCAAGACTTGACAACCCAGCCATGTACCAAAAACCGGATAAACCGACTGAAGTGGTGAATGATCCAGAAGAAAAGGAAGATGAAAGTCGAGAGGTAGTGGAGAAAGAACAACCTTATGTGCCTCCACCACCCTATAAACCACCAATTCCGTACCCTCAAAGATTAATAAGTTCCAAGACGACGGGTCAATTTAAGAAATTTGTCGAACTTCTGAAACAGTTGAATATCACTATTCCGTTTACAGAAGCAATTACCCAAATACCCTCGTATGCCAAGTTTCTAAAAGAAATCTTATCCAATAAGAAAAAGATAGAGGATAACGGAACAGTTACACTTACTGCCGAGTGTAGCGCCATAATTCAAAATAACATGCCTCCTAAGCTAAAAGATCCAGGAAGTTTCTCTATACCCTGTGTAATAGGAAAATTCATCATTGACAAAGCTCTATGCGATTTAGGAGCCAGTATCAGTGTTATGCCCTTAACGATTTGCAAAAGGCTAGACATGGGAGACCTAAGACCAACTAAAATGTTTGTTCAACTAGCCGATCGCTCTGTTAAATATCCTGTAGGCATACTAGAAAACGTCCCAGTACGTATAGGACAATTCTACATTCCTACTGATTTTATAATCATGGACATCTCTGAAGACTCCACTACACCTATCATACTAGGAAGACCATTCTTAGCTACCGCCGGAGCTATAATAGACGTGAAAAGAGGAAAGCTAACCTTTGAAGTAGGTGAAGAGAAAGTCGAATTTGTTTTAACACAATTCTTACAATCACCAGCTATAGAGGATACATGCTATCTAATGGACGTAATTGACGAATGTGTAAGAGAAATGGAGCTGAAGGAGACCACTTATTCTGAAATGATGAAAATTCAAATCCCTCCGATTTTCGAAGATGATAATTGGCGAAAACCGTATCAGGATGATAGTCTAAGCGAAAGTTTAGCACTTACACCGGATCCCATGCCAAGTAAAGATAAACCTACATTAGGATTAAAAACTTTACCTCATAACCTAAGGCACGAATTCTTAGACGTTGAATGTAAAAGACCAGTTATAGTAAATTCCAGTTTAGGAACTATAGAAACAAAGAAACTTTTAGATGTCTTGAAGAAATATCCAACTGCATTAGGATATAACATATCTGATCTCAAAGGAATATGTCCTTCAGTTTGCATGCATCGCATTCTGCTAGAAGAAGATTGCAGAACCTCCAGAGAATCACAAAGAAGAATTAACCCAACCCTTAGCACTGTAGTAAAAGAAGAAGTCAAGAAATTATTAGATGTCGGGATAATATATCCAATCTCTGATAGTGAATGGGTTAGTCCAATACATGTAGTGCCAAAGAAAGGAGGTATCACTGTTGTGAAAAACGCTCAAGGCGAATCGATATCACAAAGAGTAGTGACGGGATATAGAGTGTGCATAGATTATCGTAAACTAAACAAAGCCACTCGAAAAGATCATTTCCCACTACCTTTCATAGATCAAATGTTAGAACGATTAGCCAAGCATTCCTACTTCTGTTACCTTGATGGTTACTCAGGATTTTTCCAAATCCCTATCCATCCTGATGATCAAGAGAAGACTACATTCACATGTCCTTATGGAACGTTCGCTTATAGGCGAATGCCCTTTGGATTGTGCAACGCTCCTGCAACCTTTCAAAGATGTATGATGTCAATCTTCGCAGATTTTATAGACAACATCATGGAAGTGTTCATGGACGACTTCTCTGTATGCGGGCAAAGTTTTGAAGGATGTTTATCGAACTTAGAAATGGTGTTAGAAAGATGTGTAAAAGTAAATCTCGTGCTTAACTGGGAGAAATGTCATTTTATGGTCAACGAAGGAATAGTATTAGGTCATGTAATATCAGACAAGGGAATTGAAGTTGATAAGGCTAAGATTGAAGTAATAAAAGACCTTCAACCCCCTAAAACCGTTCGAGAAATACGAAGCTTTTTAGGACACGCCGGTTTTTACCGACGATTCATCAAAGATTTCTCGAAAATCACTAAACCTCTTACTGGTTTATTAATGAAAGACGCTGAGTTCATATTCAATGAAGATTGTCTTAAAGCATTCGAAACTCTAAAAACAGCCCTCATCACCGCACCAATCATGCAACCCCCTGACTGGAGATTACCTTTTGAAATCATGTGCGATGCGAGTGACTATGCTGTAGGCGCAGTTCTGGGCCAGAGAAAGGAAAAGAAACTCCATGCGATTTACTATGCCAGTAGAACCTTGGATTCTGCCCAGATGAACTACGCTACTATAGAAAAAGAATTGCTAGCAGTTGTCTTTGCGCTTGACAAATTCCGCTCTTACCTAGTTGGAGCGAAAATAATCATTTACACAGACCATGCTGCTATCCGATATCTATTAACCAAGAAAGATGCTAAACCAAGACTCTTAAGATGGATTTTACTCTTACAAGAGTTTGATCTAGAAATAAAAGATAAAAAAGGTACTGAAAACGTCGTAGCGGACCATTTATCTAGAATAGAAGGTATTAAACCCGAACAAGTGCCGATTAACGATGATTTTCCGTATGAACAGCTGATAGCACAAATAGGAAGCGACCTAGCTCAGTTAGATATAAATGAACCAGAATCCGTGGAAACAATACAGACAACTGTAGGACTGCCATGGTACGCTGACATTGTCAACTACCTAGCCGCAGGAGCTCTTCCACCCGATCTAACCTATCAGCAGAAAAAGAAATTCTTTCATAACCTGAAACATTACTATTGGGATGAACCATTATTGTTCAAAAGAGGACCAGATGGAATCTTTCGCCGATGTATTCCCGAAGAAGAAATAGAAGATGTCATTGCTCAATGCCATTCATCTCCTTATGGTGGACATGCAAGCACTTCCAAGACTTGTGCAAAAATCTTGCAAGCCGGCTTATACTGGCCCAATCTATGGAAGGATGTCCACATCGCTGTTATAAATTGCGACCGGTGTCAACGCACTGGCAATATTTCAAGAAGAGATGAAATGCCCCAAAAGGGAATTTTAGAAGTAGAAATCTTCGACGTCTGGGGAATAGATTTCATGGGACCATTCCCATCATCTTTCGGTAATAATTACATACTCGTAGCTGTTGATTATGTCTCGAAATGGATTGAAGCCATAGCTTCTCCTACAAACGATGCACGAGTAGTAATAAAGCTTTTCAAAAACATAATCTTTCCCAGATTTGGTGTGCCTCGACTCGTCATAAGTGACGGTGGCTCGCACTTCATTTCAAAAATCTTTGACAAATTACTATCTAAGTATGGAGTAAGACACCGTGTGGCTACACCATATCACCCACAAACAAGTGGACAGGTCGAAGTCTCAAACAGAGAGATTAAACAAATCTTAGAAAAGACTGTCGCCATATCTCGGAAAGATTGGTCATCTAAACTTAATGAAGCTCTATGGGCTTATAGGACCGCTTACAAGACACCCATAGGTACTACACCTTTCCAACTAGTTTATGGAAAATCTTGTCACCTCCCAGTAGAACTAGAACACAAAGCTTATTGGGCGATCAAAACTCTCAATCTAAACTATAATGCTGCAGGAGAAAAGCGAATCCTAGACATTAACGAATTAGAAGAATTAAGGTTAGATGCATATGAAAATGCTAAGCTATATAAAGAAAGAACTAAGCGATGGCATGATAAACGCCTATCCAGGAAAGAATTCAGTGTGGGAGACGTTGTACTCCTCTTTAATTCAAGACTTAGGCTCTTTCCTGGAAAATTAAAGTCTAGATGGTCAGGACCCTTTGATATAACTAAAGTGTTCCCAAGTGGAGCAATAGAAATTAAGGGTAAGGATAGTGAACCATTCATAGTAAACGGACAACGTCTAAAACACTATCATAAAGTTGAAAATAGAGGTTATGCGAATAATCTAAAGCTTTTAGAATTGTCCACCAATTCCCCTGATTAATCTAAACCAAAGCATTACGTCAGGCTTTTGACAATAAAAACAGCGCTTAGTGGGAGGCAACCCATTTACTTATTTACTTATTTAAACTATTCTTTTCTTTTAGAGCATTTTTAATTATCGTTATTACTATTTGTTTAAATTGTTTTGTCAATTTTATTTTACATTACTATTATCGCCATTACATTTTAGCATTTCATTTTCTTATTTTTATCTTAAATCACTTTTTACAGATTTTCTAAAGTCTTTTCCACTGATTTGTTTCCCCCGTATTTTCACTGACCATGGCTAACCAACCAATTAACTATATGGAAACCAAATTTAGAGGTAGGAACCAAAGAATGAAGTTCGAAGAGTTATCACAGAGGCAAATGGATTTGACCCTGTACCCAGATGATAGGACTATGGAAACCTTAGGTATACATGATAGTGTCATGTACTTGTTCAACCGACTTGGATGGGAGAATGCAATGATCCAACATAAGTTTGCGACTTACCGTGAGCTCACCCTTGAGTTCCTTAGTTCCTTACTTTACCTACCTGAGCGCGGTTTTGGATTTAGGAAAGGATTTATTAGTTTCCACCTATTTGGAATAGAATACGACTTTAACCATAAAGAACTAGCTGACTTGTTAGGATTCCCTAGTGGACCTTTTGCTTTTACTACCACACAGGTAGAATTGATGGATGTAGAGCTAGATTTCTTTTGGGGAACTCTAACCGGAAACTACCACCCTGAACCAAATGACATGAACAATGATGAGATCCATAATCCTGCTCTCCGTTACTTCCACAAATTCCTTGCCCACACCTTCTTTGGAAAAGAAGAAAACATTACCGGAGTCTCTAAAGATGAATTATTTATTATGTCATGTTTCACTAATGGACAGTCTGTTAATGGTGTACCTTTCATGATGCAAACCTTCACCCGCATCCAAGAAGAACCTGAATTACCTATAGTGGTAGGAGGTCTTGTAACCATGATTGCTGATTCCTTAGGACTTAGGTACCAACTGGACAGGTGCACCCGTCTGGGAACCATCCGCCCAATGAATCTTAAATTCTGCTTCAATAGACATATCATAAGGAATATAGGACGCCCACCTTTTGAGTACCTAATCCGGAACGAAGTAGTCACCCTGTTCACATTGCCCAATCATGCTAAAGTAAGTGTTCATAATAAGGATAACTGGCTTTATGAGTTAAACCCACCTGATTATCCAGCCACTCCTGAAACACCTCAGTCTCACAGGATAACGGATGATATAATGACCGCTGCTGAAACTGACCCTGAGACACCTCCTGGTTACCATGACATTGACCCAACTGCCAAAGTACATGAAACCCCTGGAGCGAATCAAGGAGATTATGCTAACAACTTACAAAACATCATGCACACTCTCAATGCCTACCAAACTGACATTAATCTATTCAAAGAAGACATTAAGAGCATGCGATTGGACATTATAGGATTGACTGACATGGCCTGCGAACAATTCTATCATTTGGACTCCGCCATCGAAGACCTGAAGAAACGCCTTTGAACGGCTATAAGTGATTTAGTTTATTTTTTCTCAGTATTTTTTCTCATTATTTTCGTTTCTAGTTAAATTTATCTTTCGCAACAATTTCATAACATAATTTCCGTTTCTGTAATTTCATTTTTTACTTTATGCCATGCACCTTTTAATTCAATTATTTCTTCATTTTTAGCAATTTATATATTTTTTCTATATACTGTATGACTGCATTATTTCATGTATACAATCTTTCATGCAAGTTCGTATACTACTGTGTTGCAAATGATATATAATATGGTGTGTAATGAATATAAGTGTTACTAAATCAAATAAATTATTATTAATTTATAAATAACGTGAGACAATGTTCTTTTCTGGAAATTATTCAGCAAAACATGCCCTCACGGTCGTCACACCTAACTTACGATCATGACATGCTCATTTAGCGTGTCACGACCGTCACGCCCCTGTCACGACCGTGACGACCCCTATTACAGGAATCGTGAGAAACAGAACTGTTTCTCATCGTGTCCCCTCTTCTTCTCCATCCATAACCTACCCAAAACACTACCCATTCATTCCACAACCGCCGTAACCTCTCCATTACCCCCATTAATCCCCCATTATCATCAACCATTTCATTTAAAACTCTCCCATATTTAACCCGAACCTCTATCTCCCTCATTCTACCATTTTTCTCACAAAACCTCACAACATCCTTCCTCCCTCACTCTTCACTCTTGCATGTTATGGATTCCATCATCTTTAGAGAAGGCGAAGCTGGAGTAAACCAGAGAGACCGTTTCATCCGCTTCCAAAACCGCGGTCCTCAGCAGCCGTAGTTTACTTTTCTGTTTGTTTTTCGTTTTAGTCTTGTACTGTATTTGTACCGCATTTCTATCACAACATTGAGGACAATGTCTGATATAGTGTGGGAGAGGTACTTTTCCATTTCACTGTACTTTCAATTCCGTTGTATTCCTTTTAGCAAATTAATGAAATGAGCAAATCTGTGCGCTATTTTCTTTAATTTCGAGCTTTCCCCGATTATTAAGCTATACCAAAAAAAATCTTTAATTACTCGCATTACCCGACTTACCACTGAATGGTTCGTAACTACGAAGCCGGGAACGATTAAACAAGACCGATACAATCTTGACATCTTTGACTCCCTGCTTAAGAAATTCCATCCCGATCACCATTGCGAGTGCACCTTTAGTTTCAGTTCAAAAGTAACCCCCAGTAGTTTATACTAGCAGTCAGCACCGTCTGAACACAAACCACGTGGGGAGCCGATGAATATAAGCGTTTGATGCCTAATCAATAATGATCCTTCGTATCTCGATGCAAAATGAAAAGAAATTGCACCAAAGTACACGGTCGCAGATAAGAAACGAGAAATATGAGAAGGAATCCGTTTCGAGTTGGTTCAGAGGTACTGGTTCTGAACTCGGTAGGGCGTGCCACGGCTCGATCCCCCACAACCTCCGAATCGGATAAAACATGAAGGGTTACCACACTCGTGTACCAGACCCCGTGCTAAAAAAGGATCAAAATCGCTAACCGGCTACTCCACTACGTGCGTGCTAAGGCAAAGGGCTTAATGTGATTGCGCTAGAACGAAACCGGGCGAAATAAGATCGAAAAACTCTAGGTGAAATCGTAATGTGATTGCCGATTGTTTCGTTTGACGGGAAGTCGACGACATAGCTTGTTGCTTATGTCATTAGCGTATCGGTAGTGTGCTATCAAAGTACCGGACTATCCGACAAAACGATCCACCGTACGGTTTGTTATGAGTATGCGTGAATAAAATCTTGTCCGCCGATTTTCAACCGACTATTTGCTTGAGGACAAGCAAAGGTTTAAGTTTGGGGAAGTTTGATAACGAGAAAACGCATCGATTATATCGCTAGATTTCATTGACGTTTTATCGCGCATTCACCGTTTTAACACTCGATTTCTCGAGTTTTTCTTACTATTTTGCAGGTACATCGTTATGTGAAGCCGAATCATGAATTAAGAGAAAAGGAACAAAAGAGACCACAAGAAAATGAAGAAAGGCAGAAGCCTGCAAAAAGACTACATAATTTGTTGCAGCCACGGTCGTTACAAGGGTGTCACGACCGTGACACCCCAAATTGGGCCATCACGACCGTAAGGAAGTAGTCACGACCGTGACACTTAAAATCCTCAATTCACGAACGTGAAGACCTTGTCACGCCCGTGACAAGGATAAAACTTGGTTTTGACTCAGACTACGTCAAGGCACCAGTGAAGACCACTTCTCCTCTTATTTCTCCTCAAGGCAGCACGTGAAGACGACTTCTCCCATTTTTGCTGCCACGTTCCAGCATTTCCTCAACCACTTCAGCAAGGCCCAAGAAACAAAGACCAAGACTCCAGCCCATTAAAAGGCTCTATAAATAGTACCAGCTGAGGTGAACTGGAGGAGAGACTTCAGTATCCAAAATTCCTGCGGAAGCTCTGCCGAATTACCTTACGAACCAGCATTTTTCATTCCAGCATTATTTTATTTTCTGTCTCGTTTTATTTGTATCCAAACCAACCGTATAACAATTTCCAACATTAGGGAATTGTTATACATTTATTTATTTCTAAACCTTCAGCATTCGTTTTAATTTTAAATTCCGCCTACTCCAAGCCTTCCGGTCTGTGGAAGAAGGAGTCTACTCAGATATTTGTTAATCAGGTTTTTCAATTTATTGCAATTTAATTTAATTTAATTATAATGTCTATTTATTTTTCTGCCATGAGTAAGTTATTATTTAATTCTCTGTCTGATTCAACCTCGATGAGTAGCTAAACACTTTAGGGCGGTATGTAGTTATAACGAACTTAACCGGTAAAATATAACCATAGGCTGAAAATAATTAATCACTTAACATTCTGGCTAATACTTTTTAATTGAAATAGACCTTTTCGTTACGAGAGTAAGAAAAGGGTATTAGGTTGGGTCAAGACCACGAGAGTGTGAGATTTTAGCCAGATAGCTAAAGTTAGGCATTTAAATTAAACACAGCGAGAGTGCTTTAAGATAAATTAGAATTATTTAGTTTCCAAAAATTACCTCTAAACACTTATGGGCTAGCGAGAGCAGGCATAGGGCTTTAGGGATAAGATCTGATATAAAACCACGAGAGTGTGAGTTGAGGGTATTTAAACTGGTAATCTCTACCGAATAGATTAAGTGAACATCTTTATAAGCCTAGGTTAGATTGACCCACCTAAGTTAGTATAATTACATACCGACCGCCTTAGTATTATTTTATTAAAAACTTAAATTTAATTCCGCCTTTAATAGTCTTAAAAACCAACAACAATCGTGACAACCATTCGCCTTAGCTAAACTAGAAGTTCATCTAGCACTAAGTAACAATAGAATCCCTGTGGATCGATAATCTTAAATATTACTTCGATAGGCTGTGCACTTGCAGTAAGATACCGCTAGACGCATAAGTAGACACGTCTTTAGCCCATCAATTCACACGTTATTTTGATGGTTTGTTGGACTGATGATAGTTATGGTTGTTGTGATTTGTGTGGGTATTTTTCCGGAAATTGTTGCTGTAAAATTGGGGCTGCTGAAGCTTTGGCATATTTGTTGCGATAAAGTTGTTGCTTGCGTTACAGATCCGTTAGATTTAGAAAATTTCTTGGAAATGTGTTAAGGTCGTATTTGGCAAAACCATTTTTCAGAAGAAAAAGTGCTTTTTCCAAAAGCACTTTTTTTCAAAATCACTTTTTCGCCAATCACTTCAAAAAATCACTTTCTCTCTCTCTGGGAACAAAACGAACAGATGTTGCTTGATTTACCGAGGTCGGAAAATGAGTCGGGAGCTGGCTTCGACTTCGTCGTTGCCCTCTCGACGTACCTGATGATGAAATTAAACTGAGCGTATCGGAACCAACAAAACCAGATTTCTAACCAAAAAAATTGTCTGCTTTGTTGTATTGGTTTTATTTTATAGGTTCGGAGTAAAATCGGGATCGAAGAATCGGACTTGAAGGGTAGTTTAGGAATTTTAGAAACTTAGGAAAAAATGTAATTTAATTCCTTTGTAATCTTATTTTTGTAATTCTTTTATTATTTGGATATTGTAATAATGAAAATAATAGCATAAATAAAACTTAATTTTATTATTTGGCTATTGCATCAAAATAATAAAATAAATTATATTTTCTATTAATTCAAAATTCTCAATCTAATTCAACCGGTTAAATTCAATCTCCGATAAAATTCCTGAATAATTCATTCGATAACTTAAACGAATAACATCATCTAACTTGCTCGATTAAATCCCAATGGCTGAACTCTTCATCCAAATAGAAATCAAATTAATTAAATTCCTCAAATGATATTTATCCAATTTCCAACTTCGAACTCGGCAATTAAACACTTGTACAATTTAGATCGGACGTAACTGAGCTCAAGCAAATCATCTGGAAAATTAATTTGTGGCTGAAATTAATTTGCCTTCGACTTCCTTCCCTCATCTTTACTGAAGTTATTCTTGTGTTGTTTCGACTGAACTCACTCTTCACAGACTTCACTTGGAATATCGATTTCAGTTAATCCTGAAGCCATATTTCTTCTCTTTAGCTCTATGATGTCATTGAAGTTGAGATGGCCTAGTCGAAAATGTCATAACCATTCATCTCTGCTGGCTGCAGTTGCCAGACACTTGTGCTCTATCACATTGAGTTCAATTTTAAAGGTCATATTCTGAGACATTGGAGTCTTCAAGATCAACCTACCACCTGCGTCAAGAACTCTCATCATCTTTTTTTGACAACTACCTTATAGTTCTTTTCGACAAGGTGTCATATACTGAGCATGTTACTTTTCATGCCTGGTATGTATAAAACATTGGAAATTATTGATTTCTTTCCATCCTTCCTCATGATCTAAACATCACCAACACCTTTAGCTACTAGAGTGTTGCCATTTGAAAACTTCACTATGTACTTCGACGAGGGCTTCATGTTGACAAACCAATCTTTTCTTCCAGTCATGTGTGATGAGCATCTTGAGTCCAAGTACCACTGGTCCTGGAATCTTTCTTCATCTCTTGTTGTGACCATCAACAACGTCTCTTCTTCTTCATGTTTCGCCAGCTTCGCACCAGTTTCTTGATTCTTCTTCTTTTCTGGACAATCACTAAAATGATGATCATACTTCTGACAATTGAAACACTGAATGTGACCTTTTTCAGGCTTTCGACCACCACCTCTTCCTCTACTTGCATAACCACCTCTTTGGTTGCCTTGGTTCCAGGGTTTTCTCTGATTCGACCAGTTTCCTTCATGCTGGTTTCAACCAGTCAAATTTGTGTAGCCTTCTCTACCTTTGCTGCCATTCCAACTTCTTTTGCCTTACCTTTCTTTTCCTGGTTGCGCTTGCAAGCTGTCGCTACTGCGAAAAAAGGTGTCGGCAATGATAGAAGAGTCGCCACCTTTCGTTATTTATCCCAAAGAGAGGGAAAGGAAACAATCGGAAAAACCTGACGAAAAGGGAAAAGATGGGGTCATCGCAACCAAGTCCTGGATTCGGGAGTCGGTTACGCAAGGGGAAGGTATGAGCACCCCTCACGTCCGTCGTACTCGACGGGGTCCACGCTTGGGTTGTCTAGTCAAAAAGGGTGAAAAACAAACTAATCTACGGCTGCTAAAGTTAAACGAAAGGAAATGACTCGATAGAGCATCGCCGCTCTATGCCTACATATTCCCTCGTGCAATGGGAAATTCAGAGTCAACGTAGTTCGGCAAACTACGGGGGGATTGCTCGCCAAGACGTCGCGTCTTGTGCCTATGTATTCTCGTCTGTCATGAGAAATCAGAGTAAAATGTAGTTTAGGCTAACTACGGGACGAAATGGGTGTTCTCGATCACACGGGGTGAGAGAAAAGGTTGACGATACTAGCGTACGCATTCTAGCAGTTAGGTGTATGTTGCTCGACCATTGGAGACTTAGGCGTTACCTGTTTGCGGTAGAACGGACGTAGTATGTCATTGGTTTAAAGGTACGGGAACTTACAGGTTCTAAAACTACGGTCTGGTTTCGATTGCACTAGGGCAAGAGAAAGGGAAGATTAGTCGTCAGCGGGAAGGTCTCGATCGCACGGAAGCGAGAGAACAGAGAAGTTAGTTGTTAATGTGCTCGCCAAGACATCGCATCTTGTGCCTACATATTCTCGTCTGGTACGAGAAATCAGAGCAGCTGTAGTTCGGCAACTACATGAAAGCGGGAAAAGTGCTCGCTAGGATTATCGCAATCCTATGCCTATGTACTCTCAATAGGTATGAGAGATCAGAGCAGCCGTAGTTCAGCCAACTACGAAAAAGCGGTCTCGATTGCACAGGGGCAAGAGAAGGGATCTCAATCGCCAGGATGCGAGAGAAAAAGGGAAGTCTCAATCGCCAGGATGCGAGAGAAAAGGTTCAGATATCGTAGGAGCGAAGTCCTAAGACGTAGGAGCGAATGCGTCGCATATCGTCCTAAGGACGTATACTAAACACTCTAGACGAGTGAGAGGCAGCCGCCCACTCATCATTTCCCACGTACCTAACGCTTGCGGCTCACAACACTCGACGGTTGAATAAAAGAGATGAAATAAAAACAATGTTACCGAACGGAGTGGTTCTGTTGACCCTTGACTTTTGCGCGCAAGCTCCATTCCAAGCTTTTCTTCTTTCGATCCTTGATGATGATGTTTCGAATCAGAATCAATGTGACGCTGAACCATCGTAACTCGACTTATAAGAGAAGTTGAGCTATAGGAGGTTGCGTATTAATTTCCATGTCAAAGACAAGATAGAGAAATGATATTGGGAATCATTCTCCAATTGAATCGTGTCATACGGACCAGAACAACATAACAGTCAAAATAAAATCAGAAAGAGAAGAGAAAAGAGGAGAGAAAGAAATGGTCTCATATCCTACATTATCCATCAACAAATTGATTAATAACGAATTACGGAGGTCTCGTCATCGACAAAAAAAAATGAAAATGAGATGAAAAGTCCAATAACAAATTGAAAATAAGAACTCAACTCTAAAATTGAAATAAAACTTCTAATAGAAAAATAAATTCTAAAAGAAATTTAAAGAAGAAATTGAATATGAAAAATATTATATAAAACTCTATATATAAAATATATACATATAATATTCTAAAAGAAAATCATACTATAATTTCCTAAAAGAAAAAATAGTGAAATGTATTAACAAATATTTAAAAGTACATCACAAAACAATATACAAAAATAGAGCACAGGGGGTGCAACAGTCAGACAGGGTACAACAAGCAAGTCTGGTTGGGCTTGGCCCAACATCACAATTAGAAATATCAAACAGGGGGGTGTGTACGAAGGAAAATGGAGGGTGTAGTCTGAAAATAAAAAGTTGGGCCTTACGGCCCACTAACCCAACTTGCGAGGACTCTTTTTCTTCCTTCATTTGCTTTGGCAAAAAACCTAAGTTGCGTCGTTTGTCTCCCTATCCGCTTCTCTGCTTCTTCCCCACTTGACCAAAACAAACCCCATCATGTTCATCTCCACCTTTCTTCAGTTCACCCACCTTCTCATTCCGTCAACATCACAACCATCACTCACCTGTTAACAAAACAAAACCAGCCAGCAAACAAGCAACAAACAGCACTCAAGAATCCAAACTGATCCTTCCATTTCTTGATGATTGATGATGAAAACAAGCTTGCGGATCCGGATCTAGAAGTTTATGAAGCTTCGTTTGAAGTTGTCGATGGCGAGAGTTGAGGTGATTCGCGAGCTGAGATGAAGAGATTCGGAGAGGTTCGAGTTTGTTGAAGTTTGAGGTGTGTGAAGTTTATGGAACAATGAAGGTTCGTATGAACTGCTGGAAAATGTTTAGGGAGATGATGATTTGTTCATGGCGGATGAAGATCTGGATAGATCATTCATGATGTTGAAGAAGATCAGTTGGATCTGGAGATTAGATGATGTTATTGATTGAAGATCTGAGAGGTGTTTGTGATGTTGAGATTATGGAGGTTGAGGTTTGTTAGTTTCAGATCTAGAGATACGAAGCTTGTGCAACTCGGATCTGGATTTGGAGTTTTGGTTGGAAGTTCATCTGGAAAATATGTTTGAATGGATGAACGTGGTTATGAACTTGGATGAAATCTGGAAAAAATAGGATGAAGATTGATGAAGGCTTGAATGAATGTGTATGAATTTGCTGGAAAAATGTATGAACGTGAAGAACAATCTGGAAAAATATATGAGCATTGATGAAGTTGTATGAAGAATCTGGAGAAGTTATGAAGATGGTTTGAATGTTCATGGCAAATCTGGAAATACGGATGAACAGATGATGAATGTTTGAATTTTCCGGTGGAACGGATGAAGTTTCCGGTGTGGTAGGATGAGTTTTCTGGCAAGGTTTGATTTGTGTGATTTGTTCGGTGATGTGGATTGGTGTTTTTCTCGGGAAACGTGTCCTTGAGAGAGAATGTGAACAGGGCTATTTATAGCCCTGACACTTGTCAGCAAAACCCGCATGAGACCTGATTAAAGCTGCAAATTGGATTAGTTGGCATAATTAAATGATTAATTAAATAAACACAGATTGAAACTATTAAATGACTATTAATAAAGCTGAACAAAAAATTTAAACTATTAATATTCTAGAATAGAAAATAAAAGATAAAGCCTATTTAAAACCTAAATCTATGCCAAAAAAAGAAATAAATTCTAGAAAATTAAATCAGTGAATATAAAATGCGAGAATGCAATAAAAATAAACGGTAACAAAACCGGATACTGAAATACCACTGAAACTAACAGCGTACACTGAATCATCGGGCAAAGCGAAAATTCCACAATAAAACTCCTTATCCGAAACAGTTTGAATCGTCTGAAACACGAGGAAGGGGCTGTAATCCCGATAAAATCAATCCGGCTGCAAAAATGTACAGTATGCGGTATGCAGATGCAAATGCAAAATGAAACGAAACATAAGGCAAATTACGAGAAACGGTTGGTCAAATTTTGGGGTGCAACAAAAAGCCATATCACTCTTCGACTTTCCTACAACTCTTTTAGCTATCCTTTGTTCATGAGACTCAAGCGTTCCTTGAAACTCTTCCTTCGTCAATACTGACAAGTCTTTCGACTCTTCTATGGCTATTACCACGTGGTCGAACTTTGGAGCCAATGACCTCAAGATTTTTGCAACAACTGATCCTGATATCAACATTTCTCCACATACCCTGATACCTTGATTTAAAATTACTGACCTCAAGATTTTTACAATAACCTATACATTACTTTAGATGGAAGAAATCCTCAAAATACGCAAACATAACTTTAAAAGTGCATTAACGATCATAAATATCTAACCTTAGAAAAAAAAACACAATATTTAATTCTCTTTTGTTACTTTCAGCTAGACATAAACAATTCTAAACTAAGAGATCCTATATAAACCAATAATCACCAAGCATAAGAAATATGACTAATTCCATTCACACAAGATAAAATATTGCAACCCTGATCGATCTAACTCTTATATGATTATCAAATCGTGTGCTATACGTGTGCAAAAACAAATTAGACAATTGTAAAAAAATTATCAAAGAGCCACCACCGTCGCAACTATATTTAGTCATTTATTAACATAACATTAATTTCACGATAAGAATAACACCCAAATATCTCAATTGAATTGTAACATCAACATTCTACTCAAGCTTCCGAATTCTTCAAAGCAATAAACATCCCATAACTGCCATAAAAGCACGACACTCACCCATCGTCTTCGCATAATTTTAAATTCAACTACCATAAATACCTCTAATCAAACCTCCACATCTACTAGCATCATCACTATTTTACTTGACAATAAAAAAATAAATGACGAGAAACATATAAGATTAGTTCCCAAGCAATATATTAATAAATAAATATTTTTTGTGCTACAACAAAACCATGCTTTCTAACATAGAAAGAATCTTGAAAAATCTCAGTCAATAAACAGCGATTTAACCCTTTAATTACTGCAAAAACATGTGATCACGATGCTAATTAATAAACATTTCTAAACAAATTGAAATCAATTCCAAAAAGACATACAAACACAATTAAAAAATAAAATAAAATAAATAATTCTTTTTTACCGATAAACAAGACAAATGAGAAGGAAACTTCGGCATTTGCGAAAATGCAAATAAACTTATTCGCTACATTTTTCTTGTTTTTCTCGTGATGGCAGTTGCAGCCTTCAAATCCTCTTCACGAAGAGGAAACCAATCATCATCTTCTTCCACTTCAACCCCCACCACCACCACAAGCACCGCCGCCAGCAGAGCTCCTCCGATTCGAAGGTCTAGAAGCGTAAGCGCGTTTTCTAGAAACACTACTTTCGATTTTTCCAATGAGTTTCTTAACAAGAGGGATAACCCTCTCTTTGACCAAACTTCCAAACCCCCGCTTCTAGAAACTTCGCCTCCTGTTAGGGGACGTTCTGTGGCGCGAAATGGTGAGCCGAATCGGAAGGATACGGGTCGGAGTGTTTCTAGGGTGGATACGGGTCGACGATCGACCCGTTCTGCTTCGCAATGTCCGGTTTCGCGGCGCCACTTCAACTATTCCACTTCTGAGGTATATCATATAACCTATTTATGTTATATCGGTCTTTAAATTACAGTTATATAAAAGCAGAACTATAGTCAATTATCTAAAAATGTGCATTTTTTTTTATCAACGCGGATTTGCCAAAATTATGAATGCTTTGTTAAAGCTCTTGGTAGTTTACGGTATTGTGTCAAACTTATAGCAAATTCAAACACGTATATGGAAACATCTTGATAGATTGTATACCATGGTTCGAGTGAAGTGTTGAAGCTGTTTAGAAGTAATGATGATAAAATCAAACAAGTTTCAAGGTTGTTTGTTTGCTTTCACTAGTAATGATGATAAAATGGCAGATTTTTTTATTTATTTTTTGATAGAAAGTTTTTTTGACTCCACCCACTAATATAGAAAACCTCTCATGCAAATCATGCAGCCACATCATTATCCCTTATTCCTTTCCCTTTCTTTCTCCTGTAAACCCTCCAAACCTTGGCTTGGGCCCACTGTCAAGGCCCACCACTTGATTCACCTTTCTATCATTTTTCATCTCCCTTTTTAAAAGATTTGTAGAGGGATTTTTATTTTGTTAAAACTTACAATAAATTGAAAGCACATAACATGTTTCAAGTTTCGCTAGCCGAGTGCGCTCTTATTTGTTGTTTCAATGAGGAACATGGAAACAAGAGTATGGAGAGATTTCTACTTACTTTGCAATTTTGTTGTTTGAGTAGAGCGAAGCTGATTGTAAAGCTAAGAATGGTCTGAAGTTAGGTGGGAGTAACAGAAAAGGTGGTTTGTTTGGAAGACCTGATAAAGATGTGATTGATCAAGCGAAAGATATGCGCAGATGGTCTAATCAGCATTCGACTACTGATGTCTCAGATCGTTTCACTTCAACTTCAGTATGTTGTTTATTCTCCAGTGTGTACTTGCAGCATATCAAAATGATTGTGATGATTAATGAAATGATAACTTGATTGTTCAATCGTTATAATGTTTATTTTCCAGTTTGGTTTGCAATCTCAAAACTGTGATGATGCGGTTTCTACAGCAAGTTCTGGATTTGGTTGTGATGAGAAAACTATCAAAGCGGTTTGTGTACAGAATGTAAGTTATATTCATATAGGAAATCTTGTACACTTTATTTGCAGTCCTACTCTTATCTACATATGCTTGAAAGTAACTTTTGCTTTGTTTCAAAATAATTGTTTCTTTAGAAGATCTAGAAGGATTATTAATTTAACTAATGAAAATAAAAGGTAATTTAATCAAATAGAGTTATATTTTTCTATAACCAAGGTATTTGATGACTTTTTAATTCTTGTGCAAAACTTTAAATGAGAACTGTTTGAAATGGACACAGTATTTTTTTGTTGTGAAATGTTGATGTAGATTATAGTTTCTTAAATCCAGGAAACTTTAAATCATGACAAATTATTTCTCAGTGAAAATTTAATGTTTCAACACTCAATATGAGGCCAAAATTTAAACAGAGTTCTTGATGATATTCAGATAATTTTTTGTATAATGTTGTTGGGTCTTGACTTGTTTAGTCAGCACAAAGGGATCAGCCAGGAGACAGTGATATATATGAAACAGTTCGTTCTGAAGTTAGGCGGGCTATTTCTGAGATTCAGATTGACCTCGAAAGTGTAAGTTTCATGAGATTATAACTTTCTCCTTGCCAGCTTTAAGTTAACTGGCTCTATTTGAATTGATATAACCAATGGTGATTCATCCATTGATACAAAGATCTGTTTCTCTGGTGCAACTATAAATTTTTAGTATCGCAATGACTATATTAACAACCATAACCTCAATTGTAATTTAGAATTATGGTCTAGACTTTAGGTTTAGGCTTTTCAGTATAACAAATGAGCCTAAAAAGCAGCATGTCAGTTGATTCTTTCTTAGGGAATGAGTCATCTAGCAGGTCTGTTACTCGGATACAATTTTGCATACATGAATTGTAGCGATATATGCATTTCTTATGAATATCATTTGATTTTTTTCATTTGCGAAATATGCATACTGCAGGTCATTTACTCATTATATGTCATGATTTTTGCCTTCATATGTACTCCAAATTTCTAGTTCCTCATCACAGTCCTCATAATTTGGTGGTATTGTTTGCTTATGTGCATATCTAATTTTTTTATTGTTACTATAACTATAATAATTGTAAAAGGAAATTGTATGCTATTCTCTAACTTGCACCTGGATTTCGGGAATTTTAGGCTATTCAAGTGAGTAATGCTACAGCCATCAATGTTACTGACTTAGCTGATATTCATCCGGACTTGCTAAGCCCTGGTTCAGTAGAATTAGCATTGGAGACTAGAAGAGAGTATACCAAAAAGCTTAAAGAGGTAGTATTCCCATTTATACTCGCAGATGAAGTACGGTTAACTTCTCGTTCTTTTATATTGCTTTCTATTGAGTAAGACTTGTCACATTTACAGGCAGAAGAGCGAGCTAGACGTCTTCGGGCAGATCTGGCAGTTGAAGAACATCGAGTGCGAGAACTGGATAGAATCTTGAAAGAAGTTCTTCCATATCCCAAAACCCCTAATATACCAAAGTCTCGTCCATCAAGAAAAGTAGGTTCCTTTATATTATATTTACTGCATATATTACAATAGATGTTTCCATTCCATTATTAATGGATCCAAAAATGTTGTTACAGTCAAGCATTGAAAGGAAAAGGATGTCGAGACGTCTTGCAGAAGATGCCAAGGCTTATTTTGACGAGTGTGTATCACTATCAACATTCGATAGTTCAGACTTTTCATCTCAAGAGGATCCTCCGCTCAGTATGGTTGGTCCACCTACTCCATCTCGTTTAACCGAGGCAAGTTCAAATACTCTGGCTTCTAATTTCGTTACTACTTAACAAATGCATCTTGTTATTCTTATATATGTTTTTGGATCCATCAACTTCTAAACTAATCATACATATTAATGTAAACTTATTTCATAATGAGTATTTGATATAAATGTTTTACAATTTTGCAGCAATCCGGCACTCGCGAACTATCGCATGATATCCATTATGACACATTGCAGCCACCTGCCAGCATTGATTCTGAGGAAGCTATCCATGAACAAGTCAGCTCAACTGCTGATAGCAAAGAAACTGACTCTAAACACTGCTTCTCCTTTGCACAGAAACCATCTGAAGGCACCACAGTTCAACAAGATATCCAACAATACATAAAATTTTTTGAAAAAAGTGTTTCAAAGATACCAACTATGAGATCAAGTTATGGTGAGATGCGTGACTATAGTTTCCAATCATCAGCTGAGAGCTTGTTGATTGATAGGGTGATGCTAAGAAGTAGAATTGAATCTGGTAGGTTTTTACTCTGTGGTGGGGGCAATTTATGGTCATCTTAAACCTTTTGTAGTTTATACCTTTTTGCTTTTTTGCATTATATATGTATATGTGCTTGACTCTGTACATGAAATGTGTCATTCAAGATGGGTGAATTTAATATTTATATTGAATAAAACTCCTCCCAAGTCAATTTTGACTTCAACCAGTATTGATGGAATAAATGAGAATCGAATATAAAAGTAGTGACAAAACTGTTGTTACATGTTGTATTGTTTTTTGTACATGTTTGACATGAACATTAATAGATTCAAATTTGTTGGTAGAAGTTGAAACTTTCAGAGATGTTGATTGGGCAGTTAATACTAATGACAAGAAATTTACTCCAGGGTAGCAGTAGTCCATATTTTTCTTTTTTCATACATTTCCAACATCAAAGGGTTCTCTTCCAAACTAAACTCACATGCCAGAGCATCCCATTTGACATCAAACTCTATGACATCAAAATCCCCAAACATGCCGTGCTTAAACTTCTGAACAAACTTTTAATTTTTTATATTACTTGAAGTATTCCGAATTAAATACTAAGCACAAAGACGACGATGAGCATCAGAAAAAAAAAATCTTCTAATTGCATTTCTCATTGCTAAATCTCCGTCAATTATAACAGATACAAAACAATTCCCTTCCATTACTTCATGGAAATTCTTCAAAAGGAACACATCAGTTTCTTCGGTTTCGCCACCTACAATAACACTACCAAATACAATAACACTACCAAATATAATACTTTTATTATGAGGATTTACTCTAGAAAAAATCACTAAGGGCATTACTTTATTTTCCTATATGTTATGCCAAAATATCACAAAATAATGAATAATGCATACGACTAACACCAGCACACTAAAACAAATGTTGAAGCATACCATCCTCATTCAAAATATGTTTCTACACTAATGCATAAATTAATTTTTACATCGAGCGAAAATGACATTTTACATCGGATCTTAATCCGATGTAAAGCCAAGTGATGTAGTAAATCAAATACATTTTACATCGGGTTTTGACCCGATGTAAGAAATACACCAAACACATCGGTTAAATTTTTAAGTCTGATGTGAAAAAAAATATAATTATAAATTTTAATTATAAAAGGGTGTTTTTACATCGATTGTAAGGCAAAACCGATGTAAAAGGTAGACTTTTTACATCGGTTGTGTGGTTAACTCGATGTAAAAAGTATTGTAGTAAACAAAATAAAAATGTCAAACACGCGCCTGGTTGTGACACTTTTTACATCGGTTCTCTTGTTGACCGATTTGAAAAGTCCTAGGTGACACTTTTGACATCGGTTCTGTGGTCAAATCGACGTGAAAGGTGGTTTTTTACATCGGTTGTGTGGTTAACCCGATGTAAAAAGTAATGTAGTAAACAAAATAAAAATGTCAAACATGCGTCTGGTAACACTTTTTACATCAATTCTGTGGTTAAACCGATGTGAAAGGTAGTTTTTTACATCGGTTATTTCGTTCGTCCGATGTAAAATGTACTGTTACGAGTATAAATTATTTGCCTATTTTTTAGCCGTTCCCTGTAACTTTTTTGATACCTAATTTTTCATATTTTTCCAACATCACACAAACCATAATTAGATCGCTATTTTCCATAGTTTTCCAACATCATATAGACCACATTTAGGTCGCTATTTTCATAGTTTTCCAACATCACATAGACCATATTTAGGTCGTTATTTTTATATTTTTCTCACAAATCTAATTTCATTGCACCAAATATCTAGTATACACATAATTGATTTACAAAAGTACTGATATAGGATATACATAAATGTACTAAATTATAAGGAGGTTTGCACGATGGACCACTACAACAACAAAAAGCTTAACCTTTATATAACTCAAAGAAACATGTTGCCCAACGGAGTCGCAAATCATACAAATCATCTTTTGTTAAGTTCGTTGGGTCATCAAATACCTATAACACGTAAATAACAATAGAGTTATTCTTTGAAAATTCACATTAAGTTGCAAAACGTAAAGTAAATAACAAATTAAATTCATTTTTATTACCTTCATCCAAGAATTGGTTATATTGGCAGAGACAATATCCAACATATTTTTCATCACATAATACCCACAATCATTAGAGTTAGGTTGTTTCCTTGTCTATAAATGAATGACATAATTAGTGAATACTTATATGATAAAATTAAATATATAATTATAATTTACACCACGCTTACATTGGGTTGAAGCCATGTAGCCTTTTTTCTATTCCTATTTGTTGCTTGATGAACCCCAAAAGCACTAATTCAGAAGAAAAAAATTCATATAAAGCCACATAACATATGATATTACTTTTGAAATAAATTATGTATGAAGTGAACATAAAAGATAAACTTACCTTGTCACAATTTTCGTCATGGTTTGATTAAGTTCATGATGAAGTGAACAAAAGACGACCACCGTATTATCATTTAGACACATGACTATTAATTGCCAATGACCTCTGTATGTGTGTGTGGAAACACAAAAGTCACAATTTCATGTTACCAAAATTGAACTATATATGTTACCAAAATTAAAAAATAGAAAACATAATTTCGTACAAACTTACCCAGGAATAAATGGTAGCAAGTGACACTCTCTCTTTTCGTCACATAACTTATCTTGCATTGTTTGACACTGCTTGAGTTTTTGACACATGATCAACGTACGAACACTTAGAGAGAACAAAAGTCTCTACGTGTAAACACGTGGCATAAAAGAAGAATTGAGAAGTTATAAAGAATGAAAAGAGAACCTGCAATGTCGTGGCGGCCGAATGACTCGCGGTTAAGAGAAAAAGAGGGACGCAAATTCTGCGAGAAACGAAATATCAATAAACTGAAACAATTGGAGTTTATTTGGTTAATTAGTTATTTTATTTTCAGATACCAAAATAAGAGAAACAACAAATAGGATACAGAACTTACACTATGCACTCAAGGTTGTATTTAGACAAAGTCAATGATAGGATTTGTCACCAAGATGAGATTTAGACAAAGTACCGAAACTGCAACCAAATCATTAGGACAATGATATGATTTTCATAATTCATTTTCATAATCAACCATTGTAATAACAACAGAAAGTTTTTCACTACTCTTTTTTTTTTCGGAACAACCAAAAAACAAATTTATTGAAAAAATGTCGTTTAAACTCAAAAGTCACATTTTATTTTCAAGTAGAATCATTTCTAAAAAAACATAGTCAATTCTACTCTAAAACAACCAAACATGTTTAAACCAATTATGCACATCCAAAATCAAAGTCTAGATGCTCTAAACGTGAAAATAAACATATACTAAAATACATTGGACATCACTAGCATTCATCAATCTCACAAATTCACCACCAAAAGAGAATCAATCTAAAAAAAACAAATAACCATAAATCACTATAAAAAAAAAAAACAACCATAAATCATTTCTAAAAAAACATAGTCAATTCTACTCTAAAACAACCAAACATGTTTAAATCAATTATGCACATCTAAAATCAAATTCTAGATGCTCCAAACGTGAAAACAAACATATACTAAAATACATTGAACAACACTAGCATTCATCAATCTCACAAATTCACCACCAAAAGAGACTCAATCTCAAAAAAACAAACAACCATAAATCACTATAAAAAACTCACTTACTTGTTACCCTTAATCTTGAACCAAGTCTCAGCATAATGTTTATGCACAACAGCCAAACGAAACAGAGGATGTGACGGAATCGGTGAGGGAATGACAAAGGAGGGAGGTTTCGTCGTGGGTCGTGGGGCAGAGGGAGGACGACGCATGGTCGGAGAGAGGAACGACGACGGTCGGAGGAACGGACGTGGGTCGTGGGGAGGAGGGAGGACGACGCACGGTCAGAGGGAGGAACATCGAACGGTCGTGGGCCGTGGGTCGTGGGGAGGAGGGTTTGAAAGGAATGCTTGGAATGTGCAGGTTCTTTGGTGAACGAAAACTTATTTTGGGTTTAGGGGGTTTTTAAATCGGTTGAATTTAGAATCGATTTAAAATCATAATGCACAACCTTTTTAAATCGGTGGAAAACATACTCGATTTAAAAGCTCTCGTCGTATTTACTTTTTAAATCGGTGGAAAACATAACCGATTTAAAATCCATTCTTTAATTTACTTTGTAAATCGGTGGAAAACAAAACCGATTTAAAATCCATTCTTTAATTTACTTTTTAAATCGGTTGGAACCAAAACCGATTTAAAATCCCATTTTAAAATTTTTTTTAATATTACTTTTTAAATCGGTTGGAACCATAACCGATTTAAAAATCCATTTATTAATTTATTTTGTAAACTTTTTAAATTGTTGTATCTCATAACTGATGTAAAATCTCATTTAATAATTTTTTTTAATTATTTACGATACTGCCACCGTGTTTATAATTTACAAACCCTAACTTTTCTACATCGGTGGAATAATTGGCCCGATGTAAAGCTCTAATAAATTTTTTATTATTATTTACGATACTGCCACCGTGTTTATAATTTCACATTTTACATCGCTTCGAGTGAATACCCGATGTAAAATCATTTTCCCAAATGTCTTTTTTCTAGTAGTGCTAATATATCATATCATCCTTATCATACATTCTCTTAAGGAAATTAAATGCACCATCAACGTCAACATTCTTAACATCGACTCCTTTAAATTGCTCAGTGTACATGTTTATTCTAGAATAACCAAGATTTTCATACTCATTAACCTGTGTAGCAAATAAACTATAGATACGTGAGGTGAGGATACCAAATTTTCTCATTGTTTTCATTTGGTATTTTTTGTAATCTCTCATCTTAATATGTGTTGGAATCATCCTCTCATACTTGTCATTAACAAAAGAATGATCGTGGCCATCGTCAAACAATTTAATGCACCATTGATCACAACTAAGATGAAGATGAAATTATATTTTGGCTTCACAACCAAACTGACATGTAGGTTTATGTTCTTTTTTTCTAGATATAGAATTTATGAATTTTTCATCTCTCATACCTTCTATATTACAAAGGAACGTTTGTTGGACTACTACACCTTTATTATTCCTAACAACACGACTCTTTCTACTAGTAAATCCATGTAAACATGAGTACCCGTATTAAAACATAAAAGCCACCGCACGATCAAGAAAGTGGTACCTCATCATTTGTTTAGAACAAATCTCTTTGAAGTTTATTTTCTCTAAACCGGCCATTGAATCAACTACATTTTCAACATCAAAGTTTCATCCATATCCATGATTGTCTATATCTCCTACATCATCTTCATAGGATGATGAGTTCACAATCTAAACACAATAGCTACTTTCGTACACATTTATTGTAAATAATTCACTAAATTATGACATCCTATGGATAAAAACCAAATTAATAACTTATGAACAGTTACTTCAAATTTACCTCAGACGCAAAATCAGTGCATTGCGCGACCTTGAAAATAATGTTATATTGAGTAATCTATGGAAGGATTTCTTGTGATGAAGATGAGGTTTTAATTTTGTCGTCATTAGGGATTTCTGAACACTTGCGAATATGGCAATTTCCTCAAAGATGAGGATGGGGTCTTAATCTATTGATGAACAATTCCTAACTAATATGTTATGTGGAAGTGAATTATAGAATAAAAAAAATACTAATACAATAGTAATTTTTGTCTTCCTTTTTATTAAAAAAAAATAAAAATCTCAGTAGGTCAACATGGACAATTGGCGATGATTATGGAAATGCACCATAATGGTAAAATTTTGCCCTTTCCCAATTCTCACATTAAACTCCACATTCTTATTGTTGATTGTAGCCTTGAGCAACAAGGTTTTTCTTGTTTATGATCACTTTTTCTTCTTCATCTAGTTTGTTTCTAAATACCCGCCTAATTCCTTTGACAATCCTTTCTAGTGTATTTTGAAGAAATTTTTGTATTTGATTTATTTTAAATTTGAAGATCTTTTCTTTCATAAAATCAAAACAAGATTTATTTATAGTAGTCTCATAAGTAGAATTTGGTTCAATATGAGATATCATAGCCATATTGATTTCGCTTATTTGGTGTAGATTTTAGATTTAGCCTTTTTTTAAAACCATTTGCTGTATTTTCAATCATTTGGTTATGAAGATGATTTATTCTGGACTGGGCCTAGGACTGGCCCACCGTCGGGCACAACCAAGTCCAGTTCTGCATCAAAAAAGGCCCAACGCAAATGCTCAGTCCATTATAGCCGTTAGAGAGCACATTCCCCACGTGCTCCTCACTCGAGGAAACATGGCCAACTGATCCCGCGTATCTCACGGAAACGTTCTGCCCATCGTAATGAGCAAGTTTTTCACTTTTCGGAGAATGTGGGGCAATTGACCCAGGATGATGAGCACGAGATGCTCATCCCTACCTCCACGTAGGAATCCTGACAGTCATTCATTATGGACTTGATCACTCAGCCAATAATAGAGATCGTTGGCCCAACACTGAGGGATCTCTATAAATACCCTCCTCTGAAGGAGGGTCAAGTATTCCATTCTACTCCTTACTGTACTTGACTTCTTTCACTCTGAACTTACTTTAGCATCAGAGTGCCTTGTAGGTACACCCCTTTTTTCCCTCACCTGACGTTGGAGACCACGACGTGTTCCTGGCCACCGATTTACTTCTAATCATAGGTAAGATCAGTGGCGCCGTCTATGGAAAACTTGCTCCCCCATCTTTCCTTTTCTTGAAATCAAAAGATCAAAGCAGAAGAACTCTAAAAGTTAATCATGGCCGATCAACACGACAACAACAGTCACGAAACCGCCTTCACCCCCTCCATGACACCGATAATGATAATGTTATGCCGATTTTGAAGGACATCACTCCAACAAAGGGAGATGCACACACCGCTCCCCCCTTCTCCAACGAGGTGGCCAATGATTATGTCCAGTATGTTGAAACCAGGAAAGTCCAAAAGGCTTCGGAGAAGTTCCAACCAATCCCAATACCAGCCAACGTCAACCCGACCATGGTAACCCTGATCGCGACTCTTAATGAGACCAGTATGTTGATCTATCAGCAGAACAAGAGAATCGGAGCATTGGAAAGAGATTCTCGTCCATGCTCTCCACCGTAGAGACATCAACGATATAAGTCTTGCAGCCCGTCGCCACAATGACCAGGACGCCGACCACAGTTGGAGATGCCACAACTCCTAAAGCGTAATCGTACTCTTCCCGTGAGGACCGCCTCTCCTCGGTTTCTAAGAAGAATAAAGTCAGAGGATGACCAGAAAACCGTCGATCACCCCCACGAAAAATAAAAAACCGACCAAAGAATTCACCCTTGAGTCGTGATGATAGCCTCTGGCGAGAGAAGTATAATTACTCTCCACCGTGCTCACTGGTCAAGAGCGACAAAGACGACCCCTGCGATCCACTTTCTCAAGAGATCATGGACGCTCCACTTCCCGTCGGGCTGGAGAAACCCTTGAACATGGGAATGTACGACGGGACGACAAACTCTGACGGGCACATCGAGAACATTGATGCGCTGCTCGACTATCGCGGCGTCAGAGGCACCATTAAGTGCAAGCTATTCCCCACAACCTTGAGAAAAGGTGTCATGACAAGTTTCAAAAGCCTCATTGAAGAGTCCATCACTATCTGGAAGGACCTAGGAAGGCAATTCTCGAGGCACTTCACTGCCTCCTGTCGCCATTCAAGATCTGAGGCGATGCTCGAGGTGATCATGCAGGGGAAGGATGAGTCCCTCTGAGCCTACATCGAGAGGTTCAACTGAGAAGTTGTCCAGGTCTCCACGACCGACGACATGAAGAAATACCTGCTTGAGCGAGGGTTGTGCCCCCAAAATGACTTTGCCAAAGCTGTTGGCATCGAAACACCCACATCACTAGATGCCTTCCTCTTCAAGGCCCAGGATTACATCCAGTACGAAGAGAAAGAGGCTGCCAATAATGCTCGAGACTCAAGGCACTAAGAAAATGCTAGGGTTTCAAGGCATGACGACATGGCACCCTGCCACGGAGGAGAAAAATGGAAGGAGGGCAAGCCCCATGACTCAAGGGAATTCAAAGGACCTGCTGGCCCCTTTACCGACTACACGCTGCTAAACGCCTTCCGCGACCGCATTCTGTCCTAGTGTGCCAACGTAGAATTCCGCCAGACCAGAGTCTGTTTTCCTAAACAAACACCTGCCAAGCCCAACGCGGACAAGACCAAATACTTCCGGTTTCACAAGAGCCACAGGCACGTGACTGAAGAGTTCATCCACCTAAAGGATGATATTGAAATCCTTATTAGGGATGAACACTTGAAACAATACACTAAGAGGAGAGAGGCTCCTCGACAAGACGCCCGAAAAGCAAAGAGGGTCAAGGAGGAAAAGACACCCTCTGACGACGTCGCCATGTCTATCTCTCGGCCCGAGGACTTCTACATCCCCGATAAGGCTGAAAACCCTCTATGCTTTACAACACATAACACATATAATACTTTCCCCTCTGCCATGGTCATATCAGGCGGAGGTTTCAACAAACTTACTATGGGGTAAGTGAAAAGGAAGTTCGAGTAACTCATTGATGCGTGCTCGAACAAAAACTCCACCCTCAATAAGTGTCGAGGAAGATCAAATCCAATCGCCTTCTATCACGAGAAGCTCCTCGAAGGAGTCCCCAACTTCAGCATCCTTCTGTTTGTAAGGGCACAGATGGCAAACTTTGACGTTCGTTGCATTCTAGTCGACCAGAGAAGCTCATTCTGCATCATGTACTCGCAATTGTTCTCAACTTTGGAGCTCGATGAAACACACTCAACACCATATATAGGCTCTGATCTACAGGGTTTCAATGGAGCATCCACGAGGCCGCGGGGATACATTAATTTGATTATCACAGTCGGAGCAGCTAAAACTGCCAAGTCGATCAAAGTCCAGTTTCTAGTCATATACTGCCCTTCTTTATACTAGTGCATCCTGGGGATACCGGTTCTAGCCGAACTGATTCGTTGTACCATCCATTGTCCATCTATAGATGAAGTAATACACGACCAAAGGCCCCGTAGCCATCCTCCACGGGGACATTGTAGTTACGGGAAATGCTTTGAAGCAGCCTGAAAGGGACATAACATTATCAACGCAACATCCAGAACTCCCGGTAAGCCAGTTCGACCTAGCACCTCTGAGGAGCCGAAGCCAATGCCTCATGTCGACTCGGTCTACCTTGACAGATGCTTCACCAAGGATGGAATGAAAGAATAGAAGAAGAAAGACAGAGAAGCCTGGCCAACAGAAGAAACCTCCCCGACGCCAGATGTCAACGAGGAGCCTACCCATCAAAGACGCCCCATCCCTGACGGCGAGTTCAAATTCATCTTCCTTGTAAACGACCCAAAAAAAGGCATGAAGATTGACACTAATCTCCCCGAACTCGCGAGAAATCGACTGAAGGTCTGCTTGAGAGAAAACACTAGTTTGTTTGCATAGAGCATTGCGGAGATGCCCAGACTGGACCCTGACGTTGCCTGCCACAAACTAACCATAGATCCCGCAGCTAGGGTCGTAGTACAACGTAGGCGTAGGCAATCTCCCAAAAAAGCGGAGGCTGCTGAATTAGTTGTAAAAGACCTCCTAGAGAAAAATTTTATTTCGGAACTGTTGCACCCCAAAATTTGACCAACCGGGTCTCGTATCTGGCTCGATGTTTCGACGCATAATCGCATTCGCATCTGCATATTGCATACAGTGCATTTTTCATCTGTTTTGATTTTATCAGGGATCACAGCTCTCGTCTCGTGTTTCAGGTGTTTTTTATCAGGTAGAATCGTATTTTTGGGATAGGTCGGTGCTCGTTTATTTTTTACCGGCTATTTTGGTGCGATCTCGCGGTGTTATGTGTCGTTCGGTGCTATTTTTGTTCCTCTGGGAATTATTGTGATTTTTCTGGATTTTATTGGCTATTTTTAGGGTTTAAATAGATTTTTTAATCATTTTAGATATTTTTAATAGTTTTAATCATTTTTAGCATTTTGTAGAATATTAATAGATTTTTCTTTTTTAGAATAATTGAATTTTTGAATATATTTTTAGATATAGGATATTAATAGGTTTTAATAGTTTTTAGAATTTTAAATGGAATAAATAAATAGCATTTTTTCATTTTTAGAATATTAATAGGGTTTTAATAGTTTTTAAATAGTTAATAGCTTTTAAAATCATTTTTAGATTAGTGTAGAATATTAGTGAATTTTTCTTTTAGCATATTAAATAGGGTTAATAGAAATTAAATGTTTTTTAATAAATAATATAGTTTTTTTATATATAATATAGTTTTATTAGGATTTACAGAATTTAATTAGATTAGTGTTCAGTTTAGTTAATTGAATTTTTAATAGTTAATTAGGATTAGTTTAATCATTGTCATTAGCTTTGTTAATCCAATTTTAGTCCAGATGCAATTTTGTGGGTTTTTTGAAGTTTTTTATCATCTTCGTTGGGCCCAATTGGGGGAGGCCCAGTTTGAGTTTTTTGTTCAGCTATTGGTTTTTTTTGTCCAGAAAAGTCTATTTTCGTCTAGTTCAATCCAGCAGTTTTCAGCCAAGTCTAGAAGTTTCTAGAACGTCCCAGAGATTTCTCAAGGGTATAAGAGCTTCAGTAACACGTGTTAAAGGAAGGATGGCCCCACGTTACTTCGTCACACACCGCCACCTCACCATTCAGCACTTCCCTCTCTCTGCCACGTGGTCACCATGCACCACGCCTCCCCACTATCTGCCACCTTCCACACACGTGGAGGCCATGCACCAAGCTCCTCCACTAGCTCCCCCACGTGGCATCACCACAACACCTCACCGTCAAACGTCACCGGCCGGCATGCATGGCCGGCGGCCACCGCACCCCTCATCGGAACCCAAAAACCCAGAACTCCGAAACCTCCATCTTCATCGTCCTCCCCTCATCACCGCCATACACTTTGCCGGAAAGCCAGAAAACAACCAAAACACCAGAATCCTTCAATCTCGTCTCCGTCTTCTCCGATTCACCAATCACCAAATCCATCAACCAATTTTCTCCAGCAAGAACCTTCAAAGATCTTAAGCTTTTTTCTGGAAAATCCCCCAGACTCCTTCAACGTTGTTCATCAGATGTTCATCATTCATCAAGATCATCCCCGTCCATACGAGTTTCCAGAAATCATCAACTTCATCCGATCTCCATGAAGCCTCAACGAATTCTTCCACCACTTCAGTAGATCTCCATAGATCCTCAACCTTCAACGTTATCCAAACCGGAAGATCTCCTCCAAGCTTCATGAGGTCAACGAGTCCTCGCTCATCAACATCTTCGTCCGACTACAGTTTTGTTTTTCCAGATCTCATCAACGCCCCTTCAAACAATCAAGAACATTCAAGCTTCGTTACTCTGCATGTATCAGATCGCCATCAAGGAGAGTAGTGAACCTATCAGAAACTATAAGGGAACCCTCGATTTCATCTCCAACATTCATCCTCTTCGAATTTCATCAGATTTCCAGAAGGGAGAATTTCAAGAACGTCAAAGCCATCTCCAGAAAAGTATTATGTCCTCAAGAACTTGTTAGGGGAATCGTGTTTGTTTGATCGGTTGTTGGTGCTGACTTCGAAGGGCAATCAGGAATGGAGGAGAAAGATTGAGAGGGGAAGATGGAGGAGCTTGGACGGCGGCGGCGCTGTGAGGGAGAGTGAGAAGGTTAGGGTTTCAGAGTGAAAGGAGAAGGAAGGGAAGATGGACCGTGTGATGATTGGGCCAGGCCCAATCATTTTTTTTTGGAGACAGCTTCCCCCCTCATTTTTGTGCTGAACAATGGGCTGGGCCCTACTGGGTTTGCTACTACACGCCCCATTTTGGATCGATACCCCCTCCCAAATGTTCTGTTTTTTTTCCTGAAATCTCTACTGGGCTGGGCCTGCAGTTTTTTTATTTTATTTCTTTTAATCCCCTTGTAAACAGGCACCCCCCTCCCTTATATTTTCTTTTTTATTTTTCCATATAGTCATAGTAAAGAAAAAAGGAGAAAAGAATATTAAAGGGATATAAAAGAAAATACATTTTAGAAAAAAAAAATATAAAAATAGAGAAAAAGAATATAAAAGAATTATTGAAATAAAACAATAAAGAAAAAGTATATTTGAAGAAAAAGAAAAAGAAAGAAAATAGAGAGAAAAATATTAAAAGAAACATATGAAAAATATTGAGAAAAATGGAAAAATAAAAGAAAAGAGAAAAAGAGATTATATTTGAAAGAAAAAGAAAAGAAATATTCAAGAGAAAAATATATAGAAAAATATATAGAAAATATGAAAAGAAAGGAAGGAAAAAAGGAAAAAATATTAAAGTAGATTTAATATTTTTAAAGTACATTTTTTTAGGATATATTTTCATAGAGTTATTTTACCAATTTTAGGGATAGTTTAGAAGCCCACTTGTTAGGGGGCTATTTTCCATTCGATTTTTCAGAATAGGATAGGATAGTATTTCCTAGGAGATTTATTTTCAGTATTCATCCATTGTAACCATTTTTTCAGAGATTAATAAAACGAGATTTGAGCTGTGGTCCCGAAGTAGCCGAACTACAGCTGCTCTGATTTCTCGTACCAGACGAGAATATGTAGGCATAGGATGCGATATCCTAGCGAGCACACTAACAACTAACTTTTGTTCTCTCGCTGCTGTGCGATCGAGACTTTCCCGCTGACGACTAATTGTAACCCTTTTTCTCTCTTGCCCGAGCGCATTTGAGACCAAGCCGTAGTTTTGCCCATAGGTTCCCGACCCTGTGAAACCAGTTGTTTTTCTCACTGCTGTGTGAGAATGTTTTGTTTAGCCGTAGTTAGTCTGAACTACGTAAAGCTCTGATCTTCCATGCAGTGGAAGTACGTAGGCACAAGACACGAGGTCTTGGCGAGCCAATTTTCCCTGTAATCCCGAACTACGTTGACTCTGACTTTCTCTCTTGAGAATACGTAGGCATAGAGTGCGACGCTCTATCGAGTCAATTCCCTTCCGTTTAGATTTAGCAGTCGTAGATAGATTGTTTTGCATCCTTTAGACAACCCAAGCAAGCGTGGATCCCGTCGAGTACGACGGACGTGAGGGGTGCTAATACCTTCCCCTTGCGTAACCGACTCCCGAACCCAGGTTTTGGTTGCGATGACCATACCTTTCCCCGTTTTTTGCGAGGTTTACTTCGAGCGTTTCCTTTCCCGCTCTGAGGGATAAATAACGCACGGTGGCGACTCTTCTGTCAGCCGGCGCCGATTTTCGCAGTAGCGCCAGCTGGCGACTCTGCTGGGGACTGCGATGGTTCCCTATTCGAGTCTCGCCTTAGGCTTTTTCCTGGCTGTTTGGGGGCAATCCCCAGCAGCTGGCGACTCTGCTGGGGACTGCGATAGTTCCCTAGGGATCCAACGTCCCGAAAGCGAGTCAATTTTGGGATCCAACGTCCCTTAAGAGAGAGTCAATCCTAGCGCTTGTTTGCTTGTCTATTTGATGCTTATTTATTGATGTTATCTGTTGCTGTTGGGGTGTTACGGGTGTTCTATGATATTGAGATAAGCCGGACCTGGGCTTGAGTGCACCATAGAATTAGAGTGGAAATTAGTGGGCGCGTGCTTGCTTTGCAGGCACTAGTGTCTCATGAAATCCACGCTCAGACGAGGTTCATCCGGTTGGCTTCACTTTCAACCCTTTGGGTTGAGACGGTTGCTGGTTTGGTGGATTGTCGACTCTGGGAACCGATCATTTGGAAGTTAGCTAAGTGAGGCCTCTTCAGGGCTCGATGATGCCACTCCTTCTGGGAATCGTATCGTCAGTTCTGAAAGTCTGTGACGCTGACGACCGCATAGGATGCCGTACCTTGTCAGATATAGGTCCACACCTGTGAGTGGGGGGGTTTTTTTGTGCAGGAAACTTGACTTCCAACCTACCCGTTATTCTGGTCTTCTCTTCAGAGAAACCGTTCTCCGTCAGCAGCGCAGCAGTATTTAGATTGTGTGGGGGCTGTGATCCCGTGTTTGTTGCATTGCATTGCATTTGCATATGCATCTTCGCATCATATCGCATACCATTCGCCAGCTAGTCAGAGCTCTTATCCAACCATTATTTTGGTTCTGAAGGTGAGTGTTGAAGACGACCAAGGGGTGGAAGCAGATTTGATCAAAGTCAAGCGGTGAAGTCAGCTGACAGTTGTTGGTAGCTATGTCAGAGAGCAGCTTCCAGTTTGTTGATACCTTGTCAGGTTTCATCGTGACGTCCAATCCTCTGTATGGATCTCCGCGCGACGAAGAATTTCCGCAAGTGAACAACCTTACTGCAGCTCAGCTTGTGCAGCCATCTGTTGAAGACCAAGGTCTGCGTGAGCAGTTTGTTGTCCAAGGTGAACGTTCTCCTTCTGTTGATGTCTCAGACTACCAGGGTTTTGCCTTCCCTGTGCCAAAGCCCCGAAGAGAGGTCCCGACAGCAAGGAATGAAGACTTATTAGCTCCCGTGTATGCTGAAAGGTTTCATGCATTAGAGGAGAGATTCAAAGCCTTGAAAGGTAAAGACGCTGTTACTCCTAGTGCTGCAGATATGTGTCTGGTTCCTGGCCTAGTGTTACCTCCGAAGTTCAGAATGCCGAGGTTCGAAAGGTACAAAGGAGATAGTTGCCCGAAGCAACATTTGGTGATGTTCTGCCGAAGAATGACTTCATTTGTGCATAACGACAAGCTAATGATCCATTGCTTTCAAGATAGTCTGACTAGGGCACCTCTGAGTTGGTATATGCAGTTAGAGCGTGATCAGATCCGATCATGGATGGACTTAGCCAATGCCTTTCTGAAGCAGTACGACTATAATCTTGACGAAGCTCCTATTCGCATGCAGCTGCAAGAATTGTCTCAAGGAAACAATGAATCTTTCAGAAAGTATGTTCAGAGATGGAGAGAATTTGCTGGTAGAGTGCAACCACCGCTCCTAGATCAAGAGCTGAAAGGCATGTTCGTAAACTCCTTGCAGAGCCCGTACTTCGAAAGAATGCTTGGAGTCGCACCAAATTTCTCTGAGTTGGTAAGGACGGGAGAGCGCATCGAGTATGGTGTAAAGACTAGAAGAATCCCGAATGTTTCAAAGGGTCAGGCCAGTGAAACTGAGTCTCTCTATAGCTCTCAATCTAGAGATGAGACTATGATCAATGCGGTCCTGACAGATGTTGGATATCCTCAAGTCGAATCAGTAAAATCTGTTGGTTCTCCGTCTTCTCAGCGGTCAGTATCTTCTGTGTCTCGTTATTCCGAACAAACAACCGTGCCTGGGGCACCATATCGGGAATCTTATGTCGCTTCCATTGCCAAGCAGCGAACTCGTGGCCGAGGTTATCAGAATCAACGTCAGAATCAGAATCGACCTCGTAACAACTTGGAATGAAGGAACGCTCCTTTCCATCCAGTACCTGTGTCGTATAGCCAGATTTTGCCACAGTTGGTTCAGAGTTATTTGGTGGAACCAAAAGCTCTCAAGCCCGTGCCAGAGCCTTGCCCTCCAGGATACAATCCCCACGTTCAGTGTGGTTATCATGGTGGATCTCCAGGGCATTCAACTGAAGATTGCAAAGCATTTCAGGCGAAGGTACAACAGTTGATTGACCAGGATCGCATTTCCTTTCGAGAAGGATTCCTGTTTGTTCATCCTAACCGCTCAGCTGTCTAAGCTCGTAGATTCGGAAGGCATTCCCCTGCAAAAGCCAGTGGTCCAGGCAGGCAGACATCCTCAGCCTTGGCAGTCCTCGGACTTGTTATCATTTGCATTTGTAGTTTCTTTTCTGTTAGTTACTACTTGCTTTTTAAACATTGTATGTTTCGAATGGTGATAATAATAAAGTGACTATGCATTTTTCTGAATTAATCATGTCGCTGTCGCTCATTTACTGCATTGCACTGACACTTGCATTTTATTCACTCCACTTTATCCCTGTGACTAGCAAAGATTGGAGGGAGGATGACGAAACTGAAACTCATAACCGATGATCGTAGGCTTTCAGATAAGACCGTACCGATGACGTACAAGGCATTGTTTCAAATCCCTAAACACTGGAGATATAAGGAGTTAGTCCCTTGTTAACCACTTCGAGCCAGGAAGTAGAAGTTTTTTCGGACTTTTAAACCCTCACATCTTAACCCGGGGCAGGGTAGTTGTCAGTTAGCTTGACCGAGCATTCAAGTCTTACAGAGGAGTGTTGTCTTTCAAGGACCAATCAGTTTATACCTACCAAGAGGTCAAACCTCACCAATCAGGAGTGAGACAGTTACAATCCTTTCGGAGCAATCAAGACAACCAGTGTCACACGACTTTGTTCCAAAAGGAAGAAAGAGAGCCCGCTAAGTAAAAAGAAAGAAAAGCTAAGAAAGCTAATACTTAGGCAAAAATCAGGGTATCCCGCTGGACTTCAAAATAAATCGAAAAAATCGAAAAGAACTCAAAATGAGTCAGTCCAGGCAAAAATTAGGGAATCAAAAGAATGAAAAAGAAGGGATAAAAGAATTTTTCCTCAGCAAATCACAAAGTCGTGTACACATACACCGAAAGCGAAGAAGGAGTAACTATCACTCTAGAAGAAAAGCTTGTGAATTCCTTAATTGTGGTTCTTACCATTCAACATACTTCTCGAAGAGGCGAGCGCCTGTGCCAGGTTAACTGAACCTTAGGATCGGAGATCATCACGTAGAAGGGATGGGTACAAATCATAATTTGAGCCAAATATCCTTTTTTTCACGAACCGTGAACCCGACCACGATACAACCCTTAAAAGACCTAATTGAGGTAGGGTTAGTCTGAAGTGCGTTACGATAAGGTTGAGTAATCTGACTCCTTCTTGACTTGCTAGTCACATCCTTGTTGTATTTTTCACTGACCACGTAAGCACTATGTTTGAACTTAGGTTCATTCGTCACTCATAATCATTGCATGTAAATGAGTGACAGCTCAAATTTTTTCAAAATCTGCATAACCACTGCATTAAGATTACCATTCGTAGACAAACAATTTTAATTGCAGGTTAGTAGTTGGCATGAAAGAAATTCCACCAGGGAGTAATCGAACAGGACTGAGTAATGCAGTAGTCTGAACCAGAATGGTGTATGTTGTGAAGACCTATGAATCAGGGGCATTGACTTCCAGTAAGTTCGGAATCAGTTAGTCTGAGAACCAGTCCCGAAGCTTCAGTTGATCAGGGGCATTTTGTTTGAAAAGCAGTTGATCAGAAGGGAGTCTTCTCGGGAGCCAATCAGGGGCAATTAGGCAGAGCGTTGAGATTTGAAAGCAGATACTTCCAGTGGATAATCAGATCGGGTTAAGTCGCTAGAACGCTCATTCAGGGGCAAGTCATCGCAGAGAATGTTGAAATCAGCTGGGTTGATAGGTGTCTAATGGAGATTGAATTCTGTTGTCGTACAGATACCGGGGCAAATATTCTCGAAGTCGTCTCGTAGCAAGCTGTTCAGAGCGAGTATTCTCAGGAGTTAGACTGGGGCAAGTGGTGCAAGAAAGTCTGTTTATCCCCAGCCGGAGTTGAGTATCGGGGAATCATGTCAGTACCCTTACCAAAAACCTTAACATTCCGAGAAAGGCCGTGTTGTCGTTGGATCATTATCCTACAATTTAAACCTGTTGCGTGTCAGTAACCAGTCGTTTCCAAAATCCAGTTCTCGCCTGGCAAACCGGTAACCAGTTCTCGTCTGGCATACCTTCCGTAAGCATCAGTTCCCGTCTGGTGCAGTTTATCGTAAGCATCAGTTCCCGTATGGTGCAGTTTATTGCAACCAGTTCTCGCCTGGTCACTGTTTCTTTAGTAGTTGTATCAGTTCTCGTCTGGTACATGTCATTGGTAATCAGTTCTCGTCTGATCATCGTGTGTTTAACCTGTGTGTTATACCAGTTCTCATCTGGTGTACGTCAGCTTTCAGCCAGTTCTCGCCTGGTTGTCTATACCTCAGTCTGTTATCCAGTCAGCCCGTCTGACGTTCAAAACACAAAAATCAATGATTGTTCAATTTTCCTATCAGTTCTCGTCTGGTAGTCTACCTTTGAATGCTAGTTCTCGTCTAGTATTTCTTATATCTCCCACTGTGTACATAGTCTATGTTTATCCTAAACCAGAAAAACAAAAAAACCTAAAGGTATCTGACACAGTAATTCCCAATGACTCGCATGTTGTCATGTTCCCCGATACGAAACTTGATGGGTACCAGTACTCCGATTAATGTTTGAATTCCTCGTGGATGTTGTTAAATCAGAACTGCCACTCTTCAGCAGATGAAAGTTGCTCACTATCCTCGGAAGAGTCGAGATTGTATTTTACCCCGCATTAGAGTGGGATCAGGAGTACCCACAGCAGATTAAAATTGATATCCTTGATAGTGAAGGCATTTCCAGCAGTGTGCCGCGCGCAGTCAACCCCAGTTTGGGTCAATCCCTGCAGAGCGCAATCAGTTGCCAATGGTTTGAAGGGAGCATCCCCAAGTAGAGTTGTTTTCTTCCCCCAGTGAAGTCGCCAAGCAGGGTTGCCTTTTCCACTTCTCCAGCAGGACGGTTATCCCCAGCGGATTTGGTTTCCCTTTTCCAGCATTTATTTTGCTGAGACGATTCTGTGGCTTCAGTTCATCCCCAGTAGAGTTGGCATTGCCTTCGGCATTTATTTTGCGAAGTGGTTTTCAGACCTGGTGTTCTCTGGCAGCTCGAGCCTGCATTAGCATTTGCATATATAGTCATAGCATTTATACAAGCACATAGCATATCCATGCCGTCTGGGCAGCGCATTTTCAAACAGGATGTATAGCATTTACATATCATATAGGACATTGCATCATTATCCAGCATACGCATGTCGAAACATGGACCAGTATGGTTACCTATTGGATCTCGAATTTGTTCACCTACAGAGTTGTGTGGTTAAGCTTCTCGTCTCCCCCAGCGAAGTCTTCAGTTCGAGACGATTCTCGAATTCCTCAGCAGAGCCGTTTGCTTAAGATGATTCTTAAGACCTCAGTACAGCTTCCCGAGTTGTTCGCCTAGTATGATGCTTGAGTTCCCCGGTAGCGTCCCCAGCAAGAGTTGCCCAGGAAGATTCCTGGAATACCCAGCAGAATAAAGTCTCCTGAATGGTCAGCAGTTCAGGATGATTCTTGAAGGTGCCCAACGGAGTTGTTTGTTCAAGATGATTCTTGAAAACCCTAGCAGCGTGATATGTCTGCTCTGAAGGTGTGAAAAATACACAAGAAAGGGGGGTTTGAATTGGGTATTTGGTTACTTAAAAACTTTTGCCATCTTCTTCTGTGTTGTTTCTAGATGTAGCAATGCGGAAGCATAAACAATAAACTAAACAAGTAAAGAACACAAGATATATCCTGGTTCACTTGAGCAACTCTCAAGTTAATCCAGTCCACCCTTCCAAGGTGATTTCGCCTTACTCACTGCAAGGACTTAATCCACTATAACCAAACAGATTACAGTTGCACAAGCTAACTGCAAGTGACTAACAACTTGACAATGACACGTTCAGGGATCCCCAAGGATATAACGTTCATTGACACCTTAATAGAATCCGATCACTAAAGATCTCCTATTAGGATTTCCACAAATGACTACTGTCACTTGTCATCTCAAGTATACTGATCTTCACAAGATCACTTGAGGAACCACTAATTCTAAAATAGAATATTGTGTTGCCGGAGATTACATAAGTGCTTCTCAAATAAGCAGATTACTCCTAATTAAGTTCCTAGCAAGTATTGAGCAACAACTCCTTGCTTTCTAATATAAAAACTAATCTAATAATAAATCTCTAAGAGATTATTAAAACATAGCTTTTATATTACTTAAGAGCTTTTCTTCATGGCAACAGTAGCACAACAGCGCAAGTAGCAAATACGAGCAACAGCTCCAGCCACTTAGTAACCACTTCTGCTCACCAAGCAACATTTGAATAATCAAATGATTCTGCCTTTATAGTGCTTCCAAGAATGACGTTGTGAGGATAGAAAAGTCCTTTCTATTTCCAACGGTCATATTCCAACGGATAGAATGAGCACGTGTTGGATGACATCACTTTCTTGTCCTTTTCCATAAGCACATGATTTATCATATTTGAACAGCAACAACTTATCTGATGTAACATGTCTTGCATCTGGATGAATCTTCTTCTGACACAATCTTCCACTTCAGAATCCAGTCTTCAGCATTCCAAGAACTAAGTTTCCTCTGAAACAATCTTGAGAATCTTCATGACTAATTCTTCAGAAACCATGTCTTAAGAATCTTCAGAGCCTTGACCTTCAGAACACTTCTTCAGAGTCTTGACCTTCAGAACACTTCTTCAGAGTCTTGTTCTTCAGAACACTTCTTCAGAGTCTTGTTCTTCAGAACCTGTCTTCAGAGTCTTGACCTTCAGAACCTGTCTTCAGAGTCTTCAGAGTCTTCAGAGTCTTGACCTTCAGAACCAGTCTTCAGAGTCTTGACGCACTTGGTCTTCAGAGCCTTCAGCCTTCAGAACTTCAAGTCATCAGAGTCTTCAGCACTTTGTTCTTTATAGGACTCACTCTTCAGAGACGCTCGTTAGCTTCCAGATCAGATGCATAACTCATAGCAGAATCTATAGATGCATTGCAACTGCAATATCCAGCATCCTTGATTCTGTACTGAACATGATCAGATGCAGAGACAAACTTGCTTCTTCACTGAGCTTCATTTGCTTTTAGATCAGATGCACTTCTTCAGAGCAGAAACCACAGGAGCATTGCAACTGCAATATCCAGCACCCTTGGTTCTTTACTGATGGTGATCAGATACATAAGCAAACTAGCTTCTTACAAGCACTTCATGACGTCACATTAAGTAATTCCATAAGTTACTAGCTGCACACGTTGCTTTTGTTTGTTTGGTCTAATATATTTAATTTAATATGACCTGCACATAACAAACATTAAACCATAAAATGGTTCTTTCACAAATACTCAATTGTTATCATCAAAACATAGAGATAATCCTGTAGAGACAAATCTTGCTCTTACAATCTCCCCCTTTTTGATGATGACAAAAACATGTATTTTGATAAAACATTTTATACAGGGTAATCACCAAGCATTAACCTATTCAGAGTTCTAAGCAACTGCTCCCCTTGAATGTGTTAATCTTAAAAACATTTTTATGCTTGTTCAGAGACATACTCTGATCCCAAGACTTACAAAAAATAAATTTGATAAAACACAATCAAATAGAATAGAATAGAAGGAATACTTCCCTACAATATAAGAGAGCATGAGTCTTCAGCATCTGGACTAGTTCAATCAGAACTTCCATCTTCAGATCTTTAGAACTTATCTTCTCTAAGCATTGTATCAGGGTCATATAACTTCAGAATCTTCTAAAGCATTTTCTCTTATTCTTCAGAACATCCTTCAGATGAGAAACTCCCCCTGAGTTTCAGACTGGGTGAAAATCAAATATCCTGACTTGTGAACCTTCCTGGGAGAACTCCCCCTGATTACAATATGTCAGATATTTGGATCTTCTGATCTTGATACAGTCTTGATTCTGCTTTTTCAAACTTGCTTTCATCTATGATTCTTGGTCTTATCAGAGCTCAATGCATTGATCAGATTCACTTCTTGATCTTTTAAAGCATAGTCTGATCCCAATTAGCAAGCTTCTGAATCTGATACCAATGTTGGTTCTAAGACAGATACCAATACATGATACTCATGATTCTGAGTCTGAATCCAAATCTTGCTCTATGAAGATTTCTGATTCTTATGCTCTGACTGTCATTTTCACAGACAATTTACATCTTCTGAACATCATGATTCCAGATGACTTTAACTTTCAGATCTCTGAACAGTATTGGGTCCATCTGATTCTGAATCTATGTTCACGAAGTGTATAACTTCTATTATATGAACACCAGTTCATTTGAACTCAGATTTCTTTCATTTATCCTGTTTAGAATGCCTAGTGAACTTGTTCAGAGTTCCTTGGAAAACATCAAACAGATAATTAGTAATAAACGCAGTTTATATGTTATTGCATTCTCTTTCAGGTTATAGAATATATCAAAGTTATATTCTATTTCTCAAAAACATTTTCCATTTCTCCCCAAGTTATATTCTATTCTTCCAGATAATATCAAAATCATCTTTCATTTCTCCCCCTTTTTGACATCATCAAAAAGTTTGGGTTTTTCATCAAAACAGATTTTTAAAAAAATTTCTCTTTTTAAAGTCAGAAATTAAAAAGATAAGAGTTGAGAGATAGCACCTGAGAACTTAATCATCTTTCATTTCTCCCCTTGAGAACTTAATTCTTACAGGTTGATACCAATTAAGGTAGGTTGATATCTTTTCTCAGATTTCATCTTCTATATCTCCCCCTGTTTCTTTGAGAGTGACAATTCTTCAGAATTTGTAGAAGCATGCTCTGACGAGGATTGTTGACAGGTGTCTGTTCAGCAGAACTTTCTCTGACAACTTGTTGTACATCCTTCATAGCTTGTTGATCTCCTCTAAACTTACTAATGTCACGTTCTCAACGTACAAAAGTAGTTTCACAAGAAAATCCAACTACAACATTTTCCTTAGTCTTCTTAGCATCTTCAGCTTCTTGTACTAATCTGGAAGTTTCTTTTCTGGAATCTTCCTCTGCTAGATTTAGACAAGAAGGTTGAAAATTATTCTTCCTTTTATCTTGATCTTGATACCAATAATTCCAGTCCTTAGAACAACTTGAAATGCATCCAATTTAAGAGTCTAATTACTTCTGAAAAATATCTCAAGAAGTCTCAAGTTCCAGAGTTGAAGTGCTTGTTCTGGCCTTTGCTTTGATTCTTGATTCTGCGCCCAGAACCTTCTGTATCTTCACTCAAACATCTTCTGAAGTTTTTCTCAGAGTTATCTGACACTTTGCTTCTGGTTGGATGTCAGAGACATGATACCAATTTAAGATGTAAGATACCAATTGAAGGTGTGAAATAATGAAATTATTTCAGCTCGTTTCTTCAACATCAAAACACTATACTACAGAAGTATCAATGTTTGATTTAACAAACCATCTTCTAATAGAATCTTTTATCCAGAGTTCCAGATAATCCAAATCTTCTGATAGTCTACGACTTCAGATTTGCTCAGATCTTTAGATATCATCTGATATCAATTGAAGGTGATGTGCCATATGATCCTTCAATCTTCTGTACATGAATGTCCTTCATTTGACACTTCATCCAGAGCATCTGATACTTCAATCAGCATCTGATGTATTTTGCTTCTTTAAGGGATAGTGCTAACCAGAGGTACTTTTGCAACTAACTCTGACTTCAGTATCATCAGCATAACAAAAACCTACTAAAAATAGTTATCTGGTTTTCTGCAACACAGAGTCACGTTAGTAGTACCTTTCAGATACCTCAGAAATCTCTTAACAACTGTTAAATGAGATTCTTTAGGATCTGATTGGAATCAAGCACATACACATATACTGAAAAGAATGTCAGTACTAGAAACAGTAAAATACAGAAGAGTACAACTCATACCTTTGTAGAGCTTCTGATCTACCATTTTACTAACCTCTTTCTTTCTCAGAGTGTACGTTAAAAACATGAGAGTCTTAGATGGCTACTCTCTAACAGATTATCCTTCTATCTGCTACATTCTTTATCTGATTCCTCCTTTGGTCTTCATCTTCTGATCATCCATCTTCGGATGCCGATGATCATGCTTCTTTATCTTCAAGATGACTTGTTTCCAGATGAAAGCTATATCTTCTTGCACCAAGAATTTATCCTTTGGACAGACGTGGTTGATCATCATAAATTATCATCAAACCAAGATGAATTTCTTGAACTGATTTGAATGACAATCTTGTTCTTATCAATCAGTATCTGAGGGTGACTTCTTCTTCTAGAATTCTCGTACCAACTGAAGGTGTGAGAACTTCTGAGTACCAATAGAAGGAGTAGGATCTTCTGCTAAATCACCTTAGGTTTCTCCACCTTTGGTTTCTGATTCCAAGCTTGTTATCAAAACTTGAATCTTAGCATCAGTGCTTCATTAGATAATACCTTATACCAATTGAGACAATGTTTCCTTTCTGAATTAGCTTCAGAAATCTTCAAAGCTTCTGCTCTAATCTTCTGAAGAGATTTTCTACACCAAACTTTCTAACCATAACTATTTCTGTTATGTTAGTAAGTTCTTCTGATCATCAACAATCAGCCTTTGCCCAAAAGCACTTAATCAATAGATGTTAGCTCAATTAATAACATCAAACCCAGAAGTGCTTCTTCAGAAGGTTGGAGACTGATAACAGTCTGATACCAACTTTATGATATCCAAAGTAGACTCTTCTGACCGTGAAGTTGCAACCCAACTTATCTTGATCAGCATCTATTAAGTGAACAACTGTGGAAATGATTCCTTGCATTAGATCCTCTGCTTCAGATCTATGCAGCTTAGCTCTAGAGAATGATTTAACCAACCGTTCATCCAGAGGTATGCTTCAGATCAAACCAGATCTTCATTCTTCAGGTGTCCTTATTATCCAGAAGTGAGCTATGTTGCTGACATATCAACCAACTGCTCAGAGTCTTTTATAGAGTTGCTTCTCAACAAACTTTCAGAATCTCCTGTTAGCGTTGCTTCATCAGATTCTTCTGTAATTTTGCCTCTGTAGCTTTTCTTCTGAGTCTATACTGATACCAACTTAAGTGTCTTCAGTATCCTGCCTCAGTTGCTTTGCTTCTGATGCTTTGCTTCAGAACACCAACATTTGAAGGAGAGATGTCTTGATAGACAGAGCCTCTACAAAATCAGTGTTACAGAACTTTTCTGTACAGCTACTGATCTGACTTCACTAGCCTCTTCTAGAATGCTAGTTTTAGCTACTGCCTGCATACACTCAGCAAACTCCTTTCCAAGTGAAGTATATGGTTCTAAATAGAAGTATCATCAATGTAAATAAATCTGACAGATTTAAAATATCTTTCTTAATAGTCTTTAAGAAGAAGAGTAGTAACAACTTTACTTTTGACAAAATAATTTTCAAAAAGAAACCTGGGAAGTTGATAAACATATACTTCTTCTTCAATAAAACCATTTAAAAGTATTTTTAATATTCATCTGATTTATATTGATGTTATACTGATCAACGAACGAGATGAAAAGAATATGAATTCTAACCTTGTCACAAAAGCATATGTCTTCTGTATAGTCAAGAATTTCTTGCTGACAATCTTTGAGAAGAAAGAATCTTGTTCTTATGGAATCATCCTTCTTTCCAATGAATGTCTCTTCTAGAAAAGAAGATTTGATTCTGGGGGAAACTTCTCAGAGCTGATTCTTCAGAAATAGCTAATTGAATAGCATCTGGAGTAGCTCCTGATTCTTCAGCTGGAACACATTCTGCTTCTGATTCTCCAACATCTTGTGAGACAAACCAGTAACAGCAACTAAAGTAGAATATTCTGAATAACTCTTCTTGAACAGATCTCAATTCCTTTGTTAGCATTCTGCAGCATCTTCATCAACACAACAACATCCATTTGATTCTTGAGAGACATCCTCAGAGCACAGATAATCTGATCTTCATGTGTAGAGAGCATCTAGCTTCCATCAGGCTTCATCTTCTGAATTTTTCTGCTTGAAACAAATACAGATCCAATCTAGATACAGTTATCATCAAACTTAGATGCATCAAAAGACACAGTCTGACTGACAATTTTGCTCTTACAATGCTGAGCTAACATGTAAGGAGTTAGATTATCAGAGTTGACATAACATCTGCTCTTGAAAAAAAATGTTTACTGACTTATTCAAATTGAATAACCCCAGAAACTTAAATCCTTTTTACATTTGACAGAATGACTACTGTCATTGTATCTTTCCTCATATCTTTATTTCTCAAAACATTCATTATGAATTTATGAAAAATAATGTCTGATAGCATCTGACCAATTTCAGTTTGTTCAACATCTCGAGTTAATAGAACTTAATTGTCCATGCTACTTCTAATGAGATCTTCTGAATTCATCATATCATCATAATCCAGATGAGTTAGAAACACTGCCTTTCTAGAAACCTCTGCAGAATTCTTTGAAGCTCTTCAAGGAGAGCAACTTTCAAATGCTTTGAATCTAAAGAAACATTTCTTCCAGATTTGAATATTTTTCTGAACTTACCTTTTTCTGCAGACTTCATTCTGGCGTTCTGATGAATAGGATTCATTATCCAGCAATAATATCTTTTCTTACTTAAGATAAATTCCAATGAGTTTTCATGAGAAAGTCAAGTGTGGACTAATCCGTTTCTTGAAAACATCTCAGACTCACAAGAATTAATCTTTAGCAATCAAGATTTCTTGCTTGCTGAAGATTTGGACTTTGAGCAAATACATTGTAAATCCAAACGTATTTTCAGATCAGCATTCAACAGATATATCTTCTTATCTGATGAATCTATCCTGTCAACTAATTCTTCATTCTTCTTTCAGAATCTTCTGGAGGAGATTTGCTGTTGAAGGCTTCAACACTTCAAATTTCAAACTTCATAGAATCAGTGACTTGCTCAAGGTAACTCAATAGATTACAATTTTAGTACTCATTATCCTCAAAAACTGATATGAGACTGAAATTGTAAGAACGGTGAAATATCCCCAAAAGTATTTCTTCACACAGCCTATGGATCTTTATCTGACACTGTTAGGTGTTTGATATCCATCAATAACAGAACCAGGCTCTGATACCAATTGAAGGTGTGAAAAATACACAAGAAAGGGGGGTTTGAATTGGGTATTTGGTTACTTAAAAACTTTTGCCATCTTCTTCTGTGTTGTTTCTAGATGTAGCAATGCGGAAGCATAAACAATAAACTAAACAAGTAAAGAACACAAGATATATCCTGGTTCACTTGAGCAACTCTCAAGTTAATCCAGTCCACCCTTCCAAGGTGATTTCGCCTTACTCACTGCAAGGACTTAATCCACTATAACCAAACAGATTACAGTTGCACAAGCTAACTGCAAGTGACTAACAACTTGACAATGACACGTTCAGGGATCCCCAAGGATATAACGTTCATTGACACCTTAATAGAATCCGATCACTAAAGATCTCCTATTAGGATTTCCACAAATGACTACTGTCACTTGTCATCTCAAGTATACTGATCTTCACAAGATCACTTGAGGAACCACTAATTCTAAAATAGAATATTGTGTTGCCGGAGATTACATAAGTGCTTCTCAAATAAGCAGATTACTCCTAATTAAGTTCCTAGCAAGTATTGAGCAACAACTCCTTGCTTTCTAATATAAAAACTAATCTAATAATAAATCTCTAAGAGATTATTAAAACATAGCTTTTATATTACTTAAGAGCTTTTCTTCATGGCAACAGTAGCACAACAGCGCAAGTAGCAAATACGAGCAACAGCTCCAGCCACTTAGTAACCACTTCTGCTCACCAAGCAACATTTGAATAATCAAATGATTCTGCCTTTATAGTGCTTCCAAGAATGACGTTGTGAGGATAGAAAAGTCCTTTCTATTTCCAACGGTCATATTCCAACGGATAGAATGAGCACGTGTTGGATGACATCACTTTCTTGTCCTTTTCCATAAGCACATGATTTATCATATTTGAACAGCAACAACTTATCTGATGTAACATGTCTTGCATCTGGATGAATCTTCTTCTGACACAATCTTCCACTTCAGAATCCAGTCTTCAGCATTCCAAGAACTAAGTTTCCTCTGAAACAATCTTGAGAATCTTCATGACTAATTCTTCAGAAACCATGTCTTAAGAATCTTCAGAGCCTTGACCTTCAGAACACTTCTTCAGAGTCTTGACCTTCAGAACACTTCTTCAGAGTCTTGTTCTTCAGAACACTTCTTCAGAGTCTTGTTCTTCAGAACCTGTCTTCAGAGTCTTGACCTTCAGAACCTGTCTTCAGAGTCTTCAGAGTCTTCAGAGTCTTGACCTTCAGAACCAGTCTTCAGAGTCTTGACGCACTTGGTCTTCAGAGCCTTCAGCCTTCAGAACTTCAAGTCATCAGAGTCTTCAGCACTTTGTTCTTTATAGGACTCACTCTTCAGAGACGCTCGTTAGCTTCCAGATCAGATGCATAACTCATAGCAGAATCTATAGATGCATTGCAACTGCAATATCCAGCATCCTTGATTCTGTACTGAACATGATCAGATGCAGAGACAAACTTGCTTCTTCACTGAGCTTCATTTGCTTTTAGATCAGATGCACTTCTTCAGAGCAGAAACCACAGGAGCATTGCAACTGCAATATCCAGCACCCTTGGTTCTTTACTGATGGTGATCAGATACATAAGCAAACTAGCTTCTTACAAGCACTTCATGACGTCACATTAAGTAATTCCATAAGTTACTAGCTGCACACGTTGCTTTTGTTTGTTTGGTCTAATATATTTAATTTAATATGACCTGCACATAACAAACATTAAACCATAAAATGGTTCTTTCACAAATACTCAATTGTTATCATCAAAACATAGAGATAATCCTGTAGAGACAAATCTTGCTCTTACATGCTCCAACAGTGATGTCTAATCTGAGGATGGACTTCGTAAACGCCTGAGGGCGGCATCAGAAGGTTCCTGTGAGTTCAGACTTCCTTGTTGATGAATCAACGTGTGGCTGAAGACAAGATTCCAAGCTCAGGTTTCGTACCTTTGGATATGTTTGATTCCAAGCTCAGGTTTCGTACCTTTGGATATGTTTGATTCCAAGCTCAGGTTTCGTACCTTTGGATATGTTCGCCTCCCAGCTCAGGTTTCGTGCCTTTGGATATGTACCGTTGGAAGTGTTTGTTTCCATCCCAAGCTCAGGTTTTGTACCTTTGAGATGTATACTTCGGATTCCCGGATCATGTTTTGTCCGACGGCGAGGTCAGACTCTTTAAATCGCCAGCAAAGATGATGTTTGTACGACGGCGATGTCGAGTGTCTCTAAGAGGATGTTTGTTTCCGACGGCGATGTCAGATTCAGTTTTCCAGCGGCGATGCGGGGTATTTTGTTCAGTATTGTATTTTCTCCAGCGGCGATGCGGGGTATTGTGTTCAGTGTTGTATTTTCTCCAGCGGCGATGCGGGGTATTTTGATTGTTCAAAGGCGACATCAGGTTTAATCTTCCAGCGGCGATATTGGGTGTTTGGTTATCTGAAGGAAATATCAGAAGAAGTTAATGTGGATGACTAACGGCGATGTCAGATCAGTATTTCTCCAGATAGTTGCCGTGCAGCTACTATTCCAGTGTTCGACAAGTAGGGCAGTTGGCAAATTTTCGGGTTTACCGGTATTCAACCGTCTCGTACCTTGATTGGCTGAGAGCCGTTCGCTCCTCACCCAGTCAGGTCCAAGCCGCTTGAATAGGGGCAGCTGTTGCACCCCAAAATTTGACCAACCGGGTCTCGTATCTGGCTCGATGTTTCGACGCATAATCGCATTCGCATCTGCATATTGCATACAGTGCATTTTTCATCTGTTTTGATTTTATCAGGGATCACAGCTCTCGTCTCGTGTTTCAGGTGTTTTTTATCAGGTAGAATCGTATTTTTGGGATAGGTCGGTGCTCGTTTATTTTTTACCGGCTATTTTGGTGCGATCTCGCGGTGTTATGTGTCGTTCGGTGCTATTTTTGTTCCTCTGGGAATTATTGTGATTTTTCTGGATTTTATTGGCTATTTTTAGGGTTTAAATAGATTTTTTAATCATTTTAGATATTTTTAATAGTTTTAATCATTTTTAGCATTTTGTAGAATATTAATAGATTTTTCTTTTTTAGAATAATTGAATTTTTGAATATATTTTTAGATATAGGATATTAATAGGTTTTAATAGTTTTTAGAATTTTAAATGGAATAAATAAATAGCATTTTTTCATTTTTAGAATATTAATAGGGTTTTAATAGTTTTTAAATAGTTAATAGCTTTTAAAATCATTTTTAGATTAGTGTAGAATATTAGTGAATTTTTCTTTTAGCATATTAAATAGGGTTAATAGAAATTAAATGTTTTTTAATAAATAATATAGTTTTTTATATATAATATAGTTTTATTAGGATTTACAGAATTTAATTAGATTAGTGTTCAGTTTAGTTAATTAAATTTTTAATAGTTAATTAGGATTAGTTTAATCATTGTCATTAGCTTTGTTAATCCAATTTTAGTCCAGATGCAGTTTTGTGGGTTTTTTGAAGTTTTTTTATCATTTTCGTTGGGCCCAATTGGGGGAGGCCCAGTTTGAGTTTTTTGTTCAGCTATTGGTTTTTTTTGTCCAAAATAAGTCTATTTTCGTCCAGTTCAATCCAGCAGTTTCCAGCCAAGTCTAGAAGTTTCTAGAACGTCCCAGAGATTTCTCAAGGGTATAAGAGCTTCAGTAACACGTGTTAAAGGAAGGATGGCCCCACGTTACTTCGTCACACACCGCCACCTCACCATTCAGCACTTCCCTCTCTCTGCCACGTGGTCACCATGCACCACGCCTCCCCACTATCTGCCACCTTCCACACACGTGGAGGCCATGCACCAAGCTCCTCCACTAGCTCCCCCACGTGGCATCACCACAACACCTCACCGTCAAACGTCACCGGCCGGCATGCATGGCCGGCGGCCACCGCACCCCTCACCGGAACCCAAAAACCCAGAACTCCGAAACCTCCATCTTCATCGTCCTCCCCTCATCACCGCCATACACTTCGCCGGAAAGCCAGAAAACAACCAAAACACCAGAATCCTTCAATCTCGTCTCCGTCTTCTCCGATTCACCAATCACCAAATCCATCAACCAATTTTCTCCAGCAAGAACCTTCAAAGATCTTAAGCTTTTTTCTGGAAAATCCCCCAGACTCCTTCAACGTTGTTCATCAGATGTTCATCATTCATCAAGATCATCCCCGTCCATACGAGTTTCCAGAAATCATCAACTTCATCCGATCTCCATGAAGCCTCAACGAATTCTTCCACCACTTCAGTAGATCTCCATAGATCCTCAACCTTCAATGTTATCCAAACCGGAAGATCTCCTCCAAGCTTCATGAGGTCAACGAGTCCTCGCTCATCAACATCTTCGTCCGGCTACAGTTTTGTTTTTCCAGATCTCATCAACGCCCCTTCAAACAATCAAGAACATTCAAGCTTCGTTACTCTGCATGTATCAGATCGCCATCAAGGAGAGTAGTGAACCTATCAGAAACTATAAGGGAACCCTCGATTTCATCTCCAACATTCATCCTCTTCGAATTTCATCAGATTTCCAGAAGGGAGAATTTCAAGAACGTCAAAGCCATCTCCAGAAAAGTATTATGTCCTCAAGAACTTGTTAGGGGAATCGTGTTTGTTTGATCGGTTGTTGGTGCTGACTTCGAAGGGCAATCAGGAATGGAGGAGAAATATTGAGAGGGGAAGATGGAGGAGCTTGGACGGCGGCGGCGCTGTGAGGGAGAGTGAGAAGGTTAGGGTTTTAGAGTGAAAGGATAAGGAAGGGAAGATGGACCGTGTGATGATTGGGCCAGGCCCAATCATTTTTTTTTGGAGACAGCTTCCCCCCTCATTTTTGTGCTGAACAATGGGCTGGGCCCTACTGGGTTTGCTACTACACGCCCCATTTTGGATCGATACCCCCTCCCAAATGTTCTGTTTTTTTTCTGAAATCTCTACTGGGCTGGGCCTGCAGTTTTTTTATTTTATTTCTTTTAATCCCCTTGTAAACAGGCACCCCCTCCCTTATATTTTCTTTTTTATTTTTCCATATAGTCATAGTAAAGAAAAAAGGAGAAAAGCATATTAAAGGGATATAAAAGAAAATACATTTTAGAAAAAAAGAATATAAAAATAGAGAAAAAGAATATAAAAGAATTATTGAAATAAAACAATAAAGAAAAAGTATATTTGAAGAAAAAGAAAAAGAAAGAAAATAGAGAGAAAAATATTAAAAGAAACATATGAAAAATATTGAGAAAAATGGAAAAATAAAAGAAAAGAGAAAAAGAGATTATATTTGAAAGAAAAAGAAAAGAAATATTCAAGAGAAAAATATATAGAAAAATATATAGAAAATATGAAAAGAAAGGAAGGAAAAAAGGAAAAAATATTAAAGTAGATTTAATATTTTTAAAGTACATTTTTTTAGGATATATTTTCATAGAGTTATTTTACCAATTTTAGGGATAGTTTAGAAGCCCACTTGTTAGGGGGATATTTTCCATTCGATTTTTCAGAATAGGATAGGATAGTATTTCCTAGGAGATTTATTTTCAGTATTCATCCATTGTAACCATTTTTTCAGAGATTAATAAAACGAGATTTGAGCTGTGGTCCCGAAGTAGCCGAACTACAGCTGCTCTGATTTCTCGTACTAGACGAGAATATGTAGGCATAGGATGCGATATCCTAGCGAGCACACTAACAACTAACTTTTGTTCTCTCGCTGCTGTGCGATCGAGACTTTCCCGCTGACGACTAATTGTAACCCTTTTTCTCTCTTGCCCGAGCGCATTTGAGACCAAGCCGTAGTTTTGCCCATAGGTTCCCGACCCTGTGAAACCAGTTGTTTTTCTCACTGCTGTGTGAGAATGTTTTGTTTAGCCGTAGTTAGTCTGAACTACGTAAAGCTCTGATCTTCCATGCAGTGGAAGTACGTAGGCACAAGACGCGAGGTCTTGGCGAGCCAATTTTCCCTGTAATCCCGAACTACGTTGACTCTGACTTTCTCTCTTGAGAATACGTAGGCATAGAGTGCGACGCTCTATCGAGTCAATTCCCTTCCGTTTAGATTTAGCAGCCGTAGATAGATTGTTTTGCATCCTTTAGATAACCCAAGCAAGCGTGGATCCCGTCGAGTACGACGGACGTGAGGGGTGCTAATACCTTCCCCTTACGTAACCGACTCCCGAACCCAGGTTTTGGTTGCGATGACCATACCTTTCCCCGTTTTTTGCGAGGTTTACTTCGAGCGTTTCCTTTCCCGCTCTGAGGGATAAATAACGCACGGTGGCGACTCTTCTGTCAGCCGGCGCCGATTTTCGCAGTAGCGCCAGGAACCCCAACACACAACCTGGCTTTCAAACGTTGTACTTGTTAAAAAATCTAATGAAAAGTGAATAATGTGCGTTGACTATACTGATCTAATAGAGCTTGCCCCAAAGATGCTTATTCTTTGCCTAACATTTATAGATTTGTCGATAAGCAGGTTTTAAACTATTGTTATTCATGGACGCGTACTCGGGGTACAACCAAATCCCCATGGAAAAATCGGATAAGAAATACATGACTTTCATGACCGACTCGTGCAACTATTACTACTATATAACGCCCTTCGGCCTAAAAAGTGTCAACGCTACTTACCAGCGGATGATGAAAAAAGTCCTCCGAGGTGAGATTGGGGACACCCTCGAGGTCTACATGGACGATATAATCGTGAAGTCCCAAGAGGAAACCGATTACATGCTCCACCTCAAGAGAGTCTTCGACCAAGTGAGGAGATACAAAATAAGATTCAACCCGAAAAAGTGTACCTTCGGCGTTCGAGCAGGCAAGTTCCTCGGCTTCTATCTAACCGAATGAGGAATTAAAGCGAACCAAAACAAATGCAGGGCCTTCTCCGAGTTCCCAACACCGAACTCGAAGAAGTCAATTCAGTTCCTGAACGGGATGCTCACCTTGCTATCTCGCTTCATAGAAAAGTCCGCCCAACACGCACTTCCCCTCTTTAAACTTCTTCGCAAGGAAGCAACATTCAAATGGACCGAGGAGTGCGAACAAGCCCTCCACCACCTCAAATGAGCTCTATCACAGCCATCAGTTCTTTCCTGACTGGGCGATATGGAGACTCTCTACCTCTACCTCGCCGTCACAATCGAGGCCATCAGCACAACTCTGATTTGTGAGACCCCTGACGGACAAAAACCTATATACTTCACTAGCAAGGCCCTGCAAGGACCACAACTCAGATACCAGCATATCTAAAAGGTAGCACTGACCCCTATCAATGCAACGAGGATATTGAGACACTACTTCCTAATCCACACAATTGTGGTGCAAACTGACCAGCCCGTAAAATAGTTTCTTGACCGTCCTGACATGGCCGACATAATGCTTAAATGGTCACTGTAACTTTCTGAACTCGACATTCAATATGAGATCAGAAAGGACCTTAAGGCCCGAGTACTGGCCGACTTCGTGGCAAAGATGACTATGTTGACCTCCTCGACAAACGGAGCCCACACATGGACCATTTTCATGGATGAAGCATCTAGTTCGACAAGTAGCGGGGAAAGAATCATCCTGGAAAACGAGGAGGGAATTCTGATCGAGGTCTTCCTCGCCCTATCCTTCCCGACCTTAAACAACCATGCCAAATACGAAGCTTTCCTCATGGGACTGCGCTTGGCCGATGATTTGGGAACTAGAGAGGTAAAGATCTTCATCGATTCCCAGCTCATCACCTCACAAGCACTGGGGGAATACCAAGCCAAAAATGAAAATCGCTTGGAATACTTAGCTCTGGTCCAGGAATGAATAACCAAATTCGATTCCTCCGAGGTAAGATACGTCGCTTACGAGCACAACACCCGAGGCAGACATCCTGTCTAAACATGCGAGCGTGAAGAAGAAGGGCGAGAGCAAGACCGTCATCCAGGAGACACTTTCCCACCAGAGCATCGAGAAATAGTCTGCGAGTCTCGACGTGAATGTCATCAGCGACAACAACTATTGGATGACCCCGGTTTATAACTACCTTGCAACAGGAAAATTGCCCCTTAAGCAAAAGAAGGCTAGCGTAACAAGACACCGAGCTTGTGCATACGTTCTGATCGAGAACAAGTTGTACAAATGTGGATTCTCCATCCATCTCCTCAAGTGTGTCAAAGAGTCCAAGTTCGCCCACATCCTTCATGAAATCCATGAAGGAATCAATGACCAACACCTCGGAGGATGATCCCTCACACGGAAGGCCCAGCGAGTAGGATACTATTGGCCCACCATGCAGCACGATATGAAAGAACACGTCAAAAGTGCGATAAATGTCAGCGTCACAGGGACATGTACTTGCCACTGCCCAACGAGCTAAAAACACTCTCGTACCCGTGGCCATTCGCCTGGTTTGAAATGGAGATCCTCAGACCGTTTACCACAGAGTCGTACCAGAATAAATACATGATAATCAGCATTGACTATTTCACAAAGTGGATATAGGCAAAGGCTCTCGCCAAAATCACTGCACACAAGATACTTTTTTCTACAAGAGAAACATACTCGCCCGGCTCGCCGTACCACAAGCGATCGTCATCGACAATGGGATGTAGTTCATAAACAAAAACTTCCAGGACTTTGTTGCCAAGCTAGGAACCAAACAACATTTCACTTCGGTTGAGCAACCACAAATAAACGGGCAGGCCAAAGCCGCGAACACGCTGATCTTACGAGGCCTAAAATGAAGACTATGCGATGCTAAAAAAAAATCGATCGAGGAGCTACACAACATGCTCTAGGCTTACAAAACTACACCACACTCGACCACCGGGAAAATCCCATTCCGATTAACATAGGGACTGAGGCAGTCATCTTTGTGGAGATATGAGACCCTCCAGAAGAACTGAATATACTCTTGAAGAGGAGATGAACAACTAGTCGTTAAGAGAGGATCTCAACTTGGTCGAAGAGATTCGGTCAGGAGCAGCTCTCCGAGAAGCCTCTTTGAAACAAAAGATAAACATAAGACATGATGCCAAATTAATAAAACGGGAATTCCAAATCGGCAGTCTAGTCTTGCGAAGGAATCACAAAGACCCTCATGAGGGAAATCTCTCTGCCAATTGGGAATGTCCCTATCGGGTCCGAGCAATAACAGAACATGGGCCTACTACCTTGAAAACTTGCACGGGGAAGAACTTGTTCGACCATGGAACGTAGAAAAACTGAAACAGTGTTATAGGTAGGCCTGACAGTCGGCGTCACCCTATTCAATAATGACAGGATGCGCCTGTCATATCCCAAAATTTTCCTACCTGTGTATAGCTTTCAATCGTATTTCCATCCACTGACCTCACTCAAAATTCAAAAAAATAAGCTGCTCCTGCTTGGGGTGTTACTAGGTTGAATCAAATCTCAGGCAAAGCTGTTTAGACGAGTGTATGTGTGGTGTGAACTGAGGTTCAATGGTTTTAACCTGGTTTGTCAGATAAACAGGGTTCTACTGCAAGATCTGTCAAGGTCACAGTGTGTAGGTCAGGTTGTATGTGCATGAGTTTCCAGTTAGAAGTTCTGTGACAATTTAGGTTGACAAACTACGGCAAAGTCTGGCATTTCATCAGGGTTTTATGCAAGTTCAAGTTATCTTATGACATTAAGTTACATGATATCTGAATTTAGCGCACTTGAGCTCGTTATATGGATCTTTTTCTTGTCATTTATTCGAGTAAAGATTTAAGCAGGCCAATTGTTCAAGGTGATTTCAAGATGGATACAATTTTAATCATATTTGTAGATGCTTTTGATTGGCTGCATTTTGTGCCAAAACATTGGAGTATGTGTGAATGTCATAACTGATGTTATGACATACATGAAGGGTGTTATGGAGGGTAAGTTTGAATAGCTAAGAGTCAAGTATGTTGGATGTCATGCTGAATGTTATGACATCAAGCGTATGACATCAGGGCGCGCAAGTTTTAGTTTCTGGTATTAGCTCAGGCTATACTTCAGGAAACATTTTAGGAAGCCTAGTTATCTCAGGCGACATATCAGGCGTTGCTGGGGATAACATGGAATGCCCCTGACCAAATTGGACGTGCGCAGTTTCATGAAGAGAGATTTATCTTGGGTAAATCTAATTTCTTCACTAAGGCCCCAAGGACTGTATGCTGCCTATATATACAGAAGTAGAAATCCTATTTGAAGACAATTCTTGACAGGGTTTTAGAGAACGTGTATTTGTGAGTGAAGAATTCTATTCTTCACGTGTATTAGTGTGTCTTAGGAATACTTGTAAACCAATCAATTATCTGCTGTATGATTGCATTGGTCTAGAGATCTTAAGCTGTCTATTAAGTGTGTCACTCTAAGCTTTTAAGCAAAAGTGTTGTGTCACTTGATCAAAGCTGTGAAGCAAGATCAAGGTGTGGTTGAAGTGTGTCTTCAATTTTATTTGTAACTTTGAATTGGTTGATATCACTGCTGTTATTGAGGGGGAGTGAGTTGGTAACTCAGGTCTAGTGTTAGGCTGAAGTGTCATTGGGTAGGTCTTAAGTGAAGAGTGCAAACTGGTTGTTTGACTCTGAATTAATTCTACTAATAGTGAATTTCCTCCCTGGCTTGGTAGCCCCTAGATGTAGGTGTTGTTTGCACTGAACTGGGAAAACAATTACTTGTTTTATTTTCTGTTTTCATTTACAGTTTGTCATTAAGTTTTGTTGTCTGTGTTATAGTGGATGTCATAACATCCATGATAATATCCACAGTTGGGTACCTAGAATTTTAATTGGCATCAGAGCATACACCCTGCCTGTTATTTTCTGGGTGAGATCTAGGGAAGAAAAATTCTGGTACTATGGACAAGGATATAGGATTCACAAATAGACCACCAATTATGGATGGCTCAAATTATGACTACTGGAAACCTAGGATGATAGCCTTCTTGAAGTCTTTAGACAGCAAGGCATGGAGAGCTGCCAACTCAGGATGGGAACATCTAGTGAAGACTGATAAAGATGGAGTATCTGTGTTAATACCTGAAGAGGAATGGAACAAAGAGCAAGAGGCCTTGGCTCTTGGGAATTATAAGGCTTTGAATGCCTTATTTAATGGTATAGACAAGAACATTTTCAGACTAGTGCATCATTGTGAACTGGCCAAAAAGGTTTGGGATACTCTTAAAACTACTCATGAGGGAACCTCTAAAGTCAAGATGTCAAGATTACAAATGCTGACCACCAAGTTTAAAAATCTGTGAATGAAGGAGGATGAGACTATTCATGAATTCTACATGAATATTCTTGAGATTTCCAATACCTTAGGAGCTTTAGGAGAAAAGATGTCTGAAGAAAAGCTTGTGAGGAAGACTCTAAGATCTTTGCCTAAGAGGTTTGTCATAAAAGTCACTGCTATTGAAGAAGCTCAGGATATAAGCAACATGAAAGTGGATGAACTCATTGGTTCTCTCCAAACTTTTGAGATGGGAATGTGTGGTCAGGTTGAGAAAAAGAACAAAAGCATAGCTTTTGTATCAAACACTACAGAGGACCCAGATGAAGACAATGATAAGGAGAATCTCTCAGAAGCTGTAGCTATGCTTGGGAGACAATTCAACAGACTCATGAAAAGGGTAGATAAGAAGGGTATACCTAATGACAAGAACATCTCATCTGACATTAGAAAAGAGCTAAGTCTGAAGAAAAGTCCAACCAAGGCAAAAGAGCTCAGTGTTATGAATGTGAGGGTTATGGTCACATTAAAGCTGAATATCCCTCCTATCTCAAAAAGCAAAAGAAAGGACTTATGGTTACCTGGTGTGATGGAGATTCTGAGAGTGGATCAGAAGAAGAATCTGCAAGACATGTCACTGCACTAACTGGTACATGTATGTCTGATAATGATTCTAGTGGAGATGAGTTAACTTTTGATGAACTGGCAGCCTCATATAAACAGCTATCATCAGAAGTGCTAAAGTATGTCAACTAGGGGAGAAGCATAATAAAATCAGCAAGAAGTTGGAAGCTGAGAAGAAGGAGAATCTTGCAACCATTGACTCACTCAATAGTGAGGTCAAAATGTCAAACTCCAAACTTGATCAGATGACAAAATCTGTCAGGATGCTAAACCCTGGGATTGACACTCTAGAAAAAATCCTACAGAGTGGTCAGAAAGCAGGAAACATGTATGGACTGGGATTTTTTGGTGAACAGAAACCCACCTTGGGATTCAAGAAACCAAAGGTTGAAAATCATAGGCCAAACCGGATGTCACGACCGATGTCACAACATCAGAAGAACAAAAACATGAATCAGGCAAGGAGAAAGTCCCAAAGGTGGAGGTGTCACTACTGTGGTAAATTTGGACACATAAAACCATTTTGCTTCAGTCTGCATGGATTTCCCAATCACACTCATCAAGATGCTCCTGTCAAGAAGCAATAATGGGTGGCAAGGGAGGTTGGTCTGATAGCTCATACTCCTCTAAGAGTGTCAGCTAAAGAAGACTGGTATTTTGATAGTGGCTGTTCTAAACACATGACTGGAATAAAGAATCTATTGGTGGACATCAAACCACATTCCACTAGGTATGTGACCTTTGGAATAAAGAATCTATTGGTGGACATCAAACCACACTCAAAATAATCACTTCAAGATCCACTTCAAAATTCAGATCCAAGTTTGCACGAAAACCAAATGGAAAAATGGAGATGATGATGACAAAGGATGAAGGTTTTAGCTCAAGAACTCATTGATTCCAATGGAGAATCAAAGAATTCAATGGATGAAGAGCTTTGGTGAGGGTTTTGGAAGTTGAGAGAAACTTGAGAGAATTGAGATGAATTCTGAAAATGAGAATGAAAAATGAAGATTAGATGTGTGAGGTTTGGAGTAAGTCATTTAAATACTCCTTAGGCTTGGATCCAAATGAGAGGTTTGGAATGTGGTTTGTGAAATTTGGTTTGGAATGAGGAATGGGAGTTTGGAGTGAAAATGAGGTTAACCAAAATTCAAGATGATTCTAGATCCTTCCCAAGTGTAAAATTGAACTTCCAAATGATCCAAATTAGACCCCAAAGTGACCCCCTTTGAAAATTCACGTGCAGAGGTAAAATCTGCACTGATTAATCGATTAACAGTTTGGGTTAATCAATTAACACTGTTAAAAATTCAAATCTGGCCTGATTTTGATTTGGTTAATCGATTAGCACCTTCAAAATTTTGAATTTGGCGCCTTTTGGAGGGAAATCTGCACATTTGCCCGTTTTCAGCTATTCTAAGCCCTGTTCAGTTGCTGAAACTTGCTCTTGAATATCATAACCATGAAAATGCTTGAGATAGCCTGAATGTTGCTTTCTGAGCTGAAAATACCCTGCAAAATAAAATAAAATCGGTTGCTCGACCGCTGGGCAAAATAAATGTCAGAGCCTCTGATGCTCGCCATTTCGTCTCTTGCACCAAAAATGAAAGCTAAACCACAGGAAAACCTTGACCCGTGTCTCAAGAACGCATTCTATGCAAATGAAGAAATGCGAAAATGCAAAGAAACAAAAGCCAGATGCTGCTAAAACGGAAAGGCAAATTTTGGGGTGCTACAACTGCCCCTATTCAAACAACTTGGATCTGAAGGGAGGAAAATCATTCGCTTTCAAACATTCAAGGTATAAGGTGATTGAATACAAAAGAACCCGGAAATTTGCACCCTGTGGGGATGCCAAACAGCGAATATCAACCAAGAGTTGGAATACGATACGCTGGGGATAACGATCCAATACGATCTTCATCCAAAAGATACCAACCAAGAGTTGGGATAACAATCAAAGGATACCAACCAAGAGTTGGGATAACAAACACCAGATACCAACCAAGAGTTGGGATAACAAACCCTGGATACCAACCAAGAGTTGGGATGAAACGACCAATATATACCAACCAAGAGTTGGGATAACAACTGAAGGATATCAATCAAAAGTTGGGATAACGAACCAAGGAATATATACCAAGAATTGGGATAACAACTCCCACAAGATACCAACCAAAAGTCGGGATACAACCACAGAATACCAACCAAAAGTTGGAATAACTCTCCCACAGGATACCAACCAAGAGTCGAGATAACGACCCTGCTGGGGAACAAAAGAGAAAATTAACCAAACAACCTTGTGGCAACTTCACTGGGGAAAGAGTATACTAACCAGACGACTCTGCACGGGATAAACATCCACCCCCAAGATACCATCCAAAAGACGGGATAATACCTACCCTCTGGGGATAACAACCAAGCACTACCAACCAAGAGTTGGAATCACCACAATGTCGCACCTCGAAAAATCACGGAGACATTTCGGAGAAACGACCCTCGCGCGAAAGGCGCGGAAATGCGGTTCGATAGAGTCGCCACCGAACTTTATTTTTCCCAGATAAACAGGAGAGGAAAATATCGAGAAAACCTCTTGAAACGAAAGGATAGGAACAGGGCTGTCGCAACCATGTTCCGGGTTCGGGAGTCGGTTACGTGAGGGGAAGGTATTAGCACCCCTCACGTCCGTCGTACTCGACGGGAACCTCTTAAGGTAAATGTAGGGAGTGTTGTTTAGGTTTACTTGTTTTCTTCTCGTTGTTAAAGGTAGAATTGGTAGGGTAAAAAGTCAAAGACGTAAAGGAGAGATGGGTGGTTAGATGATAGGGTGCTCGCCAAGGATTGGGGCCCTTGTGCCTACGTATGCTCATTCAGACGAGAATGAGAAATCAGAGCGTCGTAGTTCGACTACGGGAAAGGTTGGGAAATTGTGGAGAAAGGTAGAAGTGTGCTCGCCAAGACCATCACAATCTTGTGCCTACGTATCTTATATTCAAAGATGAATAAAGAATCAAAGCGTCCGTAGTTCGTGGTAACAACCACGAAAAGATGAGGTTGAATAGATTGGAAGTTTAAGAAAGAGACGAAAGAGTGACTGACAAGCAACCCAAAAGCGCGCCTCAGGAGCTTGTCACCCAAGAATTCAAGGAATGCGAGATTCCAATAACTCAGTTCTTTCGGGAATTGACTGAATAAGTTGAAGATAAAGAGTTGGATGTTTTGAAATCGAAAGAATGAACTAATAACAACTCAAGAGCGCGCCTTGAGAGTTACTCATTCGAGTATCCAAAGAATGCTAGATTCTAAGAATATCTCTCTTTCGTAAGTTTAAAAAAGTGTTTTTGAAAGGATCGAATCGAAAAATGGCATGCGAGGCCAAAAGGAAGTTGGTTGGGAAACGACTCGATGACGTGTCGAGGATTTGTTTGAAAATGAAACCGACTTGACGACGTGTCAAGGGTTAAGATTGTGAGAAACGATATTAGTCCCTGAGGGTGCCCCTAATATCGAAACCACGAGGAGTTGCGAAGTGTGTGCAAAATATGGGTTGCGAATGCGGACGAGCACTCGACTTAGGAGAATGTTTGAAAGTGATTGAGTTTGAAAAAAAAGTCGAAAGGTTGAGTGAATAACAACTCAAAGAGCGTGCCTCGAGAATTATTCACTCGAAGATTCAAGGAATGCTAGATTCCAAGAACCTCCCTTTTTTGGAGTTTTAATCGATAAAATGTTTTGAGATAATTTAAATTGAAATAAGGTATGAAAATAATTTGTAAATGTATGAGGTAAGGATATGAATTTGAATTTGAAAATGAATCTGAATTTGAAAATGATTTAGGAGAAGTGATAATTATTTGATAAATGAGACGTCGGCCTCACAACCAATTAATCAAAGTATTATCGAGATGCTAGATCTTGATAACACCATTTTTATTTGAAAATGTTTGGATGAACAATAGAAATATCACGCGGAATGCTAGATTCTTATGATATTTCTTTGCTAGAAATAGGGTATTTTAAGGAATGAGAAGTCGAATAATACACTATTTAAGGTGTACACCTCAATAATGATTGTCCAAAAAATTCAAGAAGTGCTAGACTTCAAGGATTTAATCTCTCATGATTTGATTTAAGAAAAATTATTTTAGTGAATAAAAAAAAAAAATTTACATAAAGACTAGAAAAACTATTAATTTTGAAAGTGAATTTGAAAAGAAAACATTTTAATAAAATAAGTTAAATAAAAAATTTTAGACAATAATAGTTTTTGAAAATGAATTTAAATAAAGATTAAGAAAAAAGTCTTTTTTTGAAAATAGGTTTAAAAATATTAAATATACTTAAAAATAAATTACAACATAATTATAGAAATGTAAAAATAAAATAATAAAACAAAAGGGGGTGTAATAGCCCAGCAGAGGGTTTCAGCAAGCAGATCCGCACAGTGGGCTTTAAGCCCAAATCTCAAACAACTAAACAATAGTATACAGAGTGTGCGCGAATGGAGAGGGAGTGGGGAAAGTAAACCGGTTGGGCTCGGCCCAACAAATCTCAAACACAAAAAAAAAAGCCAAAAATAAACAATCAGAGGGGAGTGCAATAGGAATACACAGGGTGCATGATCCGAAAGTGAAATGGGCCGAAAAGGCCCACTAATCCGTATGAAACAATTCATCACCTTCCTCACTTGGCCTCAGCAAACCCTAATCGCGTTCTTCTTCCCTCTCAAAATCGTTTCCGCCGCCGCCAACATCAGACTGCGCCGTTTCTTCAACCATCACCTAGCTTCTTCTCTTCCTTTTTTATCCTTTCATATCCCACTCTTCTCTTGCTAAAAAACAAAATCAAACAACAAAAACCAAACAACCGAAATTACTTCAAGTTCTTCCGATCTGGTTTATTGAATTGGAAGTTACATTCACGAAAATCCGAAGTTCGTAAGAGTTTTGTGGATCTGGAAATTTGCGTAACTCTGTTGGTTGAAGATGAAATCGGAGGTTAACGAATGGATGAATGTTATTTGGGGAAAAGTTTTGGTTGAAGGTTCGTTGATGTTACACGAGGGTGATGACGATCATAGATATGGGGAAAATGGAGAAATTGGAAGTTTGTTTGAGGTTTGTATTTGTAGATCCGAGTTGCATGTGAAGAAGGATCTGGAAATGGCGTTGTAGACCTGGGAAACTGCGGATGAAGCTATGAAGGTTGTTATGAATTTTGGACGAAATTGTTTGAGTGTGGACGAACTGGAAAACCGATGAGCATAATGAACTTATGATGAATTTCGTATGAAGGATCGAAGAAATTCCAGAAAAAAGAGTATGAACACATATGAAGGTAAATGAACATCTGAACACTTCTGGGAGAAAAAGAAAAACGGATGAATATGGTTATGAACTTGTGAAAAAAAATCTGGAAAAATGTTGTGAACAAGATGAATGTGTTTGAACTTTCCGGTGAGTGATGAATTTTCCGGTGTGGAATTTTGATCCGTGTGATTTTGCCGGCGAGCTAGAAGTGTGTTTGCATGGTGAAGTGGCGCCGTTTAGGGTTAGGGTTAGGTTTAGGGTTAGAATTAGGGTTTGAGGTGGCGGCTGCTAGGGTTTCAGCCCTGGGGAAACGTGTCTGCCTTTAATGCAAGAATACACTAGGCTTTATAGCCTGCTGACAAGTGGCAAAATCTGACCTAATGGGCCTGCATGCATCTGACTAGTGGACCAAAGACAACTCATTAAAAGTTGTTAATTAATTAGAAATAAATGATGGATTAATGGAAAAAAAGAAACAAAAACTGACTTTGATTAAATAAATAAAAATATTAATATTAACTAAAAAAATCCGAAAACCTAATTAAATCAAATCTAAATAAATAAACAAAAAGGTGGTAATTAAACACTAATAATCTAATAATAAAATAATAAGATAATAAATAGGTAAATAAAACTAAAATTTTTTAAATACTCTAATTAATTCTAAAAAATCCTAATAAATATTAATCTAAAAAAACAAATAATACTCTACTCTAATTAATATTAAACAAAAGGAAATCAACTCTACTATTAAATCTAATAATAAAAAAGAGAGCATCTATCTATCTTCTAATAAAAATAAAACTAAATAATTCTACACCTAATTAAACTAAATAAAATGACAAAATAAAATAAAAAGAACAAAAGGGTAGTATTTTGTAAGAAAAAGTAGAAAAAATAAAAATGGAAGCAAAATGACCAAAATGCCCCTCAGGCCACGTGTCACGTTTTAATTGGTTAAAAAAAGGTAAAGTTTGAAAAACGCCCGATTTCAGGTGGACACATGTCTAAACGGCAAGAAACGATAATGCGAAAATATTTACGAAAGGGGTAGGACAAATTTAGGGTATGACAGATGCCCCTATCTAATGGGCTTAAACCTAAGGAAATAAACTACTACAGCGTTCGTTTTCCTGAGGTAGAAGCTGATTGGATATAAAGAAGACCCTGAATTTGTCCGAAAGAAAGAGAGATGCCTGAGAGTTGAAAAAAAGCTGGATGAGGTAAAACTCTGAGTAAACTGTGAATAATAGGCAAAAAGTCGTCATCATCAAAAGGATGATGGAATGAAACACACACGGCTACCACCACCAAAAGGATGGTAGAGCAAAGCACAAATGCACAATCAGACATTAATAACCATGACACACCCCCCACCAAAAGGATGATGGAGTGAAACACACACCAGCCACTACTATTAAAAGGATGATAGGACACACAATCGCACAATCTGACATCGACGAAATGCCAGACCCACCACCAAAAGGATGACGGAGCGAAACTCACACCAGCCACTACCACCAAAAGGATGATAGGGCAAACACAATCGCACAATCTAACATCGACGAAATGCCAGACCCACCACCAAAAGGATGACGGAGTGAAACTCAACACACAGTCACTACCACCAAAAGGATGATAGGACAACCACAATCGCACAATCTGACATCGACGAAATGCCAGACCCACCACCAAAAGGATGACGGAGCGAAACACAACACACATTGCACAATCTATCATAAATGATTATGATAGACCCCTCACCAAAAGGATGACGGAGCGAAACTCACACCAGCCACTACCACCAAAAGGATGATAGGGCAAACACAATCGCACAATGTGACATCAACGAAATGCCAGACCCACCACCAAAAGGATGACGAAGCGAAACACAAACCAGCCACTACCACCAAAAGGATGATAGGGCAAACACTATCGCGCAATCTGACATCGACGAAATGCCAGACCCACCACCAAAAGGATGACGGAGCGAAACACACACCAGTCACTACCACCAAAAGGATGATAGGGCAAACACTATCGCGCAATCTGACATCGACGAAATGCCAGACCCACCACCAAAAGGATGACAGAGCGAAGCACACACCAGTCACTACCACCAAAAGGATGATAGGACAACCACAATCGCACAATCTAACATCGACGAAATGCTAGACCCACCACCAAAAGGATGACGGAGCGAAACACAACACACATCGCACAATCTATCATAAATGATTATGATAGACCCCCCACCAAAAGGATGACGGAGCAAAACTCACACCAGCCACTACCACCAAAAGGATGATAGGGCAAACACAATAATTGAAGGTTACCAACATCGAAAGGATGCAGGTTATGTTGAACCGACGAAGTTCGGCTATCACCAAAAGGATGATAGTAAGGCAATTGACAACGGTCACGCTTGCTGGGTACAACTCAGTGGGGAACCCCCAAGAGGAAGATTGAATTGAAATGAGTCAACGGGGTACGCCCACCGTCTTTGTTTGGAGATCATAGTTTTGCTGAAATGATTTCATGGTTACGCCCATGAATTCTGAAGAGGATGCCCCTGAATGGGATGAGTTTGTCTTGATATCTTGTTTTGATCAACAAAAGGTTGAACCACTTCGTGAGGGACGCTCATGGTTTTGCTTAAGATGTCCCTGACTGGGCTGAATCTTGCACTTAAGGTCTTAGGATTTGCCCAACAAAAGGTTGAACAACTTCGTGGGGAACGCCCACGGTCTTGGAATGGTATGCCCCTGACTGGGCTAAATGTTGATTTGAATATCTGATCAACCACGAGGTTGAAATTCGTCATGGGGGACGCCCATGGTCTTGAAAAGAAATGCCCCTGACTAGGCTGATCCTTGCTTTGAAAATTTTGAAATTTTGTGGGAGAAACCCACAATCGCAGAAGATTGCCCCTGACTGGGCTGATGAATGCTTTGAAGCTCTTTGAAAATCGTGGGATAAACCCACAATCTTGTGAAGGATGCCCCTGATTGAGCTGATGATGGTCTTGGAAACCCTCAAGATTGATCCTGGACCTTGATTTGCATATGCTAATGCTGGATGTAAACGATGTTCCATAACGAGTGGATACAAATACAAATGCTGACGCGCGGAGATGTAAGAGTTGGGGAAGCATGATATGATTGGGTATGCATATGATGCAAGACGCTTATGATAGCGAATGCAATGCGTATGATGCGCATGTGATTGCAGACGGGTAATTGGAAATGCAGGTGGAGACGCTAGCGTGGTGGACTTTGGGTATTTGCCAATGCGGATTGGACTTCGGGTGGTGGGAGGGATTGACTTCCTCGACACGCAGTTTATTGAAGTCGTCACGATTGAAGCAGAAGATGATGCTCTGGATGCCCCCAAGTCTGGGCACTTTGTGGTTTACTGTGAATTTGCTTCAGAGAAGGTTGCAGCTCTGCCTGATGATCGGGATGACTCGGCCTTGCCCCAGTCTAAACTTGTTAACTGGTCCGCCCCAGGTTAACCAGCTCTGACATATGGTGGTTGAACTCGGATGACTTGCCCTTGTTCGAGTTATTGAGTGGTTTGCCCCAGCCTGTGGATTTTGAAGTGACATTTGTCTCGTGTACGCCACTGAAAGTCAAGCTCTTCCTCGATTTCCCCTTGCTGGAGTGTCTTTGAATACCTAACACTGATTTGCAAATAAAATTGAACATTCACAAATGGTAATAATTAATGCAAAGTTCAATGCAAGTTTTGAAAAAGTGTGTCATTTATTGAGGTGTCGTGATAGTAAAATGAATGGACCGTTAGTCCAAACATTATGATAGTTTTGATTGATGTGAAAGATATAGCAAGGATAATAACACCAATGCTGATGATTATCAATCATATGAGGAGTCAGGTTACGCAACCTCGCAATAGTATGCTTTCAGAAGAAACCTCGCCTCAATTAGGTCTTTCGAGGGTTGTAACATGGTCTGGTTCGCGGTTATGAAACAAAGGATATTAGGCTCAAAGTATGATTTGTACCCACCCCTTCTTCTTAATGATCTCCAGTCCTACGCTCAGTTAATTCTACACTTGTCTTGACGGTATAAACTTGATAGTCCAAGGTTTGCTCGAAATGACAGTCATCTTATTTTGATGGATGTCAGTGCCCCTTTGATCTGGGTGGCCACTGAGTTTTTGTTTTTGTTGAGGGTTTCGGGGTCCTCTTTTACTTTTGTTTTGATCCCTAACTTTTGCATGGATTGACTTTGCTTGTCAAATCCATCGGGATTGCCTTGATTTTGCCTAAGTCCCCTCTAAGGTGTTTGACTTAGCAGACTTTTGATTTTTTTGATTTTGTTGTGACTGCCATAGCATGGGTCATTGATGAACAACCGTCTTCTGGATTTTACTTTGTTGATTCGAGTGCGGAGTTGAATTAACCGAACACTACCCTGCCCCAGGTTGAGTGTAAAAGGTTTGAATATCCGAAGGAAACTACTACTGCTAGGCTCAGAGTGGTTTACTAGGGATTAACTCCTTATATCTCCGGTGTATGGGGAATTGAAACAATGCATGCACATCATTGATGAGATTACGTCTGAAAGCATACAGTTTGCAATTATGGGTATCTCGTTTTCATCATCCTCCCTCAAATCATGTTAAACAACAGTGAATAGAGTGGAGTGAATAAATGTGTCGGTGATAAGTGAAAATGAGTGAATACGGCATAACTAATTCAAAACATGCATAAACGATACATTAATGAAAACCAAATACGAATGACAATTGTTTAAAGCGTACAATACTTAAACAAACAAAGACAAAATATAAGAACTGCGAATAATGAAATGGCGACATGACGACCTTCTTTGGGATAAACTTGACTTGACTGGATTCGATGTTGGCACTAGCTGGCCGATGGCAACGGATCGTTGATGATATTCGGAGACTTTCCATTGAAGTTGATAGCATCCCTGTCGATCATGTCTTGAATTATGTGCTTGAAAGCTCTGCAGTCCTCAATGGTGTGACCTGGAGCGCCCTTATGAAACTCACAATGAGCATTTGCATCGTAGTCGGCAGGAATGACAGTTGGGGGAGCCAAATCTCTTGGAACAATAGCCTTTTTCTCCATCAACTGAGCAAAGATACTAGCATATTTCATTGGCAGGCGATCAAAAACTCTATCTGGCCTCCATGTTCTCTGCTGACGTTGTGGACGAGTACCTTGTCGTTGCTGAGTAGCTTGCATTTGATGTTGCTGAGGAGGATATTGGTATCCTTGCTGATTGTAGGCTTGTTGCTGAGGAGCCCGTTGCTGTGGCATCTGAGCTTGCACTGCTTGAATAGATGGCTGATAAGGCATTGGAGCATATTGCGCAACAGCAACATACGGATACTGGTAGTAAGGAACTTGATAAGGCATAGGAGCGGGAGCTTGTTGAGAAGCTTGCCCTTTCTGCAAAGAGATAGCATTTGTCTCGCCTTCTTTCTTCTTGTATCCGTTGAAAGGCTTCTTGGCATTGGCCTGGCTGTTAGGACCTCCTGAGAGCTTTCCACTCTTCAACCCTTCTTCAATTCTCTCACCGACGATCACCAAGTCAGAGAATCCAGCGGAGACACTACCGATCAGCTTTTCGTAGTACTGGCCTTGCAAGGTACCCATGAAGATGTCAATCAATTCACAGTCAACAAAAGGTGGATGCACCCTTGCGGCTAGCTCTCTCCATCGTTGCGCGTACTCCTTGAAGGATTCGCCATCCTTCTGAGTCATACTCTGAAGTTGAGTACGATTCGGAGCAAGATCGGTGTTGTACTTATATTGTTTGACAAATGCATCGGCTAGCTCGGCCCAAGTGCGCACACTGTTACGTTCCAACTGCATATACCATTCGAGTGATGCCCCAGACAAACTGTCTTGGAAGCAATGAATCATGAGCTTTTCATTTCTGGCATAGGCAGCCATCTTGCGACAGTACATCTTCAGATGAATGTTTAGGCAACTGAGACCCTTGTACTTCGAGAATTTGGGTACCTTGAACTTGGGAGGAATGACAACATCAGGTACCAAGCACAATTCCAAAGCACTGAAAGAATTTGAATTGTGCCCCTCCATGGCTCAGAGTTTCTCGACTAGATCTCGGCACATTTTCATGGCTTCAGAATCCTGAGCAACAACAGGACTGGCAATGGGGATAGCAGCATGATAGTTCTGAACGTCGTCATACTGATCCATCAGAGTATCTTCGATATGAGGAACCGGGATTTGCACAACAGTAGGTTGGGCTTGCGGGATAGCTCCAACAGTAACTCCAGGCGCTAGGATTGGCTGAGAAGTGGTCCCTTCGACTGCGTTATTGAAGTTCAACGGCATCCCATGAGGATTTGGAATTGGAACCAAAAGGATGGCAGTAGACCCTTGTCCTTGACCATTGTTGACGACAACGGCGGCTTCACGCTGTTCTTCCTCTCTCCTGGCCGCGAGGATGGCTTTGAGGATCTGGTCAATCTTTCCTTTCATAGAATCCAACTCTTCCCTGAAGGCAGCTTGCTCCTGCTGAATTTGCTCCATCATTCGTCTTGTATTGGCTCTAGTTGTGTACTGGTGTCGAGGAATCAGCTTGATTTACTGGAGAGGAAGGAACGAAGACATAAGATTCTGTTGAATGACTGGAAATGCAAAATGCACAACATATGAAATGCAATGCGAATGATATGCAAGATGCAATGCAAGATACAAGATCCAGGATCCCAAGATCATAGTTCGAACAGCTCCTGAAGCTGGTAACTGTGATAGATAAATAACCATAATTCCTGCTCAAGGAAAATTGACAGGTACAACCTATACGGGAAGATCTAAACATTCTACCCATAAACCCACTTACGGGATGGTTTCTACGTTTGGTTCCCAGGATCACGGACACTAGTCGTATTAGCGTCACGCAACAGGCTGGCCGTATTATGACGATAATAACGATAAGGTCTCTCATGAGTGGGGTCCTCGTGCTAGGCACACAAGGAGCGAGTCCTTGGAGACTAACACTACACGACCACCAATATCGGAACTGGTGCTAACAAAAGGTTCCCAGAATCACGGCCCTTCATTAATCAAGTCGTGCAACAGGCTAGCCGTGTTACAACAAGATCTACGAATAGGTCTCCTCTGGAGGAGCTTTCATGCTAGGCACACAAGGAGCGAATCCTTGGTGACTAACACTACTCGACTACCAATTCTAAACTATGTGTTCTCTCTGCTTTTACCAAAGCTCGGGCGTAGAGCCTTACTCATGACGTCATCCCAAGAACCAACAGGCCAAGATAACAAGCATAAATAAAATCCACAAGAGAGCAAATACAAAAAGAAAACAAATAAAAAACAAACACTCCTCACAAACCAAAAGATAGGCTCGACTCTCTCTTTGCATGGAGCAAAATGTCCACAGCAGAGTCGCCACCTGTCGCACCTCGAAAAATCACGGAGACATTTCGGAGAAACGACCCTCGCGCGAAAGGCGCGGAAATGCGGTTCGACAGAGTCGCCACCGAACTTTATTTTTCCCGGATAAACGGGAGAGGAAAATATCGAGAAAACCTCTTGAAACGAAAGGATAGGAATAGGGCTATCGCAACCATGTTCCGGGTTCGGGAGTCGGTTACGTGAGGGGAAGGTATTAGCACCCCTCATGTCCGTCGTACTCGACGGGAACCTCTTAAGGTAAATGTAGGGAGTGTTGTTTAGGTTTTCTTGTTTTCTTCTCGTTGTTAAAGGTAGAATTGGTAGGGTAAAAAGTTAAAGACGTAAAGGAGAGATGGGTGGTTAGATGATAGGGTGCTCGCCAAGGATTGGGGCCCTTGTGCCTACGTATGCTCATTCAGACGAGAATGAGAAATCAGAGCATCGTAGTTCGACTACGGGAAAGGTTGGGAAATTGTGGAGAAAGGTAGAAATGTGCTCGCCAAGACCATCGCAATCTTACGCCTACGTATCTTATATTCAAAGATGAATAAAGAATCAGAGCATCCGTAGTTCGTGGTAACAACCACGAAAAGATGAGGTTGAATAGATTGGAAGTTTAAGAAAGAGACGAAAGAGTGACTGACAAGCAACCCAAAAGCGCGCCTCAGGAGCTTGTCACCCAAGAATTCAAGGAATGCGAGATTCCAAGAACTCAGTTCTTTCGGGAATTGACTGAATAAGTTGAAATAAAGAGTTGGATGTTTTGAAATCGAAAGAATGAACTAATAACAACTCAAGAGCGCGCCTTGAGAGTTACTCATTCGAGTATCCAAAGAATGCTAGATTCTAAGAATATCTCTCTTTCGTAAGTTTAAAAAAGTGTTTTTGAAAGGATCGAATCGAAAAATGGCATGCGAGGCCAAAAGGAAGTTGGTTGGGAAACGGCTCGACGACGTGTCAAGGATTTGTTTGAAAATGAAACCGACTTGACGACGTGTCAAGGGTTAAGATTGTGAGAAACGATATTAGTCCCTGAGGGTGCCCCTTATCGAAACCACGAGGAGTTGCGAAGTGTGTGCAAAATATGGGTTGCGAATGCGGACGAGCACTCGACTTAGGAGAATGTTTGAAAGTGATTGAGTTTGGAAAAAAAAGTCGAAAGGTTGAGTGAATAACAACTCAAAGAGCGTGCCTCGAGAATTATTCACTCGAAGATTCAAGGAATGCTAGATTCCAAGAACCTCCCTTTTTTGGAGTTTTAATCGATAAAATGTTTTGAGATAATTTAAATTGAAATAAGGTATGAAAATAATTTGTAAATGTATGAGGTAAGGATATGAATTTGAATTTGAAAATGAATCTGAATTTGAAAATGATTTAGGAGAAGTGATAATTATTTGATAAATGAGACGTCGGCCTCACAACCAATTAATCAAAGTATTATCGAGATGCTAGATCTTGATAACACCATTTTTATTTGAAAATGTTTGGATGAACAATGGAAATATCACGCGGAATGCTAGATTCTTATGATATTTCTTTGCTAGAAATAGGGTATTTTAAGGAATGAGAAGTCGAATAATACACTATTTAAGGTGTACACCTCAATAATGATTGTCCAAAAAATTCAAGAAGTGCTAGACTTCAAGGATTTAATCTCTCATGATTTGATTTAAGAAAAATTATTTTAGTGAATAAAAAAAATAAATTTACATAAAGACTAGAAAAACTATTAATTTTGAAAGTGAATTTGAAAAGAAAACATTTTAATAAAATAATTTAAATAAAAAATTTAGACAATAATAGTTTTTGAAAATGAATTTAAATAAAGATTAAGAAAAAAGTCTTTTTTTGAAAATAGGTTTTAAAATATTAAATATACTTAAAAATAAATTACAACATAATTATAGAAATGTAAAAATAAAATAATAAAACAAAGGGGGGTGTAATAGCCCAGCAGAGGGTTTCAGCAAGCAGATCCGCACAGTGGGCTTTAAGCCCAAATCTCAAACAACTAAACAATAGTATACAGAGTGTGCGCGAATGGAGAGGGAGTGGGGAAAGTAAACCGGTTGGGCTCGGCCCAACAAATCTCAAACACAAAAAAAAAGCCAAAAATAAACAATCAGAGGGGAGTGCAATAGGAATACACAGGGTGCATGATCCGAAAGTGAAATGGGCCGAAAAGGCCCACTAATCCGTATGAAACAATTCATCACCTTCCTCACTTGGCCTCAGCAAACCCTAATCGCGTTCTTCTTCCCTCTCAAAATCGTTTCCGCCGCCGCCAACATCAGACTGCGCCGTTTCTTCAACCATCACCTAGCTTCTTCTCTTCCTTTTTTATCCTTTCATATCCCACTCTTCTCTTGCTAAAAAACAAAATCAAACAACAAAAACCAAACAACCGAAATTACTTCAAGTTCTTCCGATCTGGTTTATTGAATTGGAAGTTACATTCACGAAAATCCGAAGTTCGTAAGAGTTTTGTGGATCTGGAAATTTGCGTAACTCTGTTGGTTGAAGATGAAATCGGAGGTTAACGAATGGATGAATGTTATTTGGGGAAAAGTTTTGGTTGAAGGTTCATTGATGTTACACGAGGGTGATGACGATCATAGATATGGGGAAAATGGCGAAATTGGAAGTTTGTTTGAGGTTTGTATTTGTAGATCCGAGTTGCATGTGAAGAAGGATCTGGAAATGGCGTTGTAGACCTGGGAAACTGCGGATGAAGCTATGAAGGTTGTTATGAATTTTGGACGAAATTGTTTGAGTGTGGATGAACTGGAAAATCGATGAGCATAATGAACTTATGATGAATTTCGTATGAAGGATCGAAGAAATTCCAGAAAAAAGAGTATGAACACATATGAAGGTAAATGAACATCTGAACACTTCTGGGAGAAAAAGAAAAACGGATGAATATGGTTATGAACTTGTGAAAAAAAATCTGGAAAAATGTTGTGAACAAGATGAATGTGTTTGAACTTTCCGGTGAGTGATGAATTTTCCGGTGTGGAATTTTGATCCGTGTGATTTTGCCGGTGAGCTAGAAGTGTGTTTGCATGGTGAAGTGGCGCCGTTTAGGGTTAGGGTTAGGTTTAGGGTTAGAATTAGGGTTTGAGGTGGCGGTTGCTAGGGTTTCAGCCCTGGGGAAACGTGTCTGCCTTTAATGCAAGAATACACTAGGCTTTATAGCCTGCTGACAAGTGGCAAAATCTGACCTAATGGGCCTGCATGCATCTGACTAGTGGACCAAAGACAACTCATTAAAAGCTGTTAATTAATTAGAAATAAATGATGGATTAATGGAAAAAAAGAAACAAAAACTGACTTTGATTAAATAAATAAAAATATTAATATTAACTAAAAAAATCCGAAAACCTAATTAAATCAAATCTAAATAAATAAACAAAAAGGTGGTAATTAAACACTAATAATCTAATAATAAAATAATAAGATAATAAATAGGTAAATAAAACTAAAATTTTTTAAATACTTTAATTAATTCTAAAAAATCCTAATAAATATTAATCTAAAAAAAACAAATAATACTCTACTCTAATTAATATTAAACAAAAGGAAATCAACTCTACTATTAAATCTAATAATAAAAAAGAGAGCATCTATTTATCTTCTAGTAAAAATAAAACTAAATAATTCTACACCTAATTAAACTAAATAAAATGACAAAATAAAATAAAAAGAACAAAAGGGTAGTATTTTGTAAGAAAAAGTAGAAAAAATAAAAATGGAAGCAAAATGACCAAAATGCCCCTCAGGCCACGTGTCACGTTTTAATTGGTTAAAAAAAGGTAAAGTTTGAAAAATGCCCGATTTCATGTGGACACATGTCTAAACGGCAAGAAACGATAATGCGAAAATATTTACGAAAGGGGTAGGACAAATTTAGGGTATGACACACAACACTAACCGAAATTTAAATGGCGAGGCAACTTCGCTGGGGAGGTATACTGACAAAAAGTCGAAATCATAAACCAGGAAACAAAGGTTACCAACCAAGAGTCGGAATAACGTTAACAAGACGATCGAACCGGATATTACGACCTTACTGGAGAATCAAAGACTACTAACCAAAAGTAGGGATATCGTCAACCAAACCTTACCAACCAAAAGTTGGGATGACAACTCCATTGAGGAATAGATGAGGACTACCAACCAAAAGTTGGAACAACAACCAATCAAGCAACAAACTATCAACCAAAAGTCGGAATAATAACTGCAGGGGATAACATCCAACCAAAAGTTGGGAAACAAAGCTACTAACCAAAAGTTAGGATCACTCGGACAACTTATCATTGACTAAAAGTATGAACAAAAGCTACTAACCAAGAGTTAGGATTGCCAGGAAAAATCCTCATCGACCAAAATTCGAAACATGAGCTACAAACCAAAAGTTAGGATCGCCGGGGACGCTAAATGAAGCTGACTCCACCACAGAAGACTACCAACCAAAAGTTGGGATGATCATCCAAAACTACCAACCAATAGTTGGAATAAAAGGCTACTAACCAAAAGTTAGAATAGAAGCTACTAACCGAGAGTTAGAATAGGAGCTACTAACCAAGAGTTAGAATAGCCGAACACGCTAAATGAAAACGAGCTGACCACAACAAAGGTTACCAACCAAAAGTTAGAATCCCTCGACTTTGCTGAGGAAAAAAAAGGATTAACCACCAAAAGTTGGAATAACATCCAAACACCAATGGGTCACCAACCAAGAGTTGGAGTGAAACAAAGATGACCAACCAAGAGTTGAAATAAGTACTCTGCAAAGGGAATCAAAGATTACCAACCAAAAGTTAGAATAACAAACACAATAATTTGGACTACGTTGGGGATTACCAACCAAAAGTTGGGATAACGCACCCAGAACAGGCAGGCAACAGAATCAACCGACTCACGACTTGCAAAGAAACATCCGATAGGGAAAGAGAGGTTCAAACAACCGACTCTGCCAAGGAACATCAGTTTATTAACCACTCAGTTGGGGGAAAATGTCCGACCAACAGACTCGACCAGGGAAAACAACACTCGCAAGCGATTCTCCTGGGGAGAACGAAACATTTAACCGAACAACCCAGCTGAAGAAGAAGACATTTAACCAAATGACTAACTGGGAACAATCCACCAACATGAATAACACAAAGATCCACCCTGCCACGGATAACACGAAAACCCCTTGAATCAAACAGCCTCTGCTGAAAAGATAACCGGTCTTAAAGGTACCAATCCTAACTTATGCTTCAATGCATATGTTTGAAAATGGCACAATGTTCCATAAGAAATGGAAATGCTACGCATTTGGGAGGATGCTATGCAAAAATGCAAATGCAAAGGGACCACCCCAGCAGCATAAATGCTGGAGAGAAGCGACCAATTCTGCCGGGGAGAAATAGGACGTGCCGAGTATGATTGGACTCATACTGGGGAACAAACAAGCCCTGGAGGACCTCCTTGTAAAGCACCTATTGGATACAACCGTTCTAAGGAGAACAAAAATCCACTCTGCCGAGAATCAAAACTCTGTTGAGGAAAATGTCCTTGACGACTCCCCGGGATAAACTCTTCTAGAAAAACTCTACCCCGCTGGGGAAAACACCAAACATTCCACTTAGTGGGGAAACAAAGACAATGCTGACTGCTCCACTTTGCTCGGAAGGGAATCCGCCATTTAGGGACGTACAAGTAACAAACCGCCCTACTTGGGAATATCAGAGACTTCTACTGAGAACTCCACTCTACTGGGGGATGGATCACGCCCTGCTCAAACATTGTTATGTCGAGGGAATCAGAACTAAACTCTGCTCGAGGAAGAAAATCCTGAATACCAATATTACTGGAAAGATACCAGAACGTCGACTCCGTTGGGGAAAGGGCATCAAAGACGTTGCCTCTACAGGAGAATAATACTGGATTGCGATCTACCCTGCCACCGAGGGAATATCCTTCAACCTACTTTGCTGGGAACATGCTGCTAACAAATCCACCCTATTGGAGATTAGCCTTTGTAGGAAGTCAAAGCTTTCTTCTGTTGGAGATACACTACACACCCCCGCTGGTGACAGTACTTCTGATTCACTGGGAATGATTGTGCCAAGTACGGTTGGGCTTTTGGTTTTCTGTCGAAGGTCGGGTACAACCAATATTGGGAAATGCTTTGTCTGACTTCCTAACATTCGTCTTGAACCTGAAGGTCGACTAAACCTGCTTGAGTAACTCTGCTAAGCCTTGAAAATATGGGGAGGAACAGTTCCTTCATTTTCAAATTTTCCCCATCCTGTGGGATCTCTGCAAAAACTTCCTCACGAGAAGACTTGAAATCCATGTACCCTGATGGGTTGACATGAACGGCTTCAGCACTTTGAACCTTGAAGAGGTACTTCAAGTTAATTTCCTTCTAGATAAGAATAACTCTTGGTTCTCGGGGTAGTCTGTTCTAGCCTTGCAATGACCTTGCCCCTGACTGACTGATTTATGGAGCAGTACCCTTGGCTAATCTTTGAGAGGTTTAATGAATCTCAACCTGATTGCCCCATATTAACTGACTTTCGGATGGCTGACTCCCATGATATGATCATTTGATATAGCTTGCCCCGGTTCAATGGAGTATTCAGGAGTTCTGTATTCTATCAAGATCAAACTTTCCACTGTGGAAACTCTCCTGATGTCAAGTGCTTATCCGCAAGTAAAACAAATTGTTCTGCACAAAAGATACATTAATGCAATGCATATGATACTTTTGAAATCCAAGTCTGTTCACTGGAAAAAATTGTGACATATAGTGAACGAATCACTTATCAGAATGCCAACCTTAGCACCAACCTGATAAGAGGAATCCTTTTAGGATTCAGTTTCGACGCGATCTTTATCGAAGTATGCTTTCGAAACAACCATGCTTCAATTAGGACTTTTGCAGGTTGTAACTTGGTCAGGTTCATGATTTGAAAGAAAGGATATAAGGCTCGAAGCTTATTCTAACCCACCCATTCTCCTTGATATTCTCCAATCCTATGTTCAGCTAATTCGACACTAGTGCTCACCTTTCAAAGGTTGAGTGGCAAGAGTGATGGTTCAGGAAACCACAAGTTTTTGGAGTGACAATCACTCTCTTTTTGTCTTTTGGTGCTTGGAGTCACACAACTTGTTTGTTCGAGGATTTTTCTTTTGTAATCCTTTTTGCTTTTCTGCTTTTTCCCTAACTTTTGCCTGGACTGACTCTTTTGAGCTTCGTTTGATTTCAAAGTCCAGCAGGATGCTCTAATTTTTGCCTAAGTTGCTTGTTTTCAAGATTCAACTTAGTGGGCTTCTTCTTTTGATTCTTTTCTTTTTCCTCTCTTCTTTCTCTTTTTTTTGAATAAATCGTGTGACCCCGGCTTGTCTGACTTGTTGAAGGGATTATGGCTGTTTCACTCCCTGGTCGGCGAGGGATAACCACTGTGATTTTTTAGGCACGACCTATAGAGGTGTGATTGATCCTCTAACGAGAACACTCCTTTTGCAATTTGGACGCTTGGTCAAATTAACTGACACCTACCCTGCCCCGGTTTAAGATTGAGGGTTTTTTCGTTTTTCAGAAGGAAACTCCTACTGCTAGGCTCAAAGGGGTTGACAAGGGATTACCATCCTTATACCTCAAGTGTTTAGGAATTTGAAACAATGCCTATACATCATCAGCAGGTTTCATTCAAAAGCATACAATCGGAAGCTTGCACGTTTTTCAATTTCGTCATCCTCCCCGGATTCCACTTAAACAAGCGTTTGACATCAATAAAAACATTGAGTAAACACAAATGGATTTAATCAAAAACCTGCGTATTCATTTCATTATCATTATCAATCGAAAACAAACAAGTTTTACAAATGTGATTTGCACTTAAATAGAAAAGAAACTACAAATGCAAATAAGTGACATGATAAAACAAAGATTGCCAGCTTTTGGGAACCGGGCTTTCAAATCTTGACTTGCTGCTGAATCAGCCACCTTCAGAATTGCTCGTCTAAGTCAATCTGATGCTCTTCCGAACCTCTGCCATCGGTAAATTCTTCCACAACATTAACCGCTGAACCCACATGGCTGGACGAAGGAAGATTGTTGATCTGGATTCTCTGAGGTGTGATTGAAAACCTATTGGAGTCTAGCAGAGTCTGAATCTTTCTCTTAAGCACCTTACAATCCTCGGTTGAATGCCTCTGTGCTCCAGCATGGTACTCACAACGGGCGTTGACATTAAAACCTGGCGGATACGGAGGAATCTCTGGGTTAATCCTCTTTGGCACTATCAAACCACCTCTTATCAGATCTAGAAACATCTGAATGTACGACATTGGCAACCGAGTGAAATACCTCTTTGGCTTCTTTGGTCTTTGTCGGGCGTACTGACGCGGATGATGACGGCATGACTGTTGAGTATGGCGAGAAAATGATATCTGATACAAAGACCCAAAAGATTGTTGACTCTGAGCATTTGAAACATCTGAAGACTGGGTCTGAGGTATCAGGGACTTCCTTTGTTTAGGTACTTTCATCCTCAGGCCTGGCTTGGGAACAAGCAACAACTGTGGGCATGAAGATTATGAGATTACAGATTGCAATACATACTCCTGACCTGATGCAGCTTCAGGGGAGCGAATAGGTACATCCACCTTTTTTGCAACGAATGGGATAGGATCACCTGGTACGCTTACGCCGCCCAGCGTGAACTCAATTGCCTTTGAATCAATTAAGTCCTGAACTTTGTGCTTAAAAGCTTTGCAGTTCTCGACACTATGCCCTGGTGCCCCAGAATGGAAATCACAACGGGCACTTGTATCATAGCCTGGTGGTGGCTCGCCAGTAAATGGAGCCAGAGTCTGAAGTTCAACCAATCGAAGTTGAAGCAAGAGTTGCAGCAACTGAGCATAAGTCATAGGGATCTGGTTGAAGATTCTGCCGGGCTGCTTTGGCCTCTGAGCATACCTCCTAGTGTTAAGATTGTCTCGGGAAACAGGAGGTAGCTGCTGAAGGGGAGAACCTAGAAAATCAAGTCGTGCAAACGATCTTTGAGGCACACCATGCCTTGGGAGAGGTTCCACAGATAAAGGTGGGACAACCATCTCTGCTGCAACTTCAGGCACCTGATCGCCCTCCTTTCTTAGCACGTTCCTCATTACCTCTGTGATCAGGCCCATCTGAGTCTTCAGCTGATGAACCTCCTCCTTAAGCGCCTTCTGATCCATGCGCAAGACTCGCATGCCCATCATGAATTGTCCCATCTGGCTTTGGACTTCCCTCAACTCTGCCCGAATCTGATCCATTACTCTTCGCTGATTCCCTCGAGTTGAATATCCGTGGAAACTGAACTCCTCAATCCTGTTACTTAAGAAAACCAAGCAGAGATAAGAACACGAGGCCCTTGAGAACCACCTGCAATGCAAATGAGAATGCAGGATGCAAAATGTAAACATGTCTATGTATTCATAGGGAGATCTCCCCCTTGATTCCAGTTTCAATAAACAAGAACAGCAGGGATATATACAAACACCATAATAACCTTCTCCTATATCAGGTAAGATCCTTCCTGGAGGTTTCAAAGATGCCAGGCTCAACCATGGAGATCATACCAAATAAAGGCCCTAACTTAGGTGTCAAAAACTTGTATACAACAATTCTCCCTCTCTTCAGAAGACCAATACCAGAATCAAAGGAGAGACGAGAACCTTTCGAACACATAGACATGCAATGTTAAATGCAGGATGGTTATGCAGATGCAACCATGGGATCAAGGTATGCAATGCTCAAACTCGTTGATGTGTCGTTGACTGAATACAACCATAGCTTCACTTCGGCAAGAGAATACCGGAACCTCAGAATACCAACATATAGAAACCCACAGTATCAAAAGATCAAAGATCCGCTTTGACAAGAAAACCGGGTAGGTTGAAGGTCAATTTTCCTGCAAAACCTTTCCCCTCTCACATGTGGGTTCTAGTCTTGAAAGGTACGACATCCTATGTAGGTTGTCAGCGTCACAGACTTTCGAGAAACGATGATACGTTCACCATTTCTGGTTTGGCATCATAGTCAAACGAAGCGGCCTCACTTAGCTGAGTTCCCAAATGAACGGTCTCCAGAGTCGACAGTCTCTCTAAGTTAATATTCCCTCAACTGCACCATACGCACAGGATAAAATATCTCCAAAGAAAAATCACATCTGAACGTGAATTTCGCACGAGCTATTGCATGGCCAAACGCCACACAAGCTCCCGCTACTCTCCACACTAATCCTGTGTGTATACTCAAACCCGGGTCTGACTTATCTCTCAATGGAACGGCCCACCCCACAACACAGCAGCAGCATAATATGATAATAAAATGCAAATCCAATTGTTAGTTCCATGGTTCTATGATATAAAATTGTCCATGGTTCTATGATTGGCTAAATTTTGGTAAAACATGATTCTGCACTGATGTTAAGCCGGATGTTATGACATCTCCATCTGCTATGGTGAAAGAACTGCTGTGGAGTGTTTTAATGTGAATGTCATGCTGAATGTTGTGACATCCATCACGACATCTATCTGCTGTCATGACAGAACTACTGCCATGTGTGATAAACAGTAGGAGTAGTGGTGCAGCAGGAGCTGATAACAAAGCTGCTGTCATGTGTTGTAAATAGGATGTCATTATCAATATCATGACATCTGGTGTAGCAGGAGCTATGTGCAACAGGAGCTAATAAGAGCATATGACAGAACTGCTATCATGGATGCAGAAGGAGTTGATGACAAAATTGTTGTCATGGATGTCGTACTGAATGTCATGACATCATGTCTGGTATAGCAGGGGCTGCTATCTTATATCTCTTGACAAAAGTGTTTTGGTCATGTTGGATATTCCACATCAGTATGTACAGGCCAAAGAGATTTATTAAAAACAAAGTGCAGATTTAATGGGTGTTCACAAAAAGGATCGTTGATACTTTTTAGGGAACTATAAAAAATTTGTTTCTACTGTCATGAAGAAGATTCAGCAGAAGTGTTCAGCAGGGCAAGCTGGTCAGTTAAGAGGAAGTAAAACTGAATGTCATATTGAATGTCATGACATTGATCGTATGACATCAGACGTGCAGGGTTTGTTTTTCTGTTATGATACCTGATATATCTCAAGCTAAATTTCAGGAAACCTGTTAGGGTTCCTTGGTCATCTCAGACGAGATTCTAGGCAGTATCATGACCTAATTTGACAGCACCTTGATCGGTGGAAATTAGGTTTACTTTATTAAACCTAATGTTTGTTACTTTGGAGCAGCCCAAGCCCAGTCTGCACATCTATTTAAGGAGGAGCAGAAGAAGAAGAAATCAAGCAGTCACATCAAGAAAAACCAGAGTGTAAAATAAAGGTCTAGGGTTTGAGAGTCCCTTGTGTGTAAGTCACCCTTTGTATCTTTTAATACATTGTGGTAGACATATTTGTGAGTGAAGAGGTTTGCTCTTCACGTGTGTCTAGGAGTCTTAGGATTCCTTGTGTGCCAAGCAATTGTTGGTTATATAATTGCTTTGGTTATTGTGTATGAACTGTTGTGTTCATTCTGTCACTCAAAGCTTTGAAGCAAGAGTGTGTCTCACTTGATCAAAGCTGTGAAGCAAGATCATGGTGTGTGTTTGGAGTGTATCTCCACAACTGTTTTGTAACTGTAAGTGGACATCACTGTGTTGTGATTGAGGGGGAGTGAGTGGGTATACTCAGGTCTAGAGTGTCTCTAGGTTGAAGTGTCATTGGGTAGAGATTAAGTGAGAAGTGTAAACTGGTTGTTTGACTTTGAATTGATTATGCTAATAGTGAATTTCCTCCCTGGCTTGGTAGCCCCCAGATGTAGGTGTTGTTGACACTGAACTAGGTAAAGAATTACTGGTGTTATTTATCTTTATGCATTTACAATTCTGCATAATTTAAATGGTTAGATAAATAGGTCTATCAGCCTGCAGATGTCATAACAGAGGTCATGATGTTGGTCATGACATTGGCACAATTTAAAGAAATTTAAATCATTCATGGTCTGTCCTCGTCCTTGTTGAGCAGAGATCAATGTTCTTGGAACACATGAGATCTGCATACCAGAATTTCAATTGGTATCAGAGCAGGCATCCTGTCTGTTCTGGATGAGATCTGGGGAGATACTTTCTGGTCTTTTGGAACAAGGAGAATCTGTAGCTAGTTTGGTAATCTTGCTAAATGTTTGAGCTATAGCTTATGGAGTGAAGGAGTCTATGCATCTGCTGCTGTACCCTCTGATATAGGATTCATGACACTCAGCTGTATCATTTGCCAAAGGAGGAGTGGCTACTTCTGTCCTGTAGGATGGTCTGACATCTTGTATAGGGCTTGTTAAAGATGTTCTTTTGATGGTTCCGCTGCATATTCTTCTGATGAAAGAACTCTGGTAGCCCTGGGAGAAGACTGGCTCATATACAGTTTGATGTATGGTTGTGGCAGATTGCTGGAAGTTGTGCTTAAGCTGTTTCTTGGGTTGTTCTACTGTGTGGGAGGTGATTTATTTTCACCACTCATGACTTGCAAGGAGTCTATCAGCAGAGGAAGTCATAGAGAGGTTGAGTCAAGGGTGGAAGCCTTGTTGTTTCAACATTAAAAATAGTTATACTAAAGAATACTCTTGGTATTGCTGAAGTGTAATCATCTGGCTTTCTCGACAAGTTGTATGGATTTAAGATCAATCTCTATTTGTGGAATGCACAATAATTGATTATCCATAATGATCATTATTGTCAAAACCCAAGACTGTCTTCTGGAAGAAGGATCTGCTCTGATGTTCAACCAGATGTTAAGACATTCCATCAGCAGAGATTGTGCAAAATTCTGTTGATTCAAATAGTGAATCACAGGTACCATACGCTTGTGTGGTAGGATCTAACCTTATTCTAGTAAGTTTCCTGGAAAGAAACTAAGACTAGAATGTAGTACTGGTGGAAGTAAAGATGAAGACATTCGTCTTGGATCAGGTTATGATCTTTAAAGTTTCTTGGCAAGAAACTGGTCTAGAAGATGGTGCTGGTAGCTCTGCTTGGGTCAGTTTATTTCTGATCTAAGTGCATGGGAGCATGAGATCTTGCTCAGCTTCGAGGTCAAGGATAAGTGGCAGTTATCTTTGATTTTCTGAAGAAGTCTATACTTAAGGAAAGCGGGAATCCTTTTGTAAAGACTTGTGTGATCCTTCCTCCCTAAAAGAATCAAGCCTTGGCACACTTGGTTTCTCTAAAGAGGAGTTTTCTGGAGTAAATGCATCTTAAAGGTAGCTATTGCAGAATACAGTCTGTCTACTCAAACTAGCGGTCAGTAATGATGAGGCTCTTCTAAATGGCATAACGAAGGACTGAATTCATCAGCAGAATGTCTTATCAGATGTTGTGACACCCAGGAGTAACTTCAGGGCATCAATGGATGTTGTGGTACATCAATTGAAGATAAGTTGATTTGCTCAGGTATGAGTGGAATTGATACTATCTCATGCAGTTTGCAGGAGCTGTGTGAAGAAGGAGATGTTACAGGTCCAAGTCTTGGTGTATTTAAGCTGTCTTGGAGCTTGTAGGATGTGAAAATCAAGCTTGCTTAGATTTTCTAGAGCTCTGAAAGATGTTGAGTAACCAAACAGTGGCATTTGGTTATGTAAGCAGTGTGCCTCAGAAAACTACTCTTGTGCAGAAGGGTAGTATTTGAAGACCAAAGAAGGTGATGGGTTTGTTCATGATTGGAACTAATTACTCTTGTGCAGAAGGGTAGTTGGTTGAAGACCAAAGGAGGATCTGGTTCTGTTCATATATTAGAGCTTGTGGTAGAAGCCCTAAGTTGTGTATGGAAGATTACCTTCGTTTGGGGAGGTATTTGATCAAGCTGGTGGAGCTGTGCTCTCTGAAGATCCTCAGATTGGATTACTGCTCATATAGTAAGTCCAGTATGGGCACATAAAGAACCATGAAATAATGTGTCTGTAATATGAACCATCTGGGTTGTGAAGATCTGTTGTGGAACTTGTGATTCACATCTTGACTAAGAGGTACTCTAACCTGTCATATGTGAGAATAATAAGGTAAAAGAACTATCTTGGAGGATGATGTGAAGGAATTATACAAGACTGGAATGGATAATTGGTTGATTGCATCCTAATGTGGCATACGGAAGTGATCAAGTCACTAGGCGACTCAGAAGTGTTCTAACTCATCATACGGGAGAATGATGAGGTAAAGAATGTTTTGGAGTATGGGAGATCCATCTTAAGCTCTAGAAAGAAGTGGAGCAGGTTGATACCCTCTCACTAAATGAGCTTGAAGGGAGTCTTGAGATATAATGTGGTGACCTTGGAGCAGCTTTTATCAAAGATAGAGGGAGAACTTTTGTTTGATGAGTGTACTTTTTTCTTGTGGTTCAAGCAGTAAGTGAATGCGTTCAACATGTGTGTTGAACAGAGAATGAGTTCTTGAAGACATGAAGATGTGTCTTATATTTTCCATTCACGTGCACTGGTTACCCTTGATATGGGGAGTTATACTTCTATCCAGGATTTGTTGCTGCAAGAGTGATGGTACCAAGATTGTTTGTGGTTTCAAACAGTTTGGGATTTTATGAAGATAGAATGTCAGACAAGATGTTGTGACATTGGGTTACTGCTCCAAGCTCATGGTTAACATGACAAGTGCCTTCCTTTTGGTTCTGTCCTTAGGATGTCCATGGATCCATTCAAGTTTGTAGGCCTCTACCCAAGTGTGTCTGGTGAAGATAAAGATCAAGACATCATCAGCTCTGATCATGAGCAGATGGAAGGACCTTTACCCTAACATCTTGAAGATCTTACAGATAGTTATCCTGCATCTCTTCTGCTATCTGTGAATCAAGGAATGAAAAGCTGCAGTGTGTGAATATGAAGATGATGAAGAGAGTCTTTATGTGATTGGGTTTACTCTCTTAGGGGGAGTACTGATTATGTATGACAGGGGGAGTTGTGTACCTGTCTAATGTGCAACTGCATTACTTGTGTTGGCATTATGCTAATATGAAGCTGAGTACAAAGACTGCTGAAGCTTAGTCAAGCTTGTGTCCTTGGACCACTAGTGAGAATATGTGTGTCTCAAATTGGGGATTTAAGATCAATTGTTACGTGTGGCAAGTATTCAATTGATTATCTCTTAATTAGTGATGACAAAAGTGTCACTCCTAAAGGTGCAGCTTCAGACAAGGCAAGAACTCAAGATCCAATGACTAGGTTCAGAGGATGAATCTATGAGGAGTTCTTACTGTGGAGGGGTGTTTCTCATCATGATGAAGCATGGTTGTGTGTCCCAGCTACTGATGGATCTGGATAAGAGGAGAGGTAGTCCATGCCTTGGTGCTTCCAGTCTGACTGATAAAGCAGGATATTGGATGAAAGAATTATTTCTTAAAGTGCTTAAGAATAATTTTTGTAATGTCAGACAGGGTGTCTGAACATTGTGTCTCTGAGGAAGCTTCATGAGAGTTTAGTTCTCATTATGTTTCTCTAGGGAATGTAGTGACCTGTGAAGCTGCTGCTGTTATTCTCCTCTGAGATCTGCAAGAGGATTTATGTGGAAATGGTAAGTCATATATGAATTCTCAAGGAGCTGTGGTGTTGCTGCAGTGGTGTAGTATTCATATTGGTTGGATCAAGCAGCCTGTGAATCTCTTGGGAGATGTGAGATGACTGGAGGACAACTGAATCCTGCATTGAAGCATGATGCTTCTAATTCAGTGTGTGAGCTTAGCTCTGGTTGATATATGTACACTTACTCTAATTTTTGTCAATTTTTGACTAAACCAAGGGGGAGTAAAGTGTTGTTATCTAGTGCTACTCTAAGAAAAGAGTAGTGGTGTGTAGTTGCTCGCTGATTGCAACTAGTAAGGGGGAGCAAAATAGTTTGTGTAAACTACTGCTGCTGCCCTGATAAGTTGTTTTAGCCAAAATTTTCCAAAGGGGAGATTGTTAGTTCCATGATATAGAATTTTCCATGGTTCTATAATTGGCTAAATTTTGGTAAAACATGATCCTGCACTGATGTTAAGCAGGAGGTTATGACATCTCCATATGTTGTGGTGAAAGAACTACTGTGGAGTGTTTTAATGTGAATGTCGTGACATCCATCACGACATCCATCTGCTGTCATGACAGAACTACTGTCATGTGTGATAAACAGCAGGAGTAGTGGTGCAGCAGGAGCTGATAACAGAACTGCTGTCATGTGTTGTAAACAGGATGTCATTATCAATATCATGACATCTGGTGCAGAAGGAGCTATGTGCAGCAGGAGCTAACAAGAGAAGATGATAGAACTACTATCATGGATGCAGAAGGAGTTGATGACAAAATTGTTGTCATGGATGTCGTACTGAATGTCATGACATCATGTCTGGTACAACAGGGGATGCTATGTTATATCTCTTGATAGAAGTGTTTTGGTCCTGTTGGATATTCCACATCAGTATGTCCAGGCCAAAGAGATTTGTTAGAAACAAAGTGCAGATTTAATGGGTGTTCACAAAAAGGATCGTTGATACTTTTTAGGGAACTATAAAACATTTGTTTCTACTGTCATGAAGAAGATTCAGCAGGGCAAGCTGGTCAGCTAAGAGGAAGTAAAACTGAATGTCATACTGAATGTCATGACATTGATCGTATGACATCAGACGTGCAGGGTTTGTTTTTCTTTTATGATACCTGATATATCTCAAGCTAAATTTCAGGAAACCTGTTAGGGTTCCTTGGTCATCTCAGACGAGATTCTATGCAGTATCATGACCTAATTTGACAGCACCTTGATCAGTGGAAATTAGGTTTACTTTGTTAAACCTAATGTTATTTACTTTTGAGCAGCCCAAGCCCAGTCTGCACAACTATTTAAGGAGGAGCAGAAGAAGAAAAAATCAAGCACTCACATCAAGAAAAACCAGAGTGTAAAATAAAGGTCTTGGGTTTGAGAGTCCCTTGTGCGTAAGTCACCCTTTGTATCTTTTGATACATTGTGGTAGACATATTTGTGAGTGAAGAGGTTTACTCTTCACGTGTGTCTATGAGTCTTAGGATTCCTTGTGTGCCAAGCAATTGTAGGTTATATAATTGCTTTGGTTATTGTGTATGAACTATTGTGTTCATTGTGTCACTCAAAGCTTTTAAGCAAGAGTGTGCCTCACTTGATCAAAGTTGTGAAGCAAGATCATGATGTGTGTTTGAAGTGTATCTCCACAACTGTTTTGTAACTGTAAGTGGACATCACTGTGTTGTGATTAAGGGGGAGTGAATGGGTATACTCAGATCTAGAGTGTCTCTAGGTTGAAGTGTCATTGGGTAGAGATTAAGTGAGAAGTGAAAACTGGTTGTCTGACTTTGAATTGATTCTACTAATAGTGAATTTCCTTCCTGGCATGGTAGCCCCCAGATGTAGGTGTTGTTGACACTGAACTGGGTAAACAATTACCGGTGTTATTTATCTTTATGCATTTACAATTCTGCACAATTTAAATGGTTAGATAAATAGGTCTGTCAGCCTGCAGATGTCACAACAGAGGTCATGACGTTGGTCATGACATTGGCACAATTTAAAGAAATTTAAATTGTTCATGGTCTGTCCTCGTCCTTGTTGAGCAGAGATTAATGTTCTTGGAACACATGAGATCTGCATACCAGAATTTCAGCAATAATATACAACAGATATGTACATAAAGCAAAAATAACTGCACAAGAGTAAACACCCAAAGACGCAACAGACAAGCGCAAGGACTGACTCGCATAGGGAACCAGAGATTCTGGGTTCGATCCCCAGCAGAGTCGCCAGCTGTCGCAACTGTGAAAAACAGAAGAGTCGCCATTGTTCGTTATTTATCCCAAAGATAGAGAAAGGAAACGATCAGAGAAAACCTGACGAAAAGGGAAAGACAAGGTCGTCGCAACCAAATCTTGGGTTCGGAAGTCAGTTACACAACGGGAAGGTATGAGTACCCCTCACGTCCGTCGTACTCGACGGGATCCACACTTGTTGTCTATCTAAGGGTGTGTTTAATTTATCTACGCTATAGGCTCATAGGATAAAAAGAAAAGAAAAGAGACCCGGCAGAGCATCGCCGCTCTGTGCCTACGTATTCCCTCGTGCAATGGGAAAGTCAGAGTCAACGTAGTTTGACTAACTACGGGTGAAAGAGGGGGAAGGTTGCTCACCAAGACATTGCGTCTTGTGCCTACGTATTCTCATCTGGTATGAGAAATCAGAGCAAACATAGTTCGGGCGTACAAGAACATCGGTTGGTTTAAATGTTTTTACCCGAGTAGGGTTAAAACTTCGTTCTAGCAGTTAGGGACAAAGCCTGTTTGCGGTAGAACCAAAGCTTAACAACACTCGTTTTTATGAAAAAGGTTTTCCAATTAATCCTGAAGGAAAAAGTTTGATATTTTGTTTTGTGTTTTTTAGTGAAGTGAATTAATTCGGTTTGTGATTCACGTTGCACTAAAGACTATGACATAGGAACGAATGTGTCGCATATCGTCCCCAAACGGGACGTACACTAAACACTCTAGACAAGCGAGAGGAGACCCCTCACTCATCATTCCCCATGTGCTTAAGGATCGTAGCGTACAACATTTATCGCATTTATTAGATGAATTAGCATGTGTTTTGAGATGAGAAGAGAGACGCACGAAAGGTCTAAGGGAAACTCGGTCCTAATGTTGTCATGCAAAGTGGACCTAAAGTTTGGATTAAAGAGGGGAAAATCTACCCTAATGTTAGCATGCATGGTTTGAACCTAATGTCTATCCTAATCCATCTTGAACAAGAAAGATTAGAAGTCCTAAAGGAACATGGCCAAGGAAGACAAAAGAAGAAGAAGAATCAATCACAAGTAAGAGATGCAAACATGCAATGCACAATACAAGCAAAGGGAGGAAAAAGTGTGGGCAGCAGCCGCCACAAGCGCGTCTCGACCTCTTGAAAGCAAGCAAATAATGCAATGCAAAAGAGAAGTGCAAGAAAGCAAGCAAACATGCAAAAGCAAGCACCAAAGAGAAAGGATGGAAGAAGCAGACTCCTACAACCATCGGCCAACAAACATCGGAGAAAAGTGGGAGGAAAAGAAGTGCGGGGCAGCAGCCGCCACAAGCGCATCTCGACCACTTGATTCTCACACTCAAGCAAAACAAAAGAAACAATACATCACTTCGAACAACATATATGAGAGTATGCATCCAAGTGGAAAGTAAGCACGTGTGTTGATGAAATCACGATTAAGCAATCACGAACAATGGCATATATCCAAAACATCTCACTCCTAATGCATCATATGGATTCATGATGATTTGAAGCGAAACGGTACCGAAACAAGCATGAAAAACAGCCAAAACAGACTTGTTGGAACAATGTTAATCGATTAACACTAGATTTTAATCAATTAACCACTAAAAAGCGCCTGCAGAATTGAAAATTTGATCTGGTTAATCGATTAACACCAGAAGTTAATCGATTAACACTGCTCCAACAGCAGAAAGCAGCAACAGAAAAGCACTTTTCAGCAACTTGTCACTTAAGCAAACATCCACATGATCTCATAAACAATTGCGCACGAAATTAAACTAGCAAACAGTGATCTAAACAAGATGTAAATACATCTAAACAGAAACATCACAATTCACACGAATCAAAATGAATCAAATCAATCAAAAATGAAGATCAACATGATTATGCAAAATAAGCTCAAAAATGCAATGGATCTAGAATTTCAACCTTCGAAGCGGAGAATTGTTTCGGTTAATGTTGATTTACTTCGAACATGTAGATCTAAACAAGAAATCCGGAATACTTCAAGATCCAAGCCAATTCTTGTAGTAGAAGGGGTGATCAACCAAAATCAAGCCAAATTACTCCAACTAATCACTTCTAGATCCACTTCAAAATTCAGATCCAAATTTGCACGAAAATCAAATGGAAAAATGGAGATGATGATGACAAAGGCTGAAGGTTTTAGCTCAAGAATTCATTGATTCCAATGGAGAATCAAAGACTTCAATGAATGAAGAGCTTTGGTGAGGGTTTTGGAAGTTGAGAGAAACTTGAGAGAATTGAGATGAATTCTGAGAATGAGAATGAAAAATGAAGATTAGATGTGTGAGGTTTGGAGTAAGTCATTTAAATACTCCTTAGGCTTGGATCCAAATGAGAGGTTTGGAATGTGGTTTGTGAAATTTGGTTTGGAATGAGGAATAAGAGTTTGGAGGGAAAATGAGATTAACCAAAATTCAAGATGATTCTAGATCCTTCCCAAGTGTAAAATTGAACTTCCAAGTGATCAAAATTAGACCCCAAAGTGGCCCCCTTTGAAAATTCACGTGCAGAGGCAAAATCTGCACTGGTTAATCGATTAACAGTTTGGGTTAATTGATTAACACCGTTAAAAACTCAAATCTGGCCTGATTTTGATTTGGTTAATCGATTAACACATTTGGTTAATCAATTAACACCTTCAAAAATTTGAGTTTGGCGCCTTTTGGAGGGAAATATGCACATTTGCCCGTTTTCATCCGTTCTAAGCCATGTTCAGTTGCTGAAACTTGCTCTTGAATATCATAACCATGAAAATGCTTGAGATAGCCTGAATGCTGCTTTTGAGCTGAAAATACCCTACAAAATAAAATAAAATTGATCGCTCGACCGCTGGGCAAAATAAATGCCAGAGCCTCTAATGCTTGCCATTTCGTCTCTTGCACCAAAAATGAAAGCTGAACCACTGGAAAACCTTGATCCCGTGTCTCAAGAACGCATGTTATACAAATGCATAAATGCAAAAATGCAAAGAAACAAAAGCCAGATGCTGCTAAAACGGAAAGGCAAATTTTGGGGAGCTACACATACCAACATATTTTATTGTGTAATTTAACGTTCTTCTAGATAGAGCATTTCTAATTCGATGCTTTTCATGATATACTTCTCTTTCTGATGTTTTTCCAGATTGAGTCTTTGTTCTGATGTTCTGCCAGAACTTTTCTGATGTTTTTCCATATTTTCCTTTGTGATTTTGATGTTTTTCCAGAATCTATCCGATGTTTTTCCGGATTTGTTTCTCTTTCTGATGTTTTTCCAGATTGAGTTCTTTGTTATGATGTTCTTCCAGAACTTATTTGATGGTTTTCCAGATATTCCTTTTGATTCTGATGTTTTCCAGAATCTATCTGATGTTTTTCCGGATTTGTTTCTCTTTCTGATGTTTTTCCAGGATGAGTCGTTGTTCTGATGTTCTTCTAGAACTTATCTGATGGTTTTCCAGATATTCCCTTTGACTCTAATGTTTTCCCATAATCTATCCGATGTTTTTCCGGATATGTTTCTATCTCTGATGTTTTTCCAGATTGAGTCTTGGTTTTGATATTCTTCCAGAACTCTTTTGTTGCTTATCTGATGTTCTTCCAGATATGTCTTCAAACTCTTCCCGTACATTCAATGCTTTCCTAAATGTTTCGGGTATACCTTCAGAGACTTATCTTCATCTCATGCTCCCGTAGATGTTTTCATTTTGCTTCTGGATGCAGTCCAGAGTTCATTCGATGTTTTTCCGAGTGTCTCTGGTGTGTTACAGAGTTCATTCGATGTTCTTCTGGATGTTTCTGATGTTTGTTTATCCCTGTATATTTTCCGATGATTTCTGAAGATCCCGCTTGATTTCTTCATTTAAAGGAATATCCTGTAAACTCCAGCACTTGTCGTTTACCTAATCCTACCGCCGTGTGGATTCTGTGTTACCCTATCGTCTTAGAGTGTCAGTCGGTCATGCCTGAATCCGTTGCACGGTTACTCTTGGATATTCCTCGGTGGAGGTCGTCTCGCCGTTGCCATCTCCATTCAGGATCCCATTCTAACCGTTCCTTCTAAAATGACAATCGGTCGTGCTCGCACCAGTTGGCCATCACATTAGAATTCCCTAGTGTCATGTTGTTTCCCTAGTCTGTCGTATTCCTCAGCATGGTTTGTTCGTCGTGTCTATCCCCTGTGTCGTCGTGTCGTCTGCATTTTTGCATTTATCATTCCAGCATATGCATCATATCAGATTCACAACACTGTTAGAATTATAGTTCGTTTTGTTTTATCCATAGCATTGCACATCACTGCGTCTAAGGATAAAATTTTCAGTTATCTGTATTTAAATTTCTTTCACCATGATTTCTCGAGCCTACGCTGCTCAAATCATCTGGTGAAGCTATTTAAATAGGGGCAATTGTCATACCCCAAACTTTACCCTTAGATTATTAGGTTCATTTCGCATTTCATCTCATTCTGCATCGCATTTTAACTGACCGCTAACCAGTTTGTCCAATCTGTTGGTTTTATTTGCAGGAAAATCACGCTGTGTGCGATTTAGTTTATGAAGGGCAAAAGAGACTTATTTGAACTTATCAGTTACGTCAGATTTAAATCGTGCAAGATGATTAATTGTTGAATTCGGGATTTGGAACGTCAAAGCTTAATCAAATAATTTTAATTGGATGAATTTAATTAGACAAATTTATTTAGATGAGTTTCATCAGAGGAATTTAGTCGGTTGAATTTAATCGGGTGATTTTGATCGGTGGAACGTAATCGAGCGAATTTAGTTGCTTGAGTGTAAGCGGGTTGATCAGTGCATTTTAATGCACCTTCCTCTATGTTTAGACTTAGGAATTTCTACAGTTTAGTTTGTTTAATTTCCTATTTTATGATGTTTTTTCAATTTAATTTATTTTCAGCTTTATTTAATTTTCGTTTGTTATTTTTCAGCATTAGCAGCTTTTAGTAAAAAATTCATAATTGGAGCTACATGAATCGGATCGAGGCGTTCTACCAGTCGTTGGAAAGCTAAGAAAAAGATCTACAACTTTCATGTTGCACAAAGGATATGATTCGAATTGCTTGAGTCTCGAATAATTCATTGAAGTTTCTGACTTGTGATAATGTAGTTTTCCTTGCGGGCCTAGTTTAGGTTTCTGGCCCAGTTATTTTCTATTTAAGGTTGCTGCTGTGATGCAAAACATTCACCTAGTTTATTTTCCGAATTTTGCTTTGTTTTTCATTGTTTTCATGGCGAACTAATCCTAAGGGAAAATCCGCCGGTTTTGAATCCCGTAATTTCTTTGAGGTTTATTTTCAATTCAATTGTGCTTTATTTCTTTTAATCTCGTTCCAAATTATTTTATAATTTCATTTGCTTAATTCGTTATTATAAGATAAATTGGATTTAATTTGGTCGATCAATATTCCTTAACTCAATCGCGGATTAACTTAGCTTTTTCGTTAATTTGCGCAAATCTTTAACCGTCTGCTTAATTCGGTAATTAGGAATAAAAGTCGTGCGATATTGTCGACGCTTGTTCGTCAATATTGCAATCGAATAGGAATTGAAACCTTTTTGAAAATATTGAATTGTAATAACCGATGATAAGTTGGGAGTCGAACCGATGGATTTACCTGTTTTTGATCACTTATTTCAAAACCAATTATTTATGCCTTTTTCTTTCTTAATCGCATTCTTAATCAAACAACCCCCCTCCCCAATTCGTCTCAATTGGATATTTTAAATAAGAATCCTTGTGAATCGACATCCAAGTTACCGTCGCTTTACTATATTTTTCAAATCGCTCGGTTTTGATTCGCGCGCGACCGCAAATCAAATTGGCGCCGTTGCTGGGGATTCTTATCGATTTAGCCAATAGTCTAGTTTTAGGTTTTGTTTGTTTTAATTTTCTGTTTTTTTGAGTTTTTTCTTGAGTTTCCGCGTCCAGCCGCCCGTTTCTCGTCCGACCGAGCCAAAAAACCTGGTTTTGGGCAAATCGCCTCCTTTTCAAGATCTGTTTCGTGCACTTGAAGCAGAAAAATCGTGCGCCAAAAAACCCTTTTTACTATTTTTAATTAATTTTTTCTGTTTTCACCGTCTCGAAAAAATTCAAAAAAATTTCCAAAATTCTTATTTGACCTAATTAGATTAAATTTTGTGTTTTCAGATTTTTTTTCGATTCTATTTTAACCCTCTTCTTTCTTTGATTTTGATTCTGACCTACAGGGACATTATGTGAATTATTAGAATTGTTGTTGCATTGACAATCCTGGCCACGAGAGCTTCCTGTCCAGACCTAGCTGATTGCGATCCTGAGATTGAGAGAACCTTGCATGCACGCCTTCGAGATAATCAGGCCGGCCCTAGTTCACCATCTCTTGTCATTCTTGATTATGATCCTTTGTCCACCATGGCTGAACAACGAACACTAAGGGAGCTTGCTGCCCCCGATGTTAACTATAATGGACTGTGTATTGAATATGCTAACCTTGCTGCTCCCTTTGAGTTAAAATCTGGACTAATACATTTGTTGCCTAGATTTAACGGTCTTGTAGGTGAGGATCCACACAAACATCTCAAGGAATTCCAAATTGTTTATTCCATCCCACTCAGGCCTGAATGAATTACGGAAGACCACATCAAGCTGAGAGCCTTCCTCTTTTCTCTACAAGGTGCAGCCAAGGATTGGTTATATTATCTCGAGCTAAATTATGTTGCTACTTGGAATGATCTGAAGAAGGTATTCCTAGAAAGGTATTTCCCTACATCCCGAGCAGCCTTGATACGAAAAGACATTTGTGGTATTAGACAACGAGATGAATCGTTGGCTGAATATTAGGGAAGATTCAAACAATTGGTTGCGAGCTTCCCACAACACCAGATCACCGAGCAATTATTGATTCAGTATTTCTATAAAGGCTTAAAACCAATGGATAGAAATATGCTAGATGCTGCTAGTGGTGGTGCACTTGTCGATAAAACTCCAGCCGCTGCCAAAGCTCTGATCGAGAACATGTCGCTTAACTCCCAACAATTCACAACGAGAGAAAATTCTGTTCCGATGAAGGGTGTGAACGAGATTCATGTATCTTCTCATGTTGCCCATTCTGGCAAAGCCTTCGAAAATAAGATGAGCGAGCTGAAGGAGTTAGTGCAACAGTTGATAGTGGTAGGTAAAGCCCAAGAAGCCCAAACAGTGACAGCAAGATTGTGTGGTATTTGTACCTCTCCCGATCATCCTACGGACACATGTCCCATTCTTAAAGATGAAATTCCTACTGAAGTACCTCAAGCATATGCAGCAGCCCTATACCATCAAGGTAACAACCAGAACCGGTACAATATTCCTGATCTGTCCACTAATAGATACCATCCAAGCTGGAGGAACCATCCCAACCTCCAATATGGAAACCAGCCCTCCAACCAAAAACATTACCCCAACCAGCAACAATTGTCGCTGCCCTTGCCATCACCATGATGCGTCAGCAAGTGCACGGAAATATCGAAGTAATATAAAAGATTGTCGAACCCACAGAGACTAATGTCAATCTACCATTATCTATTATTACGGCGTAAAGCTAAGGCTAATGGAATTAGGAAAGTTGAATGCGAATGAAATTAAATGCAAAGGAAATAAAGACACCTGGTTTAAAGAAAAAGCGGTAAAGGGATATCGGTATGCAAGGACTTAGTTATCGGGGATTCGACAGGTCACCGGTGCTTTTTACTCTTTGAAAACACTTTTAAGAAGAAAATAACGGTTTAAAGACCTTTGTCTCACGATGGTTGTTGACGCTAGTCGCAACTCTAAGGCAGAACGTATGCTGTCGCTATCCCGTTTGGGGTTAAAATTACTTTTTGAAAACCATTAAGTTCTAATCCCTTTTAAAGCACTGTCACTGTTTTTAAAATGAATGCCTAGTTTTTACTATCTAGTCTTAGCCGCAGCTGTCGCTTGTTGGTTCATACCTTTATGAATTTCCCACTGTCGTGGCAAAACTACTTTTAAATAAGTTCTCGCTGTCGCGACGAACATTTATTTAGAAATTAAGATTAAAAACTACGGCCAGAAAGGTTGTTTGTAAAAAGGGAAGGTACCGGTTACTACTGAATCCTGTCCTACTAATTCGGTTACATACCGATAAAACTAATTTAGCTAGACATGATAATTAATGCAAACGGAAATAGACATAAACAACTGAATAATAAAGCATGCATTATGACAGAAATAAAGTAGTAATTCAATTAATAAAAACCTGTAAATTGTACTGATCTCAAATCCTTGGGTAGTCCCCCACAATGTCGGCAGGATTCTACTTTGGCAAGAAGTAAAAGGTACAGGAACGAATAAAACCATACAAATGGGAATAAAAGGAAAAGGAAACGGGAAAATAATGCAAGAACGTAAATTCAGCTTCAGTTGGTAATTTCGGCAGCACTTCGATACGTCGAAGGCTCCCCCAGAAACTCTGAATCTAAGGCCTATTTATAGGAGATAATTCATTCTTCAACTTCCAGAGATCATGGGTGAGTTATGGAGGGAGTCGGAGTAACTTCCAATAGTGGGCAGTGAGTGGAGAAAGTGTAGGAAGAAATTAAGTTGAGAGTGATCGTGGCTACTTCTGATTTGAACGTACTGATATTTTGTCTGCGTGACGCTCGTCATGAAATGTGACGGTCGTAATACGCATGACGGTCGTAAGGGTTATGTGACGACTGTCATATCAGAAAAATCCGTATCTGCTGTTTTTCATCTGTTTTCCTTCCATTTCTTCTTCTTTTCTTTCTTTAGTCCAAATTCTCCCCAATCAGCTAAACGAAGTAAATTAATCATATAACAGAATATAAATCAAGATAAATTAATAATAGTCACAAATAAATGCATGTAAATCAAGCCAAATAAATGATATGATTTCGCGTTATCAAACACCCCCACACTTAAACCATTGTTTGTCCTCAAGCAATCAACCAACACGGTGAAAAAGAAATAAGCATAATTTGAAACAAGGACACGATGAGACTCTAATCATACGTGGTTGTTAGGCTAATGTTATATCGACAGGTACTAAATATCAATACCAAGGATACCATGATGACACAATTTCAAAAACTCCCTACTTATGCAAACTAACCTGAGTCATGCCATTATAACTCAACCTATACCTCATGCTCTCTTTCACCCCATTTCATTCTAATGCAATCACATTAAGCTCGTTATCCATACACATTCATGGTAAGTAAACTTGTTAGTGACTATGATCTCATTGATATTTCATTCTTCTTTGCAAATATGCTTAAGCATCAATTGAACTTAAAATGTTTGTACCGTTGGGCTAAGTGATCGGGTGAGGAGCACCTAACTTAGAAGGAACAAGTCTTTTTCTTCATAATTTTTCTTCTTATTTTAAACTAGAGATCATACACTTATTTGCATTGGTTTCTTACTTAGTGTGGTTGGGATGGTGCTGACTGCTTAAATAAACTACTTAGGGATTACTAAAAGAACTGGAGCTTTAAGGTCTCGACGTAATGGGTACTCAAGTTGATTTTGCATATTTAGGGGGTTAAGGGTGTCAGGATGATATCAATTTTATCAAAACTTTCCCAAGTTTTTTCTAACATAGCCTAAACAGCCTATATACTTTCAGAGTACCATGTCATGAATCAAAAAGTTTTTGTTGGAGGTTAGAATTTTGAAATTTTGAAATTTTGGGGAAGTTTGAATAATAGGTGAAAATCACGCATAAAGACTCGACAACACATGCACAGACTTTGACATATTAGAAACAACAGTAAATCAAGCTAAAACGCGATAAAATGAAAGCGGTAGAGTTCCTCCCCCACACTTAAACCAAACATTGTCCTCAATGTTTTAATAAAAGGTGGAAAAAGGAAAGATAGAACCTGTATGAATGCTACTGCGTGCTAAATCCTCTATGGTCTTGCTCTTGATGTCTATGTCTTTGTTGATCACTTCTACTTCGGCGACGAGCATTTTGAGATGCCTTAGTTTGTATAATTCTTGCACCAACTCATCATATTACTTACTTCCAGAGGACGTACTCATCATCAGTGTCACCACCAGCAGCAACACTCGTAGGAATGTCCGTGGGCACAACTCATCATCATGTAGAGAGTTTTCGCCTAGATATAGCTAAAGCGTAACAAGCGATACATTTCTTTATTTTCTGCAAATGTAAACAAACAAATTAAAATAAAAGCCTTGTGGGTTGCCTCTCATACAACGCTTTGTTTAACGTCGATAGCTCGATGGCTAAGGAGTGCAAGTACTCATGGTGGTTCTTTCGAGAATGGTTCCTCGATCGAACTTTGAATAGTCTTCGGTTTCCATGGCCACTTATCAAGCCATCACTCAAATCCCTCACCTTTTCGTTTCTTTCTTCTGTAGGGTGGTTCCTTGTTTTGAATGCGTGGTGGTGGTTCGGGATCTATCCTGCGTATCAGCTTTTCAAATTTGGGCTTAGTTATTTCATCCACCACCTCAAGAATTAATCTTACCCTTTTAACAGTAATGATGACCCTAGTTTCACGGTCCTCGAATTTTCTTTTCCTATGAGGGACCTTAGACAAAGGTGCATTGGTGTGGGTATTTTCCAGTACCTCTACATATGTTTTGGATTGGGAGTTTACCTTAGCTTCCACAACCAATTGTGAGAAAGAATTAGGTGGGGTATAGGGAGGAGGAGCAACAATGGGTGCTTCTTTCTCTATCTCTTCGACAACCTCCCTTTCGGGTGGTGTCGGTGGATTTTTCTCAACAATTATGCTTGTCTCACCAAAACTCTCCTCAGACTCATCATCACTCTCCCTAGGATATTCTATTTGTTCTTCATTACTAGTGGTTACAACATTCACATGGCTCTCAAGGAAGGGTCCTAGAGATGTTTGTGTAAGCAAAGAGGTTTGGGTCTCCAAAGCCTTGCTGTGAGTCACGAGGGAATCGACTATAATGCTCATCTGCTTAAGGTCTTCATCAATTTGGAGATGTTGTTTTCTAAAATCTTCATTTTGGAGAGTTTGTGTCTCCACAAAGCGCTCCATCATAGATTCTATCCTAGAGTGAGTAAAAGTCTCTTCGAATTCTTCTAGTAATAGTTCAAGGTTGGATGTATCGAAATCTTGCATTTCCTCAAAACATTGGGAGTCGTCATCATAGAGGGAATTTGGGTGAGAATGTGTCGTATTGAAATCTTGTAATAATATTTCGAGGTCCGATTTAAACGGATCTTGTGGTTCCTCGAAATGTTGGGGGTGGTAGTTATAAGGGAAATATGGGTTATACATAATGATTTAGATAAGAGTGCCTTAGTCTATACTATGCAACAAGGGAATCACAATATTGACTGTTGGTCCCCGGCAACGGCGCCAAAAACATGATGCATCCGCAAGTGCACGGAAATATCGAAGTAATATAAAAGATTGTCGAACCCACAAAGACCAATGTCAATCTACCGTTATCTATTATTACGGTGTAAAGCTAAGGCTAATGGAATTAGGAAATTTGAATGCGAATGAAATTAAATGCAAAGGAAATAAAGATAATTGGTTTAAAGAAAAAGCGGTAAAGGGATATCGGTATGCAAGGACTTAGTTATCGGGGATTCAACAGGTCACCGGTGCTTTCTACTTTTTGCAAACACTTTTAAGAAGAAAATAACGGTTTAAAGACCTTTGTCTCACGATGGTTATTGACGCCAGTCGCAACTCTAAGGCAGAACGTATGCTGTCGCTATCCCGTTCGGGGTTAAATTTACTTTTTGAAAACCATTAAGTTCTAATCCCTTTTAAAGCGCTGTCATTGTTTTTAAAACAAATGCCTAGCTTTTACTATCTGGTCTTAGCCGCAGCTGTCGCTTGTTGGTTCGTACCTTTATGAATTTCCCACTGTTGTGGCAAAACTACTTTTAAATAAGTTCTCGCTGTCGCGACGAATGTTTATTTAGAAATTAAGATTAAAAACTACGGCTAGAAAGGTTGTTTGTAAAAAGGGAAGGTACCGGTTACTATCGAATCCTGTCCTACTAATTCAGTTACATACCGATAAAACTAATTTAGCTAGACATGATAATTAATGCAAACGGAAATAGACATAAACAACTGAATAATAAAGCATGCATTATGACAGAAATAAAGTAGTAATTCAATTAATAAAAACCTGTAAATTGTACTGATCTCAAATCCTTGGGTAGTCCCCCACAATGTCGGCAGGATTCTACTTTGGCAAGAAGTAAAAGGTACATGAACGAATAAAACCATACAAATGGGAATAAAAGGAAAAGGAAACGGGAAAATAATGCAAGAACGTAAATTCAGCTTCAGTTGGTAATTTCGGCAGCACTTCGATACGTCGAAGGCTCCCCCAGAAACTCTGAATCTAAGGCCTATTTATAGGAGATAATTCATTCTTCAACTTCCAGAGATCATGGGTGAGTTATGGAGGGAGTGGGAGTAACTTCCAGTAGTGGGCAATGAGTGGAGAAAGTGTAGGAAGAAATTAAGTTGAGAGTGATCGTGGCTACTTCTGATTTGAATGTACTGATATTTTGTCTGCGTGACGCTCGTCATGAAATGTGTCGGTCGTAATACGCATGATGGTCGTAAGGGTTATGTGACAACCGTCATATCAGCAAAATCTGTATCTGCTGTTTTTCATCTGTTTTCCTTCCATTTCTTCTTCTTTTCTTTCTTTAGTCCAAATTCTCCCTAATCTGCTAAACGAAGTAAATTAATCATATAATAGAACATAAATCAAGATAAATTAATAATAGTCACAAATAAATGCATGTAAATCAAGCCAAATAAACGATATGATTTCGCGTTATCACACCACAGAATCCTCCACAAGCTGCAACCACTGCTGCCCCAGCTTCCGGTCCTTCAATAGATGATATTGTTAAGCAATTGGCCACAAATACCCTCCAATTCCAACAACGGACAGAATCCTCCATCCAAGCCTTGCAAACACAAATATGACAACTTGCCACCTCGGTTAATGGCATCCCACAAGCACTAGGATTCAACCAACTGCCATCTCAAACTGTGCCGAATCCTAATGCTAATGTGAGTGCAATAAGTTTGCGATCCGATAAAGTTACAGATTCTGCCCCGAAAAAAATTGATGATGATTCTGATTCTGGCCCGAAATTTATTGTTGAGCCTTTTGTTACTGTTGCGGGTGAACCTTCTGCTGTTGCGGAAAAACAGTACGAACCTCGCATAACGTGCCCTCACCGAGTGCAAAAAAATAAGAACGTCCTTGAAGAAGACAAAGAGAGATTTCAGATGTGTTTAAAAAAGTGGCGGTGAACATCCCGCTTCTTGATGTGATAAAGAAGATCCCAAAATATGCGAAGTTTCTTAAGGATTTATGTACTCACAAAAGGAGATTGAAAGGGAATGAGAAGGTGAATATGGGAAGGAATATTTCAGCCTTCATCCAATCAAATGATGCCGCTGAAAAAAAAATTCAGCCCTTTTCCTGCAGCCCATGCCCCAAAAATGCAAGGATCCAGGAACTTTTGCTATCCCTTGTACCATTGGGAACAGTAAATTTGAAAATTGCATGCTTGACTTAGGAGCTGGTATTAATGTTTGCCTACTTCTGTTTATAATAATCTTGATCTTGGTCCATTGCAGCATACAGGTTTAATCATTCAGCTGGCAAATAGAAGCAATACCCGCCCCACCAAAGTTGTAGAAGATGTCCTCGTGCAAGTAAATGACTTGATTTTCCCTGTTGATTTTTATATTCTTGACACGGAGGGAGAAACAAAGTCAAACAAGGCACCCATATCTCTCGGTAGACCGTTTATGAAAACGGCAAAGACGAAAATCGATGTTGATGATGGCACGATGTCCATGGAGTTTGGTAATATTATCGCAAAATTTAAAATCTTTGATGCAATGAGACATCCCATGGAAGAACATTCAGTATTTCAAATTGAGTTACTATCTGACTTAATAGACGATGCACTCCCCGAGTTTTTATCTGATTTTCCGTCTTTATTGAACTATGATGATACTTTCTCCTGTGATGTATGCACTGACACTAATGTTTGCTCTACTTGTGCCGAGATAAATGTTGCATTGCAGGCTGATACTTTATAGGTGGATACATTTCCCGACGAAGTAATTTGTGCGATTGAAGCTCTGGACGTCCCTGCTGCCCCGACCGTCCCATCCATTGAGCAGCCCCCTTCTTTAGATCTCAAACCTCTCCCAGAAAGTCTCAAATATGCCTACTTGGACATAAATGAGAAGCTCCCTGTTATCATCTCAGCTAACCTTGATTTCGATCAAGAAAGTAGGCTTTTGCAGGTTTTAAAGAGGCACAAAAAGGCAATAGGGTGGACCTTGGCGGACATTCCAGGTATTAGCCCTGCTAGGTGCATGCATCGGATTCTACTTGAAGAGGGAGATAAGGTAGTAAGGCAGCCCCAAAGGAGGCTTAATCCTTTAATTATTGATGTGGTGAAGAAAGAGGTAACCAAGCTATTGCAAGCAGGTATCGTATACCCTATCTCTGACAGTAACTGGGTGAGCCCAGTGCAGGTTGTACCAAAGAAATCTGGACTTACTGTGATAAAAAATGAGAAGAATGAACTTGTTCCCACTAGAGTTCATAATAGTTGGAGAGTTTGTATTGACTATAGGAGATTGAACCAGGCGACTAGAAAGGATTACTTTCCTTTGCCATTCATTGATCAGATGCTCGAATGACTTGCAGGTAAATCACATTACTGTTTTCTTGATGGTTTTTCAGGTTACTTTCAAATTCATATTGTACCTGAAGACCAAGAAAAGACTACCTTCACGTGCCTTTTTGGTACATTTGCCTACAGGAGGATGCCTTTCGGCCTTTGCAATGCTCCTGGCACTTTCTAGCGGTGCATGATTAGCATTTTCTCTGATTTTATCGAAAATTGCATGGAAGTATTTATGGATGATTTCACCGTTTATGGCTCTTCTTTTGATGCATGTTTGAACAGTTTGAATATGGTTTTAGAGAGATGCATCGAAACCGACCTTGTTCTAAATTATGAAAAATGCCACTTTATGGTGGAGCAGGGGATTGTTTTAGGACACATAATTTCTGAAAAAGGAATTTCAGTTGACCCTGCCAAGATTGGTGTGATTTCTACATTGCCTTACCCATCTTGCATTCGCGAGATTCGTTCTTTTCTTGGTCATGCAGGTTTCTACAAGTGCTTCATAAAGGACTTCAGCAAGATAGCTCTTCCCCTTTCAAACTTGTTGAAGAGCGACGTGACCTTCACTTTTGATGAGAAATGCAAGCAGGCGTTTGATTTCTTGAAGAAAGCATTAACCTCCGCCCCCATCATACAGCCTCCTAATTGGAATCTCCCTTTTGAGATTATATGTGACGCATCTAACTATGCAGTTGGAGCGATCCTTGCACAAAGAGTAGACAAGGCTGCCCATGTTATTTACTATGCTTCTAGGACGTTGGATCCTGCACAAGCTAATTACACCACCACCGAAAAGGAACTTTTAGCGATTGTTTTTGCTCTTGACAAATTTAGACAATACTTGCTAGGTTCCAAGATTGTTGTTTTTACTAACCATGCAGCTTTGAAGTATCTCTTGAAGAAACCCGAAGCAAAACCAAGATTAATTCGGTGGACGTTGTTGCTCCAAGAGTTTAATGTGGAGATTAAGGACAAGAGTGGCGCCGAGAACCTAGTAGCTGACCACTTGAGCAGAATAGAGCAAGACGCAGACCCTTCTCCCATTCAGGATGACTTTCCTGATGAGCAGTTGCTACTCTTACAAGGAGTTACTCCTTGGTTTGCTGATATTGTTAATTATCTTGTTGCTAGTGTTTTTCCTGTAGGTGCATCTAAGGCACAATGTCACAAACTCAAGAGTGATGCCAAATATTATGTGTGGGATGATCCTTATCTTTGGAAATTCTGTAGTGAACAGGTTATTAGGAGTTGTGTCCCCGACTATGAGATTGACTCAATTTTGAATTTTTCTCATGCCACTAAAGTAGGAGGATGTAACACCCCATTTCTACCCAAGGCATATTTAAAATAAGTCAAAATCAAAGTGCACGAAACTTGTACGCATGACGGTCGTCATGGACTTGTGACGGTCGTCACACAGACAAAAACCTGGGCGTCACATTTTTCAGCTAGCAGAAGCATGCATTTTACCATTTAATTTAACTAGGCAACATGCATTCAGTAATGATACATAGCACATGAACTTGGATGAACATACGACAGCTTGCTTAACATATCGAGTTCTCAACATTTTATTAATTTGCAGCGGAACCTAAAACACTTCCAACATTCTTAATGAATAAAGTAAAATCATAAAACTTGCAACCAACTCGATTAAAATTCAGCAAGCAATCATCTTGCATAGATTCAACGAAACAATTAGTTCAGTCATAAATTTCAGCACTACCGACCCACCGGTCCAGTGCGTACAACCAGCATTCGGTGTATTAACAAAAAAACAACCAATTCAACTAAAATACTTAGTAAAATTCAGCAACAAGAAAACATCAAATAAACAACATAAACAATCGTTCATCCCCCCAAGAGTGCTACGTATCAGAGCGACCAACGAACACTTAATCGACAAAGCGGAACTTCATTCCGAACTACCTACAAATTACCACCAGAGGAGGTAACATACAACGTAAAGGGTGAGATATCATTAATATAACATAGAGCATGATAGAAAACATGCCAGAAACTCATCACAGCACTATAAGTTTCGAAATCATAAACATCATCGACAACAACTGCAACAATCCATACCTCACGTAAAACAACATTAATATATAACTAACATAATTATGCAACTTCATGTGACTCAACAATGCGACTCAACTGTGCATATGCATGTGGTACCAATTTGGGAGACAACTCTCCACAACTCGGGACAGGGCCAACACCCCGAACCCATCTAGGAGCCAACACTCCAAATAACGCCAATACAGGCACAACCGTCGCCAATCCAGGCCAAATGCTATGCCATGAAATGCATTTATTATGGACTACAACACAACCATAGCAACCATATAACAAGGCATTATGCCTACAACCAGAATATCCATAACAGAGCATCATAACATCATACCACTCATACAACCATCACTTTCTACTCGTTCACATATGGGAACAATAACAACATAATTTCAACATTTACGACTGTTCATGTAAAGGAACATTGCAACATCGTATCAACAAATAGGAACTCAAAGTGTTCACACAAAACGGCTATTCCTATACAGGTATAACATCAACATCAGTTCTACAATTAATCTTTAACATTTTATCGTAATAACAACATTACGGCATCTTCTCACATAATTAATTACAAATCAATCACAACCAGGTAACTGTCCTTTTTGGACCAGTACCTGAAACTGGCGCCTTAGACCAACTCGGCCATCTTGACGCCCATTAGGGAAAACCATTAGAGCGTTGTACGAATAACCGTATAGCATATTCGTTCTACGTATTTGCCCATAAGGAAAACCTTAGAGCATCGCACTAATAACCACATAACACATTCATTCCTACATAGAAATCTGGTCCCATTAGGGAAACCTTTTCCTTAACATTTATCGATTAACGAAACTATACCTATGACTCGATGCCCACATGAATTCGATCATACTCCCAGTTATAGAATTGAACCCCACCCTTACCTTAGAATTGAGGCTAATTCCACGCTTTCCGATTCCGCTTCTGCTCTACGGTGATTTTTCTGCTGAAATCTCCCGAATTCGCCGATGGATGATTCTTCGCTCTCCACTTCTCTCAATGCGTAACTTCTTTTTTCCGTCTTTCCTTTCCCAAAAAATGATGTAATTGAGGGTAAAAGAGTTTACGGGAATATAATTTTTGCTACAAAATCTCATTCCACCAGAACACGTTCAAATTCTGCATAACTGCAGTTTTTGCTCGTGTGACGGTCGTCACACTCCTGTGACGGTCGTCATAGCAGCAAAATTAAATTTTTTTTCAATTTTTTTTTAGATAGAACATCTCTTTAGCTTTCCAACGCTTCGAATGGGGGTCAAATCCGACTTACGGATCAAGAGATATGATTTTTCGAAGTTTCCTAAAACTGCTACGGAATTTTACACTATTTCCCTACAATTCGACCGATTCAATTTCCTTCCTTCGATCCAAACACATACTCAACTACGAATAAGATGCAAAGAGACATAGCAAAGTCACAATTGAATTTAATCAAAATAAAACGGGCGTTACAACTCTCCCCTACTTACAAGAATTTCGTCCTCGAAATTACCTTAATCAAACAGCTCGGGATAAGACTCCCGCATCTTGCTCTCTAGTTCCCACGTCAAGCTTTCTCCAGCAGCTCCCAACCAGACCATTTTCACCAAAGCAATCTCTTTACCTCGTAACGTCTTCACCTCCCGATCATCAATTCTCACAGGCTTCGTCTCCACAGTGAGATTCTCACGTACTTGCACATCGTCCATGGGAATGACATGCGACGGATCTGAAATATACTTGCGGAGCTGTGACACATGAAATACATCGTGTAGATTCGACAAATTTGGCGGCAACGCCACCGGATATGCCACCTTTCCAACTCTGTCCAATATCTGATACGGACCAATGAAACGAGGAGTAAGCTTCTTAGATTTCAAAGGTCTACCAACACTGGTCACAGGCGTGACTCTCAAAAATACATGATCTCCAGCTTCAAATTCTAAATCCTTCCTGCGCTTATCATGATAACTTTTTTGCCTACTCTGTGAAGTTTTCATCTTTTCTCGAATTAACTTCACCTTCTCGGTAGTCTCTCGAACAATCTCCGGTCCGAGTACCACACTCTCTCCCGATTCATACCAACACAACGGAGTCCTACACCGCCGACCATACAAAGCTTCGAATGGTGCCATTCCGATACTAGAGTGATAACTGTTATTATAAGTAAACTCTATTAACGGAAGGTATGTATCCCACGAACCACCTTCCTCAAGTACACATGCTCTCAGCAAATCTTCCAAAGACTGAATAGTCTGTTCAGACTGACCATCTGTTTGAGGATGGTATGCTGAACTCAACCTTAACTTAGAACCCAAAGCCTCTTGCAGACTCTTACAAAACTCAGAAGTAAACCGCGGATCTCTATCCGACACAATACTCAACGGGACACCATGCAACTTAACAACCACTCTAACATAAATCTCTGCCAACTTCGATACTGGAAAAGTGATGTTAATAGGAATAAAGTGAGCTGACTTTGTAAGCCTATCAACAATCACCCAAATAGAATCACATCCTCTCAAAGTGTTCGGCAAACCCGTTACAAAGTCCATTGAAATGTTGTCCCATTTCCATTCTGGAATTTCTAACGGTTGCATCAACCCAGCAGGTTTCTGATGCTCAACTTTCGACTTCTGACAAGTCAAACATGCATACACAAAACGTGCTACATCACGCTTCATACCAAGCCACCAAAACAGATTCTTCAAATCATTATACATTTTCGTCGCTCCTGGATGAATACTCAACTTACTTCTGTGACTCTCTTCCAGAATTGCTTTCTTCATATCTGCATTATTAGGAATGCAAATACGACCACGAAATCTCAACACTCCTTGCACATCCAACTGATAATCATTATCTTCCGCATGATCTACTCCAAGCATTAAATCCACCAATTTCACATCCAATTTTTGAGCTTCTCTAATGTTGTCCAGAAAGTCATTATTAATCTTTAACATGCCCAACTTTACACTATTCGGTGTTACTTCACAAACTAAACTCAGATCTCTGAATTGCTCAATCAACTCTAATTCTTTAGCCATCATTGCAGACATATGCAAGGTCTTGCGGCTTAAGGCATCAGCTACAACATTAGCTTTTCCCGGATGGTAATGTAACCCAAAATCATAATCCTTTAACAACTCTAGCCACCTTCGTTGCCTCATGTTCAGCTCTTTTTGGTCAAACAAGTATTTCAGACTCTTATGGTCGCTGAACACTTCGAATCTCGAGCCATACAGATAATGTCTCCAAATCTTCAGCACAAAAACAACGACAGCAAGTTCTAAATCATGCGTGGGATAATTCTTCTCATGGATTCTCAGTTGTCTTGAAGCATACGCAACTACTTTATTATTCTGCATGAGTACTCCTCCTAAACCAAACTTAGAAGCATCACAGTATACAACAAACGGTTCTTCTGCGTTAGGCAAGATCAACACCGGAGCAGACGTCAACCTCTTCTTTAACTCCGTAAAACCTGCTTCGCATTGAGCATCCCATACAAAAGTCTTCCCTTTACAAGTCAACTTAGTTAACGGAAGGGCCAACTTAGAAAAACCTTCAATAAACCTTCTATAATAACCAGCAAGTCCCAAAAAGCTTCTAATCTCCATTGCCGACTTCGGAGTTTCCCATTTCAACACGGCATCAACCTTAGATGGATCTACGGCAATTCCATCACCTGATATAACATGACCCAAAAAGCTAACTTCCTCCAACCAAAAGTCACATTTCGACAGTTTCGCAAACAACTTCCTTTCTTTCAACACTTGCAGCACTAATCTCAAGTGCTCAACATGCTCCTCCTTCGACTTTGAATAAATTAGGATATCATCAATGAATATTACCACGAACCGATCCAAATACTCATGGAAGATACGGTTCATATATTCCATGAAAACTCCCGGCGCATTAGTAACGCCAAAAGGCATTACCGTAAACTCATAGTGTCCATACCTGGTTCTGAACGCAGTTTTCTGAACATCGTCATCTTTTACTTTAATCTGGTGATACCCCGGCCTCAAATCAATTTTACTAAACACTCGCGCTCCAACCAATTGATCCATCAAGTCATCAATTCTCGGAAGCGGGTATTTGTTCTTAATTGTAACTTTGTTCAGTTGCCGGTAGTCAATACACAGCCTCATACTGCCATCCTTCTTCTTCACTAACAATACCGGAGCTCCCCACGGTGATACACTTGGTCTAACGAACTTCTTCTCAAGTAAGTCTTCCAACTGTTTCTTCAACTCTGCCAATTCAGATGCAGACATCCTGTACGGTGCCATAGACACAGGTCTGGTACCAGGCACGAGATCAATAGAAAATTCAATTCCCCGTTCCGGAGGAACTTCAGGAATTTCATCTGGAAACACCTCAGGGAAATCACAAACAACTTCCAATTCATCGATTATCGCTTGATTCTCAATGGATAATGATGCCACCAACGCAAACACCTGCACATCTCCTAGCAATATCTGCTTCATCTGTTTGGTAGTTACCCAACGCGCTCCCTCCTCCTCAGGAGTGGAGAATCTCACCGACTTATCAAAGCAATTAATATGAACGCAGTTATACTCTAACCATTTCATACCCAAAATTATGTCTATCCCACTTAGTGGCAAACAGACTAAGTCAACCAGGAAATCTCTATCAAACATCGACAGAGGACATTTCAAACACACAAGAGACGTAGTTACCGATCCCTTAGCTGGGGTCTCAACTACCATCTCTCCACTCATGTGTGACAACATAAGACCCAAACGTTCAACACAATCCGCAGCAATAAAGCAATGAGACGCACCAGTGTCAATAATAGCAAGTAAAGGACTACCATTAATGAAACAAGTACCTTCAATCAATTTTTCATCACTGGATGTCTGAGTCCCAGATAGCGCGAACACTCTTCTGCCATTCTATTCCTTCTTAGGCTTCTGACACTTGTCTCACAGGTGTCCCTCTTCACCACAGTTGAAACAAACAATTCCTTTGCGTTTGCACTCACCAACAGCGTGTCCCAACTCTCCGCAACCGTAACACTTCAATGATCCAGAATTACATACATTACTCTTGTGACCTGGCTTTCCGCACTTATAGCAAACAATACCAGCAGGAGCATCTCCCCTACTAGCTTTCCGGTCGTCAGCTACTTTCTGTTTACCTTTGCCAGCTGGAGGATCATAAGGCTTACCACGAATCTGCTGTGATTTGCCTCTCCTCTCACTCACCAACTTGTAATGAGCATTGCTATCCTCTTCATAAATCCTACAGCTTTCAACCAATGAATCAAAGACACGGATCTTCTGATACCCGATTGCTTTCTTGATTTCAGACTTCAATCCGTTCTCAAACTTGATACATTTAGAGAATTCAGCAGTCTCTGCGCTGTAGTGCGGGTAAAACTTAGCCAACTCCTTGAACTTCGCCGCATACTCAGTAACAAATTTGTCTCCTTGCTTCAGTTCAAGAAATTCAATCTCTTTCTTACCACAGACATCTTCCGGGTAATACTTCTTCAAAAATTCCCTACGGAATACCGTCCAAGTAACTTCTTCACATGCAGCTTCCAACACTGGACGAATCTCTAGCCACCAGTCATCAGTTTCGACTGCTAGCATATGAGTCCCATAACGGACCTTCTGTGCTGGAGTGCAATCCATCACACGAAATATTCTTTCCATTTCCTTTAACCACTCCAATGCACCATCAGGATCATGCTTACCCTTGAAGGTAGACGGATTCTCCCGTTGAAACGTTGCCAAACTGCGAGACCCAGCATCTCCAACAGGATTCGGCTGATGTTCCATAGCATTAGCTAAAGCTTGTAGAGCAGCATCAATTGCAGCATCATTCCTCCCAGCCATTTCACTTAAGCTGCAACAACCAACAGTCAGATTTCATAATTAACGAGACTCTAGTGTTAGGCACGACGACTGACTCGACGACACTAGACAACTTGGCCGGACATACCGACCTGCTCTGATACCACTGATGTAACACCCCATTTCTACCCAAGGCATATTTAAAATAAATCAAAATCAGAGTGCACGAAATTTGTACGCATGACGGTCGTCATGGACTTGTGACGGTCTTCACACAGACAAAAACTTGGGCGTCACATTTTTCAGCTAGCAGAAGCATGCATTTTACCATTTAGTTTAACTAGGCAACATGCATTCAGTAATGATACATAGCACATGAACTTGGATGAACATACGACAGCTTGCTTAACATATCGAGTTCTCAACATTTTATTAATTTGCAGCGGAACCTAAAACACTTCCAACATTCTTAATGAATAAAGTAAAATCATAAAACTTGCAACCAACTCGATTAAAATTCAGCAAGCAATCATCTTGCATAGATTCAATGAAACAATTAGTTCAGTCATAAATTTCAGCACTACCGACCCACCGGTCCAGTGTGTACAACCAACATTCGGTGCATTAACAAAAAAACAACCAATTCAACTAAAATACTTAGTAAAATTCAGCAACAAGAAAACATCAAATAAACAACATAAACAATCGTTCATCCCCCCAAGAGTGCTACATATCAGAGCGACCAACAACCACTTAATCGACAAAGCGGAACTTCATTCCGAACTACCTGCAAATTACCACCAGAGGAGGTAACATACAACGTAAAGTGTGAGATATCATTAATATAACATAGAGCATGATAGAAAACATGCCAGAAACTCATCACAGCACTATAAGTTTCGAAATCATAAACATCATCGACAACATCTGCAGCAATCCATACCTCACGTAAAACAACATTAATATATAACTAACATAATTATGCAACTTCATGTGACTCAACAATGCGACTCAACTGTGCATATGCATGTGGTACCAATTTGGGAGACAACTCTCCACAACTCGGGACAGGGCCAACACCCCGAACCCATCTAGGAGCCAACACTCCAAATAATGCCAATACAGGCACAACCTTCGCCAATCCAGGCCAAATGCTATGCCATGAAATGCATCTATTATGGACTACAACATAACCATAACAACCATATAACAAGGCATTATGCCTACAACCAGAATGTCCATAACAGAGCATCATAACATCATACCACTCATACAACCATCACTTTCTACTCGTTCACATATGGGAACAATAACAACATAATTTCAACATTTACGACTGTTCATGTAAAGGAACATTGCAACATCGTATCAACAAATAGGAACTCAAAGTGTTCACACAAAACAGCTATTCCTATACAGGTATAACATCAACATCAGTTCTACAATTAATCTTTAACATTTTATCGTAATAACAACATTACGGCATCTTCTCACATAATTAATTACAAATCAATCACAACCAGGTAACTGTCTTTTTTGGACCAGTACCTGAAATTGGCGCCTTAGACCAACTCGGCCATCTTGACGCCCATTAGGGAAAACCATTAGAGCGTTGTACGAATAACCGTATAGCATATTCATTCTACGTATTTGCCCATAAGGAAAACCTTAGAGCATCGCACTAATAACCACATAACACATTCATTCCTACATAGAAATCTGGTCCCATTAGGGAAACCTTTTCCTTAACATTTATCGATTAACGAAACTATACCTATGACTCGATGCCCACATGAATTCGATCATACTCCCAGTTATAGAATTGAACCCCACCCTTACCTTAGAATTGAGGTCAATTCCACGCTTTCCGATTCCGCTTCTGCTCTACGGTGATTTTTCTGCAGAAATCTCCCGAATTCGCCGATGGATGATTCTTCGCTCTCCACTTCTCTCAATGCGTAACTTCTCTTTTCCGTCTTTCCTTTCCCAAAAAATGATGTAATTGATAGTAAAAGAGTCTACGGGAATATATTTTTGCTACAAAATCTCATTCCACCAGAACACGTTCAAATTCTGCATAACTGCAGTTTTTGCTCGTGTGACGGTCGTCACACTCCTGTGACGGTCGTCATAGCAGCAAAATTAAATTTTTTTCAATTTGTTTCTAGATAGAACATCTCTTTAGCTTTGCAACACTTTGAACGAGGGTCAAATCCGACTTACGGATCAAGAGATATGATTTTTCGAAGTTTCCTAAAACTGCTACGGAATTTTACACTATTTCCCTACAATTCGACCGATTCAATTTCCTTCCTTCGATCCAAACACATACTCAACTACGACTAAGATGCAACGAGACATAGAAAAGTCACAATTGAATTTAATCAAAATAAAACGGGCGTTACAGAGGACACTTTGGCCCGCAACGTACTGCAAGAAAAGTCCTAGACTCAGGTTTATATTGGCCAACCATTTTTAAGGATGCTTATGAGACTTACTGCACTTGTAAAGAGTTCCAGATAGCAGGAACGACCATCACTCGTAAGAATGAAATGCCTCAGAAATTTATGCTTTTTTGTGAGGTGTTTGATGTATGGGGAATTGACTTCATGGGTCCCTTCCCGGTATCATTTGGTTTTTTCTATATTTTACTTGCTGTCGATTATGTTTCAAAGTGGGTAGAAGCCATCCCCACTAGGACTAACGATTCTAAAGTTGTTACAGATTTTGTCAAGTCTAATATCTTTTGCAGGTTCGGAATTCCACGAGCTATCATAAGTGACCAAGGCACGCATTTCTGTAACCGCACCATGGAAGCTTTGCTTCGGAAGTATGGAGTTGCACATAGAGTCTCTACTGCATATCACCCACAAACCAATGGGCAAGCTGAGGTCTCTAAAAGAGAAATCAAACAGATTCTAGAGAAGATGGTGCAACCGAACAGGAAGGATTGGAGTCGTCGTCTAGAAGACGCAATATGGGCTCAAAGAACAGCTTTCAAGACACCAATAGGGATGTCCCCCTATCGACTTGTTTTTGGTAAGGCATGTCATCTTTCTGTTGAGATAGAACACCGTGCTTATTGGGCGGTAAAAAGTTGTAATATGGAGATGCAACAAGCAGGTAGTGAAAGGAAACTCCAATTACAACAGCTTGAAGAGCTTAGGCTAGAAGCTTATGAAAGCTCTAGAATCTATAAAGAGAAAACCAAACACTTCCATGATAAAATGATTTTTAGGAAGGAATTCTCTGTGGGCCAACAGGTTTTACTGTTTAACTCCCGCCTTAAGCTTATGGCTGGGAAACTTCGATCCAAATGGATTGGCCCCTTTATTGTTACTAATGTCTTTCCCCATGGTGCAGTTGAAATTAAAAGTGCAGGTACTGAAAAAGTTTTTAAGGTCAATGGGCAGCGGCTGAAGCTATTCCATGACAGTTCGGTACCCGAAGGTGTTACCATAGAAGAGTGTTCTTTGGAAGCACCCAACTACACTGCAGTACAATCAGGGAGCACCCTTTCCTTTCTCTCACTCTTACTCTTTAATTGAGTCTCTTTCATTGAGGGCAATGTCTGTTTTAAGTGTGGGGGAGGGAACCTTTTGTTTCGTTTATTTTGTTTTTCTTAGTTCTTTTATTTTCGTTACTTTCCTTAAAAAAAAGTCATTTACTTAGAAAAACACAATGCATTTTTTTTGAAATTTTTGGGCTGTAGATCAATTGGAGGTCAGATTGTAGAGACTTGGGAAAAATTCATAAGATCGGTATCGTTTTAACACCTTGAGTCTCCCAAATATGGAAATCAATTTAGATACTTGTTATGGCTTAGTCTTGAATTCTCGTCCTTTAATAGCTCTTAAGTAGTTTATCTAACAATCAACACCATCTAGAAATCACATGCTAAGTAATTGAGCTGATGCAAATAAGTGAATGATCACGTGCTTAATAAAAAGAAAAAAAAAAGAGAAGAAAAAAAAGAAAAAGACAAAAAGTGAAAAAAAAAAGAAAAAAAAAGACAAAGAAAAATGTCTAATTATGAATTGTTGAGAAAAAATATGGATCATAGTCACTAACAAGCTTAGTTACCATGTGTGTGAATAGATAAAGGGCTTAATGTGATTGCACTATAATGAAAGAGAGCAAAAAGGAGGATGAGTAAGTTAGACTTAGGCATAACGACATGATTTGGATTGGTTTGTATAGGAGGGAGTCTTATGACCGCAAAATTGCGGTTTTGTGTTCTTATGATATCCTTAGTATGCAAAAGTAGTACCTATCAATGCAATCTTGACCAAAGAGGAGTTCATAGCCTAGATTGAGTATTTGAATGTTTTTGTGTTTCGTGAGTTTTGACAAGACTTTGCTCGAAGTGCAAAGGTTCAAGTGTGGGAGAATTTGATCAGTGCATTTTAATGCACCTTCCTCTATGTTTAGACTTAGGCATTTCTACAGTTTAGTTTATTTAATTTCCTATATTATGATGTTTTTGCAATTTAATTTATTTTCAGCTTTATTTAATTTTCGTTTGTTATTTTTCAGCATTAGCAGCTTTTAGTAAAAAATTTATAATTGGAGCTACAGGAATCGGATCGAGGCGTTCTACCAATCGTTGGAAAGCTAAGAAAAAGATCTACAACTTTCATGTTGCACAAAGGAGCTGATTCGGATTGCTTGAGTCTCGAATAATTCGTTGAAGTTTCTGACTTGTGATAATGTAGTTTTCCTTGCGGGCCTAGTTTAGGTTTCTGGCCTAGTTATTTTCTATTTAAGGTTGCTACTGTGATGAAAAACATTCACCTAGTTTATTTTCTGAATTTTGCTTTGTTTTTCATTATTTTCATGGCGAACTAATCCTAAGGGAAAATCCGCCGGTTTTGAATCCCATAATTTCTTTGAGGTTTATTTTCAATTCAATTGTGCTTTATTTCTTTTAATCCCGTTCCAAATTATTTTATAATTTCGTTTGCTTAATTCGTTATTATAAGATAAATTGGATTTAATTTGGTCGATCAATATTCCTTAACTCAATCGCAGATTAACTTAGCTTTTTCGTTAATTTGTGCAAATCTTTAACCGTCTGCTTAATTCGGTAATTAGGAAGAAAAGTCGTGCGATATTGTCGACGCTTGTTCGTCAATATTGCAATCGAATAGGAATTGAAACCTTTCTGAAAATATTGAATTGTAATAACCGATGATAAGTTGGGAGTCGAACCGGTGAATTTACCTGTTTTTAATCACTTATTTCAAAACCAATTATTTCTGCTTTTTTCTTTCTTAATCGCATTCTTAATCAAACAACCCCCCAATTCGTCTCAATTGGCTATTTTAAATAAGAATCCTTGTGAATCAACATCCGAGTTACCGTCGCTTTACTATATTTTTCAAATCGCTCGGTTTTGATCCGCGCGCGACCGCGGATCACGTGTGAATTTACGCAGAGAAATTTGATCAGGAATTAAATTCAGTTTAGTAAGAAAAATGAAATTTATTTATTTAAATTCTATGTTTTTTATTACAATGTGCAAAGACAATTACAATTCCAAATTAATTTCTAATTATTTTCCTAAAAAGCCTAATTGTCTCCGCGTTCAATTCTTCAACTTTCGACTTTTCGGACCCGACAATAATCTGTCTAGTTTGTTTCCAAGAGAGAGAAAAAGTGATTTTTTTTGAAAAAGTGCTTTTTAGAAAAGTGTTTATATGGGAAAAGTGATCTTTCTTGGTTTTAGCCAAACAAGACTTAAGACATCCAAAATCCATAGAACCAAAGTGGATATCCAGATCCATCAAGGAAAAATGGATATCCAAGTTCAGAAACAACTTTCCCAAAATCCTTGCAACCAAACGGGATCAAAGCACGTAGAAACAACTTTCTCAAAATTTTAGCAAAACAAGGTCAAAGAAATCAACAAACTAGCCATGAAAATTGCAACAACCAGCATGCCCAGGCCCAAGCAAACAAGTATTATATAAATAGCAGCCACACCATCAGTTCATCATAAAAAAGGAAATCCAGAAGGGGAAGAAAAAGGGAAGTTCAATCAGCAGAAAAATAAGGAAAAAGAGGCGAAAAAGAATCAACTTAAATCACTTCAAACCTCGAGAAAAAGGTGAACAATTTTGATACTAACAGGTTTTTTTCCGTTTACTTTGGGTTTTCAGAACCCTACCGGGAAGAGCAAGAGTGGTGGGAGGAATGAACGAAAAGCTTCAAAAGAACAGCAATGGAGAAGCTGCGCCGCCCCTCCCCCATTTTTATTTCAATTGCTTTATATTCTTTTTTCTTTTTCTTTATTTTATTTTTTTATTATTATTAGTAGTATTATTTTATATTTTTATAGTTTAAGGAAATTAGATTCATTAAAACCATTCATTCATTTTTATTTTAACTTTATATTTTGGTTTAATTAGGTTGATAAAATCTTTCATAAAGTTAAAACCTTTTTTATTATTTTTATTTTACAATTTATTTTAATTAGGTTAAATTAAAACCTTTTTTTATAATTAAAACCTTTCTTAAACTAAAACTCCTTTTTTTAAAGATGAAAGCCTTGTTTTTAAAAAAAAAATCAAAACCCTTTTTTTAAAACATTTTCTTAAAGTTAACTAGAAACCTTTTTTTAAAAGTTGATTAGAACATTTCTTTAAAATTCAATATTCCTCAATTGAAAAAACCTTTTTTGAAAAAATAAGATTTTTATTAATCCATTAAAATTAGGCAAAATTAAAAATTAACATTTTAAATTCAAACTCTTTTTTTGTAAATTCCTCATTTAATTTAAATCTCTTTCCTAAAATCGTCTAACTTTGCGCTTTCAATTTCACATTGAACCTTGCCGGTTATTTTCGTATAATTTTTATGTCGGTCCATTCATTGCTTTCTCAGTTGTACTGTTATAATACTTCATTTTTCATATTTCATTTTATGGTTGTAATTTATGCGAGGATATTGTCGCTTTGCAATTCCCTTACTTTCCGCATTTTCTTTTCTTTGGGTTGTAATTTATGCGAGGATATCGTCGTTGTGCAATTCCTTTACTGTTTTCGTACCTTTCCCGTATTTTCATACTACTGCTTAATCATATTTTCATTATTTTATTTACCGTTAAATCCCTTCCAAAGGAATAGGTCTAGCCGTTTAAGCGCCGCGTCAATACTCCTTTACCTTTGACTTTTTCACTGCTCAAACCCAAATTGCATAGGCGTCCCCGCCGCGGACCGAATTACCCTTTACCCTAGCATTAGGTTAAGGAGTCGCCGCACTCTGTTTTAGGTTTCCCGCCATGGAATACCTAGTTTTACCCTTTTTAATTCAACTCTTTACAACGTAGAGATTGGAGTCGCCGCACTCCACGTAAGCGCTTCCTTAAGAACGCTTATTCCCTATTGAAACCTTGACCACAATCAAGAAGTTTCTAACCTCCCTTTCAAGGGGAACTACGATTACTCTGATTCCATCCCCTACCTCGGATACGTAGGCACAAGATGCGAATCTTGGAGAGTAAACTTAGAACTAACCCTTAGGTCTCTCTTTCACCTTTAACCCTTAGCATATACCTTAAAGCAGATAATCAAGCAAAATAGTAAACTTTAAACAAGAGGTTCCTGTAGAGTACTACAGAAGTTTAGGGTGTTAATACCTTCCCTAGGCTTAACCAATCCCTTACCTAGATCTTTCCCCACATTGTTTACAATGCAAAAAGTAGGTTTTTCCTTTCTTTGACCTTTCCTTCAGATAAATCAAAGACCAGTTGTGAATTAAAGATTTGCGATTCAAATTAATTAATAATTTGATATCCTATTCTAACCGCAACAATAGGCCTCATCGGGAAACTCATAACTTCATCGCAAAGTTCATGAGCATCACTGAGAAATGCACAGATTGTCAGTTTCCTACTTAAAGTACGACGATGATCGACACTTAAGGATGAAAAAACCACCACCAAACACCAACATTCACCGGAACTGGACCCTAAAGGGAATAAAGGGCAACAAAATCCCCTTCCTAAAACTAACAATGGCCATGTAAATCAGGAAGAGTAATAGAGACTTACTTGATTGAAAAAAGATTTTTGAAGTCTACGGAGGTGGAAAGGACGTTGAAGACGACGACGACAACGATGTGACTAATGATTGGAAGAGAGAATCGAACTTTGAAAATGAAGCGAGCGTACCAAATGACCACACATACTTCCTGTATATAAGAAATCTTGCGGCATGGGCAAGCGTGATGCCGTCTGGTTCTTGAGCACCCCTATGCATAGGTCATCATTTTGCATTAAATAGCTACGACACGTAGCTCGAGGTTTGTCATTCCAAGTCCTTTCAACGTTTCAGATTCCAAGATGTTGAGCACGAGGCTCAACTTCTCACATTCCCTCACAAGCATGTCCTCGTAAAAAGGCTTGAAACAAGTTACATTGTCGAGCACAAACAACAACTTTGGCATCCTTACAAGCACATGGCATCTGCGATAAACTCGAAACATGATCATGTTGTCGAGCCCACGCGACTGTTTAGCATCCTGCAAGCAAAAACTCCATGAAAAACTTTTAACATGCTCGTGCTATTGGGCACGATGGATAACTTTCACGCTCCCTTGCAAGCGTAGCTCTGTGAGCTCGTAGCCACAAATCCGAATAAACGCTCTCCTCGCGCAAATTTCCTTTGTCCCTCTTCGACATAGGAACTGACTCTAAGTCATTGCTCCCCTGCCTGGGAGCAACGACTTGGAGGGCTCCTATTCTGAACTGGGCCTGAGACTGCCCCACCGTCGGGCACAACCAAGTCCAGCTCCGTATCGAAAAATACCCAACTCAAATGCCTAATCCATTATAGCTGTCGGGGAGCACATTCCCCACGTGCTCCTCATCTGAGGACACATGGCCAATTGATCCTGCGTATCTCGTGGAAATGCTCTTCCCATTGTAATGGACGAGTCTTCCACTTTCTGAAGAATGCGGGACACTTGACCCAGAATGATAAGCATGAACTGCTCATCCCTACCTCCGCGTAGGAATCCTGGCAGTCACCCATTATGGGCCTGATCACTCAGCCCATAGTGAAGATCGTTGACCCAGTGCTGGGGGGCTCTCTATAAATACCCTCCTTTGAAGGAGGGTCAAGTATTCCATTTTACTCCTTACTGTACTTTTCTACTTTCACTCTGAACTTACTTTAGCATCGGAGTACTTTGCAGGTACACCCCCTTTTTTTCCTCACCTGACGTTTGAGACCACGATGTGTTGCTGGCCACCGATTTAATTCTAATCACATGTAAGATCAATATTTTTCCAGCTTAATGGTGTAACTTTCATAGGTGTAGGTTGATCATCCCGATATTGATCGCCCTTATGTTTGTGGGTTGACGTTTTATGAGTAGAAAGATTTTGATTTTCCTAGTATTTGTTTGACGTGTCTAGTTAACCAAATTCATCATAGATTATATGCATGAAAACATCCATGGTTTAAGTTATTATATTGTATACTTAATGCACTTTAAAGGTACTAGAATATCCCAATAAAATTTCTTTGTTCAAGTTTGAATCAAATTTCCTCGAAAGCTCTTTGTTGTTTAAAATATAGCAAGCTCTTTGTTGTTTAAAATCTAGCAATAACTGTCAATTATGTGAAAATATGAGATATTTAGGATTACATTTTTCTATAGTTCACATGGAGTATTGTTTAAGATTTTTCATATTGAAACTCTTCTTTTAAATATAGCAAGAAGTGTTGACAACTTCTTCCTAAAAGTAATTTTTTAACATTTGATTCATTAAGCATTTTTTTAACCATTTCTTGCAAAGTTATGTTTTTTCCTTCAATAATTCAATTTGACTAAGGGGTTATGACAAACGCCATTTTCATCAAAAATTCATTGAATGTTGAACTAGCGAGTTCACCTCCATGGTCAATTCTTATTGGAATATGATTTGATCCTTTTTCATTTTGAAATTTCTTATAGAAATTTAGAAAAACGTTAAAGAATTCATATATTTTAGAAAGATAACCTACGTGAACTGAATAAATCATCTACTATGAAAAAACCATATTGTTTCCTCCAAAACTTATAGTTTTTCCAGAACCAAACAAATCAATGTGTGTTAGTTCAAAGGTTTTTTAGTAGAGATAATTCATTTCGCACGAAAGCTACTTTTGCTTTATTTCCTTTGGTGTATGCTTCACTCACATTGTCTGTGTCAAAAATGATATTTGGAAGTCCTCGTACTAGATCAAGTTTAGAGAGTTTTGAATTTGTTATCTTACTCATATGAGTAACATTTTTATTCCAAATCCGTTTGTCTTTATCCAGTGAATAATTTTCTGGTGGAAAGATGTTTCACTTCACATAAATTTAGTTTGAAGATTATTTTAAAGCAATCATCACATAATTAGATTATGTTAAGTAGATTGTGTTTTATACTTCAACGTACTTTAGATCTTCAATTTTTGTAGAGTTCATCTTACATATGATACTATACACATTGAGTACACTAATTGATAAATCTATCAGTTTAGACCAGTCAGAGTCACAAATATCCCTTTAGGTAAAAGTCTTACGGAAAAAATGTGTCTGTTTTTTTCTAGTAGATTGTCAATTATATACAGTCTCACAAACTCTGCTTCCATAAGACCAATTGATGGGTCATAAATATCTATGTCTCCTTGTCAGCCTGAGGTTAGTAAATAGGAATTGATTCCCCTGTCTTTCTATCTGGGGCCAACCGTTTATGTATGTTAATATGTCTTTGAGGCTTTATTTGTATGTTGAAGCATACTAGCAATCAATCTGATGCGTCAGTTTGGACCAACCTATTCAGCTTGGCCCATTTATGTTGATCCAAATCGGCCCTACCCCATGAGATTTCTTTAAACTGGGGTAGACTATCCTAAATCTGAGTTTAGAACCAACCCAAAATTTCAAACATGTACACGATCCCTTAAGCACGATGCTGGTAGGTGTGAGATAATTTATGTGAGAAACCAGAATGTATACAATCCCTTAAGCATGAGGCCTATAAGAGCGAGATGGTTTATTTGAGAAACCAATTTATACACAGTTCCTTAAGCTTGAGGCCTATAAGGACGAGATGGTTTATGTGAGGAACCAGATTGTACAAATACATTTAGCTTTGATATGACAATTTTCATTGCTTCCAAAAGTCCCAAATCGACTTTCTTTCTTCTTAAATAAGAACAAAATTTTTTTGTCACCTATCATGTGTCTTGAACAACCACTGTCCAAGTGCCATAACATTTTCTTTGATTTTGGAGATAATACTTGCATTTCAGTCAATCAATAATTTAGGTACATGTGCCGACTTGGGTCTTTGAAGGTCAATAATATTTGTCTAAAATACTCTTTTTAGAAAACATGGTAATATGGTGTGACCCTCTTTATTACAAAAAGATCATAAACTTCTAGCTTTTCTCATTTGTAAAGATTGTTCAGATTTGTTATCATTAGAGCATAAGCTAATTCTCATAGACTTATTTTTGTGATGATATGTTGGGGTCCATTTTTCTTAATACATGTAGAGAAACTGAGATATAAAAGTAACACGAAGTGTATACAAATAACAAGTAAGATACTTGGTAATTCATAGAGGGTGAAGCCCTTATATATAAAATAGATTGACTCATATATGCTATATGCAATTTCTACTACCACTATTATGACTGCAAAGATCGTCACTGGATAAGAATGCCTTTGGTATCATAATTAACTTTGAGATATGCGATGGAACCTATCTATTTTGAATATGTTTCACATATATTAGGATATTTAAAGCACATTAGTGTTTATAAATATCTGATTTGTAGGCATGATATTTTTTTTGGAAGTGGTCTAAGGGATGAATTGTCATGTTGTGTCATCCTTTTATTTTGGGATGAGCATTTTAGATCTGTTGAGACTTTAGACTTTGTTATTAGGTATGTTTTGTTCTATAAGAGATGAATTTCCTTAGTAGAAAAATCTATAATATGTTTGGGTTGAGCCTCTTTGGCCCGCACCATTAAAGACTAATAAACTAAGACAATAATTTACAAGTTTAGTGGTAACTAAAGGTTTTCAATCAAGGCTAAAATGAGTTTAAATTTGTCAAATTTAAAAGAGAAAAGTATTCCACTAAGCATATTACAAATGATTTTAGCTTTTCTCAAGTTTAAATAAATGATTACCATGCTTATAATATAGTGTTTCCTAAAGAAATTTAAATCTATGATTAATATAAATGATTATCTCGATATTCAAACTCCTTTCATGATATAAATACTATTTATTACAATGACAATTGAGTTTCTTACATCATCAAACTTAGACGTATATTCGCATTAGAAAATACTTAGGAGAACTTTTTGAACTTCAATATAAAAACCTAATAAAACGGTATTAATCCCTAATAACCCTAAAACCTTTCTAAAGGTTGTATATAAAGGGATCTAAGTCTTCACACTAAACTATCAGCGACAACAGAAGGATCGACGAAAAGAATACTTGATGAATGTTATATACAAGAAGAACACCGGAGCTTTAGAAAATCTACAAGAGGTAAGTACAAATTCATTTTCTTTTCCTCGATGGTAATATTGATTTAAAAAATTGAATTTTGGAATTAAATTAGTGATTATTTGAATATGCTTTAGTATAAATTCAATTTATTTATTATAAACCTAAATTTTTTGATTTGAAATTTGTCTTCTTAAATGTAAATACTGCTATGACATTGGGTCATGAATTTGATGGATATTTAATTAATAATGTAAACAATTATAATTATTTATGATTAAATTATTATTATCTATGATTAAATTATTATTATCTATGATCAATTGACATATATTTTATGATGTATGATATCTCAAAATTCTTTTTTATTTTTGATAGTTTCAGCGTAAGAAAGACTATGTCAATAAAATATCATTATTTTATTGACTAGTATTTTCTGTTTTCTACGAGAAATATCTAATAATTAGACATAACCTCAACCATGATATTGATTAATTTTTATGATTGTTAAATTTATAATACCCTTTAAAAAAATAAAAAATAAAAATCAAATAGTTAACTATAGGAGTGTAAGAATAACCCATAATATCAAATAATTAGACATGATCTCAACCCATGATATTTATTTTTTTTACCTCGTTCACTAAAAAAAACTATAATTTTATTTGAATTTCCATGATAAAAAAAATAAAGTTAACTATAAACATTAAGATCTAATTCAAATTACATTTGAATTAAAAGTGAGTCAAACCAATCAAATCATATTAATTCAAACACCAATTTCATGATATTCAAAACCGACCACTTGAAATCCAAACAAAAACCTTGTACTTTTATTTCTCATCATATTATTAATTATGTTAAAAGAAAATATTGCATCTATATATCTTTTAGTTTTTATAATTTTAGTTTTTTAATCTTATCGTGGGTAACTTCTTTAAAAACTTCTTTAATTTTTAAAAGTATAGAAAATATAGCGTTTGAAAGAAGATTTTTTCAAAAAATCTTTTTATATTACTTTTCAAAAATATTAATGTCTAAATCAATTCAAATCAATATATTTTTCGGTTTAATTTATTAAAATTATATATATAAAAAAATATTACAATAATCAAACCAATACTAAACTTTTCCAATAATCAAACACACTCATTATGCCCCTAGTTTTGTGTATTATCTTCTTAATATAATTAAAAAGTTTAAATAATCAATAAAATGTTGAAGTAAAAATATTACTTTGACTATCTTTGTGATTAATTAAAATGCATATTCCCCAAAATAATATGGTTAAAGTCATAAAAATGGCATGTAACTCGTGTAAGTAACCAAATTGAATTGTTTTTTTGTGTAACTGAAATTGATAAAAACATGAATTTATGTTTGAATCTGTGCAACACATTAACTATTGTTCAATTAAATTAATTTTCCAAGTCACCGACTATATAAGTCTCTAGTAAATTGAGAAACTTTGTTATATATATACTCATCTAAAATCCCCAAATTAACACTATGCTCAAAGTGTGAAGAAAAAAAGTAAGCAAAACAACAAAAAAAAAAACTTCAAATCTTGCTTAATTTCTGTGAAAATTTGTTTTCTTTCATTATTTAGTTAATTTTATTCTCAAGTAATTTAGCACCTCTCACATGTCTTTGTTGTAACCAATATGTTTCAGAAATCTACTCAAAGCAGCAACTGACATAGACACTTGACACCATTAAAGCCAGGTAAGTTTTCAGCTTATTTTTTAATCGATTTATTTTCAAAAAAGAATTAAATATGCTGACAAAAACAAAAGGTTGAGATTCCTAAACCATGGAAAGACAGCTTAGAATACAATCTCTTATTGGTAGCATGGCTGCACCACTTTGACAAGTGTTGTTCATAACTCTAACCATTTATATGGTTAATTTTTAAACCATGGTTAAATTAAACCATTTCACTTCTCTTACATATTCATTTTATTTATACAAATTTATTTCTCTCTTTTTCTCTTGTTTTGGTAAACAACTTTAGGTAAACCAGATTAGTACTATTATTATTAGCATTGTTTCAAACACTACAAATACAAAAACATGTTATGTTATTATCATAGGAAATCACCAAAAGAGGAAAGAAAGATACAAACTTTGATAACAAATTTGAACAACATTTTTGTGTAATTTCATCTTCAAAGCACACACATTGTGTTGTTTCTTTTTTCAGCATACAAATGAAGAGGTCCCCACCATGTTCAAGCTCTTCATCCTCTTCATCTTGTATTGGATTTGAGAATCCAATTCAGTCAGAGAAAAAAAGGGGTGCTAAGAATGGAAAGAAGAATCTGAATGTGAAGCCACAGAACTTGAAGCAAAAGAGGAACCAGACAGCAAATGGTGGAAGCAGAAGAAGCTCCATTTATAGAGGAGTTACAAGGTTTGAAATTGAATCACTTTTTTTTATTACCCTTTTGAATTTTTATTTCATTTGCATGTGACTTTTTTTGGTTTGATCAAATTAGACATAGGTGGACTGGTAGATTTGAAGCTCATCTTTGGGATAAGAGTTCTTGGAACAACATTCAGAACAAGAAGGGAAAACAAGGTTTTTTTTTTGGGTGAATTTTTTAGTATATATATATTTTTTAAATGAATTATTTTCAAAAATGTTATTAAATAAAAAAAAATATTATTAAAAAATAGAAAAGATAAGTGAGAGAAAATGAAGAGATCTATTATGTTTTGTTTATTATTATTATTATTATTATATTTGTGAGTTTCTAACCATTGTTTTATTGTTTGTAATCTCGGTCCTTCACAATCACTTGCGGATGGTTTAGTTTATTTAGGTAAGTAATTTTTTGATCTAGTCAACATTTTCAATTTTATAAACTAGTATTAGTATTTATTAATTATTATTGATATGTAGTAAGATTCTGATTATGATGTGTTGGACCCAATTATATTATTTTAATTATAATTAATATATTGTTATACTAATTATAATGTTGTTACATAGGTGCTTATGATACCGAAGAAGCAGCAGCTCGTACTTATGATCTTGCAGCACTTAAATATTGGGGAAAGGATGCAACTTTGAATTTCCCGGTAGAATTTTGTTTTGGAAAAGTAAAATAGTGTCAAAGATATAAAGTCTAGTCAAATTAGCCGTTTTAAAGACGATTTTCAAGGCTAATATAATGAAAATGGAATTTGATGTTTGCAGATAGAAAGTTATGGAAAAGAGTTAGAGGAGATGGAGAAAGCATCAAAAGAAGAGTATTTGGCTTCGTTGCGGCGGCAAAGCAGTGGTTTTTCGAGAGGAATTTCTAAATACCGTGGCGTTGCTAGGTTAGTAGGCACATTTTCTATATCAAAAAATCATTTGAATTTCAATTGTTTCATTTAATTCTTTTGAAATTGAATTTGAATAGGCATCACCATAATGGTCGATGGGAAGCTCGCATTGGAAGAGTTTGTGGTAACAAGTATCTCTACTTGGGCACATACAGTAAGTTTCATTTATAATTTAAATCCAATTTTTCTTTATTTAATAAACATGTCACGTGGCATGTGACAATCCATAAGTAGTAAAAGTACTATTTATCCTCTGAAAAGTACTTATTTCCCATCTGTGTCCCATGATCAATACGCACAGAGTTTGTTCTCATTGCTTTTCAAATCCAAGAATTTGATTTTTATTACACACTACAATAGGTTAGGTTCAACCCCTATATGTTTTATTAGTAATTAATAAATTACAACTTGTAAAACTGTGTTCTCATAATTAATTAAGCGAATTAATGAATTGAGTTAAAGCTGAAATTTTAGGGTCCATGTGTGACTTGTGTGGGTTGCATGAACTGTATTTGCAGTACTATTGTCTTCTACTTGCAGAAACATACAGCTAGCTACAAACGTTGTTTTCTCTGTTTTTTATCCTTAAAAATATCTTAAATTACTAGTCTACTTTCTCATTTACTTTTTTCTAACAAATTCTATATTGTTATTTAAAATTATAAAAAGATAATTTGAATATTGTGATTGTACATTATTTCAATTTGTTGGCCTAGTTTAATCTAACATTTGACTATAGATAAACATGTTGGAGAGGGTACAGCAGATCCTTGACTCATGCAGTATCCACAATCTCCTGCCAGCATGTCTCTCAAAAGATATTAAATATATTCTTGTGAAAGGATAATAAAAATTAAATTTTGTTTAATTATTATTATATTATTGTATATTAAAAAAAAGCTTAGATGAAGTTAAAAAGTTAACTAGATCCACAAGATACTAACAACTTTCCCAACAAAATAATCCAGTAGGCACGTGAATACCAATCCAAATCTTGATTCTTCAAATATTGTTTTTAAACATTCTGAGATTTTATCATGTCATAAAGTTAACTTTATGCAATCTTTTTCTTTTCTTTTATGAATTGATTAATGAGGAAGCAAGTTTTACTCATTCATTCTCATTCATATTCATCTTGTCATATAACCCGTTTATCCAAACATGACCTTATATTTACGCAACTAACATGGTGGTGACCGTTGAAACAAGATCAGAATAAAATTTGTATTTTTATTTTAAATTTGGAGTTATCGCTTTGAATTCAGCTATTACCAATGTGCAACTGACATATTGGTTATCAGACTAAGATTTGTAATACTTTTTAAAATTTTGAGTCACGATCTTGATCAAACAGTGATCAATGTGCCTACATTCAATTCAAATTCGTGTTATGTAACAAAATCAACATTTCTATAAAAAAAGACATGTTGTCTATGTTGGACAATGACACAACACTCTCACTTTTGATTTTGTTTTATTTTTTTCAAATTATTTTTGTTGTTCTTGTTTTGTAGAAACTCAAGAGGAAGCGGCAGTGGCGTATGATATGGCAGCAATAGAGTACAGAGGAACAAATGCAGTGACAAATTTCGACATAAGCAACTACATTGACAAATTGAACAAGAAGAACAAAAATGCTGAAAAAGAACAAACAAAGCCACAAACAACAATCACAAGAACAACAGAAATTGTTCCTAGTAACTCCTCTGATTCGGAAGAAACATCACAAGAACAAACACCAATAGCTACACCTCCGACCCCACCACCACCAGAAAATCTACAAAAAACCGAAACTTTTCAGCAGCAACAACAACAACAAGACGTTCCTCCAATTGTTCAAGAACACACATTAGTAAACGTGATGGACATTTATCTTGACCAAGACCTACCATGGAGTTACATGTACAACGGTTTATTAGAGTTTCAAGACACAAACATGTCATTCAGCAACGGTGAAGATTTGATTGATATATTTGACGGCACAGGATTTGTGGAAGACATTGGTTTAATGTTCAACACAGAAGAGCCTTGTGTTGTCGGTGAAAGTGATATCAATATCAGTCAAGTTTTGGAGGGAATTGATTTATTAAACGGAAATGCTGAAAACATGGTTGTGGATAATAATGACAATAACATTAACAAGGACAAGGAAATATTGTCCTTAGAATCATCATCTTCAACAACTACTACAGTTTCTTTGTAACTAATCTATTCGAATTTGATGATGATGACAAGGTGCTGTTGGATTAATTGTTTGGTTTGTTTAGAAATTCTTGTGATTGGTGGTGGATGAATGTGAAGATTGGGTGATTTGTGAAGTGGTTTTAGATTTTTATTACTGTGTTTCATTTTAGGCTTGGATTTTAGTGGGATACCATAAAGGATCATAAACCAAAATTAAGTTTTTTTTTTCTTCTTGTTTTGGCAAACTAGTTTGTTCTTTTGTGTTTCTCCATTGGATTAGGAGATAGAGTAATAGAGTAATGGAACAATTAAAAATATGTTTTGTTTTTGTAGAAATAATGGGCTAAGAATAAATACATTTTGACATCTTTAATTGTATTTGTTTTTTTTTTTGTGTCTCACCCTTTTAATCTTAAGGAGGTTTGTTTCAAGAATTTTAAAAACGATTTTTATGTATAAGTTACTCGATAATAAAAATATAAGGATTTTGTTTTTGGTTATTTTTAAATAAATGTTTAGTAAATAATTTGAGATTTTTAAAATAATTTAATTGAAATAGTGTAAAATGATTGTACGGAATTAAATTGAGTCAGTTTGGATCCAGAAATTTTAATTAATGGGGTCAAGTTTTATTTTTTTTAATACAAAAATAAAAATCAAATAATATAAATATTTATAAAAAATATAAATATTTATGCATAAAATGATAATGATAATATTAAAATGATTAGAAAAACCTATATAAATACAATTTACTTGTGTCTTTTTAATTTTCATTTTTTTAAAAAAAATAATAAAAAAAATTAATAATCAGATTTATGGTTTCTAGAATTCAAATTAAATGAGTAGTATGGGGACAATGATACATTTAACGTGGGGTCAATATTCTAAAATTAATTATTATTGGTTTTAAAACAAAAAATTAAGTGGGGTCACTTGATCCCATTCTACACCAAGTGGATCCGTCCATGGTCAGTTTCTTTTAACTTTAAGGAAATAAATTTTTTATTTGTATTTTTGAAAATGGATTTTACAAAAAAAATTTAAAAAAAATATTATAAGTTTTTCTAAATTTGTATTTTAATAAATTAAAAGGTAAATTTTGACATACTATAACATAAATGTACATTGTTGAAGATTAAAACATATTTAAAATCACAATTTTTAAAAAAAGTTGTATCTCAAAAATGATTTTTATGAAAACTATTTGAAATAGCTTCAAAATTAAGTGATTTTTTGAAACTTTGACATCCAAATAGAGTTTTGATAAAATGATGAAATACATAAAATTATTAGAATATTAATAGTAATTCATATTTATTTAGTTGTACTATTTTCTTAGCCCTTAAGTTTGTTAGAGGGTATTTTAGTATTTTATATTATTCTAGTAACCCTAGTTTTAGCTTATAAATAGGGTGACAATCATTATAACTTTTATCATGTTTTTTGTAGCCGTCATTCTTAATAGAATATTTCTTTTCTTTGTTCATCATTTATTCACCTTTGCACCAACAATTGGTATCTAGAGCTCCGGTTCAGATTCATTGGGAAACACGAGTGAACGTGAGGTCTTGTGTGTTTGATTTTGATTCTTAGATTCGTGTTGAATCTTGAACAAAATCTGATCAGAATTTTAATTTTGTGGGTTGGGAAACACTGTGTGAGAAATCTGAGTGTATTGTGCAAGGTAGAAGATGAACGGAAACAACAACATGAACACCAAGCTTCCAGTATTTGACGGTAAAAACTGGAATCGTTGGATGATCCAAATGCGTGTACTGTTTGGTGCCCAAGATGTTTTAGATCTTGTCACTGATGGTTATGTTCCGGTAGCAGCAGATGCAACGGATGAACAGAAAAACGCGCAGAAGGAAGTAAGGAAGAAGGATCAGAAAGCATTATTCTTTATTCATCAATGTGTTGATGTAAATGTGTTTGAGAAGATTGCAGATTCAACGACAGCAAAGGCTGCGTGGGACACACTGGTTAGATGTTATGGTGGTGACGCATCAGTGAAGAAGGTGAAGCTTCAGTCCTTGAGAAAGCAATATGAGAATCTCAACATGAAGAATAATGAGAAAGTTTCTGAATACATCTCCAGAGTGATTCTGATCACTAATGAGATGAAGGCGTGTGGAGAAACTCTTTCTGAAGAAACAATCATGGAGAAGGTATTGAGATCCCTTACTCCTCAATTTGATTACATTGTGGTAGCAATAGAACATTCCAAAGATCTGAGCACCATGAGAATTGAAGAGCTGCAGAGCAGTCTAGAAGCGCAAGAGTTGCGTTTGACTGAGAGAACTTCTGAAAATGAAGTAGAGCATCAGGCTCTGAAAGCAACTTCTGATAGGAGGTATCAGAAGCAGTCAGAAGCCAAGAGAAGATCTGATGGTGGTCAGAAGTCAGAAAGCTCAATCTCTGATAGGCAAAAGAATGCTCAGAAAGGAAAAGAGAAGTATGACAAGAAGAAGATCCAATGTTACTGTTGTAAGAAGTTTGGTCACTTTGCTAGAGATTGTTGGTCAAACAAGGAGAAGAAATCAGAAGAAGCAAATATAGCCAGAAGTTCTGATGACGAATCTGTGCTATTGATGGCCTCTGAATCTGATGATCTGACAGACTGGTGGTATATGGACACTGGTTGTTCAAATCATCTTACTGGAAACAAGAAATGGTTGGTTGACTTTGACTCTGAAAAGAGAACAAAGATCAGATGTGCTGATGACAAATATCTTAATGCAGAAGGTATGGGAAATGTCAGAGTGATTCTGAACAATGGGAAAATAGCATTGATTCAGAACGTGTGGTATGTACCTGGCATCAGAAGCAATCTGATGAGTGTGGGACAATTAATTGAGAAAGGTTTTTCAGTTACCATGAAGGATAATCTTCTGAAGCTGTATGACTGCAATCAGAAGTTGATTATGGAGTCAGAACAAGGAAGAAATAGAACATTCAAGGTGAATGTCAGAACTGCAGACTCAGAATGTCTTAGTGCAACATGTGCTGAGAAGGAGAGTGAGCTGTGGCACAGAAGATTTGGTCATTTGAATTTCAGAAGCTTAAAACATCTGAATTCAAAGAAGTTGGTACATGGAATTCCTGCAATTAAGAAGCTTGAAAAATCATGCAAAGTTTGTATGGAAGGAAAACAACCACGATTGTCATTTGCGTCAGAAGCTGCTCCAAGAGCAAAACATGCCTTGGGAGTTGTACATTCTGATGTGTGTGGTCCATTTCCAGTAGCATCAATTGGAGGGAATAAATACTTTGTGTTATTTGTTGATGAATTCACAAGAATGACATGGGTATCCCTTATTAAGTTCAAACACGAGGTGATTGATGAATTCAAGAAGTTCAGAATGAAGGCTGAGAATCAGAGTGGTCAGAAATTGAAGATTCTTAGAACTGATGGTGGAGGTGAGTATAACTCCAAAGAGTTCCAGAATTTCTATGAGGAGAATGGAATTGAGCATGAGGTTACTTCTCCTTATACCCCTCAACACAATGGTCTTGCTGAAAGAAGAAATCGTACTTTGCTTGATATGGTGAGAAGCATGCTAAAGGAGAAAAAGCTTCCTCAGAAGCTCTAGGGAGAAGCTGTTGCCACTGCAACGTATGTACTCAACAGATGTCCTACGAAGAAGTTGAAGGAAATAGTTCCAATACAGAAGTGGACTGGAGATAAGAAAAGTGTTAGTCATCTGAAGGTGTTTGGTTCTGTTTGCTATAAACATGTTCCAGAAGCCAGAAGACAGAAGCTGGATGATAGAAGCAAAGTGATGATTCTGATAGGATACCACAGTACAGGTGCATACAAGCTCTATTGTCCAGAAACCAATAAAATTGAATTCAGCAGAGATGTGATTGTGAAGGAATCAGAAGTTTGGAATTGGGATAAGTCTCAATCTGATTCTGATGTTAGAACCTCTGAAGAAAGGCCAGAGTTAAGAATTTCTGAAGTTGGAGTAAACCCTGATGTTGACTCTGACTCTGATACTGATTCAAACTCTGAAGATGACTCAGAAGATGAAGGTTGTCGCTACTCGAAAAATGCATCGTGCAACGACGGGGAGGCGAAAAAGATAGACAGAAGAGTCGCCACCGAACTTTATTTATTCCATGAGGGGAAAGGAAAATATCGAGAAAACCTTAAGAAAGAAATGGATAAGATGGTCTCGCGACCAAGAATGGGTTCGGAAGCCGGTTATGCGAGGGGAAGGTATTAGCACCCCTCGCATCCATCGTACTCGATGGGAACCTTTTGTTTGTCGATGTGCTAAAATGTTACGCTATAAAAGAGTGTTTCAAAGGGTAAAGGGAAAGGTTTAGAAACGAGAGAGAGAGGTAACGAGGGAGAAGGGAGATAGGACGGACTCGGTAGGACTTCGCGGTCCTAGGCCTACGTATTCTCAACGGATGTGAGAAAGTCAGAGTCGACGTAGTTCGGGAAACTACAGATATGGGGGAATGTGCTCGGCAAGGATTGTGGCCCTTGTGCCTACGTATCTTTACTTGAAAAAGTAAAGAATCAGAGCAGCCGTAGTTCGGCCTACGGTGTGTTGATGTTTTTTATGGATGATGCTATCGTGCACGTTCTAGCAGTTAGGTGTTTTGCTGCTCGCTCGTTGGAGACTTAGGCGTACCTGTTTGCGGTAGAACGGACGTAACATATCCCTTTTTGAAATGATTAGATTTTCGCCACGCGAGGCAAAGATGTCACGTTTGATTTGTTGAATTGTTTTTAGGGGGCGAGACATGTCCTCGGATAGTAACCCCTACGGGTAGTACCCAATTCTTTGTCTCAAAGTTTTTGTTTATGAAAAGGTGTGGCGAACGAGGCGTCTTCGTATTGAAAGACGAGTGTCGAAACCACCCTCACTACAGTGGGCATCCCTACGCTCGGGGAAGAAGAGGTCTACACCCAATCCTCTCTCTTTAATTCAATGCAAAGAGAACGAAGTTCTCTTATTAAAGATGTTTTTTGGTTTTGAATGGTAAGTGCTTTGCGACGGAGAACCCTACGGTAAACGTCAGCACTCGGGATAGGAGAAGGCCTACGCCTAACCACTCCACGACCATTCAAGTTTTTGTAAAAGAGTTTGAAAAAAGCACTCGGTGCGAGACCGAGGTTTTAGGTGAGAAAGGTTACGGAATGGAGTTGTGAAAGTGAGAGGTGGTGGATAAAGTCGCGTCTTCATATTGAAAGACGAGTATCGAGACCACCCACACTACAGTGGGCATCCCAATACTCGAAGAAGAAGAGGTCTGCACCCAATCCTCTCTCTTTAATGCAATACGGAGAGAAATTTATTGAAGTGTACTCGGTACGAGATCGAGGTTTTAGGAGGAAAAGCTGGAAGCGCCTTCGTATTGAAAGACGAGGATCGAAACCACCCTCACTACAGTGGGCATCCCAACACTCGGAGAAGAAGAGGTCTACACCCAATCCTCTCTTTTTAATTCAATACAAAGGATTTGTTTGAAAATGTTTTCGGAGATACACTCGGTGCGGGACCGGGGTTTTTAGGAGGATAAGCGCTGAAAGCGGAATGGTCTCAGATCCAACGTCATTTATCAATAGCTTGACTTAATAACGGATTACGGAGGTCTCGTCATCGACCCAAACAAGTAAAAATGGAACAAAATGTCCAATAACAAATGGGAGATAAAACCAATTTCTAGAAGAAATAAAATATGAACTTCTTAACATTATAAAATTAGAAAACTAAACTTCTTAACATTATAAACTTTTTAAAGAAAATAATATTAGAAAACTAAACTTCTTAATATTATAAACTTTTTAAAGAAAATAATATTAGAAAACTAAACTTCTTAACATTATAAACTAATACAATCTATAAAGATAAAACTGAATAAAATAATTTACAAAGTTTAAATTGAAAGAACAAGAGAGTGTAAGCTGAATCAAGGGGTGTGATATGATTAATGAGTCTTCATAAACTTGTGAGAACCCATTAAGCCATCACGGTCAAACTCTTTTTCAAAGGGGTATGTTCAAATCAAACAACAAATTAAAGTCTGCAAAGGTAAATCAACGGTTAAAACGAAACCAGAGTAGAAGAATGGTGGTGTCGAACCTTTTCCGCGGTGAAGTCGCCTTTCCTTTGTGAGTTTCTTGCTCGTGACTTCGTCTCAGGTTTGTGGGTTTGTAGTTCTATTCCGTTTTCGATTTCTTTCTATACCCCATCTCTATTTTTCCTGGTTCTGATTTTGTTTTTCTTTCGGTGATGCAAGAAGTTAGGGTTTGTGGGTGGTCCAAATGAAAAAAAAAAAAAATGGGGTTTAGTTGTGGTCCGTTACCGTTGGTTCGACGAAACAGTCGCGTGGAGAAGTGTGGTTTAGGTTTGATGAGATAGAGTGGATTTTGCTAAACAGGGTTGTCGTAAGAAAACGTTTAAGGCTCTGTCTGGAGCATTGAGTTGAAGAAAGTGGAGATTCGAAGCCTTGAGGGTTTGATTCTGGAAGTGGAAGTTGAAAGAGTTGTCGGAGGAGGATTTTTGCTGGTTGAAAATTATGAAGGAAGAAGGGTTTATACGTGGTTGGTTTAAAATAAATGGATAGGAAGGTGGTGAGTCCGATGGGGTTATGATGTTCGAAGGTTTGGGTTTGGGGTTGCGAAAAACGGTGACGGTTGGAGGTATTGGGGTTTGAAGTACACAACTGGATTTCTGTGTGTGGAGAATGCTGGTGAATGAGTGGTTGTGTATCAGAAGTTTGATGGAGTGATGGTGGTGGCTTTGAGGTTGCTGTTGTTTGTTTATGGTTGACAGTTTTGGTGTTAAGTTGCAGAAGTGGAAAAAGGTTGATGAAGGTGATGAGTTCAATGTTGGTTGAAAATGAGAGTATGAGGAGTAGTTGTTTGGAGTTTGGAGGTTCAAGTTGGAAAAAAATGATGATAGTGAACTGATGGAGCTGATGATGAATGAAGATGATGAGAGGTGAGGGCGGCTGGTGAAGTTTATTAGGGTTCTGTTATAGGGAATCAAGGTTTTGAATCTGAAGCTTGAAGGAAAAGGTAGCAAGAGAGTGTTGCCTTGTTGAAGCAAAAATGAAGGTGAGTGTGTTATGATGGAATTTCTGTTAAGAAAAATTGACAGTTGGAGGAAGATGTTAAGTTGAAGTTGTAAATCAGATCCTGTTGTGTGAGTGTATGGAGTTTTATGGAGTTTTGTTGTGATGATGAAGGGTGGAATATTTTTGGTTTTTTTTTATCTATAGAATTGGAGCAGGTTTTATGATCTTTTTTGTGTAGGTTATGTGCAGCATTGCTTCTGTACATGGTACCCCTCCACAACTTTGGTTTGTCTCCCATTTATGTGATTTTGTTGTTTTGTGCAGGCCTTGTCTGGCATGGGTGTCAAAGCATAGCAGAGTGTGTTTGTTGGTCTCTGCTGTACTTTGTTGCAGGTTTTCTGTACAATTTTGACAGATTTTGTTTGGTGCACCTCTTGGCTGAAGATGGGCAGCGTGCCGTTTGTACATCAAGGTTATGCAGGTAGTGGTACGTGGAAAACCATTTTGTACATACAGTTTGTGTACACATTATACTGCTACTGGTATGATTTTGCTTTTGTCTCATGTGGTGGCTCACTCATCAATTTTTCGGTTGAAATTTCCTGTTATGAACCAGCACAACTGACATGTGGCTTTTTTTAGATTATGGCCGACGTTCATTGTGAGCTTATGTTATCATTTTGTGTATGTGCAGGTTTTGTCTTGAGATGAATTTCAAATTGTTTTTGCGGGAATCCTGCTGTAGCTACACATCTGCAAGCTGTGAATTTGTTTAAGCTTTCCAACACAAATATAGGGTGTAGCAGGTTATTATGTGGTTCGACGGGAGAAGATTTAACGCTGAAGATCTCGGGTCTATTTTTTTTAGGGGAACAAGATTTGTCTATGATACAATGACATTCGCTTGTGGCAGTTAAAACTGGTATGAGCTCAATTATTCAAACAGTCAGGGATTGAAATCTTGCTCTTCTATTGTTGATTGTTGGAGTTATTTAACTGCAGCGTATTGTTACTCGAAGCTCTCCCATTAGCAGCTTCACATCTTCTTCTTGTTTCTGTTATATGCCTAAATCCCAAATAATTGATCCAAGACTGCCTGCCTCGTCCATGATCCTGCTTTTTTTCGTCGTCTGCGGATAGGTTGAGCAATGCAGTAACTGAATTCTCCTGCACAACAGAATTAGGCATCGAAAGTAAGTTCCGAAGATAAGGACTTGCCTCCGCTTCTGCAAGGAAGGCGCGATTTTCTCTGCCCTTTTTGATGTATCCTGGCTGTCTATTCTGGATTCCCATCGGTGAACTTATTCGGAAATAGGTATAGCAATGTTTTAAATGAATTTATATACTGTAATGAACAATATTAATGAGGCTTTGTTGCAAATTTGATTATTATAACTTCCAACTAAATTAAATTTGTATGGAAGTTAATAATAAAGATGGGCTTCCCCAATGGGCCTTTGATCTAATTCGTGAACCTTGTAGGACAATCTCAAAGTTTGACTAAGTTTAATCCAAATTTTAAAACTCACAAAACGTTCAACCATGCTTGTGGTCCTTGAAGCGCTGCGGTGGAATTATAGTTTGGACCAAAATGATAAAAAATTGAATGTAAGGTGGACTAATCTTGAATTCCCAATTATTTCAAGCTCCTTTGAGATCTTACTTGCACTGACAATCCAAATCTTGAATTGAATAAGCAACACAAAACTGCATTACAACTACGCATGTGCCTTGATTAGGACCTCGGACACACATCATATAAGTCTTATACCACGACCTTAATCCTGAAACTAAATCCCTGCTTGACCAAGACTAGTTATATCCATCAAACCTCAGTCAACACACACAACTCCCCTAACTGCGTCAAGCGAACCTCAGTTCAAATGTACCAAACTTGATCAAATTACCTACTTGAATCCCGAGTGAACCTGACTTTGATCATAAGACCCCTGAGCACCCCAGATTTCATCACTTCATGATTTTCAATCATCAAACGCTCAACATTAGCACATCCTTGTCTCAAACAGCACGTGACAAGAGCAAGGACATGAAGCAATCCCAACCTTTCACCGAGACTAAACAAAACTCCACTTAACTTCAAGTGTAGTTGCACTCAATACTCTATTTGACAGGCATAGGTCCACATGATTCTCTATTGCGACATATCTGAATTTGGCACAAATTGACATATGGATCCATACATAACAATTTTGAATTAACACATAAACCCCAACTGCGACCTTAAATAAGCACCTTTGAATTGATACACCTCGACTCGACAAACCACTAATGAACCTCCATCCAACTTAGCAACAACATGATTTCGGTCAGCAAGGAGAAATGAAAGAAACAACCTATTTTTATTTTTCTGCTCCTGATAATCACATATGCTTATCTGTTTGTCTTTAAGGATCTTGACTCGTCTTTGATAAGGGTAACCACTTGGTGACTTGAATATAACCTCCTTGATCAGGTTAAAAACCATTGGTAATTTTGTTAGACACACATTTCTTGATCCCCTGTGAAATGCAAAATGTTATGCAATGCAATGCTTACGTGTATGCTGATGCAACGAAATAAAACATGAGCCAGAGAGGTCGGTCAAATTTTGGGGTACAACAGCTGCCCCTATTCAAGCGACTTAGACCTGAAGGGATGAAAAGCGAACAGCTTTCAGACGATCGTGGTAAAAGGCGGTTGAATACCAAAGAGACCTGAAATTTGCCGACCATAGGAGAAAGAGGAACCGCACACAAAAGTCCGAAGATAACATGCACCGATCGCAAAGGTAATTTTACCGGGGAAAGCCTAAACCAGACAGCTCTGTGGGGAACGAGCGCCCATCAGAGGATATCATTCAAAAACATCGACCAAAAGTCGGAACACAAGCTACTAACCAAAAGTTAGAATCACTTAGAAAGATCATTGACCAAAAGTCGGAACACAAGTTACTAACCAAGAGTTAGGATCGCTGAGAAGAATTAACATCGACCAAAAGTCGGAAAACAAGCTACTAACCAAAAGTTAGGATCGCTAAAAATCAACATCGACCAAAAGTCGGAAAACAAGCTACTAACCAAAAGTTAGGATCGCTAAGAATCAACATCGACCAAAAGTCGGAAAACAAGCTACTAACCAAGAGTTAGGATCGCTGAGAAGAATTAACATCAACCAAAAGTCGGAAAACAAGCTACTAACCAAAAGTTAGGATCGCTAAGAATCAACATCGACCAAAAGTCGGAAAACAAGCTACTAACCAAGAGTTAGGATCGCTGAGAAGAATTAACATCAACCAAAAGTCGGAAAACAAGCTACTAACCAAAAGTTAGGATCGCTAAGAATCAACATCGACCAAAAGTCGGAAAACAAGCTACTAACCAAGAGTTAGGATCGCTGAGAAGAATTAACATCAACCAAAAGTCGGAAAACAAGCTACTAACCAAAAGTTAGGATCGCTAAGAATCAACATCGACCAAAAGTCGGAAAACAAGCTACTAACCAAGAGTTAGGATCGCTGAGAAGAATTAACATCGACCAAAAGTCGGAAAACAAGCTACTAACCAAAAGTTAGGATCGCTGAGAAGAATTAACATCGACCAAAAGTCGGAAAACAAGCTACTAACCAAAAGTTAGAATCGCTTAGAAAGAATTAACATCGACCAAAAGTCGGGAAAAGCTACTCTGTTTAGGGAGAGTGATAAGATGAACACAACTGTCAATGATCTTTGCTGGAGATCTGTATTCCATACAGGCTTGATAAATATACTGATAATTGCGGAAGGTACGTCCGAGAATAAAAGGGATAACAACCTGGCATATGTTTCATATGCATGTGTTTGAATATGGCGAAATGCTCCATACGAAATGGAAATGCTTCGCATTTGGGTAGATGTTATGCATGTATGTAGATGCAAATGGACCTCTTTAGCAAAATAAATGCTAAAGAGAAAGAGCCAACTCCGTTGGGTCAGGGCCAGGTACGCCTAGCGCAAGTAAACTCATGCTGGGGAATGCAAGCCGTGGATGGCCTCCGAGAAAACTTCTGGGTAAAACTGCTCCGTTAAGAACAAAACCACTCGCAAGCCGTGGATGGCCTCCGAGAAAACTTCTGGGTAAAACTGCTCCGTTAAGAACAAAACCACTCCGCTGGGGGTCCAAATCAAACTCCACTGTGAAAAACGTCCAGGATGGCCTAGATGCCTACAACTCTTTCGGGGAACAAACAATTTGGCTGGAGACAACAACTCCACTCTGTCGGGGAAATTAACCCTGAACGGTCAGCCAGAATAACTATACTGGGGAAACACAGCTGATTGCTGGGGAGTAACTCTCTTCTGCCGGAGATTGAATCCACTATCTGCTAGGGATATTGAATAAGACTTACTGGAAGATTATCCCACACTCTCTCTGCTGGGGATGGAAATGAACGATCTCTGAGTCAGTTCCACTCTGTGGGGAAGGAAAATTAACTCTGCTAACTTGGCTGTGGATTAGATAAGGAGGGAATCAACATCAATCTCTGCTTGGGGAAAATGAGAAGTAAACTCAATAAATACGACTTCCGCTTGAGGAATGAGTCAATGACCTAGACTCTGATGGGAAAGGAGTCAATTGTTCAGACTATGTGGGGATAACAGTACTGCACTCGCCTCACTGCTGGGGAAATAAACCCGAATCTGCTTCTATAACTCTGATAAGCTCTGAAGACATGGAGAGGAACACATCTCCTTTGTTCCCGATTATGCCCCAGCCTGTGGGACTTTTGTAAAAACCTTCCTCGAAAGGAAACCTGAAATTTCGGTACCCTGATGGTTAGATATGAATTGCCTCAGCGCTTCGAACCTTGAAGAGGTACTTCAAGTCAATTTCCTTTCTGGACAAGGATAGTTGTCACGCTCTTGGGGTGGCCTGCCCCAGCTTTGAAGTGATTTGCCCCTGATTGGCTGATTTGTAGAGAAGTGCCCCTGGCTGACTTCGAGAGATTTATCAAATCTCGACCTGATTGCCCCAGATTAACCGACCTTAGGGAATGGCGCCTTCGACTGGCCTTCGAGTGGTTTGATGAGTCTCGACCTGATTGCTCCAGATTAGCTGCATCTAGGAATGACCGACTCTGCTTATGTTTACCTGACGTGACTTGCCCCTGCTCAAAGGAGTACTCGGGCGCTCTATATCTTATTTCTATCAAACTTCGCATTGTAGAAACTTTCCTGATGTCAAATGCTTTCTTGCGAGTAAAACAATTTTTTTGCAAAAGATAATATTAATGCAATGCATATGACAGTTTTGAAATCCAAGTCTGGTCACTGGAAAAAAGTTGTGATGTATAGTGAATGGATCACTTATCGGAATGTCAATATCAATACCCATAGGGTAAGAAAATCCTTTTAGGAGTCAGTTTCGACGCGATCTTTACCGAAGTATGCTTTCGAAACAACTTGCTTCAATTAGGACTTTTGAAGGTTGTAACTTGGTCAGGTTCACGATTTGAAAGAAAAGATATGAGGCTCAAAGTTCTGTTTAACCCACCCACTCTCCTTAATATTCTCCAATCCTATGTTCAGCTAATTCGACACAAGCGCTCACCTCTCAAAGGTTGAATGACTGGAGTGATGGTTCAGGAAACCACAAGTTTCAGGAGTGGCAGTCACTCGCTCTTCGTCTTTGGTGCCTGGAGTCACACGACTTGTTTTTCATCATTTCATTCCCTATTTTTCCTGGACTGACTCTTTTGAGTATATCATTGATTTTCAAAGTCCAACGGGATGCCCTTTAATTTTTGCCTAAGCCATTGTTTTCAAGTTATCGACTTAGCGGGCTTTTTCTTTTCTTTTATTTTCTTCTTTTTGAACAAATCATGTGACATCGGCTTGTCTGACTTGTTGAAAAGGGATTGTGACTGTCTCACTCCTTGGCTGGTGAAGGATAACCACAGTGGTTCTTTAGGTACGACCTATATAGGTGTGATTGATCCTCGAACGGGAACACTACTCTTACAATTTGGATGTTTAGTCGAATTAACTGACACCTACCCTGCCCCAGGTTAAGATTGAGGTTTTTTCGTTTTCAGAAAGAAACTCCTACTACTAGGCTCAAAGGGGTTGACAAGGGATTAACATCCTTATATCTCCGGTGTTTAGGAATTTGAAACAATGCCTGTACATCATCAGCAGAGATTTTATTCAAAAGCATACATTCGGAAGCCTGCGCGTCTTTCAATTTCGTCATCCTCCCTCAAGGAATTCCGCTTAAACAAGCGTTTGACATTAATGGAAAAGCAATATTGAGTGAACACGAATGGATTTAATCAAAACATGCATATTCATTTCATTATCATTATCAATTGAAAACAAACACGTCTTACAAATGAAATTTGCAAATAAGTTCACACTTAAACAGAAAAGAAACTACAAATGCAAAGGAATAACATAATAGAAAGATTGCCAGCTTCGGGGAACTGGGCTTTCATTCTTGACTTGCTGCTGAACCAGCCATCTTTAGAATTACTCGTCGAAGTCATCCTGATAATCTTCTGAACACCCACTCTCGGTGAATCCCTCCATAACATTAGCTGCCGAACCCATATGACTTGACGAAGGAAGATCGTTGATCTGAATACCCTGAGGCGTGATTGAAAACCTGTTGGAGTCCAGCAGAGTCTGAACCTGGCTTCTAAGCACCTTACAGTCTTCGGTTGAATGTCCCTGTGTCCCAACATGGTACTCACAGCGAGCATTAACATCAGAATCCAACGGATGTGGAGAAGTCTCGGGATCAGCTTGCTTCGGCACAATCAAACCACCTCTGATCAAGTCTGGCAATATCTGACTGTATGACAATGGCAACTGAGTGAAATGTCTCTCTGGCTTCCTTGGTCTTCGTCGGGCGTGCTGACACGGCTGATGACGGTATGAATGCTGACTCTGGCGGGGAACAGATATCTGATGCAAAGACCCAAAGGATCGCTGACTCTGAATAGTTGAGACATCGGGAGACTGAGTCTGAGGTATCGGGGACTCCCTTCGTTCAGGAACTTTCATTCTTAGGCTTGGCCTAGGAACGGGCAATAGCTGCGGGCAGGGAGACTCTAGGGTCACAGATTGCAAGACAGGCTCCTGACCTGATGCAACTTCAGGGGAGAGAATAGGAACATCCACATCTTCTGGAATAAGACCATTGCTCGGCATGAACTCAAATGCTCTCGAATCGATTAAATCCTGAACCTTGTGCTTAAAGGCTTTGCAGTTCTCGATATCATGCCCCGGTGCCCCAGAATGGAAATCACAATGGGCATTTTCATCATAGCCTTGTGGTGGCTCGCCAGTCAACGGAACCATAGTCCGGAGTTTAACCAATCGAAGTTGAAGCAAGAGTTGCAACAACTGAGCATAAGTCATAGGGATCTGGTTGAACATTCTGTCGGACTGCTTCGTCCTTTGAGCATACCTCATAATCCTAGGATTGTCTCGGGAAACAGGAAGTAGTTGTTGGCGAGGAAATACTGGAACCTCAGGTTGTGTAAGATATCTTTGAGGCACTTCACGCCTCGGGAGAGGTTCCACATGTGAAGGTGGGATGGCCATCTCTGCTGCAGCTTCGGGCACATGATCGCCTTCCTTTCTCAACACATTCCTCATGACTTCTGTTATCAGGCCCATCTGAGTCTTCAGTTGATTATTCTCCTCTCTGAGTGCATCCTGATCCAAGCGCAGCGCTTGCATCTTTGCCACAAACTGCCCTAACTGGCTCTGAACTTCCCTTAGTTCTTCTCGAATCTGTTCCATGGTCGTCTCTGTTGGTTTCCTTTGGGTGGAATGATCTTCAATTCTGAAACAAGCCGGATGGAAAACCACATGAAGCAATTACGCCCACGAAATTAGAACACCTCTATGCAAATGAAAAATGATGCAATATGCAAGACATGCAAAGAAATGCAAATGAATATGCAAATGCAACAGGGGATCAAAAGTTGTTGTGTTGTTGACGGTGACGGACCAGCGCTTCGCCTTGAGACCAAACAACATTAGTACAAGGAACCCACTGTAACTGTTCATACTGACAAACGGGTAGGATGAAGGTCAAAGTTTTTCCTGCAAGACAGCACAACGAGATATCTCTCACCTCGGGCGGGAAATCTATCGGCTTATAAGAGGGTATTCCAAAGGCTTTTCAAACAAAGTCCCATGCACTAACCCTCAAAAGTTTCCCATCATAACGACTACTCGTAAGACGGTAATCCCTTCAAAAGGATGAACACAGAGTTATATTTTAGCAACCTTTGGAATAAGGTTCTACAAAAGGTCCTCAGAATCGCGGACTCTCAAGCTGAAGGTAAGAACGCCATTACGACTACACGTAAGACATAATTATTCCAACGGAGTCTCCTCTGAGCGGTGAGATTCAATCCAACTCAACGAGTCCTAAGTCTCGCAAATCAGAAAGAATCCACCTCCTAACTTAGTGTGTATGCTCGAAAGCTCGGGTAGAAAGCTTTATCCTCACAAACCAAACCAAGTGAACCCAATAAGTTAGAGAAACATAACCATAAAATAAATAGCAAAACAAATAAAGCACAAATGCGACAAACAAAATAGGCGTGGCTTGCTACGTTGTCCCCAGCAGAGTCGCCAGCTGTCGCTACTCGAAAAATGCATCGTGCAACGACGGGGAGGCGAAAAAGATAGACAGAAGAGTCGCCACCGAACTTTATTTATTCCATGAGGGGAAAGGAAAATATCGAGAAAACCTTAAGAAAGAAATGGATAAGATGGTCTCGCGACCAAGAATGGGTTCGGAAGCCGGTTATGCGAGGGGAAGGTATTAGCACCCCTCGCATCCATCGTACTCGATGGGAACCTTTTGTTTGTCGATGTGCTAAAATGTTACGCTATAAAAGAGTGTTTCAAAGGGTAAAGGGAAAGGTTTAGAAACGAGAGAGAGAGGTAACGAGGGAGAAGGGAGATAGGACGGACTCGGTAGGACTTCGCGGTCCTAGGCCTACGTATTCTCAACGGATGTGAGAAAGTCAGAGTCGACGTAGTTCGGGAAACTACAGATATGGGGGAATGTGCTCGGCAAGGATTGTGGCCCTTGTGCCTACGTATCTTTACTTGAAAAAGTAAAGAATCAGAGCAGCCGTAGTTCGGCCTACGGTGTGTTGATGTTTTTTATGGATGATGCTATCGTGCACGTTCTAGCAGTTAGGTGTTTTGCTGCTCGCTCGTTGGAGACTTAGGCGTACCTGTTTGCGGTAGAACGGACGTAACATATCCCTTTTTGAAATGATTAGATTTTCGCCACGCGAGGCAAAGATGTCACGTTTGATTTGTTGAATTGTTTTTAGGGGGCGAGACATGTCCTCGGATAGTAACCCCTACGGGTAGTACCCAATTCTTTGTCTCAAAGTTTTTGTTTATGAAAAGGTGTGGCGAACGAGGCGTCTTCGTATTGAAAGACGAGTGTCGAAACCACCCTCACTACAGTGGGCATCCCTACGCTCGGGGAAGAAGAGGTCTACACCCAATCCTCTCTCTTTAATTCAATGCAAAGAGAACGAAGTTCTCTTATTAAAGATGTTTTTTGGTTTTGAATGGTAAGTGCTTTGCGACGGAGAACCCTACGGTAAACGTCAGCACTCGGGATAGGAGAAGGCCTACGCCTAACCACTCCACGACCATTCAAGTTTTTGTAAAAGAGTTTGAAAAAAGCACTCGGTGCGAGACCGAGGTTTTAGGTGAGAAAGGTTACGGAATGGAGTTGTGAAAGTGAGAGGTGGTGGATAAAGTCGCGTCTTCATATTGAAAGACGAGTATCGAGACCACCCACACTACAGTGGGCATCCCAATACTCGAAGAAGAAGAGGTCTGCACCCAATCCTCTCTCTTTAATGCAATACGGAGAGAAATTTATTGAAGTGTACTCGGTACGAGATCGAGGTTTTAGGAGGAAAAGCTGGAAGCGCCTTCGTATTGAAAGACGAGGATCGAAACCACCCTCACTACAGTGGGCATCCCAACACTCGGAGAAGAAGAGGTCTACACCCAATCCTCTCTTTTTAATTCAATACAAAGGATTTGTTTGAAAATGTTTTCGGAGATACACTCGGTGCGGGACCGGGGTTTTTAGGAGGATAAGCGCTGAAAGCGGAATGGTCTCAGATCCAACGTCATTTATCAATAGCTTGACTTAATAACGGATTACGGAGGTCTCGTCATCGACCCAAACAAGTAAAAATGGAACAAAATGTCCAATAACAAATGGGAGATAAAACCAATTTCTAGAAGAAATAAAATATGAACTTCTTAACATTATAAAATTAGAAAACTAAACTTCTTAACATTATAAACTTTTTAAAGAAAATAATATTAGAAAACTAAACTTCTTAATATTATAAACTTTTTAAAGAAAATAATATTAGAAAACTAAACTTCTTAACATTATAAACTAATACAATCTATAAAGATAAAACTGAATAAAATAATTTACAAAGTTTAAATTGAAAGAACAAGAGAGTGTAAGCTGAATCAAGGGGTGTGATATGATTAATGAGTCTTCATAAACTTGTGAGAACCCATTAAGCCATCACGGTCAAACTCTTTTTCAAAGGGGTATGTTCAAATCAAACAACAAATTAAAGTCTGCAAAGGTAAATCAACGGTTAAAACGAAACCAGAGTAGAAGAATGGTGGTGTCGAACCTTTTCCGCGGTGAAGTCGCCTTTCCTTTGTGAGTTTCTTGCTCGTGACTTCGTCTCAGGTTTGTGGGTTTGTAGTTCTATTCCGTTTTCGATTTCTTTCTATACCCCATCTCTATTTTTCCTGGTTCTGATTTTGTTTTTCTTTCGGTGATGCAAGAAGTTAGGGTTTGTGGGTGGTCCAAATGAAAAAAAAAAAAAATGGGGTTTAGTTGTGGTCCGTTACCGTTGGTTCGACGAAACAGTCGCGTGGAGAAGTGTGGTTTAGGTTTGATGAGATAGAGTGGATTTTGCTAAACAGGGTTGTCGTAAGAAAACGTTTAAGGCTCTGTCTGGAGCATTGAGTTGAAGAAAGTGGAGATTCGAAGCCTTGAGGGTTTGATTCTGGAAGTGGAAGTTGAAAGAGTTGTCGGAGGAGGATTTTTGCTGGTTGAAAATTATGAAGGAAGAAGGGTTTATACGTGGTTGGTTTAAAATAAATGGATAGGAAGGTGGTGAGTCCGATGGGGTTATGATGTTCGAAGGTTTGGGTTTGGGGTTGCGAAAAACGGTGACGGTTGGAGGTATTGGGGTTTGAAGTACACAACTGGATTTCTGTGTGTGGAGAATGCTGGTGAATGAGTGGTTGTGTATCAGAAGTTTGATGGAGTGATGGTGGTGGCTTTGAGGTTGCTGTTGTTTGTTTATGGTTGACAGTTTTGGTGTTAAGTTGCAGAAGTGGAAAAAGGTTGATGAAGGTGATGAGTTCAATGTTGGTTGAAAATGAGAGTATGAGGAGTAGTTGTTTGGAGTTTGGAGGTTCAAGTTGGAAAAAAATGATGATAGTGAACTGATGGAGCTGATGATGAATGAAGATGATGAGAGGTGAGGGCGGCTGGTGAAGTTTATTAGGGTTCTGTTATAGGGAATCAAGGTTTTGAATCTGAAGCTTGAAGGAAAAGGTAGCAAGAGAGTGTTGCCTTGTTGAAGCAAAAATGAAGGTGAGTGTGTTATGATGGAATTTCTGTTAAGAAAAATTGACAGTTGGAGGAAGATGTTAAGTTGAAGTTGTAAATCAGATCCTGTTGTGTGAGTGTATGGAGTTTTATGGAGTTTTGTTGTGATGATGAAGGGTGGAATATTTTTGGTTTTTTTTTATCTATAGAATTGGAGCAGGTTTTATGATCTTTTTTGTGTAGGTTATGTGCAGCATTGCTTCTGTACATGGTACCCCTCCACAACTTTGGTTTGTCTCCCATTTATGTGATTTTGTTGTTTTGTGCAGGCCTTGTCTGGCATGGGTGTCAAAGCATAGCAGAGTGTGTTTGTTGGTCTCTGCTGTACTTTGTTGCAGGTTTTCTGTACAATTTTGACAGATTTTGTTTGGTGCACCTCTTGGCTGAAGATGGGCAGCGTGCCGTTTGTACATCAAGGTTATGCAGGTAGTGGTACGTGGAAAACCATTTTGTACATACAGTTTGTGTACACATTATACTGCTACTGGTATGATTTTGCTTTTGTCTCATGTGGTGGCTCACTCATCAATTTTTCGGTTGAAATTTCCTGTTATGAACCAGCACAACTGACATGTGGCTTTTTTTAGATTATGGCCGACGTTCATTGTGAGCTTATGTTATCATTTTGTGTATGTGCAGGTTTTGTCTTGAGATGAATTTCAAATTGTTTTTGCGGGAATCCTGCTGTAGCTACACATCTGCAAGCTGTGAATTTGTTTAAGCTTTCCAACACAAATATAGGGTGTAGCAGGTTATTATGTGGTTCGACGGGAGAAGATTTAACGCTGAAGATCTCGGGTCTATTTTTTTTAGGGGAACAAGATTTGTCTATGATACAATGACATTCGCTTGTGGCAGTTAAAACTGGTATGAGCTCAATTATTCAAACAGTCAGGGATTGAAATCTTGCTCTTCTATTGTTGATTGTTGGAGTTATTTAACTGCAGCGTATTGTTACTCGAAGCTCTCCCATTAGCAGCTTCACATCTTCTTCTTGTTTCTGTTATATGCCTAAATCCCAAATAATTGATCCAAGACTGCCTGCCTCGTCCATGATCCTGCTTTTTTTCGTCGTCTGCGGATAGGTTGAGCAATGCAGTAACTGAATTCTCCTGCACAACAGAATTAGGCATCGAAAGTAAGTTCCGAAGATAAGGACTTGCCTCCGCTTCTGCAAGGAAGGCGCGATTTTCTCTGCCCTTTTTGATGTATCCTGGCTGTCTATTCTGGATTCCCATCGGTGAACTTATTCGGAAATAGGTATAGCAATGTTTTAAATGAATTTATATACTGTAATGAACAATATTAATGAGGCTTTGTTGCAAATTTGATTATTATAACTTCCAACTAAATTAAATTTGTATGGAAGTTAATAATAAAGATGGGCTTCCCCAATGGGCCTTTGATCTAATTCGTGAACCTTGTAGGACAATCTCAAAGTTTGACTAAGTTTAATCCAAATTTTAAAACTCACAAAACGTTCAACCATGCTTGTGGTCCTTGAAGCGCTGCGGTGGAATTATAGTTTGGACCAAAATGATAAAAAATTGAATGTAAGGTGGACTAATCTTGAATTCCCAATTATTTCAAGCTCCTTTGAGATCTTACTTGCACTGACAATCCAAATCTTGAATTGAATAAGCAACACAAAACTGCATTACAACTACGCATGTGCCTTGATTAGGACCTCGGACACACATCATATAAGTCTTATACCACGACCTTAATCCTGAAACTAAATCCCTGCTTGACCAAGACTAGTTATATCCATCAAACCTCAGTCAACACACACAACTCCCCTAACTGCGTCAAGCGAACCTCAGTTCAAATGTACCAAACTTGATCAAATTACCTGCTTGAATCCCGAGTGAACCTGACTTTGATCATAAGACCCCTGAGCACCCCAGATTTCATCACTTCATGATTTTCAATCATCAAACGCTCAACATTAGCACATCCTTGTCTCAAACAGCACGTGACAAGAGCAAGGACATGAAGCAATCCCAACCTTTCACCGAGACTAAACAAAACTCCACTTAACTTCAAGTGTAGTTGCACTCAATACTCTATTTGACAGGCATAGGTCCACATGATTCTCTATTGCGACATATCTGAATTTGGCACAAATTGACATATGGATCCATACATAACAATTTTGAATTAACACATAAACCCCAACTGCGACCTTAAATAAGCACCTTTGAATTGATACACCTCGACTCGACAAACCACTAATGAACCTCCATCCAACTTAGCAACAACATGATTTCGGTCAGCAAGGAGAAATGAAAGAAACAACCTATTTTTATTTTTCTGCTCCTGATAATCACATATGCTTATCTGTTTGTCTTTAAGGATCTTGACTCGTCTTTGATAAGGGTAACCACTTGGTGACTTGAATATAACCTCCTTGATCAGGTTAAAAACCATTGGTAATTTTGTTAGACACACATTTCTTGATCCCCTGTGAAATGCAAAATGTTATGCAATGCAATGCTTACGTGTATGCTGATGCAACGAAATAAAACATGAGCCAGAGAGGTCGGTCAAATTTTGGGGTACAACAAAGGTGACTCTGATGACCCAGACTCTGATAATTCAGACTCTGATGGCAATCCAGATCTTGGTGGCAATTCAGACTCTGGAAATATGCCAGACTCTGAAGATGGTCAAAGCTCTAGAGGTTAATCATCTGAAGCCCAAGACTCTGAACAAGTTCAGAGACCACAAAGAATCAGAAAGGTCCCCAGAAGATATGCAGAATTTGACATGCTGCAAGACACTGAAGTAGACTCTGAAGGAGAAGTTATTCAGTGTGCCATGATGGTAGACTCTGAACCCATAAATACAGAAGAGGCTCTTAAGCAGAAGCTCTGGCTAAAGGCCATGAAAGAAGAACTTGATGCTATAGAGAGAAACAAGACTTGGAAGCTGACAAAACTTCCAAAAGACAAGAAAGCCATCAGCGTTAGATGGGTTTTCAAGCAGAAGTTAAAGCCAGATGGCTCAATTGGCAAACATAAAGCAAGGTTGGTAGCCAGAGGATTTCTACAAAAACCTGGGCTGGATTACTCTGAAGTGTTTGCACCTGTAGCAAGACATGAAACAATCAGAATGGTGATTGCAATAGCTGTTAACAGGAATTGGCCTCTGATGCATTTAGATGTAAAATCTGCATTTCTGAACGGTCCATTAGAAGAAGAAGTTTACGTGTCACAACCTCCTGGATTTGTGAAAAAGAATCAGGAAGGGATGGTGTACAGATTATACAAAGCTCTATATGGATTGAAACAAGCGCCCAGAGCTTGGAATCAGAAGATTGATTCATTTTTCAAGAAGCAAGGCTTTCAGAAATGTGAGATGGAGTACGGTGTCTATGTTCAGCATACTTCTGAAGGCAATATGACTCTGGTATGTTTATATGTTGATGATATACTATTGACTGGAAGTTCTGAACAGGAGATAGCCAAGTTCAAGAAAGTTCTGATGAATGAATTTGAAATGACTGACCTAGGCAAAATGACATACTTTCTAGGGATGGAGTTCCGATATTCTGAGAAAGGTATCATTTTGCATCAGCTCAAGTATGAATTAGAACTTCTGAAGAGATTTGATCTGAAGAATTGTAAGATGGCTGTCACACCTTATGATACAAATCAAAAACTGGATTCAGACTCTGAAGGAAAGGATGTGGACACTACAACCTTCAAACAGTTGGTTGGTTCTCTGAGGTATCTGTGCAATACCAGACCTGATATTTGCTACTCAGTTGGGATGGTTAGTAGGTTCATGAGTAAACCTAAGTGGTCCCATTACCAAGCTGCTGTCAGGATTCTGAGGTATATCAAAGGAACTCTGAAGTATGGAGTGTTATTTCCCTCTGGAGGAAATAATGAGTCAGAACTTCTGAGTTATTCAGACTCTGATTGGTGTGGAGACAGAGTTGACAGAAGAAGTACATCTGGGTACTTGTTCAAATTTCTGGGAGGTTCCATTTCTTGGTGTTCCAAGAAGCAACCTGTTATGGCGTTGTCAACCTGTGAAGCTGAATACATTGCAGGTGCTGTTATTGCATGCCAAGCTGTGTGGATTCTGAATCTGTTGCAGGATCTGAAGATTAAAGTAGACAAACCTCTGAAGTTGATGATTGACAACAAGTCTGCAATCAATCTTGCCAGAAACCCAGTGTTGCATGGGAGAAGCAAGCATATTGAGACCAAGTATCATTTTCTGAGACATCAAGTTCAGAGTGGAGTGTTAGTAGTTGTACACTGCAGCACTCAGAAGCAGTTGGCAGATGTTCTGACGAAAGCTATCAAGACTGATCAATTTCTCAGACTAAGGGATGAAATTGGTGTTACAAGTTTTGATGGAATATGAATTAAGGGATGGTATTAGAATATTAATAGTAATTCATATTTATTTAGTTGTACTATTTTCTTAGCCCTTAAGTTTGTTAGAGGGTATTTTAGTATTTTATCTTATTCTAGTAACCCTAGTTTTAGCTATAAATAGGGTGACAATCATTATAACTTTTATCATGTTTTTTGTAGCCGTCATTCTTAATAGAATATTTCTTTTCTTTGTTCATCATTTATTCACCTTTGCACCAACAAAAATAACTATTCAAACCAAATTTTCATTTGAAACTTTTATGAAAAATTTCTTTGTAAGATTTTTTACACCAAAATATGTTATACTAAAAATTATTATTTTTAAAAAAAGACAAAACAAATATGTCCTTAATCTTAAACGTTAGATATTGAGAAGAGTTTAATTTTTGTTTAAATCACTTATAAAATAATATAAATAAATGATGCTGATGAATTGACAATTTAAATCTTTTTACATCAATAGTGTATTGTAAAAACTTTTTACATTAATAGTACAGAGTAATTAATCTTTTTTTTAAAGTAATTGATAATTATACTTTTTATTTATCAAAAAGTCTTGTTAAGTTTTATGGAAATAAATATTTCAACTTCTCATTTGAAAATAAAATTATAAAATTATGAGAACTATTGGAAATTATTTCAGAAAATTTTGTTTAAAAATAGTTTTTCTTTAAACTTTTTTTTTAACAAACATAAATATAACAATTATATAGGTTTACACTTTTTAAAATATAATTCATATAATTGAAAATGCACATGACAATAGACCGGCCTTACCTTTTACATACCTAAACCCAAATATTTAATAAATCTTTATCCTCGTTCCCTTTTGTTCTATCTTCGTTGGTAATGAAGAATTGAACTCTAAACTAGTTTTAAATGGGTTTGCGTATCCCGTCACACTCTTATCTTAGTAGGGTAATATTTTTTTAAATAAAAATAGTATTTTTCCAAGCATCGAATTACATTACAAATAAAAAAGTGGGATTGGATATATTTCCTGTCCTAAAAGGGAAAGACATGTGATGGAATTAAGAGGGTTATTGCCTGAATGAAACTTGGTCACCAAGAGATCATGAAAATACCAGGTTGCCTAAAGCGTACAAAATAAGGTGACCGGCCAAAGAACCACTTGGGCTTAAGCCTAAAATCAACACCACGACTTATAGAAAATCATTACCCTATCCAAGTTTTCACTTGTTGTAAGTTAAGGTCATCAGTTCCAATAAATAATATATCATCTACATATAATACTAGATATAAGATCATGATCCAACTAACTTTATTGCTACCACAAGGTTTATCTTCAATTTTAAATCCAAATTGTTTTATACTTTCATCAAACGGTCAAAAATTGCATTTTTTGGGGCAATTTGTTAGCTTGAAATTTTTTTACGTACATAGTTCAACCAAGAAGATACAACATTAAGATAATACTTAGTGAAAATGAGGAAACATGGTGGCATGTGCGACAAGCTTAACATTCGACCATAAAATGTCGAGTTTGACACATTTGACGTTGAGTTTTAACTTAACATTTTTCTAAATGTTGAGAGTGCTTTTCTTAGAATTTGATAAGTTGAATCATCAGTTATGACAGTTGAAGCGAAGTAAAAAGATTAGATTGAGTAACTGATTTTTACTTTTATCTGAGCATCAAAGACACGTGGGAACTTGACAGAAGGCTAAAAACTTCATAGGAGATTACCTGTCGCGTAGTAGGAAAATAGTTCTTGTAGACAATTATTTTCATATTAGTGGTTCTAGCGTTAGGAATCGAGGTGACAATATCATTAGAAAAAAAACTCTATAGAACTCAAAGTACCCTAATCAAGGAGAGAAATAGGTTTGTGAGGAAATGTATGATTTTGTACACCATTGTTTCTTTGCTTAATAGAAGTACTTATCACTTTTCATTTATTGTTTTAAAGTTATCACTTTTCCAATTTACTTGGGACTTCGACACATTCGAAACCACCAATTTCTTCGCTTATTCTATTTACTTTTGTTTGCTGCATTAAACATTCAGTTTTAATCTACTCACAACCATATTCACCAAACAATATGCTACTCATAACCATCAAAAGCTACTTTGAACCACGAAATAATGAAAATAACTCAGTTGATATGCAACGAAAAATTATAAAACATTTAGCATTAAAAGCCTCAACAACATCATTAGTTTAAAAATTGGTTCAAACACCACGAATAAAACAGGAAGATATGCAACATAAAGTAAATAACATAATAACTTGTTCCCCTCGTGTTACATATCAGAGCGACTCCACTATAGACTCAAACGATAAGCAACTAAAGAGGCACAACATCATCCTTAACCTCAAGCTCCTACTTAGATACATGATTATCTGTACTTCATAGAAGCACAGACGCAACAACTCAAAAAGGGGGTGAGAATGCATTCAAATGATAAATGTTTCATAAACAATCAAGATAGATTCACTTACTACACAAATCATCCACATATCATAAATGCACATCGCCATCACGTATTCATAACATACACAAACACAGACACGTACACACACACACACACACACACACACACACACACACACACATATATATATATATGAAATACACCTCACAGAACGACGTGACACTTATGCATTTGGTACCATTATGGACAACAAATGTCCATATCCCACATAAATCCCATTATAGGACTAGAGCACATCAATTCACAATTATCACCATAAATAACGCTTCACCGAGTCCCATATGGAACCAGCTACTCGCTTCTGAATCCACACCATCGGATCAGAGCATACCAAAACTGGACCGAAGCCCGTATACCATGACGCATGATTTTCAACAACATGTAACATCACCAAAATAATTACCATACAATCACCACAATTATGCATATCATTACCCTTAATATACAACAATTGATTAAAGCCACGATAATTAATAAAGAACACCAAATAGAATCACCGCATCAAATTCGTATTCAGGAAACATTCAATCCTGTTAATTCATTATAACATAAACTAATCCTTAAGTAAACACAACAATTCATGAAACTATCCATACTTTTTGTAACACCCCAGTTTAATTAATTTATTTTTCGTAGTTAAATTATGTGATGTTGTGTAATTGTATGTGTTTATTGATGTTTAGGTGTGTTAGGGATACTCTTGGTGTGAGGTAGTGGCCTTAAGAGTAGAAATTAGTGTTGAGGGTGTGTGCGTAATAATGTAGAGCTTGGGGTGTTGTGAGTAGAACTAATTAAGTGATATTAGTTACTATTTATTTAATTAAATAATAGTAGGTGAGTATTATTTAAAATAAATAATTAGTAGAGATTATTATTATTATTATTTTATTAATTGGAATATTGAGTTAACTAGAAATAATAATATAATAAAATAAGAAATAAGGGGAAGGAATAGAAACTGTCAGACCGTGAAACTAAAGAGAAGAAAAAGAGAAGTGTAGAGGCTAGGGCTCTAGGAGAAAGGGAAGGAACTTCATTCTTGAAGAACCTTGCAATAACTCTAAGGTAAGAGTGAGATTCTGATTTTATAAGGGATTATATAATGATTTGTGGGTGGAGATTGTGATTATTATGTTAGAATTGTGATTTAATATGTTAGGAACCTGCAATTGTATGAGTATGTTGAGTAGTTGTATGTTTGAATTGATTTGTGTGAATAATCCAATTATATGTTTGTTTGAATGATTTGGATGTGTTAGAATGTTACTGATGTTGAAGATGAATAGGTCTTGGAACCCAAAATATTAATATATGCATTGTATGAGAGTTGAGGGTTTTTGATTGAGAAGAAAAGTGATTTTCGTGTCAAAAAGTAGCAAAAAATGATTCTGCTACAGGTGTAATCGGTTACCCGAAAGGGGTAACCGGTTACACTATTGAAAAATGTGTTTTTTGGGTAATTTTGTGAAGGTGTAATTGGTTACCAGGATTGAGGTAACTGATTACACTGAGTGGGAATTGCGTAGCAGGGGCTGGTCACATGGGTGTAACTGATTACCCTATTTGGTGTAACTGGTTACACTGAGAATAAATTTTGTAAAACTTCGAAAAATCATATCTTGAATTCTTGGTGTCTGATTTGAGTGTCGTTCGAAGCGTTAGGAAGCTAATGCGATGAAATTTTTTCAAAAATTGGTTTCAGTACCTAAAAATGAATAAATTTATGTGGGATGATGTCAAATGCATTGTAGTGTTTATGTTGTGGTGTGACATATTCATAAATGCATCGTTGTTGCTTGCAATATTGTTGTGTTGCTGAATGTTATAACATGTGTAAGGTGCATGATGACCAGCATTGGATTAATACCTTGACTAAGGTGATTTCATTGTACTTGTTGTAGTTATTGCATGCATATTATGTTGCATGCATCATGGTGTGGGACGGTGGTCTATAAGACTCAATCCTATGGTGATGGATTGGGTGCGAGTAGCTAATTTCTATGGTGATGCAATAAGTGAAGCGTTACTTATGGTGATGGTAACGAGTTTTTGGTGAGCCTCAATCCCATTGTGTAGATTGGGTGTGAGTAGCTAATTCCTATGGTGATGGAATTAGTGAAGCATTGTCTATGGTGACAAATTTTGGTGGGCTCTAATTCTAGGTAGGGATCGGAGTGGTGAATATGAGAGTTCATGAATTTGTACCACATGCATTGAGTCAAGTTGTTGAGTCTCATTGCATTGCATATGTGTTAAGTTGTCGTGTTTGGTGTATGAAAGTGTGATTTGGTGGAATGGGTGATTGTGCATGAATAATCTGATGTTTACTTATTATTATTATGCATTTCCTTATATAAATATGATATCTCACTCCTTATGTTTGAATGTTTCCTTTACATGGGTATCGTGCAGATAATCCACAGTAGAAGCGTGGATGTGAGTGGAAGATGGTGTTGTTTTTTTTAATTTTATAGAGTCGGTGTCTGCTCTGATGTGTAACACTGGGGAGAGGGAACGATTATTGTTTTTTTTTTATGTTTATCGGGGATTTTATGGATATCTCCTAAGTTGTTATTTCTTTTGATTTCTTAAATCATGATTATGTTTTAATTAACTAAACGATGAGTTGTTGATGTTTCGCTGCTTAACAAAATTGATGTTTAAACATGATCAATGTTGTTATTATTATTACTATTATTATTATTATTATTATTATTATTATTATTATTATTATTATTATTATTATTATTATTATTATTATTATTATTATTATTATTAATTTTTGACAGTAGTATGTGTTACCTATCTGATTGCATGAGCAGTTTTATGGTGAAAGTAGCATCCTAAATGTTTGTGATTTTAAATTGCTCTGATAATTTTATTTAATTACGCAGGGGTAATTAGGGTGTTATATAGTGGTATCAGAGCAGGTAGGTCTGTCCGGCCAAGTTGTCGAGTCGGTGTGGTGTGACAGTTGAATATTATAAGTGTTATCTTCTAACCATTGTTGTTGTTATTGGTGAAAAACAGAAAATGGCTGGAAGAAACGATGACTTCCACCATTTAGGGAAGTTGCATAGGAATAATCCGCCTACTTTTAAGGGTAGGTATGATCTTGATGGATCACAGACGTGGCTTAAAGAGATTGTGAGGATCTTTCATGTGATGGATTGCTCTAAAGCGCAGAAGGTACGATTTGGTACTCATATGCTGGTAGAGGAGGTTGATGACTGGTGGATCAACACTCATCAAATGATGGAGACTTAAGGTGAAGTTGTTACTTGGGTTGTGTTCTGCAGGGAATTTTTGAGGAAGTATTTTTTTGAAGATGTCAGTGGGAAGAAGGAGATTGAGTTTATGGAGCTGAAGCAGGCTAATTGGCCTGTTACAGAGTATACTACTAAGTTTTTGGAACTTGCTAAGTTTTATCCTCATTATAGTGTGGCAGCTACTGAGTTCTCAAAGTGTATCAAGTTTGAGAATGGTTTACATCCTGGGATTAAACATGCGATTGGGTATCAACAGATACGAAGGTTTCCAGAGTTGGTGAGCAACTGCAATATTTTTGAGAATGACAGTAAGGCTCGGTCAGCTCCTTATAAGAGTCTGAGTGAGAAGAGGGGGAAGTAGAATCTGAATCGTGGGAATCCTTATAGTGTTCCAGCTGAGAAAGGTAAAAAGAAGGTTGCTGATGGTAAGAGGCCAAGTGGGAGAGGTGCTTCTGCTCCTCTTAAGTGCTTTAGATGTGGTGAGTTAGGTCATCGTATCAGTGAATACAAGAGCGATATGAAGAAGTGATTCAGTTGTGGGCAGACAAGACATCTGGTTGCTGATTGTAAGAACAATGCGGTGACTTGCTACAACTATGGTGAACTAGGTTATATTCGTACTTGTTGCTAGAAGCCAAAGAAAGCTTCAACTGGAGAAAAAGTGTTTGCTTTGTCGAGGACTCAGACTTCCAGTGAAAACCGATTGATCAAAGGTATATGTTACATTAATAATACGCCTTTGATTGCTATTATTGATATCGGTGCTACTCATTCTTTTATTGCTGCTTATTGGGTAACAAGGCTATGCCTTGTTGTGTCTTCCATGAAGGGAGAAAAGGTTGTCGATACTCCTGCTAAGGGAACGATAACTACTTATTTGGTGTGTTCGAACTGTCCTCTATCAATCTTTTATATGAATTTTGGTGTTGATCTTGTTTGTTTGCCGCTGAGGGATCTTGGGAATGAAATGGTTAGAGTTCAATCATGTTTATATCATTTTCTATAATAAATCAGTGTGGTTTCTTGATCATGGTGATGAGGAAGAAGCTGGTTTCTTATCTGATAGGAAAAGAGATTTTGAAAGAGGAAGCTTAGGTGCTTGTGTTGTTCGCGTCGTTGTTTGTGGAAAGTCATGTTGCGATTGATGAATTGCAGGTGGTGAGAGAATTGTCGTATGTGTTTCCTGATGATATTTCAGATGTACCACCAGACCGTGTCAGAGTTAGCAGGGTTGAAGAAACAATTAGAAGATTTGTTGGAAAAGAAATTTGTGAGACCAAGTGTGTCGCCTTGGGGAGCTCTGGTATTGTTAGTAAAAAAGAAGGATATGAGTATGAGTTTGTGTGTGGATTATAGATAGTTGAATAAAGTAACGATTAAGAACAAGTATCCACTTCTGAGAAAGATGACTTGATGGACCAATTGGTGGGTGCTCGTTTTTTTTAGTAAAATTAATTTGAGGTCGGGTTATCATCATATTCGGGTTAAAGATGAGGATATTTAGAAGGTGACTTTTAGAACTCAATATGGACTTTTTGAATATTTGGTGATGTTGTTCAGCATTTCTAATGCACCGGGAGTGTTTATGGAATATATGAATCGTATATTTCATACTTATCTGGATCAGTTCGTGGTGGTATTTATTGATGATATATTAATCTATTCTAAGTCAGAATGAGAAGATGTTAAACATTTGTGAATTATGTTGCAAGTGTTGAAAGAGAAGAAGTTATATGCAAAGTTGTCAAAGTGTGAATTCTGGTTATAGGAGGTGAGTTTTCTTGAACATGTTATTTCAGGTGATGGTATTGTTGTGGATCTGTCCAAAGTAGATGAAATTCTACAATGGGAGGCTCTGAAGTTGGTTACAGAGATTAGAAGCTTTTTGGGCTTGACTAGTTACTACAGCAAACTCATTGAAGGCTTTTCTAAGCTAGCACTTCCGTTAACTCAGTTGACTTGTAAAAGTAAAGCATTTTGTGGGATATTCATTGTGAGAGAAGTTTCATTGAGCTCAAGAAAAGATTGACTACCGCTCCAGTTTTGATTTTACCTTAACCAAATGAACCGTTTGTGGTATATTGTGATGCATCAATGATGAGTTTATGTGGTGTGTTGATATTAGATGGCAAGGTTGTGGCTATGCTTCACGATAAATGAGGATTCATGAGAAAAACTATCCTAATCATGATTTAGAGTTGGTTGCGATGGTGTTTGTGTTAAAGATTTAGAGGCGTTATCTTTATGGTTCCATATTTGAGGTGTCCAGTGATCATAAGAGTTTGAAGTATTTGTTTGATCAGAAGGAATTTAATATTAGGCAACGTAGATGATTGGAGTTCTTAAAGGATTATGACTTTGGATTGAACTATCATCTCGGTAAAGCTAATATCGTGGTTGATGCTTTAAGTTGGAAGTCTTTCTATATGTCTGCTATGATGGTTAGAGAGTTGAAACTAATTGAACAGTTCAGAGACTTGAGTTTGGTTTGCAAATTAACATTGCAGAGTGTGATGTTGGGTATGTTTAAGATCAATAATTATTTTCTTAATAATATTAAATAGAGGAAAAAGTTGGATGTGAAGTTGGTGGATTTGATGGTGGGAGGTAATCAGACTGAAGATAGTGATTTTAAAGTAGACGAGCAAGGTGTGCTGAGATTCTGTGGCAGGATTTGTATTTCGAATGATTCTGAGTTGAAAAAGATGATTTTGTAAGAGATTCATATGAGTAGCTTGAGTATCCATCCAGAAGCTACTAAGATGTATCAGGATTTGAAAAAGATATTTTGGTGGCCTGGACTAAAGCGTGATGTGGCACAATTTGTGTATGCTTGTTTAACTTGTCAGAAGTCAAAAGTTAAGCATCAGAAACCTGCGGGGTTGACGTAACCGTTAGATGTTCCTGAGTGGAAATGGGATAGCATTTCTATGCATTTTGTGACTGGGTTACCGAATACTTCTAGAGGGCATGATGCGATTTGAGTGATTGTTGATAGACTGACGAAGTCGGCACACTTATTCCGATTAACATCAATTTTTCTTTGCAGAAGTTGGCAGAGATATACATTTGTGTGATTGTGAAGCTGCATCGAGTTTCATTGAGTATTGTTAGATAGAGATCTGAGGTTCACTTCCAGATTTTGGGAGAGTTTGCAGAAGGCTTTGGGTTCTAAGCTGAGGTTAAGTTCACCTTATCGTCCACAGACAGATGGCCAGACAGAGAGGACTATTCAGTCATTGTAGGATTTGTTGAGAGCTTCTGTTCTTGAGCAAGGAGGTGCTTAGGATAGTCATCTTCCGCTGATAGAGTTCACTTATAATAACAGTTACCATTCTAGCATTAGAATGGCACCTTTTGAGGCATTGTATGGTCGGAGGTATAGGACACCTTTGTGTTGGCATGAATATTGTGAGAGTGTAGTGCTTAGATTTGAGATTGTTCAACAAACTACTGAGAAGGTGAAGCTGATTCACGAGAAGATGAAAGCTTCATAGAGTAGCCAAAAGAGTTACCATGATAAGAGGAGGAAGGATCTTGAGTTCCAAGAGAGAGATCGTGTATTCTTGAGAGTCACTTTGTTAACCGGTGTTGGGCGTACTTTAAAGTAGAGGAAGCTTACTCCTCAGTTTATTGGTCCATATCAGATATCAGAAAGGGTTGGAGTTGTGGCCTATAGAGTGGCGTTGCCACCAAATTTGTCGAATTTATATGATGTATTCCATGTTTCATAGCTTCGAAAGTATGTTTCGGATTCGTCGCATGTGATTCTGATGGATGATATGCAGGTGAGGGATAACCTTACAGTGGAAGCCTTACCTGTGGTATTGAAGACCGTGAAATGAAACAACTGAGGAGGCAAGGAGATTGCTCTCGTGAAGGTAGTGTGGGGAGGCGTTGTAACACCTTGATTTATTTTGATTATTTTTCGTAATTAAATTATCTGATGTTATGTGTATGTATGTGATTATGTGTATTTTTTTTATGTTGGGGGTACCATGTAGTAAAAGGTAGAGACCTTAATAATAGACTCTTAAGATGGAGGGGTGTGAGAGTAATTGAGTAGAGATGGGTGGTGTGGTTGGTAAAGCTAATTAGTACAACTAGTTATTAATTATTTATTTAAATAATATAAATTTGATATTATTCTAATTAAATAATTAGTATTATTATTATTTGTTGGATAATAATAATAATAATAATAATAATAATAATAATAATAATAATTATTATTATTATTATTATTATTATTATTATTATTATTATTATTTTGATCGTGAAAATAAGAGAAAGTTGAGAAGAGAGCTAGGGCAAGGAAGAGCTAGGAGAAAAGGCTTCCATTGTTGAGGTAGAATAATCCTTGTGCAAGAACTCTAAGGTAAGGGTGGAATTCTAATTATCTAAGGGTTAACATGAAGATTGGTGGATAGATTATGCCATGTAGGACTTTTGTTTTCTTATCTCTATTCATGATTTTGGATGATTTGATGATTGATTGAATTCTTGATGAATCATGTATGGATTGTTGATGTTGAAACTGATGTTAGAATGCTGCATTGCTGCACTTATTATGGTTGAAATCATGTGATTTATTGGATCGTATGACATTGATGTTGTGAGGTTGATGTTGTTACGAGTCAGAGTCGGAACTCAAAGTTATGAGTATTTTGTGAAAAGAGGTGAAGTTTTGATGTTTAGAAAAGTGATTTTTGGGGTAAAAATATGTGATAATCGAATGGTATAAAAATGGGGTTTTAGGGTTGAATTAAAAGTGATTCTGGTTTTGAAAAGTTGCAGAAAGTGCTTCTGTCAACAGTGTAATCGATTACCCTGATTATGGTAATCGGTTACACTACTTAAAACTGCATTTTTGGGCATTCTGGCAGGGTGTAACCGGTTACCCCGATTTAGGTAACCTGTTACCCTGTGTTAATTTTGTGTGGTGTGATTGGTTACAAGGGGTGTAACCGGTTACCCTGATAATGGTAACCGATTACACTGGGAACATTTTTGGAAAAACTTTAGAAATTCATAACTTTAGTTTCGAGTGTCTGATTCGAGTGCCGTTCGAAGCGTTGAAAAGCTAACGTGACGAACTTACTCATAAATATAGTTTATGTTCTAGAAGTTGTATATTTTGTAGCGTGGTGGCTGAAATGCATTATAATGCTTATATTGTGATATGAAATACTCATAAATGTATTGTGGTTGTTTGTTATGTCGTTGTGTTGCTGTTGTGGAACTGTATTAACAGGTATGTTGAGCATGATGGCCAGTATTGGAAGTGAAGGTATGAGAAAAACATAAGAAAGGGGGGGTTTGAATTGGGTTTTTACCTCGTTAAACTTTTTCGCTTCTTCACTTGTTGCTTTACAAGATTCTATAAGATGCATTGCGGAAGCATAAATGATAAAGCATAATACAAGTAAAGAACACAAGATATATCCTGGTTCACTTGAGAAACTCTCAAGCTAATCCAGTCCACCCTTCCAAGGTGATTTTGCCTCTCTCAATTGAGGTCTTAATCCACTATAACCAAACTGATTACAGATGCACAAGCAAACTGCAGGTGACTAACAAATAAACAATGACACGTTCAGGGATCCCCAAGGATATAACATTCATTGACACCTAATAGAATCCGATCAATTAAGATCTCCTATTAGATTCCATAAATGACCACAACCACTTGTCATCTCAAGTATTCTGATCTTCAAAAGATCACTTGAGGAACCATTAATTCTAAATTGAATTTGTGTTGCCGGAGGTTACATGAGTGCTTCTTATCAAGCAGATTACTCCTAATTAAAGTACATGGCAAGTATTGAGCAACAGCTCCTTGCTTCCTAATATAGAAATTATTCTAAAGATAAATCTCTATGAGATTATTAAAACAGTAGTTTCCATATTGCTTAAATGCTCGCAACATGCTTAATTGCTTTATGCATGCTAACCTTTGAATGAATCAAATGATCTTCTTTTATAGTGCATCCAAGAGAGTCGTTGTGAGGGTAGAGATGTCCTTTTCAAATTCCAACGGTCATTTCCCAACGGATAGAATAGGCACGTGTTGGATAGTACAGTGACATCACTTTCTTTGTCCTTTTCTTGTACCGTTAATATATCATTGTGGGAGACAGCTCTTATCCAAAAATGATGTGATCTTCATTTATCATCTTAGACAGATCAGCTTCTGGCTTTGGTTCTCCTGATGATGTATCAAATAAGTAGTTCAGAAACTACTTTGCTATGATAGCATAATAACATCAGAGTTGTTTGACTTCAGCACCTTGTTTATCAGAGTGGATAGCAACATCTTATCTGATTAACACGTCTTTGTCTAGGTGAAGCTATATAATCTTCAACTTCAGAATCTAGTCTTCAGAGTCTTTCTGCACTTGGTCTTCAGAGCCTTCAGCCTTCAGAGCTTCAAGTCATCAGAGTCTTCGGCACGTAGTTCTTCAGAGGATTATATCTTCAGAGTCTTGATCTTCAGAACCCTTAAGTTTTCAGAGTCTTTCTGCACTTGGTCTTCAGAGCCTTCACCCTTCAGAGCTTCAAGTCATTAGAGTCTTCAGAGCTTGTTTCTTCAGAGGACTATATCTCAGATGCATTGTTAGCTTCCATATCAGATACACATCTCAGAGCAGAATCCACAAGAGCATTGCAACCGCAATATACAACATCTTTGGATCTTTCTGATCGTGATCAGATACAGAGGAAAACTTACTTCTTTAATATGCTTTGTTTGCTTTCAGATCAGATGCACTTCTCAGAGCAGCATCCACAGGAGCATTGCAACAACAATATACAGCATCCTTGGATCTTTCTGATCATGATCAGATGCAGATGCAAACTTGCTTCTTCAATAAGCGCTATAAGAAACGTCACACATAGTAACTCTCATATTGTATTAAATGCACATCTTGATATTGTTTGTTTGATTTGATATCTTTAATTAATATGATCTGCGCATAACAAACATTAGAACATAAAATGGTTCTTTCACAAATACTTAATTGTTATCATCAAAACATAGAGTTAACTTGCAGAAACAATTCTTGTTCTTACAATCTCCCCCTTTTTGATGATGACAAAAACATGTATTTTGATAGAACATTTTATACAGAATAATCACCAAGCATAACATATTCAGAGTTTCAAGCAACATCTCCCCCTGAATGTGTTAACCTTAAAAATTCATTTTTTCTTGTTCAGAGACTTTCTTTGATCCCAAGACTCACAAAATAGAAATTTTGATAGAGCAAAACAAATAGAAGAGAAATAATTCTTCCCTATGATATAAAAGAGCATAAGTCTTTAGCATCTGGACTTGTTCAGCAAAAATTCTATCTTCAGATCTTTAGAACTTGTTTTCTTTAGACATTGTATCAGAGCCATATAACTTCAGAGCCTTCTGAAGCATTTGTTATTGTTCATCAAAACATCTATAGCACAAAGACTTAACAATTCTTTTCTGATAACTTAGCCACACTATTTATCAGAAGCAAAACTAGTCTTTCAGATGAGAAACTCCCCTTGAGTTTCAGACTGGGTGAAAATCAAATATTCTGACTTGTGAACCTTTCTAAGAGAACTCCCCCTGGATGCAGTAGGTCAGATATTCAGATCTTCAAAACTTGATACAATCTTGATTCTTGGTCTCTTGAAGCTAATTGATTCTGAGTTTGATAACAATTAGTTTAATATTGAATCTGATACTAATTCTTGATTTTGAGTCTGAAACGAATTCTTGATTCTATGAAGATTTCTGATTCTTAGCTTCTGATTATCATAATCACAGACAATCTACATCTTCTGAACATTATGATCCCAGATGACTTTAACTTTCAGAGATATTTCATCCTCTGAACAGTATTGGGTCCATCTGATTCTGAATATATGTTCACAAAGTGTATAACTTCTATTAAATGAACAACCAGTTCATTTGAACTTAGAGTTCTTTCATTTAACCTGTATCTAGAATGCCTAGTGAACTTGTTCAGAATTCCTTGGTGAAACATCAAACACACGGTTAGTAGTAAACGCAGTTTATATCATATTCAGAGTTGATGTTTTGCATTCTCTTTAGGTTATATCAAAATCATATTCTTTTTCTCCCCCTTTTTGACATCACCAAAAAGGTGAATTTTCATTAAATAACCAAATTAAAATTACTAGCCATAAAAAGAAACCCAAGTGCCTAAAACTAGAGATAGACAACTTTACCAGAGTTTGTTTAAGCATGTTCTGAAGAGAGTTATTGACAAGTTTATGTTCAGCAAAGCTTTCTCTGAAAACTTGTTTAACCTTCTCCTCTTCTCAGCATCTTCTGCTTGTGTGCTAATCTGGCAGTTTCTTTCCTGGAATCTTCTTCTGAATGATTCTTTATCTGAGTGCTTTCCATTATGACTTTTATCTTTCTTCTTTCTATTGTAGTCTTTATCTGAATCATACTGACTTCTTCAGCTTCCTTTCTTATGAATAATAGACATACATCTCCTCTGATGTTGTTTCATCTTGATCAATAGTTATGAATTCCAGAATCTTCCTTTGGTCTTCATTTCCTGATCTCCCATCTTTTTGTCTTTACAAATGATCACGCCTCTTTATTTGCCAGACGACTTGTTTCCAGATGAACGCTAGTTTCTCAGCAAAAGCATAAGCTTCAAAAATGGTTATGTGTTTGAGGAAACTTGTTGACTTCTTGCATCAAGAATTTATTCTTTGAATAGACGCAATTGATCATCATAAACTGTCATCAAACCAAGACGTATTTCTTGAATCGATTTGAATGACAATCTTGTTCTTATCAGTTAGTATCAGTTCATCTGAGGGTGACTTCTTCTGCTAGAATTCTCGTACCAATTGAAGGTGTGAGAACTTCTGCTAATCCACCTTTGGTTTTTTCGCCTTTGGTTTCTGATTCCAAGCTTGTTATCAAATCAATCATGACTTGAATCTTAGTAACAGTGCTTTAATTTTGAGTCCTTGATACCAATTTGGTCTTATAAAAACAATATGCATCATGATAGATACTAATTGCATTCGGTTCTGAGTAATCATTCTGACTACTGTATAGAATGCTTTCATTCTTCATGATTACATGCATTTCTTTTGAAGTTTGTTCTTTCTTCAATATCTATATTTGATTTTGAAGAACTAGAGCTTTAGATACTTCTGCTTTATCTTCTAGAGAGATTCTCTACCTTATACATTCAGTCTTTGCCCAGAAGAGCTTCATCAACAGATGTTAACTCAATAAATGACATCAAACCCAGAAGAGTTTATCCAGAGGGTTTGGGACTGATGTGGTTCAGATACTAGATTTCATTAATTTCCATAATAGATTCTTCTGACTGTGAAGTTGCAATTCTACATATCTTGATCAGCATCTATTGAGTGAACAAATATGGAAATGTTTCCTTACATCAGATCCTCTGATGAAGTTCTGTCTTCTTCTTATCAGAGTAAGCTTCAGATCTTCTGATGAAGTTCTATTTCTCCCCTTATCAGAGTAATCTTCAGATCTTCTGATGAAGTTCCAGAGTAAGCTTCAGATCTATGCAGCTTAGCTCTAGAGAATGTTTCAGTAAACTGTTCATCCAGAGGAACACTTCAGATCAGAGCAGATCTTCGTTCTTCAGATGTCCTTGTTATCCAGATGTAAGCTTTGTTACTGACGTTTTAGAGCCATGCATAATCTAATTCTCAGAGCCTCTGTAGTTGCAGCCTTTGAGATAAGTGCGCTCAGAGTCTTCTGAAACATTGCTTTATACTCTTCGCTCAGAGTTTTCTGAAACGTTGCTTTCAACCAACCGCTCAGAGTCTTCTGTAGAGTTGCTTCCTCAAAGTCTTCTGTAGATCCGCTTCTTGTAAAACACTCAGAATCTTCTGAAGTGTTGTGGCTTAACGTTCAGATCATTTTGTAGCTTAATTTTAACTTCAGCAAAATCAGCGTCACAGAAACCTCTTCTTTTCCCAGAGTGCTAGTTGGATGCATGGAAGTCTTAGCTGGCTTATTTTCTGTCAAGTTAAACTTCTTCAGAAGCTCCCTCACATACTTCATCTGATGTATATAGATGCCTTCTGGAGCCTGAATAACTTGAATGCCCAGAAATTATCTTAGCTTTCCCGTCATGCTTATTTCAGCTTTTGCCTGCATACACTGAGCATACTCCTTTCCAAGTGTAATATTTGTTGTTCCAAAAACTAATATCATCTACATAAATCTGACAGATTAAAATATCTTTCTTAATTGATTTATGAAAAAGAGTGTTATCAATCTTTCCTCTGATAAAATTATTTTCCAGAAGAAAGTTACTCAGCCTTTCACACCAAGCTCTGAGAGCTTGGTTTAGGCTATAAAATGATTTCTTTAATTTATAGAACCTGTTCTGGAAATCTTTCATTTTCAAAAACCAGGAGTTGATGAACACATACTTCTTATTCAATTAAACCATTTAAAAAGTATTTTTAATATTCATCTGATTTAGATTGATGTTATTCTGAGCAACAAAGGAAATTAACAAGAGTATGGATTCTAACCTTGCCACAGAAGCATATGTCTTCTGTGTAGTCAAAACCTTCTTGCTGACTAGCCTTGAAGATGTGAGGAAGGATCTTGTTCTTGTGAGAGGAGCTAGTAACAACATCTGAAGTAGGATCTTCTGAATTTCTCTTCTGAGCTGATCTCATATCCTTTGGTTGCATTCTGCAGCATCTTTATCAACAGATCATCCATCTGATTTATGAGAGACATCTTCAGAGCATAGATAAACTAGTCTTCATGATTAGAGCATCTAACTTTCATCAGGCTTCATCTTCTGATTTTGTTTGCTTGAATCAACCACAGATCTAGTCTTGATGCAATTATCATCAAACTTATATGCATCAAATGACACTGTCTAACTGACAATTTTGTTCTTACAATGCTAAGCTAACTAGAGGAGTTAGTTCATCAAGAGTTGACAGTGCATCTGCTTTTGAAAAAGGATGTCTACTGACTTATTCATTCTGAATAACACCAGAGACTTAAATCCCTTTTAAATCATACTAAATGACTTCTGTCAATGTATCTTTCCAAACAATCTTGATTTTAGGAAATAATCATAATGGATTTTTTAGAATAATATCTGATAACATTTGACCAATCACTGTTTGTTCAACTGAGATAAAATCTCAAGTTAACAGAACTTAATTGTCCATGCTACTTCTATTAAGATCTCAGAATTCACCTTTCATCAAATCCCAGATGAGTTAATGAACTTCCTTTCCTGAAACTTCTACAGATTTTTTTGAAGCTTTTCAAAGAAAGCAGTTTTCAAATGCCTTGAATTAGAAGGATCATTTCTTCAAGATTTGAACTTTCTCTGCTCTTGCCCTTTTCTGCAGACTTCATTCTGAAGTTCTTAAGAATCAAATTTATTAGTCAACAATATTTCTTTTCTTACTAAAGATAATTCCCAATGAGCTTTTCATGAGAAAGTCAAGAGTGGACTAATCCGTTTCTTGAAAACATCGCATACTCACAAAAAATTAATCTTCAGCAAAACAAGATTTCTTGCTTTTTGATGATTTGATCTTTGAGCGAATACGTTGTTTATCCACACGTATTTTAAGATAGGCATTCAACATATATAACTTCTTATTTGATGAGTCTATCTTGTCATCTGATTCTTCAATCTTCTGAAAATTATTGGAGGAGATTTTGCTGTTGATAACTTCAAACTTCAAACTTCAAGGAATCAGTGACTTGCTCAAGGTAACCCAATAGATTACAATTTTAGTACTCATCTTCATCAATATCTGATATAAGACTGAAATTGTAAGAGAAGTGAAAAATCCCCAAGAGTATTTCTTCACACGACTTTTGGATCTTTATCTGACACTGTTAGGTGTTTGATATCCATCAATAACAGAACCGGAGCTCTGATACCAATTGAAGGTGTGAGAAAAACACAAGAAAAGGAGGGGTTTGAATTGGGTTTTTACCTCATTAAACTTTTTCTCTTCTTCACTTGTTTCTTTACAAGATTCTATAAGATGCATTGCGGAAGCATAAATGATAAAGCATAATACAAGTAAAGAACACAAGATATATCCTGGTTCACTTGAGAAACTCTCAAGCTAATCCAGTCCACCCTTCCAAGGTGATTTTGCCTCTCTCAATTGAGGTCTTAATCCACTATAACCAAACTGATTACAGATGCACAAGCAAACTGCAGGTGACTAACAAATAGACAATGACACGTTCAGGGATCCCCAAGGATATAACATTCATTGACACCTAATAGAATCCGATCAATTAAGATCTCCTATTAGATTCCATAAATGACCACAGCCACTTGTCATCTCAAGTATTCTGATCTTCAAAAGATCACTTGAGGAACCACTAATTCTAAATTGAATTTGTGTTGTCGGAGGTTACATGAGTGCTTCTTATCAAGCAGATTACTCCTAATTAAAGTACATGGCAAGTATTGAGCAACAGCTCCTTGCTTCCTAATATAGAAATTATTCTAAAGATAAATCTCTATGAGATTATTAAAACAGTAGTTTCCATATTGCTTAAATGCTCGCAACATGCTTAATTGCTTTATGCATGCTAACCTTTGAATGAATCAAATGATCTTCTTTTATAGTGCATCCAAGAGAGTCGTTGTGAGGGTAGAGATGTCCTTTTCAAATTCCAACGGTCATTTCCCAACGGATAGAATAGGCACGTGTTGGATAGTACAGTGACATCACTTTCTTTGTCCTTTTCTTGTACCGTTAATATATCATTGTGGGAGACAGCTCTTATCCACAAATGATGTGATCTTCATTTATCATCTTGGACAGATCAGCTTCTGGCTTTGGTTCTCCTGATGATGTATCAAATAAGTAGTTCAGAAACTACTTTGCTATGATAGCATAATAACATCAGAGTTGTTTGACTTCAGCACCTTGTTTATCAGAGTGGATAGCAACATCTTATCTGATTAACACGTCTTTGTCTAGGTGAAGCTATATAATCTTCAACTTCAGAATCTAGTCTTCAGAGTCTTTCTGCACTTGGTCTTCAGAGCCTTCAGCCTTCAGAGCTTCAAGTCATCAGAGTCTTCAGCACGTAGTTCTTTAGAGGATTATATCTTCAGAGTCTTGATCTTCAGAACCCTTAAGTTTTCAGAGTCTTTCTGCACTTGGTCTTCAGAGCCTTCACCCTTCAGAGCTTCAAGTCATTAGAGTCTTCAGAGCTTGGTTCTTCAGAGGACTATATCTCAGATGCATTGTTAGCTTCCAGATCAGATACACATATCAGAGCAGAATCCACAAGAGCATTGCAACCGCAATATACAGCATCTTTGGATCTTTCTGATCGTGATCAGATACAGAGGAAAACTTGCTTCTTTAATATGCTTTGTTTGCTTTCAGATCAGATGCACTTCTCAGAGCAGCATCCACAGGAGCATTGCAACAACAATATACAACATCCTTGGATCTTTCTGATCATGATCAGATGCAGATGCAAACTTGCTTCTTCAATAAGCGCTATAAGAAACGTCACATATAGTAACTCTCATATTGTATTAAATGCACATCTTGATATTGTTTGTTTGATTTGATATCTTTAATTAATATGATCTGCGCATAACAAACATTAGAACATAAAATGGTTCTTTCACAAATACTTAATTGTTATCATCAAAACATAGAGGTAACTTGCAGAAACAATTCTTGTTCTAACAATCTCCCCCTTTTTGATGATGACAAAAACATGTATTTTGATAGAACATTTTATACAGAATAATCACCAAGCATAACATATTCAGAGTTTCAAGCAACAGCTCCCCCTGAATGTGTTAACCTTAAAAATTCATTTTTTTCTTGTTCAGAGACTTTCTTTGATCCCAAGACTCACAAAATAGAAATTTTGATAGAGCAAAACAAATAGAAGAGAAATAATTCTTCCCTATGATATAAAAGAGCATAAGTCTTTAGCATCTGGACTTGTTCAGCAGAACTTCTATCTTCAGATCTTAGAACTTGTTTTCTTTAGACATTGTATCAGAGCCATAAACTTCAGAGCCTTCTGAAGCATTTGTTATTGTTCATCAAAACATCTGTAGCACAAAGACTTAACAATTCTTTTCTGATAACTTAGCCACACTATTTATCAGAAGCAAAACTAGTCTTTCAGATGAGAAACTCCCCTTGAGTTTCAGACTGGGTGAAAATCAAATATTCTGACTTGTGAACCTTTCTAGGAGAACTCCCCCTGGATGCAGTAGGTCAGATATTCAGATCTTCAAAACTTGATACAATCTTGATTGTTGGTCTCTTGAAGCTAATTGATTCTGAGTTTGATAACAATTAGTTTAATATTGAATCTGATACTAATTCTTGATTCTGAGTCTGAAACCAATTCTTGCTTCTATGAAGATTTCTGATTCTTAGCTTCTGATTATCATAATCACAGACAGTCTACATCTTTTGAACATTATGATCCCAGATGACTTTAACTTTCAGAGATATTTCATCCTCTGAACAGTATTGGGTCCATCTGATTCTGAATATATGTTCACAAAGTGTATAACTTCTATTAAATGAACAACCAGTTCATTTGAACTTAGAGTTCTTTCATTTAACCTGTATCTAGAATGCCTAGTGAACTTGTTCAGAATTCCTTGGTGAAACATCAAACACACGGTTAGTAGTAAACGCAGTTTATATCATATTCAGAGTTGATGTTTTGCATTCTCTTTAGGTTATATCAAAATCATATTCTTTTTCTCCCCCTTTTTGACATCACCAAAAAGGTGAATTTTCATTAAATAACCAAATTAAAATTACTAGCCATAAAAAGAAACCCAAGTGCCTAAAACTAGAGATAGACAACTTTACCAGAGTTTGTTTAAGCATGTTCTGAAGAGAGTTATTGACAAGTTTATGTTCAGCAAAGCTTTCTCTGAAAACTTGTTTAACCTTCTCCTCTTCTCAGCATCTTCTGCTTTTGTGCTAATCTGGCAGTTTCTTTCCTGGAATCTTCTTCTGAATGATTCTTTATCTGAGTGCTTTCCATTATGACTTTTATCTTTCTTCTTTCTGTTGTAGTCTTTATCTGAATCATACTGACTTCTTCAGCTTCCTTTCTTATGAATAATAGACATACATCTCCTCTGATGTTGTTTCATCTTGATCAATAGTTATGAATTCCAGAATCTTCCTTTGGTCTTCATTTCCTGATCTCCCATCTTTTTGTCTTTACAAATGATCACGCCTCTTTATTTGCCAGACGACTTGTTTCCAGATGAACGCTAGTTTCTCAGCAAAAGCATAAGCTTCAAAAATGGTTATGTGTTTGAGGAAACTTGTTGACTTCTTGCATCAAGAATTTATTCTTTGAATAGACGCAATTGATCATCATAAACTGTCATCAAACCAAGACTTATTTCTTAAATCGATTTGAATGACAATCTTGTTCTTATCAGTCAGTATCAGTTCATCTGAGGGTGACTTCTTCTGCTAGAATTCTCGTACCAATTGAAGGTGTGAGAACTTCTGCTAATCCACCTTTGGTTTTTTCGCCTTTGGTTTCTGATTCCAAGCTTGTTATCAAATCAATCATGACTTGAATCTTAGTAACAGTGCTTTAATTTTGAGTCCTTGATACCAATTTGGTCTTATAAAAACAATATGCATCATGATAGATACTAATTGCATTCGGTTCTGAGTAATCATTCTGACTACTGTATAGAATGCTTTCATTCTTCATGATTACATGCATTTCTTTTGAAGTTTGTTCTTTCTTCAATATCTATATTTGATTTTGAAGAACTAGAGCTTTAGATACTTCTGCTTTATCTTCTGGAGAGATTCTCTACCTTATACATTCAGTCTTTGCCCAGAAGAGCTTCATCAACAGATGTTAACTCAATAAATGACATCAAACCCAGAAGAGTTTGTCCAGGGGGTTTGGGACTGATGTGGTTCAGATACTAGATTTCATTAATTTCCATAATAGATTCTTTTGACTGTGAAGTTGCAATTCTACATATCTTGATCAGCATCTATTGAGTGAACAAATATGGAAATGTTTCCTTACATCAGATCCTCTGATGAAGTTCCGTCTTCTTCTTATCAGAGTAAGCTTCAGATCTTCTGATGAAGTTCTATTTCTCCCCTTATCAGAGTAATCTTCAGATCTTCTGATGAAGTTCCAGAGTAAGCTTCAGATCTATGCAGCTTAGCTCTAGCGAATGTTTCAGTAAACTGTTCATCCAGAGGAACACTTCAGATCAGAGCAGATCTTCGTTCTTCAGATGTCCTTGTTATCCAGATGTAAGCTTTGTTGCTGACGTTTTAGAGCCATGCATAATCTGATTCTCAGAGCCTCTGTAGTTGCAGCCTTTGAGATAAGTGCGCTCAGAGTCTTCTGAAACATTGCTTTATACTCTTCGCTCAGAGTTTTCTGAAACGTTGCTTTCAACCAACCGCTCAGAGTCTTCTGTAGAGTTGCTTCCTCAAAGTCTTCGGTAGCTCCGCTTCTTGTAAAACACTCAGAATCTTCTGAAGTGTTGTGGCTTAACGTTCAGATCATTTTGTAGCTTAATTTTAACTTCAGCAAAATCAGCGTCACAGAAACCTCTTCTTTTCCCAGAGTGCTAGTTGGATGCATGGAAGTCTTAGCTGGCTTATTTTCTGTCAAGTTAAACTTCTTCAGAAGCTCCCTCACATACTTCATCTGATGTATATAGATGCCTTCTGGAGTCTGAATAACTTCAATGCCCAGAAAGTATCTTAGCTTTCCCATCAATGCTTATTTCATCTTTTGCCTGCATACACTGAGCAAACTCCTTTCCAAGTGTAATATTTGTTGTTCCAAAAACTAATATCATCTACATAAATCTGACAGATTAAAATATCTTTCTTAATTGATTTATGAAAAAGAGTGTTATTAATCTTTCCTCTGATAAAATTATTTTCCAGAAGAAAGTTACTCAGCCTTTCACACCAAGCTCTGAGAGCTTGGTTTAGGCTATAAAATGATTTCTTTAATTTATAGAACATGTTCTGGAAATCTTTCATTTTCAAAAACCAGGAGTTGATGAACACATACTTCTTCTTCAATTAAACCATTTAAAAAGTATTTTTAATATTCATCTGATTTAGATTGATGTTATTCTGAGCAACAAAGGAAATTAACTAGAGTATGGATTCTAACCTTGCCACAAAAGCATATGTCTTCTGTGTAGTCAAAACCTTCTTGCTGACTAGCCTTGAAGATGTGAGGAAGGATCTTGTTCTTGTGAGAGGAGCTAGTAACAACATCTGAAGTAGGATCTTCTGAATTTCTCTTCTGAGCTGATCTCATATCCTTTGGTTGCGTTCTGCAGCATCTTTATCAACAGATCATCCATCTGATTTATGAGAGACATCTTCAGAGCATAGATAAACTAGTCTTCATGATTAGAGCATCTAACTTTCATCAGGCTTCATCTTCTGATTTTGTTTGCTTGAATCAACCACAGATCTAGTCTTGATGCAATTATCATCAAACTTATATGCATCAAATGACACTGTCTAACTGACAATTTTGTTCTTGCAATGCTAAGCTAACTAGAGGAGTTAGTTCATCAAGAGTTGACAGTGCATCTGCTTTTGAAAAAGGATGTCTACTGACTTATTCATTCTGAATAACACCAGAGACTTAAATCCCTTTTAAATCAGACTAAATGACTTCTGTCAATGTATCTTTCCAAACAATCTTGATTTCAGGAAATAATCATAATGGATTTTTTAGAATAATATCTGATAACATTTGACCAATCACTGTTTGTTCAACTGAGATAAAATCTCAAGTTAACAGAACTTAATTGTCCATGCTACTTCTATTAAGATCTCAGAATTCACCTTTCATCAAATCCCAGATGAGTTAATGAACTTCCTTTCCTGAAACTTCTACAGATTTCTTTGAAGCTTTTCAAAGAAAGCAGTTTTCAAATGCCTTGAATTAGAAGGATCATTTCTTCAAGATTTGAACTTTCTCTTCTCTTGCCCTTTTCTGCAGACTTCATTCTGAAGTTCTTAAGAATCAAATTTATTAGTCAACAATATTTCTTTTCTTACTAAAGATAATTCCCAATGAGCTTTTCATGAGAAAGTCAAGAGTGGACTAATCCGTTTCTTGAAAACATCGTATACTCACAAAAAATTAATCTTCAACAAAACAAGATTTCTTGCTTTTTGATGATTTGATCTTTGAGCGAATACGTTGTTTATCCACATGTATTTTAAGATAGGCATTCAGCATATATAACTTCTTATTTGATGAGTCTATCTTGTCATCTGATTCTTCAATCTTCTGAAAATTATTGGAGGAGATTTTGTTGTTGATAACTTCAAACTTTAAACTTCAAGGAATCAGTGACTTGCTCAAGGTAACCCAATAGATTACAATTTTAGTACTCATCTTCATCAATATCTGATATAAGACTGAAATTGTAAGAGAAGTGAAAAATCCCCAAGAGTATTTCTTCACACGACTTTTGGATCTTTATCTGACACTGTTAGGTGTTTGATATCCATCAATAACAGAACCGGAGCTCTGATACCAATTGAAGGTGTGAGAAAAACACAAGAAAAGGAGGGGTTTGAATTGGGTTTTTACCTCATTAAACTTTTTCTCTTCTTCACTTGTTTCTTTACAAGATTCTATAAGATGCATTGCGGAAGCATAAATGATAAAGCATAATACAAGTAAAGAACACAAGATATATCCTGGTTCACTTGAGCAACTCTCAAGCTAATCCAGTCCACCCTTCTAAGGTGATTTTGCCTCTCTCAATTGAGGTCTTAATCCACTATAACCAAACTGATTACAGATGCACAAGAAAACTGCAGGTGACTAACAAATAGACAATGACACGTTCAGGGATCCCCAAGGATATAACGTTTATTGACACCTAATAGAATCCGATCAATTAAGATCTCTTATTAGATTCCACAAATGAGCACAGCCACTTGTCATCTCAAGTATTCTGATCTTCAAAAGATCACTTGAGGAACCACTAATTCTAAATTGAATTTGTGTTGCCGGAGGTTACATGAGTGCTTCTTATCAAGCAGATTACTCCTAATTAAAGTACATGACAATTATTGAGCAACAACTCCTTGCTTCCTAATATAGAAACTATTCTAAAGATAAATCTCTATGAGATTATTAAAACAGTAGTTTCCATATTGCTTAAATGCTCGCAACATGCTTAATTGCTTTACGCATGCTAACCTTTGAATGAATCAAATGATCTTCTTTTATAGTGCATCCAAGAGAGTCGTGGTGAGGGTAGAGATGTCCTTTTCAATTTCCAACGGTCATTTCCCAACGGATAGAATAGGCACGTGTTAGATAGTACAGTGACATCACTTTCTTTGTCCTTTTCTTGTAATGTTAATATATCATTGTGGGAGACAACTCTTATCCATAAATGATGTGATCTTAATTTATCATCTTGGACAGATCAACTTCTGGCTTTGGTTCTTCTGATGATGTATCAGATAAGTAGTTCAGAAACTACTTTGCTATGATAGCATAATAACATCAGAGTTGTTTGACTTCAGCACCTTGTTTATCAGAGTGGATAGTAACAGCTTATCTGATTAACACGTCTTTGTCTAGATGAAGATATATAATCTTCAACTTCAGAATCTAGTCTTCAGAGTCTTTCTGCACTTGGTCTTTAGAGCCTTCAGTCTTCAGAGCTTCAAGTCATCAGAGTCTTCAGCATGTAGTTCTTCAGAGGATTATATCTTCAGAGTCTTGATCTTCATAACCCTTAAGTTTTCAGAGTCTTTCTGCACTTGGTCTTCAGAGCCTTCACCCTTCAGAGCTTCAAGTCATTAGAGTCTTCAGAGCTTGGTTCTTCAGAGGACTATATCTCAGATGCATTGTTAGCTTCTAGATCAGATACACATCTCAGAGCAGAATCAACAAGAGCATTGCAACCGCAATATACAACATCTTTAGATCTTTCTGATCGTGATCAGATACAGAGGAAAACTTGCTTCTTCAATATGCTTTGTTTGCTTTCAGATCAGATGCACTTCTCAGAGCAAAATCCACAGGAGCATTGCAACAACAATATACAACATCCTTGGATCTTTCTGATCGTGATCAGATGCAGATGCAAACTTGCTTCTTCAATAAGCGTTATATGAAATGTCACACATAGTAACTCTCATATTGTATTAAATGCACATCTTGATATTGTTTGTTTGATCTGATATCTTTAATTAACGTGATCTACACATAACAAACATTAGAACATAAAATGGTTCTTTCATAAATACTTAATTGTTATCATCAAAACATAGAGATAACTTGCAGAAACAATTCTTGTTCTTACAGGAAGAGTGCATGACTATGGAAGTGTTGGTTATTGTACTCGATGTTGTTGTTGTTGCATGATTATTATGTTGCATGCATACATGATGTTGGGACATTGGTCTGTTGTTGTGAGCATCAATCCTAGGAAGTGAGGATTGTATCCTGGAAGCTGATTTTCGAGATGAATGGAATCAATGAGATGTTATCGATGATTATGATAACAAATTGTGAGCTCAATATCCTAAGAGGTGGGGATCGGAGCCGGTGAATCTGAGTGTTCACGTATTGGAATTCCGACAGAAATTCTGATTCTGAAAAAGGAATCGGGTTCTAAAATAGGAACAAAATGGTACCATATGCATTGAGTAGAGTTGTGAGTCTCATTGCATTTGCACACTTATTACATTGATTATTGTGATTGATGTCTGTTGTATGTTGAATGTTGTTGTTATATGTTGGATGTTGTTGTTATATGTTGGATGTTGTAGATGTATGTTGGATGTTGTTGTTGTGTTGGTTATGAGGAATGATTTGTCATGTTGCGTGCTCTCTTTTATATAATTATAATATCTCACCCCTTCTGTTTGAATGTTGCCTTTTCATAGGCATCATGCAGATAACTCATAGTGGAGGATTTGATGTAAGTGGAAGCTGAAGTCTTCCAATTTTATTTTAGTATCGGTGTCTGCTCTGACGTGTAACATTGGGGTCTTAGAACATTTTCATTTTTATGCTTGTTGGAGATTTTTAGATATTTCCTTTGTGAGGTTATTTATAATATTTTAAAAAACATGATATTATTTTGAATAGTTGTCTTAATGCTGAATTTTTTCGCTGTTTCAATAAAAATTAAATTTTCAGACAATCTTTCATTATCGTTATTACTGTTAATAATTATAAAAAGTAGTAGGTATTTCATATCTATTTATATGAGAAGGTTTTTGTTGAAAGGTAACATCCTAAATATGATTTTTATGGATAATTACTCTGATTTTATTTAATTATGCGCGGGGGTTATTTAGGGTGTTACTGGCGCTACCGGAGGGAATATGACTTCGGGAGTTGGAGAGTAGGATGCGAGAGTCATATCCAGAGTTATTCGCATCAGGTAAATTTTTGAAGACGAAAATTTTCTAAGTGAGGGAGAGTTGTAACGCCCCAATTTAATTAATTTAGTTTTCATAGTTAAATTATGTGATGTTGTGTAATTATATGCGTTGATTGGTGTTTTAGTGTGTTAGGGATACCCTTGATGTGGGGTAGTGACCTTAAGAGTAGAAATTAAGGTGTTAAGGGTGAGTGAGTAGTATTGTAAAGATTGTAGGTGTTGTAAGTGATATTAGTTGCTATTTATATAATTAAATAATATTAGATAAATATTATTTAAAATAAATAATCAGTGGAGATTATTATTATTATTTTATTAATAGGAATATTGAGTTAATTAGAAATAATAATATAATAAAATAAAAAATAAGGGGGAGAGAGATAAAAACAGTCAGATCGTGCAACTAGAGAAAAAGGAGAAAAAGAGAAGTGTGGAGGTTAGGGCTCTAGAAGAAAGGGAAGAAATTTCATTGTTGAAGAACCTTGCAAGAACTTTAAGGTAAGGGTGGGGTTTTGATTTTATAAGGGATTATATAATGATTTGTGGCTGGAGATTGTGATTGTTGTGTTAGAATTATGATTTCATGCATTAGGAACCTGCAATTGTATGTGTATGTTGAGTAGTTGTATGTTTGAACTGATTTGTGTGAAACATACAATTATATGTTTGTTTGGATGATTTGGATGTGTTAGAATATTACTGATGTTGTAGATGAATAGGTGTTGGATTCCAAAATATGAATATACGCATTGTATGAGATTTTGTGGGGTTTTGTGTTGAAAAGAAAAGTGATTTTCGTGTCAAAAAGTAGTAGAAAAGTGATGCTGCTACAGGTGTAATCGGTTACCAGAAAGGGGGTAACCGGTTACATTGCTGAAAAATGTTTTTTTTTTGGCAAATTTGTGAGGGTGTAATCGGTTACTAGGATTGAGGTAACCGATTACACTGAGTTGGAATTATGTAGCAGAGGTTGGTTACAGGTGTGTAACCGGTTACCTCATTTGGTGTAAATGGTTACACTAGGAACAAATTTTTAAAAACTTCGAAAAATCATATCTAGATTTTCGGGTGTTCGATTCGAGTGTTACTCGAAGTGTTAGGAAGCTAATGCGATGAAATTTATTTAAAAATTGGTTTTAGTACCTGAAAATGAATAAGTTGATGTGTGATGGTGTCAAATGCATTGTAGTCTTTATGTTGTGGTGTGACATATTCGTAAATGCATTGTTGTTACTTGTTATATCGTTGTGTTGCTGTTGCTAAATGTTATAGCATGTGTCTGGTGCATGGTGGCTAGTATTAGTGTAATACCTTGACTAAGGTGATGTCATTGTACTTGTTGTATTTATTGCATGTATATTATGTTGCATTCATCATGTTGCGGGACGGTGGTCCGTGAGCCTTAATCCTATGGTGCTGGATTGGGTGCGAATAACTAATTCCTATGGTGATGAAATTAATGAAGCGTTATATATGGTGATGGTAATGAGTTTTTGGTGAGTCTCAATCCTATTGCGTGGATTAGGCGCAGGTAGATAATTTCTATGGTGATGGAATTAGTTAAGCGTTGCTTATGGTGATAATTTTTGGTGGGCTCTGATCCTAGGTGGGGATTAGAGCGGTGAACTTGAGATTTAACGAATTCGTACCAGATGCATTGAGTCAAGTTGTTGAGTCTCATTGCATTGCATTGCATATGTGTTCTGTTGTCGTGTTTGGTTGTATGGAAGTGTGATTTGGTGGAATGGGTGATTGTGCATGAATAATTCGATGCTTGCTTACTATTATGCATTTCCTTATATAACTATGATATCTCACCTCTTCTGTTTGAATGTTGCCTTTACATGGGCATCGTGCAGATAATCCACAGTAGAAGCGTGGATGTGAGTGGAAGATGGTGTTCTTCCTTTTATTTTTTAGAGTCAGTGTCTGCTCCGATGTGTAACACTGGGGAGAGGGAACACTTATTGTTTGTTTATGTTTATTGGGGATTTTATGGACATCTCCTAAGTTGTTATTTCTTTTGATTACTTAAATCATGATTATGTTTTGATTAATTAAACTGTGAGTTGTTGATGTTTCCGCTGCTTAATTAAAATTTAGACATGATCAATGTTATTATTATTATTATAGTAGTATGTGTTAGATATCTGATTGCATGAGCAGTTTCATGGTGAAAGTAGCATCCTAAATTTTTGTAATTTTAAATTACTCTGATAATTTTATTTAATTACGCGAGGATATTTAGAGTGTTATACTATTCATAACATACATTTCTACAGTTAACACATAAATACACATCAATTATCTCAACAAAAACTATCATGAGGTAGCTTTGCATGTTATCTCTCTGATGCTTCAAACAACACCTCATTTGGACCTACGAACTAAAATTACGACCAAAATCATTGCGGAATAAAATATGGTTCACTTAGAAAAATTTTAAAAAATTGTTCAACATCAATCAATTGACATATAATGTCAATCGATTAACATTATGTCTCTTTACTCATTGACTTTTCGAAATTCGCTTAAAAACTTAATGTAACTGATTAACCAATCCAATTAATCGATTGTTATAAAATTCTTTTTTTTTAAAATACACTCAGGAAATCGATTGACATCCTATGTCAATGTAACTGGTTAACCAATCCAATTAATCGATTGTTATAAAATTCTTTTTTTAAAAATACACTCAGGAAATCGATTGACATCTTGCGTCAATTGAGTAACATAGTTAAAATTCCCAAAAATACAAGCATGCAATGAATTGACATCCTACAATTTTAGAGAAAATTCATTTTTCATAATCACGTTTATCCTTTCCACCCTCTACCTCTCATACCTCAAACCAATCTACATTATAACAATCAAAACACCACAAAATCTCATTCTAACAGTATCCCCATAATAATAGTGATTCATTATTTTTATCATGAATTGATTAATTATAAGAATGTCCTAAAACCCCAAACTTCAACACAACTTCACTCTACGATCAATTGATTTATGAACACACAACAACACAGCAACACAAACTATTTATCATATCAATTCATGGCAAAACAGAATCATAAACATTCATTTATCATACTCATCATAAAGCAATAGAGAAAAACAAAATACTATTGGAGGTTAAGGGAAAACTTTCTACCCTTTCATAATATAACACCTTCAATCCCTAACAATGGAGGTTCTCCTAACCCCTTACTCCCAGCCTCTTCTTTCAAATTCTATTTTTCTCACTAATCTCAAACTTCTTTACTAACTCCTTTTTAGTAGTAATTTAATTCTCCTTAAAAATATAATTCCAAGAATATCCTCACTTATTCCTCTATTCACCAAAATACCCCTCTTGACTCTAATTTCATTTTAAAAGCATCTCCAACCGTGAACTCAATTTTGGGTTCTTTGTGAGACCTATTAAGCCACGTCAGCTTGAAGCAACTCAACTAATTTTTCACTCCAATGGTACAATTCTGAAGAACTCATATTGGGTCCCACAAGTTTACTTTATATGTTAATATTTTATTCATATTAAATTTTATATCACTTAAAATAATAATTTTAATTTTTTTACAGAAAATTATTCCAATACTATATAAACTTAAAAAAAATTAGATTAAACTTAAAAAAATATTTCAATCTTTCCTTAGTTAATTTTAGTGTTTTAAATTAAATTTGATATAAAATAAAAAAAATTAAAATTAAAATTAAAATTTAAAATAAATAAAAATAAATAAAAATAAAATAAATAAAATTCAAATTAAACTTATAATTTAAACTTATAATTAAAATATAGTTTTCATATTATAAAATCAATATTTTAATATTGTAATTATAATTTTCATATGATAAATAAAATTTTATATTAAATTATAGTTTTTATATTATAAAATTAATATTTTAATATAAGAACAGTTGAAGAACCGTTGCTTAATTAAGCACCGTTCAACAACATGGCAATCTTGGAAACAACAAATATGAGTGCCATGTTGGCAAACCCACTCTAAGAACTCCCATTGGAGTTGGTCATATCCCTTATTTTCTAATATTTTTAATTCTATTATTTTAATGACTTAAATGCACTTTTGGTCCCACTATTGTGAAGTTTCTTAAAATTTAGTTTTCCCATTTTAAAAACCAGTTTTTTGGTCCCTGTCATATTTAATGTATATTTTATTTCATAATATTTAATTTTAATATTAAAAGTAACTTTAATTTAAATAATTATTAGAATGATTTTTTCATTAATAAATATATTTTATTAATTAATTTTTTTTATAAATATATTTTGAACATTATTTAATTTAAGATAAATTTTAAAATGATCATTTAGGGCCTATAGCCCATTAAATGGCAAACTCTTTTCATCTTAGCCCACAATTGCTTGAATTGTTAAGTTTGTTTAGTAACGACTTGGAAGGCTACTTGTTCTGGCCTGGGCCCCGACCTGATTGGTAAGGCCCAGCCCACCTATGCTGGGGAAATGCCTAAAGGAGCTTTCCTCATATGTGTCGAGCACGAGCCTCCCGTCGGCTAGACATTGCCCCGTCGGGCAGAACGCTTCCCCTGCCTGGCAGAAAGACGTGCACCTCACACGTTCTCCACGTGCCCCCCTCTGCGGGGACACGTCCTCATCCAACCACCCACCTCTGCGAGAGTTGGTCAATCCACCTTACGGAGATCACGGAACGGTTGAACTAAGGCGAAGACCATGTACTGGTCTTCACTACGCCACGTAAGCCCTAGCAGTCACCTGGGTTGAGCCTGACAATCCAGCTCAACACAAGTGACCGTTGGCCCTGCGCTGGGGTCTCACTATAAATACCCTCTTTCACTAGAGGGTCAGGTATTCAATTCAATTCTCAACCTTGTCTCTATATTTGCTTCACTCTGATCCTCTCTCACTTTGACATCGGAGTGTCTTGCAGGTACACCCCCTCCTCTTTCTTACCACTAGTGAACAAACAGCAAACCCAAAAACAAGACGCGTGGCGGTCGAGTGATTCCCTCCTGATCAGGTCAGATCACTACTGTTTCAAACTGACCTAATGACTAGGCATGACTCAATCCACTTCTGCTTCCAGAACGACCCAATTGCCTAAGTCCAACCACTTGGGGGGAGAATTTACCTTTCTGCCCCCCAAAAGGGAAGGCTGACCAATTTACCCGTGGTCACAACACTTTTCCTCGTCAGTCTCTTCCTGTCACGCACGGTCCCACCATCCAAAAACAGTCAAGACACATGTGCCCGTAACTACGCCCCTGCCCGTAGCAACGACTAGTTACGGGCATGTCTGCCCGTTACAACGGCTAGTTCTGATAGTTACCTATTTTTCGGGAAACCGTTATCTCTCTCCGAAAATAGGGACCAACGGTCAAGAACTGTGGACACTATATAAACTCTCTCATTTGAGAGGGTCAGATATCAAATATTCATCCTAAAATACTCATATTTTGTACTTGCTCTCTCTCTCTCTCTCTCTCTCTCTCTCTCTCTCTTTTGCTCGTTTTCTTACTTTAACATTGGAGTGCCTTGCAGGTACACCCCCTCCTTCTCTTTCATACCCAGCATCACAGACGATTGTCTTTGTCCCATCTCAAATTCTGATCAACCTGTAAGATCAAATAGGAAAAAAATGGAGAGAGAGAGAGAGAGAGAGAGAGAGATTTCAAAAATAAACGAAAGAGTGAAAAAATTAAAAGTAAATAGTAGAAAATGAATGAAATGACAAAAAAAAAGATAGTTTTAATTTCTTTAATATTTATTAATTACAAATATGTTTTTTTCTAATAAAATTAAAAATAATAATATATTAGAAAATTTGATGGTAGTTAATTTTAATGGATAGATATTTGATTAAAAGAAAACATATCATAAAAATAAAAATAGGTAGTTTCTTGGTACACTTGACATCTCACTCAAGTGCCTCGTGGTACAAGAAATCCAAAATCACTCCTTCATGAAAACTATCCGTCATCATTAAAGCTATCAACTTCCATATACCCTCATTGTGAATACAATGAAGTAAACTACTTACTAGGCATGAATACTCAGCACACCCAAATTTCGTTTTTAAAATCGAGCATGGAGGATTCATGTTCTAGGTATAGGTGTGTATGGATAACTATTTAATATGAACTAATTTATTTTTATAGTTATGATTTATAAATCAAATCATTTGTCACAAAAACTAATTTGAAATTCATAACCAGTTTTGAATCAGTTTAAAATCGGTTTCAAATAGATATTAATTTTAATCTAAATTATCTAATTAAATTTAAATTTTATTTTTTAAAAATTTATATTAATTTTTAAATTTAAATACTTAAACAAATTTTATAAAATTTTAAAAAATATTTTTTTAAAATAAAAAAATAAAGAAAAAGTAACTTTTTATTTATAAAAGATTAGAACATAAGTGACTTTTTATGCTATTTTATAAGAACTCAATTGAAAGTTATTCCTAAATTGCAAATTAGTTTCAACTTGATTTGTAAATTTTCACTTCTGAATAGTATCAACATTTGAATCGATAATGACAAGGTGTGATTATCACAAGGGAGCTATAAAACATAGACATCTCTGGCTTGATTTGTAAATTTTCACTTCTGAATAGTATCAGCATTTGAATCGATAATGACAAGGTGTGATAACCACGTAGCCACTTGATTCATGATTCACAGTATATAAACAAAAAAAAATTTAATTTCCATTTTTATATTTAACACAAATAAATTTAATTTTAAATTTAACCACATGAAAAAGACAAACATATAAATTTAACCTATAATAAAATTTGAATAATCAATTATTATGGATACTGATTTATATTTGAATAACAAAATAGATATCCATATTTATATTTTGCAATTTAGTTGGAATTTTTAAAGTGAAACAATTTGAATATCAATTTAGTCATGTATAACCTGTTTTTTGCACACCCCAAACACTGTCTAAAATTTTAGAGAAAAATTATAATTAAAAAAGACTTCATAAAATATTTGTTATGATTAACACATTTTTTAAAATAGACACACGTACACTTGTTGAATCAAAGCATATTTGTAAAAGAAAAAAGAAAAAGAAAAGACAAGATTTACAATCCAAATCTTAAGAGAAAGATGGAAATGAGAAGCTAGCATATATAGAGATTTGAAGATGTGATTTTCATCTCATTCCTCTTCCTCATAAATTGTTCTCTTTCACTATTTTAAGGTTGAATAGAAAAGAATAAAAGAACGGAAGAATGAAGTGGAAGAGCTTGTGAAGGGTGTACTAGGAGGAAAAGAGTGGGTGAGAGAGAATAAGAATGGAGTGGAAGAGCTTGCGAAGGGTACTTGGAGGAAAATAGTGAGCGAGAGGGAAGAAACGAAGAAGAAAAGTGGAAAGTAGAAGAAGGAATGCGAAAAGAGAGAATGCAGGGTTCTTTCTTTCTTTAACGTAAAAAAAAGTCAAAATCCAAATTAAAATTGGAAGTAATAACTAAGAATGTTTCTAATGCTTGACAAAGACACAGCAAATTATCTAAGCTATATGAAACACACAGAAATTGAAAAGATTCAACAAAGTTAAACAATGAAAATCAAACACTGGAAAATCAATAACCAAATTCACCACAAGTGCACTGAGACCGTAGTATTAAGGTCAAGTTCAACACACTAAAGATTACAATATAAAGAGTAACAATGCGTACACTATTATAACTTTATTAAGTTACAACATCTTTTGCCTAAACCAGACATTCTAATGAGATTTTGAAAATTGACTACTACAATTTTGGAGACAGACTAATAAATAAAAGGAATAAACTTATACTTAACTTTACTTGCATATTCGGTGTATCTCTGGCCAAACGACTCAATCATCAAAGCCTCCTCCATATCTGCCTTTTGCTTATAATACAACAAACAAATAGCTACAATAAATAGCAGACTCAGCGGTGCTCGAAGCGCAACGCAATATGTCACAAACAAAAGCGCTGTTGACGAATATACTGGATGGCGCAACCAGCGATAAGGTCCAAATTGCACAACAGAAATTGGAACCACCACATTCTCTGAATACTTAGCAAGATATAATGTGGCATTATAATGAAACAGCAGAGTTGCAATAATCAAACCCCAGATTCCAAGATTGCTCCACCCACCTGGTATGAGGTTAAGCTCTGGGCCTTCGAATGCTGCAAGCCAATGGCCAACCATGATTCCTGCACTGAACAAAAGGCGAGACAACATTGGCAAGTTCACATCCCATTTTGGGTCATGACGCCGAGCATAATAATCTCCGTACAACCGCTTCCGTACACTAACATTATAGAAAAAGAAGTAATGGTATACAAAAAAGAAAACCATAGGCCAGCCTTCAAGGTAGCCATTGAAATAAGCTGGTGGAACAAGGGTGAGCCATGTAAAAGCTGATGTAACAATGGCCAATTGCTCAAATATGTTTGCCTCACCGATCACGTGTTTCCGAAAGCAATATATCCCATAAGCTGCAAGAGCTACGGCCACCAGCCATGGCCAGTACATCCAAGTCCAGCTAAAATACATCCAGAAGAAAGGATTCAAGAGCATATTAATAGCCCATTTTATGGCTGTAGTTATGACTGACAGTATCGCCGTCAATTTTACTATATCGATTGGAGTCAACTGCAGAACGGTAGCTTTTATCGAATCAAATGATATGTTTTTGAAGTACTTTAGGACTGGATTACTAGAATCTGTGCTGGCTTCATTGGAAATTGAGCATCTGGGAAGAGGGAACAAATCAGCTCTTTTTCTTACTGGTTTAAGTAAGGAGGAAAAAGGTTTTCCACGGCTGCAACTGCAATTCAATTGAAAAGTCATGCGCTTGGGTCTTGGGTGGAGTTGATTACTGTTATTAACCACATCAGCATGAACTTGTTTGCTGAAAGGTCTTAGAGAGATATTGTTGCTCACAATAGAGAAACCAAAAGGTACAAGTTTGGAGTGTGAAAAAACTTTTGATGCTTCCATCACTGCTTGAGATAAAATCACATAAAAATTTACCACTGGCTGCAAGTAAGTCACGAAGCCAAAGATGGATCCGGAGAAATCAGGCTCATATTCTTCGACACATTGAGTCACTCATAAATCATAATCAATGGATCCAACCCACAGGAGAGGCAATGGAATCGGACATGTATTAATTTTGTTGTTCCCCCTGTTCCAGGTCAGCCAGCAACAACATTCATAACATTAAAACCCAGTATCATTCATTCTGTAAACAACATTATTTATAGGCATGAATAAAACAAACATCCACAAAACAAATATCAGAACATAAAATGTAAAATGACTGCTCAGTTTCAAGTTTCCACATCCTTTCTGGTCTATTGGCACGTGTAGGATTGACACATATTATTACATTCAATCATTTCCATTTTATTAAATTTTCTTGGTGTCCATGTATCAATGTTGTGTCTTTTGTTGTTAATCTCGGAGAGTGTTGCGTATCATGGAACTCTTAAAATGCTATAGCAGAATAGCCTTTTAAAAACAAGTGTACAAAGTGAACATAAATACTTAAAAAAAGACTAATACACAAAATTAAAAAGATCATCATACTTACAGTTAAAGAACTTAAAGTATAGAATAATAAAACTTAATAAGAGAAGAAGAATAAAACAAAACAGAACTAAAAGAAGAAGGATGAGTAGAACAATTATTTGTGAGCAAGAACATAACATTACTCTTCAAAGGGTTCGGATTGCAAGTTATACCCTTGGAAAAAAGACTACAGTTTAAAAAAATATATATGAAGAATTTATCCCCAAAAATTCTAACAGTGGACGCAATAGCGGCTGCGATAGAGGTTTGAGGCTACAACTAGCAGCCGCTACAACCACAATTGTTGACAGTTCACGGACCAATGGCATCCCGCCAAACTCTACCATAGCTATGTTATTCCGCTTCTACTATAGTGCTAAAGCGTGCTATTGACAACCTAGGTTGTGTCCGGTGTCTGTATCATAGTTTCATAGATTATGATTAAGAAAAGTACAAAACCAATTACCATAAACTTAATAGCCCAACAGGGTGTGATACAAACTCAAAATGAAAATGTCACAAATCCTAAATCCTCATTTTGCCCCATCCAACAATAACAAAAAAAAACTCTCCACCAATTTATACTTTTTAATCAGTTTAAAAGTGTAATTACAGCATGTAAACAACTTAGACAAATAAACAAACACATGGTGTGTAGATATGAAACAAATGATAAAACTAGCTTCATACGCAGTGAAAGAGTTGAAAATGGAACAAAATAAAAGATTAAAAATGAAATGAAGAAGATAGCATAGGATAGGAATAGTACCAGTTAACGAAAAACGAAAGTTGAGTTTGGAAGCTACGAGCAGTTTGAATTTGAGAAGAGACAATTGTTGTTTCTCGTGTAATGTAATGTTGTGTTATGTTATCTCTGAAGTGGACCAACAACGCAACACCCTATTGACGGATACACACCGAAAATTGTTCGAAGTTCTTTTATCATGATATTTTTTTTTTTTTTAAAATTAAGTGACAAGTAGTAATTTATCTTCTTTTTTTATACTATGAAGTAGTAATTTCTCTTCAACCATGTCAAATAAGTTTTTTTTTTTTTTTTAAGTGAATTTTTCGGTAGCCATTAGTTTAAGTTGGATATAGATATTTTTAATGCAAATTGTTAGAAAATTTTAATTTATTTTAAAATAAAATAAGATAAAAAAAGTGACATGATATTAAATTATACTATTTGATTTGTTGGATTTCAGTATTCAACTAAATAAGGGTACAAGAAATAAGGGTACAAGAGCATTCATATTTTTTAAAATGTAAGTTAGTTGTTTTATGTTTAAAATGTTGTAGTGTTATAGCGGTAAAGGGTCTCTCCTAGGACTATGTCTTTAGACCATTCTCTAAGAGCTAATGTTGGAATATTGTTCAAATAGAGGTATCGTCTCGCCCCGGGACTTTCTTATCGTCAGGTAATAAAAAACGTGGGATAAGACGTTTGTGGGGTAGAGAGAAGTTATAGTCAATAATTGACAAATGACTTTTTAGAAAATATGGATTCAACCGTCCACTATTGACTGAGTGAGCAAAGACCCTTTCCAAGAGAATCCTAGACCCTAGAGGGCTCTATAAATACATCTCTCATGCAGGAGAGAAGAGGGATCTTAAGTAATATGGAGATCATTCTAGACACTTCAAAAGAGCATGACGATTACTAAGGTCACACAACACCACGACTGACCATAAGCATATGCTCGCTCCTAAGCGTCACCGGTCACTTGTAGAGCATCTCACCTCACATGAGCATGACTCTAAAACTACCTCAAAACACTACCGTATAATGCATCTCACCACCGTGGGCAAGTGTTAACCACTATATCGTGTTATAAACCTACTAAGATTTCTAAGTCTCCATGTCTTTGCATGGGGGGACATACACGCTTGTACTTCTTAACCAGTACAAATTCCAATATTTTACACAACCTTGTCTTTTTCGTTAAATGTCTTACTTGATTATTTAAAAAAGTAAAGTCTTCGTCAATTTATCAAAACAACTGTGATAATCTCTAGTATATCAAAATACTTATTATAATCTCTAATATATCTTGTGAAACACAATGAAAAGAGAGTTTTCTCACGAGTAGGATAACAAGAGATTTTGTATATCAGAGTTTGATGGAACTAACTAATGAATCACCAAATCCTAGAGTTAGAGTATTTATTAAGGGCTTCTTAGGTTGAGCTAGATGAAAGAAAACGTTTTCCCTAACTTCTCGAAGAAGTCGTGGAAGTATGGGAAGACTGTTCTTCCTCAAATCACAGAGAGACACTTTTTTTACTGACATCCCTAACTGTTATGTTTTGAGCACCTTACATGACACATGTAATAAAAGAGCATGACATAGATCTCAGTTCAGATTAGGTGACTCTAATCCAATGAGCATGACTCGAAGATGCCCATGCCCAATAGGGCGAACTGTAACACGCTCTGTGTAACACCCTTCTAAATCCCACGGAAAATAAGCATTTTCAGTGTAAAATTAACATGCATTCACAAAGGGTGTCACACATATAATACCAAATTACTAAAAACCACCTGTCATGCTCAAAAATACTGAAATAAATAATCATACTTTACAAAATTCCATTTGCATGTAGCAGCGGATTCATTTATATCACAATTTTTCATAAAAGAAATATTTACATTTATCACATGAATCAAAATCACTTAGGCACTGAGGCCAATAACACAAAATACATCTGAGACATAACCCAAACGATCCCAGTGTTACACGACCAGAGCACGACTCGACCCGATACAATTAAATCACTAAACAACTACACCAATAGCGACCTCGCAACTACGAGTAGTACTACACCTTGAAACCTGCACGATGTCACGAAGGACATCATTCCAGCAGAAGGGTGAGAAATATTATCATAATAACAATGCATATAATCATGTATAAATGCACAAGCACATAATACATATATTCCACATTTTCTCACCACCTTACACTTTAAACGTCAAATATGTCACAACATACGTTTACCTAAGTAAACACATTCATCAATTCACATAAACACACATAACATGTTTATTCCACCAATTCACATAAACATTTATATCCATGTTTATTTCACTAATGCATCATATAAAGATGATAATGCAACTCATAGAGACCGACTCTCGACTCTATGCAGATGCAAATGCGGTACCGACTCATTCAACAGGTTCAATTGAAGAACCAAAAGGAACCATCGCTCATTACCGAAGTAAGTCCCCGTCGGGCCTACGATCTTCACCCATCGCTCACACCCCACATGGGCACACAATGTTTCAGGATTTCTTACACCCCACAAGGGCACATAATCGTTCTGCAGATCCTCCACGGGATCAAGAATAAACCATCGCTCACACCCCACAAGGGCACACGAGGTTTCTGCAGATCCTCCACGGGATCAAGAATAAACCATCGCTCACACCCCACAAGGGCACACGAGATTTCTGCAGATCCTCCACGGGATCAAGACACAAGAATGCAATCATGATGCTACACACGCACAATGACTCCACACACTCTTGAAATGCACACCTATTCACAAAAATATACAATTACGCATTACACCCCACACAAGTACATACAATTATACACCTAATTGCCAAACGGCCACATCACACACTTTCATATAACAATCACGTACACATACCATATGACTCATACAAACCCAACAACTCTCGCAAATCCTCATTTGGATTATGGGTACATCACTTATACCCTACCAGGAACAACATCACAGTTATTCTACCCCAGTGATTACTACACTAGGAACGACACCTTGTCATTCTACCCTAGTGAGTAAGAATCTCGCATGTTTACATATTCTCAACATCATTAACATACACATATATTCTCATGCATTCTTCACACCTTAACACATAAAATCAATATACAAACTTGAGGTCGTGCCAACTGCAACGAGCTCAATCACATACATCATGCATTCATGTTTAATTCAAACAATGCATTTAATTGCCAAAAGGCCATACTTCACAATCTAGGATTCACGCCATAAGGCTACCCACATCACGTCTCATCATAATGATACACAAACTATACACGTTGCATAAGGATTAACATCATTGAACCAAACAATCTACCATTGGATGGAACACATAAGAAAACAACATGCTTTCACACTCGCTACCCTGTTTGCCTAGCGAGTGCTCGCTACCTGTTCGCCTAGCGAACAAGCTCGCGAAGGCAAATAGAAGCCACTGACTTAATTCGCTACCTCACTCGCTCAGCGAAGGCTTAGCGAATGCTCGCTACCCCCTTCGCTACCAGCGAAGAATACCCAAAGCCATTCTGCCCAAGTCTGGGACCATTCGCTACTGGCTCGCCACAGCGAATACCCATCAAAAGCTAGCGACCTGCTCGCCTAGCGAACGAGCTAGCGAGGGTCTGTGAACTCAGAATTCCCCACTGCCCAAAACTCCGAAACTCGCTAAAATCCAACCGATTCAATTCCAACTCGTCCTACCAACCTTAGCCCAATATTCCTCGACTAAGCTCTACTACTTATCCTCATTTTAACCGTTAAAACTCGATTTCTACCGATTAAACTCATTATGCCCTAGAATGGAAGATGAAGGAAAACAACCAAACAAATCCAAACAATCTATACATAATCACATACATTGGTAAGATAACAATATTTCACACCCTTACCTCGATTAATCGGAAGCTAGAAGTCGTTCTTGAGATTTCCAAGCTTTCCCTACTTTTTCCTTCTAATTTCTCTTCTTCCTCCACTTTTCTTTCATGTTTTCTATTTTACATTGTCCTCCCACTCTCCCTTAAATACCCTTCCCTTCTATGTCTCTCCAATACATTTCTTCTCTCAAAATATATATCGATCCCTTTTCTCATAAAATATCTCATCTCATCCTTAATTAGAGAATATCTAGTAAGTCCACATTATTCCCCCAAATAGAATAAATCAGTTGAATCCAATAATTCACTTAAATCTTACAAACCGATTAACTAGTACCATTAATCAGTTATTGAAAATTGGGTTGTTACAATTCTCCCCCACTTTAGGAATTTTCGTCCTCGAAAATGTTATCCAACTTAAATAACTCTGGATACGACTCTCGCAAAATCTTAGGTCCGAGTACAACGCTCTCGCCGGACACACATCAACTCAAAGGAGCCTTACACCCTCTTACTAAACAAAGCCTCATACGATGTCATTCCGATATTAGAATGATAGCAATTGTCGTAGGTAAACTTCATCAACGAAGATTAACTATCCCACGATCCACCTTGGTCCAATCACACAAGCTTTCCAACAGATTCTCCATATACTGGGTAATATTCTTTGTCTGCCTATTCCTCCCACGAACGCTAGTCAGAGTTCCACAACCATGTGGCACCCAGAAGTACCCACATACCTCTCCAAAATCTTAATGAAGAACTCAGATTCCCATCTAACAGAACGATTCATCCTTACTGGTAAGTAATGAGTTACTCTTGTTAATCCATTCTTAACTATCCAAATTGAATCATATTCCTTCAAATCTTCGGAAAATCCCGTCACAAGATCCATGGGGATACTATCCCATGCCACTCAGAAATATTCAACAGTTGTATCAGGCCCAACAGTTTCTGATGTTCACACTTCGACTTTCAACAAGTCTAATCAACATATGCAACTTCGACCACTTCTCTCTCCATCTCTGGTCACCAAGACGATCCCTCAAATTCGGTCATATCCTTATAGTACCTGGATGGATACTCCATTTATCTCAACGTCCTCCTCCCAGGGTACTTTTATCCAACTCCCACTATTGGAAACATAAACTTTATTACGACACTCATGGTACTATTTCCATCAATCCGAAGATCAGTTCTTCGACTTTTATCCATTAAGTTCAATCATTCTATTCAACTCAAATGAATTCCGACTCCTTCGGGTCTCATCGGGAACACCAAAAGTCAGTCTCAACATACATAGCTCAACTCTATTAGAAGCCTCGTCACATACCAAACTCCTATCCCGAATTTGTTTTCTCAGTTCTAGTCCAATACTATCATCATCAGTTATATACAGGAATTTCCCATTTGATATCTCAACCACCACGTCGTCTCACCCAAATGGTAATTCAACTCAAACCGTATTCCTTCAGAAGTCCCAATTATCTCTTCTGCCTCATATCCAACTTTTCCAAATCAAACAAATAACTTAAGCTCTTAAGGTCAGCAATCATTTCAAATCTCAACTAAACAATTGAGGTCTCCAAACTCCGGCACAGACACACAACAACCAATTCCAACTACTTGTCAAATAATCCCCCTTATGTATCGTGAGTTTCCTTAAAGCATAACCAAAACTCGCTGATGTTGTACTTAACATATCTCTCAATAATATCAACCAAACATCACGAAACACAACAAATAGTCCTGTCGGATTTGGCCAACCCATACACGAGTTATTGACAGTTCCTCCCAGAAACTCTTTAAACTTCTTCCCAGTGGCATACCACTACTCTTTCTCCAATTCTGATAACTCAAGTCTCCGATGTCCAACATGATCTTCTATACTCTTCGAATATCCAAATACCATCGGTTATACAACTATCAACTCACTCAATTAAGTATGGAAAATCCCATGTCAAACGGACACTCAATTGTGAGTTATGGCGGAAACACAAACCACACTCCCCGCACTTACTACAACATCCAAACGTACTCCATCAAGAAATAACTTAACTCCATGTTACTACTCCACCACCACATAGAGCATTGTAGCAACTCCCAACGCTTCTAATCCTGCGTCATACCGAGTTACGGTTCTCTCATTACGACGAAATATGAATATTAACACTCCTACACTTAGAAGGTCATGCACACATCTTCAACTCTTGAAATACTTAAAGGCCTAATCATACCAAGATTGTATTCCACCTCTTACTCTCTTTAATAATCACCAGAAATCACCATTAACCCTTTACATACTTGACCTCATAAACCGTGGTTGTAGTACACACAGACACAAGTCTCAAAATTATTCCATCAATTTAATCCCTTGGCTAACCAATTAGGCATATAACATGAAGCTCTTGATATCGGACTAGTTTCCGTAACTAAGTCGATCACAACTTCACTCCATGTCCTGGCTGTAACTCACTTATCTTGTCCAGATAACTTCCAGACGCCCACAATTAATCGACAAACCACCAACTTCTCACTTTCATTAACACTTAAAATTTCCATCAAAATTAAACATCTCAACACTGTCCTGCGCTGACTTATGAAAACGATTCTTAAGCACTTGGCTTCACTCCAAACAATTCACTGCCCACGCCATCTAAGCTTGCAAGACACGTCTATCCCATCCATCACAATCCCAACTACTATCAACAAGAGATTAAGGGTGATCAGTTCCTCAATTTGTCAATAAACATCCGAAATTATGATGGGGCATAAACCATCCTTACCAAACTATAAGAGCGTTCAACAACACACTGAGATACAACTCCACACTTGCAGCATCCTGGAGAAGCACAACTTCCTCCCCCACTTGTATTCATTCCCACTCCTGCAGACAAGGTTTAGAACAACAAACGCATACCAACAGTGTTTTTACACACATGTCGCATACAAGGGAACAAACAACATTAGAAAACTTGGCCGGATGGACCGACCTGCTCTGATACCACTAATTGTAACACCCTTCTAAACCCCACGGAAAATAAGCATTTTCAGAGTAAAATTAACATGCATTTACAAAGGGTGTCACACATATAATACCAAATTACTAAAAACCACCTGTCATGCTCAAAAGCACTGAAATAAATAATCATGCTTTACAAAATTCCATTTGTATGTAACAGCAGATTCATTTATATCACAATTTTTCATAAAAGAAATATTTACATTTATCACATGAATCAACATCACTTAGGCACTGGGGCCAACAACACAAAATACATCCGAGACATAACCCAAACGATCCCAGTGTTACACGACCAAAGCACAACTCGACCCAATACAATTAAATCACTAAACAGCTACACCAATGGCGACCTCGCAACTACGAGTAGTACTACACCTGGAAACCTGCATGATGTCACGAAGGACATCATTGCAGCAGAAGGGTGAGAAATATTATCATAATAACAATACATATAATCATGTATAAATGCACAAGCACAGAATACATATATTCCACATTTTCTCACCACAATACACTTTAAACGTCATATATGTCACAACATACGTTTACCTAAGTAAACACATTCATCAATTCACATAAACACACATAACATGTTTATTCCACCAATTCACATAAACATTTATATCCATGTTTATTTCACTAATGCATCATATAAAAATGATAATGCAACTCATAGAGACCGACTCCCGACTCTATGCAGATACAAATGCGGTACCGACTCATTCAACAGGTTCAATTGAGGAACCAAAAGGAACCATCGCTCGTTACCGAAGTAACTCCCCATCGGGCCTACGATGTTCCCCCATCGCTCACACCCCACATGGGCACACGATGTTTCAGGATTGCTCACACCCCATAAGGGCACACAATCGTTCTGCAGATCCTCCACGGGATCAAGAATAAACCATCACTCACACCCCACAAGGGCACACGAGGTTTCTGTAGATCCTCCACGGGATCAAGAATAAACCATCGGTCACACCCCACAAGGGCACACGAGGTTTCTGCAGATCCTCCATGGGATCAAGGATAAACCATCGCTCACACCCCACAAGGGCATACGAGGTTTCTGCAGATCCTCCACGGGATCAAGACACAAGAATTCAATCATGATGCTACACACGCACAATGACTCCACACACTCTTGAAATGCACACCTATTCACAAAAATATACAATTACGCATTACACCCCACACAAGTACATACAATTATACACCTAATTGCCAAATGGCCACATCACACATTTTGATATAACAATCACGTACACATACCATATGACTCATACAAACCCAACAACTCTCGCAAATCCTCATTTGGATTATGGGTACATCGCTTATACCCTACCAGGAACAACATCACAGTTATTCTACCCTGGTGATTACTACACTAGGAACGGCACCTTGTCATTCTACCCCAGTGAGTAAGAATATCGCATGTTTACATATTCTCAACATCATTAACATACACATATATTCTCATGCATTCTTCACACCTTAACACATAAAATCAATATACAAACACGAGGTCATGCCAACTGCAACGAACTCAATCACATACATCATGCATTCATGTTTAATTCAAACAATTCATTTAATTGCCAAAAGACCATACTTCACATTCTAGGATTCACGCCATAAGGCTACCCACAACACGTCTCATCATAATGATACACAAACTATACATGTTGCATAAGGATTAACATCATTGAACCAAACAATCTACCATTGGATGGAACACACAAGAAAACAAAATGCTGTCACACTCGCTACCCTATTCGCCTAGCGAGTGCTCGCTACCTGTTCGCCTAACGAACAAGCTTGCGAAGGCAAAAAGAAGCCACTGAGTTAATTCGCTACTGTCGCTACTGCGAAAATCGGCGCCGGCTTGACAGGAGAGTCGCCACCGTGCGTTATTTATCCCTCAGAGCGGGAAAGGAAACGCTCGAAGTAAACCTCGCAAAAGACGGGAAAAGGTATGGTCATCGCAACCAAAACCTGGATTCGAGAGTCGGTTACGCAAGGGGAAGGTATTAGCACCCCTCACGTCCATCGTACTCGATGGGATCCACGCTTGGTGTTTATAAGGAAAAGGGTGTGTTTATCTATCTACGCTAATGGCTAGTCTGAAAAGAAAAGAAAAGGACAGGACTCGACAGAACATGCGGTGTTCTGGGCCTACGTACTCCCTCGTGCAATGGGAAAGTCAGAGTCAACGTAGTTCGACTACCTACGTCTAAACGAGGAAAAGGTTGCTCGCCAGGACATCGCGTCCTGTGCCTACGTACTTCCACACAGCATGGAAGATCAGAGCAAACGTAGTTCGACTAACTACGGCTAAACTGGGGGTTCTCACACAGCAGTGAGAAAATAAACTGGTCTCAAAGGTTCGGGAACCTACAACTACGATCTGGTCTCAAATGCACTCGGGCAAGAGAAAAAAGGGGGAACAATTAGTCGTCAGCGGGAAAGTCTCGATCGCACAGCCGCGAGAGAATAAAAGGTTAGTTGTTAGTGTGCTCGCTAGGATATCGCATCCTATGCCTACATATCCTTGTCTGACACAAGGAATCAGAGCAGCTGTAGTTCAGCTAACTACGACACAAGCTACTCAAAAGCTTCTACTGAAAGGAAAGGGAAAAGACACCCTAAAACTATAGCTGAAAAAGGGGAATCTACCTACTGATATCATGCCTGGTTGACCATCCTAATGTCTATCATAACGACTCCGCAGCGGAGAAGTCAGAGCTCCTAAGGGATCATGGCAACAGGACTAAACAGCAAACGGGAAATACTACAAAGTAAAGAAATACTGGAAATATGCATGAATGCAACAACTAAACAATCAAGGCGCGAAGGCCGCAAACCACAAAGGTAAGGGAGCTCAGCTCTACCAAATACCAGCAAGCAAAGCCATTCAGTAACAAACAAGCAGAAGGAGGACCACCTCAACTTCTCATGCACACAAAGCCTATTTCTAAGATGCACCTACCTCAGAACTATCTATATGAATTCCTAAGTCTAATGCAACATAACATCACACAAGTCAAACAACATAAAGAGGAGGCTAGCTAACCTGATAAACTCCTATCAAAAGCTTAAATAGAAACCCTGAGCAAGACCCTTAGACAAAACTCTAATCAACCTCTAAGCAAAACCCTAATCAAAGCAAATATCTAAGCAAAACTCTAATCAAAACCCTAAGCAAGAGGAATCAATCCCAGTCTCCAAGCTTCAGAACAAGCTTACCAAAGAAAGGGAGCTAAGCAGACAAACTCATAGTGCCTTCCTCAGGAAAGTACCAGGAGGTTACCACTCAGGAGTCATATCCTATGCGGCTCGACAACTGTGATCGGTTTACATTCCTCCTCAGGAGAAACTAAACTCACATGAAGGCTCCGGCATCATTGGATACTTGATAAAGCCTATCTGAACTAAGGGAACTAAGTGAACAGACCCATAGGACCTTCCTCAGGAAAGTACTAGGAGGCTGCCACTTAGGAATCGTATCCTATGTGGCTCAACAACTGTGATCAGTTTACATTCCTCCTCAGGATAAATTAAACTCACATGAAGGCTCCAACGTCATTGGATACTTAAGAAATCCTAGATGAACTAGAGGAACTAAGTGAACAGACCCATAGGACCTTCCTCAGGAAAGTATCAGGAGGCTTCCACTTAGGAATTGTATCCCATGTGGCTCAACAACAGGTGATCAGTTTACATTCCTCCTCAGGAGAAATTAAACTCACAAGTTGGCTCCAACATCATCGGATACTTAAGAAAGAGGTGAGAAGAAAGAATGAAAGTCATTCATAGTGCCTTCCTCAGGAAAGTACCATGAACTTCCTTCAAACTTCAGGATCTCAAACCTCACAGACAGGGAACAAGCTCCTAGACCAGGCCTCAATCCACTACATCCTTGCAAGCTCCAACAGGACTTCATCCAGCCTCTATCTTCATGACGAAACCACAGGTCTTCAAACCACAAGAAACTATCTCTGAAGTTCAACCACAGTTGAACTTCAAAGTCAGAAGCCATCAAGACTTCTCCTATCCTCAAGCTCAGACTAAAACATATCAGAACATCCTACAAAAATCTATCAAAAATCTATGGGAAACCTACATGGCTCTATGACAACATACTAAAAAATCAGAGCAAAGTTCATTACCAGATGCAAGAACTAAAATCAGCAAGACAGACGTATCCACAAACCAATTATTCAATATCAAAACAATACAAAAAAATGCAATTAAAATGAAAATGCATGATTAAGCTAATGTTTTGTACTATAAAATTCTACACTGAATTACGAGTCTACAGAAAAAAGAACGGAATTATTTGATTGAATCTACTATTTTTTATGAATTTTCTAATAATATGCATGCACTAAAAAATATTAAAAAAGTCATTTAAATGGAAAATATACCAAAAATAGTAAACAAAAATAAAATGGCATTTTTATTTTTACCTAATTTTCTAGACATTTATATGAGGTGGTAGAAAAAACAAGAAATTAAAAATCAATCATTTTTATTTTCTTATGAATTTTACAAGATGCAAAGAAATATTAAAAGAAATTAAAAACTAAAATTGGAATAAATGGGGAGGGGGGTTCAAACAGCATGCTTTTCAGGGTTATTCTAAGGTGGGCCTGAGAGGGGGGTGTGCCTAGCAAAAGGCGCAGGCCCAATGCTATCAAAAAAACCAACTAAAAAAAACAGAGAAAAAACAAATGCATGGGGGTGCAATTAACAGGTTTTTTAGTTCATTTCAAGTGGGCTTCACGCTATGGGGGTGCGGATAGTAGTGGGCATAAGGCCCAGTCCTCGTTTCCACTCTTCTTTCACGCTCAGGGGGGGGATGAGTAAACTGGGAGTAGCATCAGTAAACGCGTTTGGGCCTTACCCAAACCCTAACCCAAACCCAATTAACCAACGAACAAAACCTATCTCCCTTCCCCCAACCCTAAACACTGTTCATCCAAACTAACCTAGTCGTCTCCTTCGTTTCCCCAACTCTCCCTTCTCTGAAACCTATTCTCAAGAAACCTCCACCAAATCTCAGAAACAAACAAACCCTACTCAGAACACCTTCTTCCTCATCTCAACATAATCAACCACGAACCTCAAATCCTAAAACGATAAACCCTAAAGTCAACGAAAGACAAACAGCAATGGAGGTAGTGAAAACGAACCTGGAAAGACGAACGACTTGAAGCTCGTTGAGGAAACTAATGGTCCGTTGAAGATCCACAACCGGAGAAGACTTCCCGATGAAGGTCCCAGGCGCCTGCTGAAGAACTTGCCGTTGATGAATACGGATGAGGGTGACGGTTCTGGGAATCTTCGGTTGAAGGCGAAGATCAAGAAGATCTAAATAATTTCTGGTACTCGTTGGAAGTTTGTTGTTCTGGAAACCAAAGGATGAAGATCATGGATGAAAGTTTGGGCGTAGGCTTTGGCTGATGCAGTTGAAGGTTCTTGGATGTTGCTGGGAAAATTATGCTTGAGGAACGATGGAGATGGATGCGTTCTGGAATTTCTTTGAAGAATAATGAAGATGGATGCGTTCTGGAAAAAGTGTATGAAGTTTCCGGCGAAGGATGAGTTTTCCGGCGGGGTGGTGATGAAGGTGGACGGAGGAGGAAGATGAAGATCAGACAATTTCTGGAAATTTCTGGGTAGAAAACTAGCTCCGGCGAGCTGTTGCGGTGGCCGGAAGGCGTTAGGGCTGCCGGCGGTGGGAGGTCAGGGCGGATGCATGGCCGGCGACGAGGTTCCGGTGAGGCTTGAGGGCGTGACAAGTGGCAGGCAAGGGTGGCTGAGTGAGGGTTAGTGGGACGCGTGTGCTTCTGGGAGTGAGAGAGAGAGATAGTGGAATTCACGCGTGGCAGACTGGGGAGGGTCTGAGTTGTGTGGTGGCTGGCTTTGGTTTGCACGCGTGGCCTGACTCTTATAGTGACAAGTGTCACTCCTCTGGACAGAATGAACAAAAAATGAATCTGATGGGTTGATTGGGCTTCAAAAAAAAATTTGCTTTCTGGGCCCACGAAAAAACAATTCAATAAACCCAAAAAACTGAAAAAAACTCAATTAAGCACTAATTAAAGCTAAACTACCACTTAAAATTGATTATAGATCTGAGCCCCAATTAACTACAGTTAACTCCTAATTAAACTGAACCTCAATTAAACTAAACAAATTCAATGGAAATCTAAAAAAAATTACCTCCTAATTAACCTAATTAAACCCTAATTAGATCTAAAATGGTTAAAATCTATCTAAACTTTATTAAACCAAAGAATGATTAAAACTCCATTAATTTCTATAAAATCTCCATTAAAATCCTATAAAAATCTACCATTTATTTAAAGCTATTAAACCCTACATTAAACCCAAAAAAAACTATTAAAAGATTTAATCTAATGAACTCTATTTATTTCTATTATTAAAAAACTATTAAAATCCCTACTAACATAAAAGAAAAAAAAAATCTATAATATTTTATATATTATCTAAAACAATTAAAAACAAATTTAAAATCTAATATATTCTAAAAATGATAAAAAACTATTAAATCTATTTAAAAAATCTATATAAAATTCTAAAAAGAGATTTAAACTATTTAAAATTCTAAAAAATCTATTTAAATCCTAAAAAAAAAAAAATCCTAAAGCTTATTTAAAATCCACAAAAGCTATTAAACCCTGAAAATGCAGACAAATGCAAATGACCACCATAAAAGAGCGCACGAGACTAGATCCAATCGAACAGAGAACCCCGGGCATCAGAATATCCCAAAATCACTATGCGAGCTAAAAATCACCGAGGAGCGCACAATTCCCCGAAAATAAAACCCTGATGATCTGGACTGGATCTGCCATATCTGATAGACGAAAACCAAGCTGTAACCCTGATATCCTCTGTCTGTGCACAAATATCATGCGCCTGATTTGCGAATATGAATTTAAACCACGAGTCAGATAGGAGAATCGGTTGGTCAAATTTTAGGGTGCAACAGCTGCCCCTATTCAAGCGACTTGGACCTGAAGGGTTTGAAGAGCGCTCAGCCTTCAAGCATTTAGAGGTACGAGACGGTTGAATACAAATAAAACCCGAAAATTTGCCAACCGCGAGAATATACTGTGAAACTGCTGGGGGAATAAACTCCAGAACCGAGTCCGGTCATTACGGCAACAAACGGATCAATCATCTGGTAAAGAACTCCTGATTTGAATGCTAATTACCTGTGATACCCTATATAACAAAACCTGAGGGTTGCAACAAAACACCTGATCCTTTCACATTGCCTACTGATAGACAGGAAGAGAAATATACTCACATCGTCCAAAGATGGACGGGAAGACATAATCTCCATGCTCACATCGTCTAAGGGTAGACGGGATCATCCTGATTGATGAAACAAATCAATATTCACATCGTCTAAGGATAGACGGCAAGACGCCATTAATCTCCATACCCACATCGTCTAAGGATAGACGGTAAGAAAGCCTGATCGCAATACTCACATCGTCTAAGGGTAGACGGGATCATCCTGATTGATGAAACAAATCAATATTCACATCGTCTAAGGATAGACGGGAAGAAATAATCTCCCAACTCACATCGTCTAAGGATAGACAGAAAAACATTCATAATCTCCATACTCACATCGTCTAAGGGTAGACGGGATCATCCTGATTGATGAAACAACTCAATTCACATCGTCTAAGGATAGACGGGGAGAAAGCATTAATCTCCATACTCACATCGTCTAAGGGTAGACGGGATCATCCTGATTGATGAAACAAATCAATATTCACATCGTCTAAAGATAGACGGGATCATCCTGATTGATGAACAAATCAATTCACATCGTCTAAGGATAGACGGGAAGAAAGCATAATCTCCATACTCACATCGTCTAAGGGTAGACGGGATCATCCTGATTGATGAACAAATTAATTCACATCGTCTAAGGATAGACGGGAAGAAAGCATAATCTCCATACTCACATCGTCTAAGGGTAGACGGAATCATCCTGGTTGATGAAACAAATCAATATTCGCATCGTCTAAGGATAGACGGGAAGACACCACTAATCTTCATACTCACATCGTCTAAGGATAGACGGGAAGAAATTCTTACGCAATTCAACACCATCCCTCGAATTTCAGAATCCTTCTGTCTACGGGAATTGATGGAAAGATCAATATCCTTGAAGGGGCCACATCGTCAGTATGGACCGACGGGAAGAAAACCACCTTTAAAGAACCATGTCGTCAATAAGAATCGACAATCACGAAAACTGAACATTCTTCGAAGAGCCTCGACATCAATAAGGATTGGCGGTCAGAAAAGTCCCTCTTGAAACGCCATCTCCTCCAATGAACAGAAATAAAACCACTATCCGAAATATCGTTTTGAAACCCCTCAACAATCAAAGATAGCCGGAGAAGACTCGTTGGGGAAACACCCCATCTGCATGATCTGACAATAAGAAACCCGCTGAACAATAACCTGAAACTTCACATCGTCTACTGATAGACGGAAAGAAAAGCCACTTGCTAGAGAAACCCCGTCTTGAACCCCACTGAAAATCACCCAAAACTTCACATCGTCTACTGATAGACGGGAAGAAAAGCACGTTCAAACTCAAGACGTCTAATGATAGACGGAGAAATCCCCTTATTGGAGGAACACATCGTCAATATGAATTGACGGGAAGAAACGTCTGCCGATACCGGATGACCGACTGATCAAAGCATAACTGTTGTATGATCTGAGATACAAATAAACCGCTGAATCGTCTGAACACTGCTGCTGGGTAAATGCCCCTGTACTGATCACAGAGTAATTCACGCGCCATATGAGGCTGGTAGAAAACCCGACTTATGCTTCGTATGCATATGCATATGCTTTAATATTTCTACGGCGTAATGCTCCATTCAGGATGGAAATGCTACGCATTTTGAGAATGACATGCAAGTATGATGCAAATATGATGATGCATGCAATATGCTAATGCAGGCTCGAGCTGCCGGAGAGAGCTGGGTACAGAAAATCACTTCAGCAACATAAATGCTGAAGACGAAGCCAACTCCGCTAGGGATAAACCGGATATCACAGGATTATCCCAGCAAAATAAATGCTGGGAGAGTGAAATCAACTCCGCTGGGGATATTGGGAACTTAACCGAACACCTTGATGAAGTAATACCCTGCTGGGGAATATAACTCCGCTGTGACACAGCAGACGAGCTGAATATGATTGGACTTCTCTAGGGATAGCCTACCCGTACCCACGACGAATTGGACTTTGCTGGAGAAAAATAGACTGAGCCCTCCTGTGTACTGATGAAGCTCGGATCTGGAAACTGATGCGCCAACACGGATGGGCTTCACAGTGATCGCCAACATGGATTTGAACTCTTAGGCTATCTGTGATGGGTCAGGTACAACTGACGCTGGAAAACACTTTGTCTGAATACGCAGCCTTTTAGTGGAAGAATCAAGGGATAGTGACACGACTTCCCGCATTCGTCTCGCTCTCGAAAATTGACTGAATCTGCTCGAATAACTCTGAATGACCTTGCTGATACGGAGAAGACCAATCCTTTCGCTTATGATGTGCCCCAGCCTACGGGATCTCCGTGGGGATAGTCCTTGAAAGGAAATCTGAAAATCTGAGCCCTGATGGTCTGATATGACATGCCCCGGCGTTCTGAACTTCGGAGAGATGCTTCACATCAAATGCTCCTCGAATAAAGAACAACCTCTGCGCTCATAAGATAGCCTGCCCCTGACGGCAATGACCTTGCCCCTGATTAGCTGATCTAGAGCAGTACCTCTGACTACGCCATATTTGCCTGAATCTCCACTTGATTGCCCCAGGACAATCGACTTCGAAAGGTTGACTTGACTGGGGATCACAATAATATCTTGCCCCTGCTCTCGGAACATTCGGGCGCTCTGCATTCTATCCTGACCATTCTTTCCACTGTAGGAGAACTTTCCTGCTGTCAAGCGCTTACTCGCAAGTAAAACAAGTTGTTCTGCGTAAAAGATGTATTAATGCAACACATATGACAACTTTGACATCCAATCTGTTCACTGGGAAAAGGAAAAACAATCTATGGCATATAATGCACAAAACATTTATCAACATTAGTACCAACATGGTAAGACGAACCCTTTTAAGAGTCAGAATCGACGCGACCTTTACCGTAGCATGCTTTCGAAGCAACCGGCTTCAATTAGGACTTTTGAAGGTTATAACGTGGTCAGGTTCATGGTTTTGAAAGAAAGGATAAAGGCTCAAAGTTTGTTTTAACCCACCCATTCTCCTTGATGTTCTCCGATCCTATGTTCAGCTAATTCGACCTTAGCGCTCGCCTCTCGGAGGCCGAAAGATAGGAGTGATAGTTCGAGAAACTTTTGGATTTTGGAGTGACAGCCACTCACCTTTCGTCTTCGACACTTGGGGTCACACGACGCGTATTTCATTTGAGGATTTTTCTTTTGTCATCCTTTCATCTTTTTTCTGTTCCCTAACTTTTGCCTGGACTGTCTCCTTTTGAGTTTCTTTTGATTTTTTAAGTCCAGTGGGATGCCCTCATTTTTGCCTAAGTCATTTGTTTTGAAGTTTTCTTGACTTAGCGGGCTTTTGATTCTTTTTCCCTCGCTTTCTCTTTTTTCGAACGAGTCGCGTGACGCCGGTTGTCTGACTCTTTTGGGGAATGATGTGACTGCCCCACTCTTGATTGAACCATTGTGGTCTTTTAGGCACGACCTCTAGAGGTGTGATTGATTCTCGAACGGACACTCCTTTTGCAATTTGGACGCTCGGTCAAATTAGCTAACACCTACCCTGCCCCAGGTTAAGATTGAGGGTTTTTCGTTTTCAGAAAGAACTCCTACTACTAGGCTCAAAGGGGTTAACAAGAGATTATCTTCCTTATATCTCCGGTGTTTAGGGATTTGAAACAATGCCTGTACATCATCAGCAGGTTTTATTTCAAAAGCATACAATGTCGGAAGTTGCATGTCGGTCATTTTCGTCATCCCCCCCAGGTTCTTCTTAACCAAGCGTTGGACATTTGTAAAAAACAATTAGTGAACACGAATGGATTCAATCAAAACATGCATATTTATTTCATTATCATCAATTGAATGAAAACAACAAGTTTTACAAACAAGCTTGCAATTTAAACAGGAAAGAAACTACAAATGTAAAGACATGACAAGGTAAAATAAGAAAAAATGCTAGCTTCCGAGAACCGGGCTTTCACATCTGTCCTGCTGCTGAACCAGCTATCTTTGCAATCAGTTATTACAGACAATTCGATGCTGTCCTGATCTGCCTTCAACGATCCCATCGAGCTATAGAGCCCCTCCTCCTTCATTCAGATGATTTTGGGACCTTCCTGCCCGAAGCTGATTGCTGCACTATCAAGTAAGTCCTGCACTTTGTGCTTGAAGGCCAGACAATCTTCAATGTTGTGCCCTTATGCTCCTGAATGGAAATCACAACGCTCCGTGATATCATATCCTGCTGGAGGCGTACCTGTCAGCGGAGTTAACTTCCTCTTCTCAACCAACTACAATCGTAGCAACACCTGAAGAAGTTCGGCATACGGCATCGGAGGCACTTTAAATACCCTCAATGGCTTCTGATTTTGAGCTTTTCGCTGATTGGGATACTGCTGCCTTTTCCCCTGGTGAGATCGTTGCTGTTGTTGCTGGTATCGGGTTGACTCTTGAACACCCTTCGTAGCAAACGCAACATCGGTTTCTTGACTTTCACTGTACTGATTAAAGCCCTCCTTGTGCTTAGCCATTTTCATTCTCAGATCTGCCCCAGGAATAGGCAACAGTTGTGGGCATGGAGATTCTGACACCATGGAGTCCAGGATACGCTTCTGACCCACTGCAGCTTTAGAAACATCTGTCATCTTAGCATCGACTGGGATAGGAGCAATACGTACAGCTACACCACTTGGCGTGAATTCAATATTGTACGAGTCAATCAGGTCTTGAACATTGTGCTTAAAAGCATGACAACCCTCGATGTCGTGTCCGAATGCCCCAGAATGAAACTCGCATTGCTTACTGGCATCGTACCCATGAGGAAGTGCTCTCGTGGGTGGATCCAACGTTCTCTTCTCCACCAGATTAAACCTCAATAAAGTCTGCAAGAGTTCAGCATATGCTGTAGGCGGCGCCTCAAATATTCTCTTTGGCTTCCCCTCCTGGATCCTCGGTTGAGCTGGATACACCCTCTGTTGCTGCTGCTCAGGTTCCACATGCACGGGTGGCGCGAGCTTCTTCATTGCGGCTTCAAATAGCTGATCGTCCTCTTTCCTAAGCACATTCTTGACAACCTCCGTGATCAAGCTCATTTGGGTCTTCAGCTGACTGTTCTCCTCTTTGAGAATCTTCTGTTCTAGACGCATCTCTTGCATGTCTCTCATCATCTGCCCCAGCTGGCTTCGGACTTCAATCAATTCAAACTGATTCGGTTCCATATCTCTGAAGGAATTCCTGCAACAAACTGGACGATGAGGAAATAAGACCCACGGTTCTGATGTACCTGTTAAACGATAACGCAATGCAGAAAGCAAACACATATTCATAACGAGACAAAGAGAAACTCAAGCTATCAGTACACAGACGAACATCTCCCACACATGTATAACCAACAAAAGCAGCATGTTAGCACAAATGAGTACGAATACAATGACCCCAGCCAACAATCCTGGTGGTGGTCGGCAAACACTAGTGCACAAAAGCTAAACGGGTTAGGCAGAGAAACAGATGTGACACCCGGCGCGGAAACCTCTAGAAACTTCTCCCATATTCAACTGAACTCTCTGATTGACAATCTTCAGAGCACACACTTCCTGTGGAGTCTTCCATGACATTAACTGACGAACCCACACAACTGGAGGATGGAAAATCATTAATCTGAACAAAACCCTAAGGAGTGATGCAAATACGGCTAGAGTCTAACAGATCTTGAACCTGGCTTCTAAGCACCTTACAATCATTTGTGGAATGCCCCTGTGCCCCAACATGGTACTCACAGCGGGCGCTGGCATCAAAACCTGGGGGATACGGTGGAATCACCGGCTTAGTCTCTTTCGGCACTATCAATCCACTCCTGACCAGTTCTGGCAACAACTGACTGTACGATACCGGTAGCTGAGTAAACTGCCTTTCAGGCTTCCTTGGTCTTCGTGGAGCATGCTGACGCGATCGGCGGTAAGATGACCGCTGACTTGAAGTGTCTGAAAACCGATCCTGAGATGCTAGAGATTCTGAGATGGCGTCATCTCCTTCTTCCCATTCTTCTTGAGAACTGACAACTGACTCAATCTTATCACCTGTGACATGAGGAACATCTCGAAACTTTCCACTCTTGAGTCCTCTCTCAACAAGCTCACCCATTCTCATCAGGCCCACAAAGCTTGTACAACCGAACAATTTGTCAAAATACTGGCCTTTCAGAGTACCCAAGAAGATGTCAACCATTTCTCTTTCCGGAAGCGGTGGTTGAACACTAGCAGCCAATTCTTTCCATCTTCGCAAATACCCTCTGAACGATTCATTCTCCGCCTGAGATAATTCTTGCAGATGTACGAGACTAGGAGCCAAATCCAGGTTGTAATCGTACTTCTTCATGAAAGCTCGGGCTAAATCCGCCCATGATCGAATCTGACTACTCCCTAATTGCACATACCACCTCAAAGATGCCCCAGTCAGACTATACTGAAAGCAATGGATCATCAATTGGTCATTTCGCACAAACGAAGTCATCCTTCGACAGAACATCATCAAATGCAGCTTCGGACAGCTATCTCCCGTGTACTTTTCAAATTCCGGCACTTTGAACTTATACGGCAACACCAGGTCAGGAACCAAACACATGTCTACAGCATCCAGGTTAACAGCATCTTTCAATTCCAAGGCTTTCATTCCTTCTTCCAACGCTCAGAGTCTTCTACCATTTTCAAGAGCTCTTGGATCTACCATCCCGACCATTGGAATATCTCTCCGGTAATTCATCACAGGGAAAGCAACACTTTGATTGTTAGCAGGCGGAGGACGTTCATTTCGGGCAACAAACTGCTCATGTCGATCTCGGTTCCGGACAGTAGGCTGTACAACTTGGTCTGCAGTAACGTTGTTCGGGAAGTCTTCCATAGAATCATACTGATGGTTGGACGCCATAGTAAACCTTGTCAAAGTGTTAGGAGCCTGGAAATTGCCTTCAGCCATAGCTACCAATTACCTGTAACGGACTACACTGCTTGATTCTGCTCAACTCTGCTTCAGCCCCTTGGTCGTCTTCGACACTTCACTCTTGCCTCAAACAATCCCCGAGAATCACCCTCTGGTGAAAACAAAGGCTGGATAAGTGCTCTGGCCTGCTAAAGAAATGCTATGCAATATGATTTATGCAAACAGAAATACAAAAAAAATGCTAACATGCATGTGTGCATTGGAGATATTTCCCCTCCAATTCCAGTGTCAGTGGTAGCGAGACAAGATAAACCATAAAGACAATATTTAGAAAAACCCTCATATATTTATTAGAATAACAGTCTTGTCAAGATGTTACATAACTATGCTCCATACAGCTGATATGATAAAGGAGGATCCCAGCCAACATGCCTGGTGGTGATCTCAACACAACAGAATACAAGAGAGAAATCAAGTACGGGTACGGTTGCGGAAGTCCTCGACCATCTTCTTCGTCTCTGCGTGATCCGGTCGATAAATCAAGCCTTCTATCAACTGATCCCTTTTTCTGACCGTCCCCTGGATGTCTCTGACAAAGTCTTCCCAAGCCTTATCATTGGTACCATCCCCAGGTTTAGGTCTCTTGGCGTCTGCTCTATGCTGAAAATCTTCCAAATTCTTCACGGCATCAATCAGCTTGCGTTCGGCCTCGTATCGGCGGCATGCTTCCTCTTCAAGCTCTTCAGTCTTCACTTTGACCTGTTCTTCTAACTGAGCAACCTGTGTCTTCAGCTCTTCTTCCCGTTCTTTGCGCTTGGTCATAGTGAGATCCCAGTGCTCTCTGAACTTAGCTAGCTTCGTGTAGGCCCTTTCCAGCTCTTGCTTCTTAGTAGCCAATACACTGCTAACTGAGTCTACATCTAACTCCAGACGCTTCTTGGTTTCAGTCAATTCCAATAACGTAGTCTTTAGATGTTTCAGAGTTTCGGCCTGTTGCTTAGAAAAATATCCTGTTTCAATCTTTTCATGACGAAGCTGGGCATTCTCCTGCTCTAAAGCCTCTTTAGCCTTTGCTAGCTCTTCTTTCTCCGCCATCAGCTGCTTGTATACCTGTATGTCCACAGTGGTAGGCTCCTCCACCGGAGAAGGATGCAATGGCTGAACCGCTGGATAAGGCATAAGGAATTTCACAGCTCGCTCACGAATCCATTCCACATATGGGCCAGGAACTCGAGTATCCCCTCTGCTACCTGAAGGCTTCCCTCTCTTGTGCAAGTTCTTCCATGCCTTCTCAAGCTTGGTCAGCATCTCTTTCCCTATTGCCCCAGTGAGATACAGAGATTCCTGTATCTCCTCGGGCTTCGGCGCTCCCTGAGGTACATACCCAAATTGCCTGATCAATAAGGAAGGGTTGTAATTGACACACCTTTTCCTTCCTATTAACGGAACATTCGGGAATCCTTCGCATTTGAGTATGACCTCAACTCCGAATACCTCTTCGTTAACCCATACCACGTTTTCAGCAGTCAACCCCATCAAGCGCTCGGGCCATCCTAGAGAATCAATAGAGGTGACAAAAGGGCCTGACTTAGGTATATGACTGGTGAACCACCTGCACAGGAGAGGTACACAACAAGACACATTCCTTCCTCGCCGCTTTTCATTCTGGTAGTGGGTAGAATGGTGGATATCTCCCAGCAAAGTAGGAACTGGGTTCCTTGCAGCCAAAATATAGAAGGCATCTGAATCAACAAAATCAGGAATGTTTGGGAACAACACGATGCCATAAACACATACAGCAAGGATGACGTCAAAAACACCCCAGCCACCCTTCTGGGCATACTCCCGAGCCTTCTCCACCAGGACATCCAACGGAAATCCCCACACATCTCCTCTTCTGATCATCTTCCCAGTCAGCTCAGACTCTCTTAAGTGCAGGATGGCAGGAAGCTCAGCCAGATTAGGCTCAGCGTCCGTACGATAGAAAGGCATCTGCTCGCGGATCGGTATATCCAAGAGTGCAGAATACTCCTCCAGGGTAGGAGCCAAAACAAAGTCGGGAAATACAAAACACCTGAGCTCCGCATCATAAAACTGTAACAGGGTATAAATGCCGCTGATCTCGTAGGCCGATGGCTGATAAACATAGGTCAGAATCCTCCCATATCTCTTTCTAAAGTCACTCATTACCCTCTTCTTAGCAATAGTAATCAATTCTAACAATAGACTGATATCCGGAGACGGAAACTTGTAGGGCAACACTCTCTTCAGGGTTTCCATGTCTTGCTAGGAAACAACACCAGAACTGGGAGGGAAAATATGTACCTGCAATACACACACGTTAGTTGAATGCAAAATGGTAATGCAATGATGCAATATGATAAATAATGCAATTTGTGAACACAGGGGCTATGTTGTAGCCTGAAGAGGAACATCTCTGTGATCAAGAACAGAAAACCACCATAGTCACCAGAACCTCATGACACTAACTATCATCTGATACTCAAAATATCGACCCCCTGGTAAGAAAACCATCTGAACCTCTGTATCTGTCGAGAAAACCATCTGATAATAGTATCACCCTCAGACAAGAAACCCATCTGATCCAAACAACACACCTGGAGATTAATTAAGAACACCGTCTGATAAAGGTACTGAATCATGGTTTCTGAAGGCCAGTTTTCCTGCAATAACCCAATCCCTCTCACAGGTATGATAGACCTAATCCACAGACAAAGGTACGACATCCTATGCGGTCATCAGCTTCACAGACTTTCATGAATGATGATACGATTCCCAGAAGGAGTGGCATCATCAAGTCATGAAGAGGCCTCACTTAGCTGACTTCCAAATGATCGGTCCCCAGAGTCGACAATCCTCACGTCTGGACTCCCCTCAGATCCTCAGGACCGGAAAGGAGCACCTCTGCGAGAACCTCGTCTGAGCGCAGATTTCGTAGGGAACTGTGCCTGCTCAGCAGACAGGTCCGTCTACTACTCTCCACAACTATATCTAGGTGCATACTCAAGCCCAGGTCCGGCTTCTCACTCACAGTAGCCTCCCTTGCCCACAACAATAATCACAATAATATAATGCTGGAAAGTAAATGCGGAAAGGTAAAGGTACGGAAAAGTAAAGTGCAGAAAAGTAGAACACATATGCACAACACCCAACAAATAAACACCCAAGCGCTAGGATTGACTCGCGTAGGGGATGGGAAACAGTCCCAGCATAAGGGATGGGAAAAGTCCCTAGATGCTATATGTCCCCAGCAGAGTCGCCAGCTGTCACTACTGCGAAAATCGGCGCCGGCTTGACAGGAGAGTCGCCACCGTGCGTTATTTATCCCTCAGAGCGGGAAAGGAAACGCTCGAAGTAAACCTCGCAAAAGACGGGAAAAGGTATGGTCATCGCAACCAAAACCTGGATTCGGGAGTCGGTTACGCAAGGGGAAGGTATTAGCACCCCTCACGTCCATCGTACTCGATGGGATCCACGCTTGGTGTTTATAAGGAAAAGGGTGTGTTTATCTATCTACGCTAATGGCTAGTCTGAAAAGAAAAGAAAAGGACAGGACTCGACAGAACATGCGGTGTTCTGGGCCTACGTACTCCCTCGTGCAATGGGAAAGTCAGAGTCAACGTAGTTCGACTACCTACGTCTAAACGGGGAAAAGGTTGCTCGCCAGGACATCGCGTCCTGTGCCTACGTACTTCCACACAGCATGGAAGATCAGAGCAAACGTAGTTCGACTAACTACGGCTAAACTGGGGGTTCTCACACAACAGTGAGAAAATAAACTGGTCTCAAAGGTTCGGGAACCTACAACTACGATCTGGTCTCAAATGCACTCGGGCAAGAGAAAAAAGGGGGAACAATTAGTCGTCAGCGGGAAAGTCTCGATCGCACAGCCGCGAGAGAATAAAAGGTTAGTTGTTAGTGTGCTCGCTAGGATATCGCATCCTATGCCTACATATCCTTGTCTGACACAAGGAATCAGAGCAGCTGTAGTTCAGCTAACTACGACACAAGCTACTCAAAAGCTTCTACTGAAAGGAAAGGGAAAAGACACCCTAAAACTATAGCTGAAAAAGGGGAATCTACCTACTGATATCATGCCTGGTTGACCATCCTAATGTCTATCATAACGACTCCGCAGCGGAGAAGTCAGAGCTCCTAAGGGATCATGGCAACAGGACTAAACAGCAAACGGGAAATACTACAAAGTAAAGAAATACTTGAAATATGCATGAATGCAACAACTAAACAATCAAGGCGCGAAGGCCGCAAACCACAAAGGTAAGGGAGCTCAGCTCTACCAAATACCAGCAAGCAAAGTCATTCAGTAACAAACAAGCAGAAGGAGGACCACCTCAACTTCTCATGCACACAAAGCCTATTTCTAAGATGCACCTACCTCAGAACTATCTATATGAATTCCTAAGTCTAATGCAACATAACATCACACAAGTCAAACAACATAAAGAGGAGGCTAGCTAACCTGATAAACTCCTATCAAAAGCTTAAATAGAAACCCTGAGCAAGACCCTTAGACAAAACTCTAATCAACCTCTAAGCAAAACCCTAATCAAAGCAAATATCTAAGCAAAACTCTAATCAAAACCCTAAGCAAGAGGAATCAATCCCAGTCTCCAAGCTTCAGAACAAGCTTACCAAAGAAAGGGAGCTAAGCAGACAAACTCATAGTGCCTTCCTCAGGAAAGTACCAGGAGGTTACCACTCAGGAGTCATATCCTATGCGGCTCGACAACTGTGATCGGTTTACATTCCTCCTCAGGAGAAACTAAACTCACATGAAGGCTCCGGCATCATTGGATACTTGAGAAAGCCTATCTGAACTAAGGGAACTAAGTGAACAGACCCATAGGACCTTCCTCAGGAAAGTACTAGGAGGCTGCCACTTAGGAATCGTATCCTATGTGGCTCAACAACTGTGATCAGTTTACATTCCTCCTCAGGAGAAATTAAACTCACATGAAGGCTCCAACGTCATTGGATACTTAAGAAATCCTAGATGAACTAGAGGAACTAAGTGAACAGACCCATAGGACCTTCCTCAGGAAAGTACCAGGAGGCTTCCACTTAGGAATTGTATCCCATGTGGCTCAACAACAGGTGATCAGTTTACATTCCTCCTCAGGAGAAATTAAACTCACAAGTTGGCTCCAACATCATCGGATACTTAAGAAAGAGGTGAGAAGAAAGAATGAAAGTCATTCATAGTGCCTTCCTCAGGAAAGTACCATGAACTTCCTTCAAACTTCAGGATCTCAAACCTCACAGACAGGGAACAAGCTCCTAGACCAGGCCTCAATCCACTACATCCTTGCAAGCTCCAACAGGACTTCATCCAGCCTCTATCTTCATGACGAAACCACAAGTCTTCAAACCACAAGAAACTATCTCTGAAGTTCAACCACAGTTGAACTTCAAAGTCAGAAGCCATCAAGACTTCTCCTATCCTCAAGCTCAGACTAAAACATATCAGAACATCCTACAAAAATCTATCAAAAATCTATGGGAAACCTACATGGCTCTATGACAACATACTAAAAAATCAGAGCAAAGTTCATTACCAGATGCAAGAACTAAAATCAGCAAGACAGACGTATCCACAAACCAATTATTCAATATCAAAACAATACAAAAAAATGCAATTAAAATGAAAATGCATGATTAAGATAATGTTTTGTACTATAAAATTCTAAACTGAATTACGAGTCTACAGAAAAAAGAACGGAATTATTTGATCGAATCTACTATTTTTTATGAATTTTCTAATAATATGCATGCACTAAAAAATATTAAAAAAGTCATTTAAATGGAAAATATACCAAAAATAGTAAACAAAAATAAAATGGCATTTTTATTTTTACCTAATTTTCTAGACATTTATATGAGGTGGTAGAAAAAAAAAGAAATTAAAAATCAATCATTTTTATTTTCTTATGAATTTTACAAGATGCAAAGAAATATTAAAAGAAATTAAAAACTAAAATTGGAATAAATGGGGAGGGGGGTTCAAACAGCATGCTTTTCAGGGTTATTCTAAGGTGGGCCTGAGAGGGGGGTGCGCCTAGCGAAAGGCGCAGGCCCAATGCTATCAAAAAAACCAACTAAAAAAAACAGAGAAAAAACAAATGCATGGGGGTGCAATTAACAGGTTTTTTAGTTCATTTCAAGTGGGCTTCACGCTATGGGGGTGCGGATAGTAGTGGGCATAAGGCCCAGTCCTCGTTTCCACTCTTCTTTCACGCTCAGGGGGGGGGGGATGAGTAAACTGGGAGTAGCATCAGTAAACGCGTTTGGGCCTTACCCAAACCCTAACCCTAACCCAATTAACCAACGAACAAAACCTATCTCCCTTCCCCCAACCCTAAACACTGTTCATCCAAACTAACCTAGCCGTCTCCTTCGTTTCCCCAACTCTCCCTTCTCTGAAACCTATTCTCAAGAAACCTCCACCAAATCTCAGAAACCAACAAACCCTACTCAGAACACCTTCTTCCTCATCTCAACATAATCAACCACGAACCTCAAATCCTAAAACGATAAACCCTAAAGTCAACGAAAGACAAACAGCAATGGAGGTAGTGAAAACGAACCTGGAAAGACGAACGACTTGAAGCTCGTTGAGGAAACTAATGGTCCGTTGAAGATCCACAACCGGAGAAGACTTCCCGATGAAGGTCCCAGGCGCCTGCTGAAGAACTTGCCGTTGATGAATACGGATGAGGGTGACGGTTCTGGGAATCTTCGGTTGAAGGCGAAGATCAAGAAGATCTAAATAATTTCTGGTACTCGTTGGAAGTTTGTTGTTCTGGAAACCAAAGGATGAAGATCATGGATGAAAGTTTGGGCGTAGGCTTTGGCTGATGCAGTTGAAGGTTCTTGGATGTTGCTGGGAAAATTATGCTTGAGGAACGATGGAGATGGATGCGTTCTGGAATTTCTTTGAAGAATAATGAAGATGGATGCGTTCTGGAAAAAGTGTATGAAGTTTCCGGCGAAGGATGAGTTTTCCGGCGGGGTGGTGATGAAGGTGGACGGAGGAGGAAGATGAAGATCAGACAATTTCTGGAAATTTCTGGGTAGAAAACTAGCTCCGGCGAGCTGTTGCGGTGGCCGGAAGGCGTTAGGGCTGCCGGCGGTGGGAGGTCAGGGCGGATGCATGGCCGGCGACGAGGTTCCGGTGAGGCTTGAGGGCGTGACAAGTGGCAGGCAAGGGTGGCTGAGTGAGGGTTAGTGGGACGCGTGTGCTTCTGGGAGTGAGAGAGATAGATAGTGGAATTCACGCGTGGCAGACTGGGGAGGGTCTGAGTTGTGTGGTGGCTGGCTTTGGTTTGCACGCGTGGCCTGACTCTTATAGTGACAAGTGTCACTCCTCTGGACAGAATGAACAAAAAACGAATCTGATGGGTTGATTGGGCTTCAAAAAAAATCTGCTTTCTGGGCCCACGAAAAAACAATTCAATAAACCCAAAAAACTGAAAAAAACTCAATTAAGCACTAATTAAAGCTAAACTACCACTTAAAATTGATTATAGATCTGAGCCCCAATTAACTACAGTTAACTCCTAATTAAACTGAACCTCAATTAAACTAAACAAATTCAATGGAAATCTAAAAAAATTACCTCCTAATTAACCTAATTAAACCCTAATTAGATCTAAAATGGTTAAAATCTATCTAAACTTTATTAAACCAAAGAATGATTAAAACTCCATTAATTTCTATAAAATCTCCATTAAAATCCTATAAAAATCTACCATTTATTTAAAGCTATTAAACCCTACATTAAACCCAAAAAAAACTATTAAAAGATTTAATCTAATGAACTCTATTTATTTCTATTATTAAAAAACTATTAAAATCCCTACTAACATAAAAGAAAAAAAAATCTATAATATTTTCTATATTATCTAAAACAATTAAAAACAAATTTAAAATCTAATATATTCTAAAAATGATAAAAAAACTATTAAATCTATTTAAAAAATCTATATAAAATTCTAAAAAGAGATTTAAACGATTTAAAATTCTAAAAAATCTATTTAAATCCTAAAAAAAAATAAAAATCCTAAAGCTTATTTAAAATCCACAAAAGCTATTAAACCCTGAAAATGCAGACAAATGCAAATGACCACCATAAAAGAGCGCACGAGACCAGATCGAATCGAACAGAGAACCCCGGGCATCAGAATATCCCAAAATCACTATGCGAGCTAAAAATCACCGAGGAGCGCACAATTCCCCGAAAATAAAACCCTGATGATCTGGACTGGATCTGCCATATCTGATAGACGAAAACCAAGCTGTAACCCTGATATCCTCTGTCTATGCACAAATATCATGCGCCTGATTTGCGAATATGAATTTAAACCACGAGTCAGATAGGAGAATCGGTTGGTCAAATTTTAGGGTGCAACAGCTACCTCACTCGCTCAGCGAAGGCCTAGCGAATGCTCGCTACCCCCTTCGCTACCAGCGAAGAATACCCCAAGCCATTCTGCCCAAGTCTGGGACCATTCGCTACTGGCTCGCCATAGCGAATACCCAGCAAAAGCTCGCGACCTGCTCGCCTAGCGAACGAGCTAGCGAGGGTTTGTGAACTCAGAATTCCCCACTGCCCAAAACTCTGAAACTCGCCGAAATCCAACCGATTCAATTCCAACTCGTCCTAGCAGCCTTATCCCAACATTCCTAGACTAAACTCTACTACTTATCCTCATTTTAACCGTTAAAACTCGATTTCTACCGATTAAACTCATTATGCCCTAGAATGGAAGATGAAGGAAAACAACCAAACAAATCCAAACAATCTATACATAATCACATACATTGGTAAGATAACAATATTTCACACCCTTACCTCGATTAATCTGAAGTTAGAAGTCGTTCTTGAGCTTTCCAAGCTTTCCCTTCTTTTTCCTTCTACTTTCTCGTCTTCCTCCACTTTTCTTTCATGTTTTCTATTTTACATTGTCCTCCCACTCTCCCTTAAATACCCTTCCCTTCTATGTCTCTCCAATACATTTCTTCTTTCAAAATATATACCGATCCCTTTTCTCATAAAATATCTCATCTCATCCTTAATTAGAGAATATCTAGTAAGTCCACACTATTCCCCCAAATAGAATAAATCAGTTGAATCCAATAATTCACTTAAATCTTACAAACCGATTAACTAGTACCATTAATCAGTTATTGAAAATTGGGTTGTTACACTCTGTAACACCCCAATTTCTGACTATATATTTTATTTATTTATTTCATTTTTTTGAATTTAAATATTTTATATAATTTTCTACGAGTGCTAAAATATTTTATTTGATTTAATTGGATGATCTAATAGTTAAATTGGGAGTGTCAGAGAAATATTAGAATTATTGTTATTTTTAATTAAATAAAAATAGTAGAAAAATAGAGAATATTGAGTTTTGGGAATAAAATAGAGTTTTAATGAAAATAGTGGGGTGAAGGGAGAATTAACACAAGTTGAGGAAAATGTGAGAACAAATAAAAATAAAAGAATTAGGTTTATTTTTATTTGTTTTAAACAGAGGAATAAGGAGAGAGAGAGAAAAGAATCAGAATGTGAATTGGAGAAAAACGGAGAAAGAGACAAAACCTAACAAAGAGAAATCCCAAAAGTAAAAACTTCAACGATTTCTGCAAAATCGAGATAAGTGAGGACTGCTCACATGTGGGTGTTTAGGTAGTCGGATGATGAGGGTTCCTTACTCTCCTATCTTCTTGATTATCTGTGTTTATGTTTATGGCCAAAGAAGGTTTTTCCAAAACCTTTTGAGGAAATTATTGGGATAATACTTTAATTAATTTGAATTTGATCATTGTTGACCTTGTTTTGATAATCTTGTTGATGTCGTTTGATAAGGCAGAATTGATTGAATGAATAATGGTTATTGTCATACCCCAAATTTTGCACCCTAGATTCCATCATTATTCTAAGAGCATCAACATTGATTATCTAACCTTAACCTATTTCAAGTTTGTCTTTGTCAAGATGTAGATGAATTAGGGTTTCACACAGTCAAGAAATCAGGGTTTCTAGGATTTGATTAGTCAAGGTTTTTGATTGATCCTCCATATAAAAATTCTTTATATCATCAAGGATACCGCATCTGATCAAGAATGAGTTCAATTTGAGGTTGTCACCAAGAGAATGGAAGCAGTGCAGCGCAAGAACCCTAATCAGGGTTTCTTGTTAAAAAAGTCAACCATAGTTTGACTTTTGGTTTAGAAGGTTTTCCAATGAGGTAATTATGGTCCATAAGGCTCATATGACCTAATTAAGTCTACACAACAAGTTTCAAAGTCTCAGGAAACCCAAAACATCAACAGTCGATTCAGAGATTTTCAACTATTCGGCTCGTCTATCAGAAAAGTCAACTCATTGACCAACAAGGTTTTTACCCTAAATTGAAGCCAATATTGTTTCCAACATAATCCCACATCTAATTATGTAGTTTGGTGAGAATTTAATTAGGAATTGATAGATAACTTGCAAATCAAGAAACAAGGGTAAGTGAAAAGACCCTAATTTTTTTTGTCAAACTTCAAATGGTCATAACTTCCTAACCACAAATCCAAATGGAGTGGTTCAAAGCTTGTTGGAAAGGTCTTAAGGATCCTAACAAAATTTTCCTAGTGACCCATGAGCAAAAAATTAATGGATTTGGAGTTATGAATTCATCAAGTTGTGAAGGATTTTAAACACTTAGAAATTCAAGGTTTCTTGACTTGTAAGTCAAGAATTCAACATTTTCTCATGGGGTTTTGACCTAGTTTCAAGTGGAATGAGTTCCTAACTCAAAAATTAATGTTGTATTAACTAAAGAGGGATTTCTAAAAAGTACAAGTGGGTTCCATAACTCCTCATAGTTAGGGAGAACCAAAGCTCAGAAGTTGGCAAAAACTCATTGCTGCAAAACCAACTCAACATGGACATCTTGATTCCAAAGCTTTCCAAATCAACTCTAATCAAGGATTAAGCCTCATTTCTGATTTCCACATTTCTAATTGAAGTGTTTAGCATCATCTCCCACGAATTTGGCACAAGATTTGAGGGAAATCATTGTTTAATGCAAGTTGCAAAAGTGAACAGTGAAGAAAGAGAAAAATGGTGGTTACCCTTCTTCAAACCACCAACTATGGTGCAATCAGTCACTTCCTATCCCCTCAAGCATGATGAAAATGACCTATAGAGCATAGATGATATGTTATTAGGATGGATTGAGGTTATAAATGGAAGATTGCATTGGTTGGCACAAAGATTTCAAAGATACAAGGCCAAAGTTGGCATTTTACAACATTTTGCCCATACCTCTTGCTCAAGAAACTTGCCTATAAATTGAAACTCATTCTCACATAAAAAGGACACCAGTTCCTTGCTAAAAACCAACTAGAACTCTATCCCCCACTAAATTACCAAGTTTGTACAAGTTGCCACCAAGTTTCCAAAACCTCCCAAAATCTGTTTTGCATTTTCACTTCTAAAACCTTTTCCAAACACTCTCCAACTCAAAAAAAAAAACACTTCAAAAGCTTCACAAATGATGTGTTAGAGCTGTTCAAGACCTCACTTTTTCCAGAAAACCATCCAAGCCAAAAGTCAACCTTCAAAAGCTCATTTGTTGACTTTTTTGCATTTTGAAGGGCAGCCATCAAACCACTGCATTTCCTTGAGTTCCAAGACCACTCACACCTCAAATTTGACATATATAAGCTATCCATAATCAACTCACACTTATGTAACAAGATTGGAGCAAGTTTGCTTTGGAAATCTTTGGATTTTTTGGTTTTTTCCTCACTTTCAAGGCATTCTGTCCACTAGCTTGGAGTTTACTTGGAGCATCTTCTTATCATAATTGGAGCATTTATAGACCATATAAGACCTTGAGGGATCTCTGGTTTTCTCGCTTCCCAAGTTTGCAACACAAGGCTACAAAAGGTAAGCCTTAAACTTGCGTTTTTTATGCCATCTTGAGTTCTAGCCATGATTTTGTATTGAACATTACTTGGACGTGTTTTATGTATGTTATATTTCATGTATGAACAATTTCTTGCAGCAAAATATGTAGTTTTTGAACTGTCAAACTCAGGTCACAAACTAGGTCCAACCTAGTCACTTTTTGCATTTTGATTCCAATATGCCAAATCACATGTGCATTTCTTGTTTTATTTTGTGCCAACCTCTATATAAGATGTATATGTCATGTTTGTACACTTTTTTCAGAAAGCACACCACTACACAATGTTGTTCACATGTTCTTGCCTTTGGTTGTCACCAAACTTGCCCTACCAATGATGTTATCCGGTTTTCTTATGGATTCATGGTATGGAAAAAATTGGTACCATTGAATTCGCTGTTCAAAAATACACAGTTTTCACTTTTGTTTCACCTTATTTGGTTAATTTTTTTACTGAGATCCATTCTTCTTGCAAATGGCCTTAGGTTTCCTTACCTTGCCTTGACCTAGTTTTGCCCATTTTGTGCACCAACTTCCCATGATCATAACTTGCTCATTTTTTATGCTATTGATGCCATTCTTTTTTAAAACTACTCCTTAAAATGTATATTTTTATTGAGTGAATAAAGAATTCAAGGATTGCTATCCTATAAATACTTTGGTCCACTTGAATAGCATGTGTTTTTAGGGTTTTTTACATGGTGCTCTTGAACTTTTTCATCATGTAACTTGAATTTTCTTGTGAGAATTGTCTTTTATGATTCATATATGTTTTTTAACATGCTTAAATTTTCAAAGTTTTTTTATTCATTGCCTTGCTATGTTCATGCTTGCTTTTGTGAATGCATACATGTGAAAATGGCCGGTTGAACTTCATTTGTGACCTATACCATGATTCTTGATGTTTCTGGCTCTTAAATATGTTTATCATGTCTTATTATACTTGTTTATGTGTCTTGTTAGAACCATAACATGTTTAGGGTTTTTTTCTTGCCTTTGTGAATGCTTGAATGTAATTGGGATACCTTGAACTTCTTTGTGATTCATAACATGATTCTTGATGTTGTAACCTCTTGAATATGTTTTTCATGCCTCTTTCTACTTGTTTACGTGTCTTATTAGAACCATAACATGCTAGGGTTTGATTGTTGACTTGGTTGTTACCATGAAGCTTGCTTACTTTTCCCCATGAAACCATGAACAAATACTTGAATTGTTGTAACATTTCTTGTGTTCTTGCTTATTTGATTGTTATCAATACATGTTTAGTTGGTCTTATGTTGTTAAATTTGAATTCATTTGATCCTTATAGCATGCTTTCTTTAAGTTGTAACTTGTTTGCATCAATCTTGTTTGAATATGAACTTGTTGTTGTTCACATGTTCTTTGCTTGCATTGATGGTTGTTACCTCTATGTCTTTATGTTGATCTTGACTGTTGTTTATATTATTACATGTGCTTGCTTATTTCTTTAACTTTTTTAAGCCTTCCCCAAGTGATGGAACTTGTTAGTTCTCATCCAGTTGCCTCATCTTCCTCCCATTCCAAAGGAAAGTTTCTCCATTGACTTCATGGTCAAGACAACTCTTTACCATCCCTCTGAATTTGTTAAGTCATCTTGAACCCTAGATTTTTTTAAGTTAGAACCTACTAGCCATTAGACTTTGCTTAGGTCTAAAAGACCCACCTTTACTAGGAGTATTCTTCAACTAGAACCCTAGGTTAGAGTTTGTCAACTCCATGTAAGCATGATTATGATGATGATTTACTCCCCTCCTGGCTTTTGTCAAAGTCAATCCCCTTGAGTGTACAACTTAGAATAGAGAGTTTTGTTAAACTCTATACAAGCATTGCTAAGTTTGTTCCCCTTTGAACCTTGATCACAATCAAGTGTTTATCCACCCTCAGTAAGGTGAACTACGATTGCTCTGATTCTATCCTAGTTAGGATACGTAGGCAGAAGATGTGATATCTTACGAGCAAACTTATAAGTATCAACCCTAGGTTTTTACCTCAAAAACCCAACCTTGATCCCAAACCATAGCAAGCAACTTAGCATACAAACATACAAAAGGTTCTTGTAGAGTACTATAGATATTTAGGATGTGAAATACCTACCCTAAGCATAACCAACCCCAATCCCCGAATCTCTTAGCGTTGTTGTTACATCGCGCAAAAGGTATTTCTTTCCTTAACCTTTCCTTTGGATGAATCAAAGTCCGGTTGTGAATTTAATGAATTAAGATTCAAGTTAATCAATAGCTTGACATCACAATTCTCACCGCAACAGAAATGACGACTTCACTGGGGAGAATGCTTTTAACTTGAGGGTTTAGCCTATTTTGTATGATTGTATGAATACTTGCTTACATGTATATTTATGAATATATTTGTATTGTATGTTGTGAACATCAGGTATTATGAGTGGTGAGATAAGTCCTAACCCATAATTGAGCGCACATGAGATAGGATGTGATATGATCAATAGTTGATTATTGGGAGTAGTCCTAACAAGTTTGACATATGATGTAATCACACTCAGTTGAGACCTCCTTGAGATGATTGATGATGTATGAGTAGTCATGCACTTCATCGATTGTTTCAACCTGAGAGTCCGTGAAACTGAGAACCTTTAGTTTACCCATTTACCCCACTTGGCCTTGTTAGGACATAGTGCAGAGAATATGATGAAATAGTCCCGAAATGGTTGTTACACGATGCTACACTCAGACGAGTCTATCCCGAGAATATTTTTGACCCACGTGAGTAGTCATGTTGGTTGATAATATCTAAGGGATTTACCTATGACTCTGGGCACTCTTGTTAGAACCTGATATATAGGTACAATAACAACCTATAGTACAAGTCCTGGGGATGGTTAGACCTTTTGACTTCATGCTTTGACCCTGAACCTAGGGAAACCTTGTGTGTGCATATGCATTGTATTTGTGAATAATTGTCCATGTTTTGTGTGTGCATCATATCATCATAATCATCATAAGAATTTCATCTGGTTTCATTGGTTTTGTAAAACTTAGTCCTTTTCTTTTCTGAAACCCTAGTTATCATGGATTTTGGGAAAATAAATACCAAGAAATATAACTTCAAGAAAAGTGACACATCAGAGTTAAGAAAGCTAGGGACGATGGTATCTGAAGAATTTGGGAAGACATACAGAAAGCTTCTGAGCATTGTGAAGAATAGGATAGAAGAAGGGGTTCTCAACACCTTGGTTCAATTCTATGATCCATTGTACCACTGTTTTACCTTCCCGGATTATCAATTGGTGCTAACATTAGAAGAGTATTCTTACTTCGTCAGAATTCCCGTGAAAGATAAGAAGCCCTTTAGTGTTCTGGAAAAGCTACCCTCGCTGAAGGAAATTGCTAACGCGCTCCATATAGATGTATCCGAGGTTAAAGTAAACCATACTTCAAAGAATGGGGTCAAGGGTTTTCACTCTGCTTACTTGTTGAAGAAAGCTACTTCCCTTGCAGAGGAAGGAAGCATGGATGCATTTGAAGTAGTTCTGGCTCTCCTAATCTATGGTTTTGTATTGTTCCCCGAGGTAGAAGAATTTGTTAATTCAACTGCCATCACAATGTTCTTGAATGGTAACCCGGTGCCCACTTTGTTAGGTGACACCTATCATTCCATTCATCGCATAACTCTTCAAGGTAGAGGAACTATCAACTGTTGTGCTCTTTTTCTATATAGATGGTTTGTCAATCATCTACGAAGGACAGATGCCTTCAGAGAAAATCCTAATGGTTGGAGGTGGTCTCAACGAATCATGTCTCTAACTCAAGTGGACATCCATTTGTATGATCCTGCATATGACTGAGGAGTATACATTGATAACTACGGTTCTTTCCCAAATGTACCACTCTTAGGGACACAAGGAGGAACTAACTATAATCCTGCCTTAGCCAGACGTTAGTTCGAATTCCCGATGAACGACAAACCCAACAACATCCTATTGTCCGGTTTCTTCTACCCCAATGTCGAAGCCGAAGAAAGCTTAAGAAACAGTACATTCGATGCTTGGAAGAATACCTGAAGAAAAACTAAGGCTGACTTGAGGAAAAGGAACTGTGTGGATTTTGAGCCATTCACTCGGTGGGTCCAGTCTAGAGCTCATGATCTCAAGATGCCTTAACTCCCTAAGAAGAACATGCAGATTGTCATCGCGTCATCTTCAATCATTCCCATTGAAAATATGGAGGAATATCAAGAGGTTCTTGAAAGAACAAAGCTTGAGAGGGACGCATGGGAAGACAAATACTATACTCTTCATGCTGAGACGACAGAGCTGCATAGAGAAGTGCAAAACAAAGATGAGTTGATTGCGTGGCTCGAAAGACGCCTAATTGACGGAGATGCGACAAAAGAGAATTTATTTTTCTCTAGTGTCAAACCTACACAGAGCACTCATGAGTATTCAAGCATCCCACCAACTTCGGGCGCATGGAAGGGAATAATGGACAAATTGGTGATGAAGAATACTATGTTGAAAAGACTGTAGAGGACGCGCCAATAGGAGTCTTGTCAGAACTCCTAACCATATGACCTAAGTCTTATCTTCCGATGTAGCCTCACGTTTCTTGGGTTATATTTCAAAAGTTGTAACTTTTCCCAACATAAATAAAACGGGGGTTTTTGCTTTAACTATCTTCTGAGTTTTGTAAAACCAGTACATCCTTGCATCGTATCTTTCATTTTCACTAACCATTCAAGGAATTAAATCTTGTTATTTTTTTGCAGACATAGTAATGAGTCAAGGAAACATGATTGCATTCCCAAGACTAAGGTTGGGTAACTTAAGGATTTTAAGGAACCTGGTGAGGAATCCTACCGCTTTCATAGCAAAATACTGAGATTTTTTGTCTTTACTTGACACACAAGTAAACGAGGAAATGTTGCAAGCGCTCATACAGTTCTACGACCCCATTTATCACTACTTTACATTTCCAGACTTCCAACTATTGCCAACTTTGGAAGAATATTCTGGGTATCTGAAAATCCCGATGACTTTCACGGCTAACTTCGGAATAGAGAGAAGACCAAGAAGAATAGACATTGCTAAAGCTCTTCACTTAGAGCCTACCGATCTTCCGGCTCAGTTGAGTGACAAGGATGGAATTACCGGAATGGAAGCCAGACCTTTCATGGAGAAAGTTGAATTCTATTACAATTGTAGGGAGTTAGGAATCCTCGAAGCCATTCTAGCCTTCTTGATTTATGGCCTGTATCTGTTTCCTAGCAACCCTGATTTCATCAGTCTGGAAGCCGTCTAGTTGTTTATCGCCAGGAACCTAGTTCCCACTCTCTTGGCTGACACTTACTACGCCATCCATCGGTGGAAAACATACGATCTTAGATAGTTTTTTCCAGCACAACCCTCCTGAGCAAATGGTTTATTTCATATTTTCCTAGGACCTTCCCTCTGTGGAACCTACAAGACAGTGACGCATGGATTGAAAAATTATCCTCACTCTCTCACTACAATGTCAGTTGGTACGACCCAGCTCTCGGAGGAATTGCAATGATACATAGCTGTGGGGAGTTCCACAATATACCTCTGATAAACACTCAAGGGTATATCAGTTATAATCACATCCTGGCTCACCGTCAGCTAGGATACCCCACCGAGGGAGAACTAGATCTAGAGTTGCTAAAAGATTTCTTTTGTGAAAGAAATGACAACCCAGACTTTGAAGCACGAGTCATTTTCGCCTGGTGCAGCCCCAATTTTCAAGGAATGACAACTGTGGAGAATCTTAGTTATTTAGTTTCAAATGCATATTTACTTTGGTCAAAGGAAATAACATTAAGGATGTTCTATACTTAGTTATATGACATCTCTCTAGAGCCAGATGAACTCTTGACTAGAAAAGATCTGAGGTTTGCTCTAGCCAAATCTAGAAGAGAAAATGAAGAGCTTTGGGATCTACTTCATCAGAGCCAGAGCAGAGCCACATTGCAGGAGGAAGAAGGGTCGTCTTGTTAGAAGATCCTTAGCTCTAATTTCCTTGTGTTGTATCCCAAGCTTATGGGAATGTAATCTTTCTTTTCGAAAAAAGAGTTTCATTTGTTAATGAAAACTCAATGTTGTAAAACCTTTTTCTATCAATAAAATTTGTTTCAGCTTTCATTTGTCAATGATAAGCGACACGTCGTTACGTGTTAATTTAACTTTGTTCGTAAACAAAACTTGTTTATTTCTTGAATGTGTGGTTTGTATTTGCATCTGCATCCTGCATATTATTTTGCATTTCATTTTCCTCCAACTTATTCTGTGTTTTGTGCTACCAGAATCACAATAAACTCCCATTGGTATAACACGAGAGCCCGCGCTCAAAAGGATATGGTCGAACAAGACTAGAGGTTTAATCGATTGACAACGACGTTGAAGGACTGCGCAACGACGTTAGCCAAATAATGGAAGTTCTTCAGGTGATTAGAGCGAAGATGGACACGCAAACCACTGCAGTGTCTGAAATCAATGCAACGACATCAGTTCCTCCACCACCAGTAACTTAAGTGACAGATCATCCCTTTGGCATTACCAGAGATTTTATACCTCCACTCAGTGACGCCCAACCGCTAAACCATCAACCATATTCGAATCCACAGAGTGTTCCCCTGATGACGGATTTTCAGTAATCCGATATATACTCAAGCTGACACTCAAGCCCAGACTCGACTGATCTTCAACAACCACCAGCCAATATTCGACATACCCGACGGCTCCAAAGTTGAAGACAAAAAACATGAAAGTTGCGAGTTGAGATGGATATAATAGCCAGAAGAATGAGGGCCATAGAGGGTAATAATGTCTTCAGTTCTGATGCCAAAGATATGTGCCTAGTTTCAGGCTTTGTATTTCCACCGAAGTTTGTAATGCCTATCTTTGAGAAATATGAAGGGGCTACCTGCCCGAAAGTCCACCTAATAATATACTGCCGCCGCATGGCTCCGCACATCGAAAATGATAAACTGTTGATTCACTACTTCCAGGATAGTCTGAAAGGCACCTCCTCTAAGTGGTATTTAGGCCTGGATCAATCCAAGATCCATTGCTTTCAGGACTTGTTTGATGCGTTCATACAACAATACAAATATAATATGAACCTGGCACCAGACCGACGTCAACTTCTGAGGATGACCCAGAATAACTCTAAAACCTTCAAAGAATATGCGCAAAGGTGGTGCGAGACGGCTGCCCAGGTAGAGCCTCTCCTGACCGAAAAGGAGTTGGCTGACTGGTTTATGGACACTGTCAAACCAGAATTCTACGAGAGAATGATCAGCAGTGTCACAACAAATTTCTCCGATATCGTGGCTGTCGACGTAAAAGTAGAAGCCGGATTGAAAAGCGACAAGGTGACAAGTGCAACTAGCACCAGCACGGTGAAGAAACTGCTGGGTCATCTCCACAAGAAAAAGGAAAGGGAAACGAATGCCATAATGTACGACGAACGGATTCAGAACAGAAGAACCCATCTGCAGAATCAACGTTCGTCTCATCCACAGCCTCAACAAAATTATCATCAACAACATTACATGGCTGCAGTCACACTATTTTTTCAACTGCGACCAAATCCACAAAATCCTTCGCAGCCGGCGACCAATGCCTATCGGCCGAACCACAATCAACAGGTTCACCCACAACAAGGAGCACCAGATCCAAGGGCCGCTTTCTAAAACAGAAAGCCAAAAATTCGGCCTACCCCGATAAGCTATACGGATTTATACCCTCAGTTGGTACAACAAGGGTTAATTCAAACCAGGAAGTTGGGTCCCCCTCAGACTCCACTACCGTACTACTATAATCCGAACGCACATTATGCTTTTTACGAAAATTCTGTCGGGCATGATCTCGAGGGTTGCAAATTACTCTAACATATTGTGCGGGAACTAATTGAAAAGAGAATCCTCTTCTTTGAGGATAATCAACCAAATATGGAGAACCGTCCCCTGCCAAATCACGACGGTGTCAATGCTGTGGAAAAAGATTTCGACATAAGGATAATTTTCGAAGTATCTGAAATCAAGACTCCATTATTTGAATTACACAAAAATCTAGTGAAAGCAGGTCTAATCAAGGGTCCCCACGAAGGTTGCAATGATTGTCATCATGAGTCGTAGGGTTGTAACTGTCGCTTGCGCGAAAATAAGGTGCCGGCATGACAGAAGAGTCGCCACCTTTCGTTATTTATCCCTCAGAGCGGGAAAGGAAACGATCGGAAAAACCTGACAAAAAAGGGTAAGACAAGGTCATCGCAACCATTGTCTGGGTTCGGGAGTCGGTTACGCAAGGGGAAGGTATTAGCACCCCTCACGTCCGTCGTACTCGACGGGATCCTCGCTTGTTTGTTTACTTGGACGGGTTGGTTTTAATCTATCTACCTATCAAGGCTGGCTGAAAAAGAAAAGAAAAATGACTCGGCAAAGCGTCGCGCTTTATGCCTACGTATTCCCATCAGAGAATGAGAAATCAGAGTCAACGTAGTTCGGCTAACTACGGGGAGGAAGATGGGGAAGGTTGCTCGCTAGGATATCGCATCCTATGCCTACGTACTTTCATCTGGTATGAAAGATCAGAGCAAACGTAGTTCGGGAAACTACAGGAAACAACTCAACTAGGAGGGAGACTATCAAGTCCTACTGTTATCATGCCATGGATTCATCCTATGGTTGAGGTTTGAACAGGGAACTCCTAGATGTTGTCATGCATAGGTTTCAACCTAAAAGTCTATCATCAAATCCTTATCAAAGGAAATGAGAGTCCTAAGGGATCATGTCAATGATACACCAAAACAGACAAAAACATCAGCTTTAACAGTAAAATGCATGCAATGCAAGTGAGGGGGGAAATGGGTGTGGGGTTTCAGCCTCCACAAGCTCATCTCGACCTCAAGCCAGTCATGAAATAACAGTAATCATACTGAAGATAAACAACATACTATCAAGCAATGAACAGATAAAGGAAATGAAGTGCCATCAGGCAAACAAAACACCTTTGAGAAAGAATCATCTACTCTCTAATCCTAACCCTAACACAGAATCTGAATCAAATCTAAGCAAAGCCCTAAAGCAAAACCTAACCAAAAGAAATCAATCCCAGTCTTCAGGCTTCAGGACAAGCTTACCAAAGAAAGGGAGCTAAGCAAGCAAGCTCATAGTGTCTTCCTCAGGAGAACACTAGGAGGTGTATACTCAGGAATCATACCCTATGTGGCTCAACCACTGTGATCAGTTTACATCCCTCCTCAGGAGAGATTAAACCCACAAGCAGGCTCCAACATCACTGGATATTTAAGAAATCCTATTTAAGCTAGTGGAGCTAAGTGAATAGACCCATAGGACCTTCCTCAGGAAAGTACTAGGAGGCTTCCACTTAGGAGTTGTATCCCATGTGGCTCAACAACATGTGATCAGTTTACATTCCTCCTCAGGAGAAATTAAACTCACAAGTTGGCTCCAACATCATTGGATACTTAAGAAATCCTAGATCAACTAGTGGAACTAAGTGAATAGACCCATAGGACTTTCCTCAGGAAAGTACTAGGAGGCTTCCACTTAGGAGTTGTATCCCATGTGGCTCAACAACAAGTGATCAGTTTACATTCCTCCTCAGGAGAAATTAAACTCACAAGTTGGCTCCAACATCATTGGATACTTAAGAAAGAGGTGAGAAGGAAGGATGAAAGTCATTCATAGTGCCTTCCTCAGGAAAGTACCATGAACTTCCTTCAAACTTCAGGCTCTCAAACCTCACCAACAGGGCATCAGCCAAGCTCTGGGTCTCTGCATCTTGATCTACAAGCTTCCCCTCATGATGCTCTCCATCAATATCCTCAAGGCAACCCAAGCCCTTCATCAAATTCCTCAGAAAGAACCCCACAGATGAACAGATAACCCACTGAACAAATCACATTATCAGGCAATCTTCAGACAATACCTAAAAATACTAAACTAATGGGAAAAAATCTAACAATTAATCACAAGGGTCCTCAACACCTTCTCATAACATCTATAAAGGTTTCTACCTAAAAATCAAGATAAAACTCAATCAAAGAAAGGAATCATCACCTATGCACAATTCTAACCCTAATTAGACTATCCTAAGTCAACCCTAATTAAACCAATCAAGATTAATTCTAAAAAATCTAGAAAAAATCCTATGGGGAAGTATGACTCATCATCTAATTGCATAAAAAAGAATGGGTAAAAAAGATTAATGGAAAGTACTAAAACAATTCCTACAAAATCAAATATCAAAATGAAACAATTAAAAAGCTATTTAATTGGAAAATCTACTAAAAATATTAAACCTAAAAATAAAATCTCAATTTTATTTTTATAATTTTCTACTCATTTTAATCCACTCATAGAAAAAAGCAGAAATTAAAAATCATTTTTTAACTATTTTTAATGAATTATACAAAACAGAGAAATATTAAAAAGAAATTAAAAGAAATAAAATGAATTAAATTGGACTGGGAGGTGCATTAAGCAACACGCGCTGGGGTTATTCCAGTTGGGCTTTCAGGGTGGGGGTGCGCGTAGCACCTGGGGTTAAGCCCAATAACCCCTCAGACTTTTAAAAAAAAAGAAAAAAGACCACGCGGTGCAATTAGCAGTATTTCCAACGTGTTCAGGCTGGGCCTCGTTACGAGGGGGTGTGGAAACGAAAACTACTTAAGCCCATGAGGGGCATTAAGTTAAACGCAGCGTACCATGCTTTCCAATTCCCTCCGCTTTTCTGAATTCAATCACGGCCGCCCGATCGAGTCTTGGTCAAGATTTCTGGCTCAGATCCAACGGCCAGCACGCATCTTCTTCCTTGGCCATGAGTTAGGGTTTTGAAAACTCCATTGATGCACCTTCACACGTGAAACTTTCTCCCATCGGTTCTCTCTCACTACTCAATGAAATCCCAAAGTGTAAACGTCAATGTTGCTCCATTTTTCAAGCTCTACACAGCTGGACCGATAGTTTCCATTAAAACACTTCCTACCGACTAACCCGATAGCACCAACTTAAGTAACACTCCATTTTCGACCTTCTTGTTTCTTGCGTTTCTTGACACTAACCTACTCTACTCATGGCCCTCATTATTCTGATATAATTATCTAATCTTAACACTCAACATACAAGTAGTTCTTGGTGATTCAAGATTCGAGTCAAAAACTCAAACTCCATGAAATGCCCTTAATCTTTCAGGAATTGGTCCTCTAGTTGTTTCTAACAGTTCTATGCTAGCAAATCAATCTATCAACGCATAATTAAGGGTGTAAAGAAGAAAATGGCAGACCTGGTTTCTTGATGAACAGATGGGGAAGTTGCTCAAACCAAGCCTCAATCTCTTGTGGAATCACTCAGGGAATCACCTCCTTGCTTCTGTTTGCAAGAGTAGAGGTTGAATCTTCCTTAATTCCACGATTTGATTCTTGATGCAAGCTTGAAAATTCAAGTGCTATCCTTCAATTCTGACCTATTCTTCTCCAACCAATGCCCTGCACCAGCTATAATCCTTATATAGAGAGGTTTAGACTCTTCTATAAGGTTCTGGAATGATCCTATGGGATGTTCAATTTATCATGTCATGACATCTTGATTCCAACTCATCTCATATGCCAATCCTTGTTTCCCTTGGTACAGCCCTTCAATTTCACTTGAACTTCTCCTTAAATGAGTTTTAGGAAGTGTTTAGATGCATTGCAAGCTTGTATGTTCACTTCCCTTGAGTTTCACCTTGGTGCCTTATTATGCAAGTGATGAATTTCCAAAGGAAGTCCATTTTTGGAGCCTCAAATGAAAAATCTATTTAAACCAAAGTTCTTAAAATGGTCTTTCCAATCAAAATGATATATTGGATGACCTATTTTGGATTTGTGGATCTCCCAAATCACTTTTCAATTTCAACTTTTCAAAGTTATAAGTCATTTTTAGTTCATTTTTGACCAATCATGGAATCTTGTGCTATGAGCTTTTTCAACAATTTGTGACCTTCTTTCTAGACTTAAAATCACATTTTGAGCAACTTTCATGTTTTGAGTTTTTCCATTTGAGGCTTGGAAATAGGAGTTTTAGGCATTGGCTAAAATGACCTATAACTGACAAATGACCAAAATACCCCTGCCTTGTTCAAACCATAACTTGAGTTCCACAAATCCAATCAAGGACTTCTACCACTCAAATTAAAGCTTAGAAGATGCTCTTCAACATTCATGTTGACCAAGAAACCATAGGAATCAACCCACTAGGGCAAAAGTTGTCTGCAAGTTGGGTGACTTTCAAGGACCCAGATTCACACACCTCTGCTGACCTGTAATTTGTCAAGACCATAACTTGAGCTCTGTAACTCCTATCAAGGACTTCCACCACTCAAATTAAAGCTTAGAACAAGCTCTACAACATTCATGTTGTGGGGAAGATGAGATATCAATCACATCTAGGGCTAAAACTTCCTGGAAGATAGGGATCAAACTAGGGTTTTTTCACTGACAATCTTCAGAAACCCTAACTCAAAACTTCTCAAACTCCTCAATCATGATGAGTTGGTCTAGGAATCATCTTTATAACATCTCTATGCATCATTCCATGATCTCATGGCCCTTGGATTGAGTCTCAACCTTCTCCAAATTTCCAGTTATCCTAGGGTTGACCCAGTCAAAACCCTAATTCTACCATTCATGGTTGAATCTTCTGAATTCTTGCACAATGACTTCTCTGGGCTTCATGGTGGCTATCAAGGCATCTCATAAGCTTTCTCAAAACATCAAGTTCATTCTCAAAGTCTCAGAATCATTTGAGGAGCCCCCACAACTCTCAAACTGTGAAGCACACAACCCTGGTTTCAACCCATCCCTCTAAGGATCTCTTGAACTTTCAAACACCCAATGAATGAATAAATGTTGGTCAAATTTTGGGGTGCAACAGCTGCCCCTATTCAAACGGCTTGGACCTGACTGGGTGAGAAGCGAACGGCTCTCAACCAATCAAGGTACGAGACGGTTGAATATCGGTAAACCCGAAAATTTGCCAACTGCACGACCACATGATACTCTGCGGAGAACAAACCTTTGAACGCTGCAATACTAGCTGCTCAACAACTAGCTGGAGAGATACTGATCTGACGTCGTCGCCGGAAACAAACATCATTCTGAGAGACACTCAACATCGCCGTTGTACCAACATCATCTCTGCTGGGGATTTAAGGAATCTGACATTGCCGTCAAACAAACATCCAACCTTGCTGCCTGAAACAAACATAATCTGACCTGGGGTTCACCCCTGGTGAATGGAACAAAAAAAGTGCACTTACATACCTGAAGCTACTCCGCTGGGAAGGAGAGACTTAACCGAGCACACTCTGATCTGGGGTTCACCCTCAGAACCATGACGAACATCGGAATACTGCTGCACACTGCCCGCCGTAGAACTTCAACATTAAAGATATATGAAACCCTGGCCCCTGGCCACCTCTAGCTTCAGCTAGAAAAGATCTTCAAGCACTTATGAAGATAGATGAAACCCTGGCCCCTGGCCACTTCCAGCTTCAGCTAGAAAAGATCTTCAAGTACTTCTGAAGATAAGCATCCTTGGCCTCCAAGGATGGCAACTCTGCAGGAGGTATCTTCGACTTCAGTCTGAAGAAAATGATCCTTGGCCTTCAAGGATACATGAATCTGCCTTCAGGCAACTCCACCTCTGCTATAGAGCATCCGAGACTTCAGTCAGGGGTATACTTCGGCCTTCAGCCCGAATAATGAATCCTAGGTCCTTCACGACCTTGGGGGATAACCTTGCCTTCAGGCACCTTTGCTTCAGCATAAGAAATCTGTGACTTTAGTCAGAGAAATGGTATCCTGAGCCATTCATGACTCCACGGGGATTCAAACACTTTGCCTACAGGCAAAACTCCGCTTCAGCTGGAAAAACATCTTCGACTTCAATCAGAAGACGTATCATTCACTTGATCGCGCTCAATCATCACCTCAGGACAACTGACTTGGTCTTCAGACTCACACGAATCACTCTGTTGTATCTACAACCTTTGGAACCTTATCTTCAGCCACCCGTTGCTTCATCCACACGGAAATCTGGCTTCACAGGAACCTTCTGGTATCGCCCTCTGGCGCTTACGAAATCTATCTTCAGATTAGACATCGTTGTTGGAGCAGACATACCACGCTGCTCTGGTCTTCAAGAATCATCTTGACCAAACAGATCCAGCGGGCGTCTTCAAGAATCGTCTTGAACTAATAACCTTTCTGGAGCAAACATTCTGTTGGGAATTCCAGGAATCTTCCTAGGCAACTCCTGCTGGAGGCGCTATTGGGGAACTCAAGTATCATACTAGGCGAACCACTCGGGAAGCTGTACTGAGGTCTTAAGAATCGTCTTAAGCAAATGGCCCTGCTGAGGGATTTGAGAATCATCTCGAACCGAAGACTTCGCTGGGGATCTCAAAAATCATCTTGAGCGAGCGACTGCGGGGATCACCGGGGTCTTCAGAATCATCTAAGAAAATAACCTTGCTGGGGAGAACTTCAAGAATCGTCCTGAGCAACCGGTCTTTCGGTAGTACACCTGTACAACAAGAATAATGATGACCTAGATCATGCTTATGATGCATATGCTTCTGCTATGCAATCACGCTCAATGCCATGCACTCATGCTTAATGCTATGCAATCGTGCTCAATGTTATGCAATCGTGCACAATGACGTGCAATCATGCACAATAATGCGATCCCGTCAGCAAAATAAATGCCGAAGGGGGAATCCTCCTGTCAAGGAGAAAGAGTCGCTCAGATGGAGGAATCGTCCTGCTGAGGAGAATGTGAACACGCCAATATCAATTAGGCTCTGTCTGGGGAATCAATCTTCCGCGAACCGCTGCAGGGGAACAACTTCAGCTGACTGCTGCAGGGGATGAAGCTCTACGAGAACCTGGATCTGCTGATATCAATCGCTAGAATGAACTGCGTGGCCGTCTCGGCTACTCTTCTGGGGATAACCCTTCCGTGGGGAACCAACTTCAGCTGTTCAACACCCCACTGGGGAAAAACCAATCATGATCTGATCCACTTCCAAGGATTCGGATCCCTCGGACATCTGCAGACTCGGCTGGGGAAGGAGAAATCATTCTGCTTTACTGGATAGAGTACGACTCTGGGGAAATACAGCATCGGCTGCTCCATGCTCTGCCGGGGAGAACTAATCATGATCTGATCAACCTCCAAGGATTCTGCTTTTCTGCGGACTCAGCCGGGGAGAGAAATCATTCTACTTCACTGAAGAGTACGACCCTGATGGGGAATTTCAATTCTGCTGGGGAAGAAAGAATCCTCTGACTTCGGGGGAGAGTACAACTCTGCCGGGGAATACAACATCAGCTGTTCCAACACTCTACTGGGGAAGAAGGAATCGTCCGTCTTCAGGAGAGAGCCTGATTCTGGTGAGGAATCTCAATTCCACTGGAGACTTCAGTCTGGCATCATCAGTTACTGCATATTTCGGTATACGACTAGCTTCCTGCGAAACCTACACTTGTGACCCGGTGCTGGGGGAAAATCCTGCTTCAGCGACTTTACTGGGGAAAACACGAGCTTCGGCACCCGAACATTTCTCTGAAATCTGCACTTGTGACCCGGTGCTGGGGAGAGAAATCATTCTTCGGTGCTTGATTCAGCTGATGAGGTGACCTTCCTTCAGGAGGCGCCTGCTTAGGGAAGAGAATCACCTCTACCTGGGGAAGACATATCAATGCTCACTATCTGGTTCTGATTCTACGGAGGAGAGACTACTGAACTCTGCCGGAGAGGGAGGACTCGCTCCGCTTCGGGGATATCAATCCTGGTCTGCTGAGGGTAATCTTGACCCTAATCTGATGAGGGGTAAACGCCATCTTAATCTGCTGCAGTCTCGCACTGTACAGGGGAACAACCTCAAACCGTACATCTCTGCGGAGAAACAATCCTGATTCAACAATGCCAACACAGGGAATACAGGCTACCAATCATGGAGTCAAGTAACAGGTTATGCTGTAGGATATCAACCCAAAGACCGCAAGGCTTCTTCAGAAGGTTCGGATTTTGACGGGGTAACGACACGATTCCCCGATACTCAATTCTTGCTAGGGTGAACAAACTCATCTGAACAACTTGCCCCAGTGCAATTCAACTTGCCCCAATCCGACCTTTGGGAGTAATTCATTCTGAGCCGAAAACAACTGGCAACAAGACAATCTTCAGAGGGCTTGCCCCAGCATCTGCACAACGGGAGGATTCATCCTCAACTGATCAACTTTCAGCATGGTCGGCTTCAATATCTCTGAAGTAGTTTGCCCCTGAACGAGCGATGAGCGACTCAACATGCTCTTGATTGAACACTGGAGGGATCTGCCCTTAAATCGCAAGGATTCCGGATAACTGCCCCTGATTGGGTCTCGAGAAGATTTACTTCCGATCAACCGCTGCTTGCACAAACTGCCCCATAATCAACTGATGCTCCGGGACTTGTCCTCAGACAAACTGATTCCAAACTCACTGGAAGTCATTGCCCCAGATTCACAGGGTTTCAAAGCACAACATTCTGATCCAGACCTCTGGTGATTCAGTCCTGATTGACTATTCCTTGCTGAAGTTCCTTCGTATCAGCTACTAACCTGCAACTAAAATTGTTTATTCACGAATAGTAATTTTAATGCAGTGTTCATGCAAATTTCGAAAAGATATTGTACTGTCACTCATTTACGCGTCATGCTAGTGAGTGACGAATGAACCAAAGAGTTCAAACGTAGTGCTGATGCGATCAGTGAAAAATGCAATAAGGATATGATTAGCAAATCATGAAGGAGTCAGGTTACTCAACCTTATCGTAATGCGCTCTCAGAATAAACCCTGCCTCAATTAGGTCTTTTAAGGGTTGTATCGTGGTCGGGTTCACGGTTCGTGAAACAAAGGATATTTGGCTCAAATTACGATTTGTACCCACCCCTTCTACGTGATGTTCTCCGATCCTAAAGTTCAGTCAACTTGGGTCGAGCGCTCGCCTCTTCGAGAGGTATGTTGAACATCGAGAACAACTGGTTAAAGAATTCTCAAGGTGTTTCGGAGTGACAGTTACTCCTTTGGCGTCGGTGTCTACACGACTTCGTCCTTGTTCGAGGATTTTTCTTTTTTATATCCTTTCTTTTCATTCTTTTGATTCCCTAACTTTTGCCTGGACTGACTCCTTTTGAGTTCTTTTCGATTTCTTTTTGAAGTCCAGCGGGATGCCCTGATTTTGCCTAAGTATTTGCCTTCTAGCTTTTCTTTTTTACTTAGCGGGCTTTCTTATTCCTTTTTCTTTTTCTTGGAACAAGTCGTGTGACACTGGTTGTCTTGATTGCTCCGAAAGGATTGTAACTGTCTCACTCCTGATTGGTGAGGTTTAACCATTGTGGTTGATGAGGTACGACCTCTGGCGAGGAATATGATGTGATTGGTCCTCGAAGGACAACACTCCTCTATAAGACTTGAACGCTCAATCAAGCTAACTGACAACTACCCTGCCCCGGGTTAAGATGCGAGGGTTTAAAAATTCCGAAAGAAACTCCTACTTCTCGGCTCGAAGTGGTTAACAAGGGATTCTCTTCCTTATCTCTCCGGTGTTTAGGGATTTGAAACAATGCCTTGTACGTCATCGGCAAAGTTTTATCTGAAAGCAATACGATCATCGGTTATGCGTATTCAGTTTCATCATCCTCCCTCCGCTCATTGCTAATCATAGTAAGAAAGTGGAGTAAATAAAATGCAAATCAGTGCAATGCAGTAAATGAGTGACAACGACATAACTAATTCAGAAGAAATGCATAGTCACTTTATTATCATTACCATTCGAAACATACAATGTTTAACAGCAAGTAGTAACTAACAGAAAAGAAACTACAAGTGCAAATGGTAAAAAGCCCGAGGACTGCCAATGTTGAGGACGTCTGCCTGTCTGGATCACCAGCTTCTGGAAATAACCCTCTGAATCTGCGAGCTCAAACAGCTGAGAGGTCGCCACGCACAACCAAGACTCCCTCTGGAAAGGAAATACACCCTTGGTCGATCAATTGCTGCACCTTCGCCTGGAAAGCCTTGCAATCTTCAGTTGAATGCCCCAGAGATCCACCATGGTAGCCACACTGAGCATGAGGATCGTACCCTGGAGTGTAAGGCTCTAGCACGGGCTTGAGAGCTTTCGGTTCCACCAAGGAATTCTGAACCAATAGCGGAAGAATCTGGCTATACGGCACAGGCACTGGATGGGGAGAAACATTCCTTTGTTCCACGTGGTTGCGAGGTCTCTTGTGATCCTGAGGCTGGTATTCCTTCCGCCCAGGAGCAAGAGGTCGTCGTTTCTGAATGGCAACGGTCTCTTGTTTAGACGCTTGCGTCCCTGAGCTTGATCCAGGCAGCAACTGCGAGCGAGGTGATTCAGTCACCAAAGGTCGCGGGACATATTCCAGATCTTTCTCAGCTTCAGGCAAAGGAGTGGAATCATCCACCTCTCCTGCAGGGTAGGGGATAAACTTTCCCGATGCTCTCATGCCGCCCGGCACAAGCCTAATTGCCCTTGAGTCGATCAAGTCCTGAATCTTATTCCGGAGAGCCTTACATGTTTCAACATGGTGCCCCGGCGCTCCTGAGTGGAAATCACAACGCACGCTTAGATCAACGTCTGATGACCCCTCATCTGGTGGATTTAAGGTCCGAAGCTTGAGAACTCGGTTCTGAACCAACAGCGGCAGCAGCTGGGCATAACTCACAGGTAGTGGGTCCACAGCTCTATCAAGTAGCTTCTTTTTCTGACCATAACCTTCAGGATTATTCTGAGATGCTCGGCGCGGCTGACGACGAGACAGGCCTCGAGCTTCATGCTGTGTAGAGGGTCCATGAGGTCCACTTGGCTTCAGCACAGGTGGCACTGACGGTAACGGAGGAAGCACTCTGGTCTCCTCCTTGGGTGCTTGACCACTCTCCTTATCTAACATACTTCTCACCACTCCCATGAGAAAGCTCAGCTGATTCTGCAGCTGCTGATTCTCCTCTCTGAGCACTTGCTGGTCCAGACGCACTGCCTGCATGTCATTCATGACCTGCCCCAGCTGGCTTTGGATTTTCTCTAGTTCAGCTTGTATCTGCTCCATTAGTCTAAGCTGCCAGATTCTGAGTCAAACCTGCAAACACAAAGGTTAGAAGACAAGTCCTGGCTTCTGCCATGCAAGATGAATTATGGGTGTCTGTACGTTCAGGAGATCACCCCTGATTCTGGTGTCAACGTGCCAACATGGTGTCAATGCAGCGATAAGACTGGATCCATTCATGGAAGAAAATATCTCATATTGCTCGGGACACCAGGATCAGGGTACGAAACACGCCTGCAGCACAGACACATGCTAATGGAATGCAAAAATGGATATGCAAACTAATGCAAAATGCAGTCATGCAATAATATATCCGGGTGGCTGCTGTGGAGATTCGGTATCAACAGTCACTGAGGAGAGGGAAACCCCGGTGTACACCCACTGATCTGATCTGCTGTGAATAACCATCTGGTAAAATCGAGATCAAAATTCTGCTCTGACAAGAACGAAGGCCTGATAATAAAGACCCCGGATGCAAGATCAAGGAATATCTGTTGGAGAAGTCTTCGGACCCCAAGTCAAAAATCTGCCCTCTCAAGAACAAATGCACAGCTGCTGATGAGATCTTCAAACCCTACTCAAAACCTGCTCCATCAAGAACAAATAACAATTGCTGATGAGATCTTCAGACCTCACTCAAAAATCTGCTCCATCCAGAACAAATAACAACTGCTGATGAGATCTTCAGACCTCACTCAAAAATCTGCTCCATCCAGAACAAACCTCTGATAATAATACACTGGTCAAAGCCTGCTCTATCAAGAACAGACAAACATCCGATGATAAGATCCTCTGATCAAATCCTTGCTCTATCAAGAACATATCTGCAACTGAGAACCCAACATAACTGATTCGCTGTCAAGAAAACCAGGTGGTCTGGAGGTCAAAGTTTCCTGCAATATCCCAACCCACTCACAGGTATGATGGACCTAATCCATGGACAAAGGTACGGCATCCTATGCGGTCGTCAGCGTCACAGACATTCATGAGTGACAATACGATTCCCAGAAGGAGTGGTATCGTCAAGTCATGAAGAGGCCTCTCTTAGCTGACTTCCAAATGATCGGTCCCCAGAGTCGACAATCCTCACGTCTGGACTCCCCTTAGATCCTCAGGACCGGAAAGGAGCACCTCTGCAAGAATCTCGTCTGAGCGCAGATTTTCGTAGGGAACTGTGCCTGTTCAACAGACAGGTTCGTCTACTACTTCTCCACAACTATATCTAGGTGTGTACTCAAGCCCAGGTCCGGCTTTTCACTCACAGTAACATCCCTCTCCCACAGCAGCACAGATAATCATATCAACTGGAAATAAAATGCGGGAAATAAAATGCGGGAAGTAAAGTGCGGGAAGTAAAAATGCGATAAATAAACGCAACCCAACAGGCAAACACACAAACGATAGGATTGACTCTCATAGGGAACCGGAGAACCAGAGATTCTGGGTTCGGTCCCCAGCAGAGTCGCCAGCTGTCGCTTGCGCGAAAATAAGGTGCCGGCATGACAGAAGAGTCGCCACCTTTCGTTATTTATCCCTCAGAGCGGGAAAGGAAACGATCGGAAAAACCTGACAAAAAAGGGTAAGACAAGGTCATCGCAACCATTGTCTGGGTTCGGGAGTCGGTTACGCAAGGGGAAGGTATTAGCACCCCTCACGTCCGTCGTACTCGACGGGATCCTCGCTTGTTTGTTTACTTGGACGGGTTGGTTTTAATCTATCTACCTATCAAGGCTGGCTGAAAAAGAAAAGAAAAATGACTCGGCAAAGCGTCGCGCTTTATGCCTACGTATTCCCATCAGAGAATGAGAAATCAGAGTCAACGTAGTTCGGCTAACTACGGGGAGGAAGATGGGGAAGGTTGCTCGCTAGGATATCGCATCCTATGCCTACGTACTTTCATCTGGTATGAAAGATCAGAGCAAACGTAGTTCGGGAAACTACAGGAAACAACTCAACTAGGAGGGAGACTATCAAGTCCTACTGTTATCATGCCATGGATTCATCCTATGGTTGAGGTTTGAACAGGGAACTCCTAGATGTTGTCATGCATAGGTTTCAACCTAAAAGTCTATCATCAAATCCTTATCAAAGGAAATGAGAGTCCTAAGGGATCATGTCAATGATACACCAAAACAGACAAAAACATCAGCTTTAACAGTAAAATGCATGCAATGCAAGTGAGGGGGGAAATGGGTGTGGGGTTTCAGCCTCCACAAGCTCATCTCGACCTCAAGCCAGTCATGAAATAACAGTAATCATACTGAAGATAAACAACATACTATCAAGCAATGAACAGATAAAGGAAATGAAGTGCCATCAGGCAAACAAAACACCTTTGAGAAAGAATCATCTACTCTCTAATCCTAACCCTAACACAGAATCTGAATCAAATCTAAGCAAAGCCCTAAAGCAAAACCTAACCAAAAGAAATCAATCCCAGTCTTCAGGCTTCAGGACAAGCTTACCAAAGAAAGGGAGCTAAGCAAGCAAGCTCATAGTGTCTTCCTCAGGAGAACACTAGGAGGTGTATACTCAGGAATCATACCCTATGTGGCTCAACCACTGTGATCAGTTTACATCCCTCCTCAGGAGAGATTAAACCCACAAGCAGGCTCCAACATCACTGGATATTTAAGAAATCCTATTTAAGCTAGTGGAGCTAAGTGAATAGACCCATAGGACCTTCCTCAGGAAAGTACTAGGAGGCTTCCACTTAGGAGTTGTATCCCATGTGGCTCAACAACATGTGATCAGTTTACATTCCTCCTCAGGAGAAATTAAACTCACAAGTTGGCTCCAACATCATTGGATACTTAAGAAATCCTAGATCAACTAGTGGAACTAAGTGAATAGACCCATAGGACTTTCCTCAGGAAAGTACTAGGAGGCTTCCACTTAGGAGTTGTATCCCATGTGGCTCAACAACAAGTGATCAGTTTACATTCCTCCTCAGGAGAAATTAAACTCACAAGTTGGCTCCAACATCATTGGATACTTAAGAAAGAGGTGAGAAGGAAGGATGAAAGTCATTCATAGTGCCTTCCTCAGGAAAGTACCATGAACTTCCTTCAAACTTCAGGCTCTCAAACCTCACCAACAGGGCATCAGCCAAGCTCTGGGTCTCTGCATCTTGATCTACAAGCTTCCCCTCATGATGCTCTCCATCAATATCCTCAAGGCAACCCAAGCCCTTCATCAAATTCCTCAGAAAGAACCCCACAGATGAACAGATAACCCACTGAACAAATCACATTATCAGGCAATCTTCAGACAATACCTAAAAATACTAAACTAATGGGAAAAAATCTAACAATTAATCACAAGGGTCCTCAACACCTTCTCATAACATCTATAAAGGTTTCTACCTAAAAATCAAGATAAAACTCAATCAAAGAAAGGAATCATCACCTATGCACAATTCTAACCCTAATTAGACTATCCTAAGTCAACCCTAATTAAACCAATCAAGATTAATTCTAAAAAATCTAGAAAAAATCCTATGGGGAAGTATGACTCATCATCTAATTGCATAAAAAAGAATGGGTAAAAAAGATTAATGGAAAGTACTAAAACAATTCCTACAAAATCAAATATCAAAATGAAACAATTAAAAAGCTATTTAATTGGAAAATCTACTAAAAATATTAAACCTAAAAATAAAATCTCAATTTTATTTTTATAATTTTCTACTCATTTTAATCCACTCATAGAAAAAAGCAGAAATTAAAAATCATTTTTTAACTATTTTTAATGAATTATACAAAACAGAGAAATATTAAAAAGAAATTAAAAGAAATAAAATGAATTAAATTGGACTGGGAGGTGCATTAAGCAACACGCGCTGGGGTTATTCCAGTTGGGCTTTCAGGGTGGGGGTGCGCGTAGCACCTGGGGTTAAGCCCAATAACCCCTCAGACTTTTAAAAAAAAAGAAAAAAGACCACGCGGTGCAATTAGCAGTATTTCCAACGTGTTCAGGCTGGGCCTCGTTACGAGGGGGTGTGGAAACGAAAACTACTTAAGCCCATGAGGGGCATTAAGTTAAACGCAGCGTACCATGCTTTCCAATTCCCTCCGCTTTTCTGAATTCAATCACGGCCGCCCGATCGAGTCTTGGTCAAGATTTCTGGCTCAGATCCAACGGCCAGCACGCATCTTCTTCCTTGGCCATGAGTTAGGGTTTTGAAAACTCCATTGATGCACCTTCACACGTGAAACTTTCTCCCATCGGTTCTCTCTCACTACTCAATGAAATCCCAAAGTGTAAACGTCAATGTTGCTCCATTTTTCAAGCTCTACACAGCTGGACCGATAGTTTCCATTAAAACACTTCCTACCGACTAACCCGATAGCACCAACTTAAGTAACACTCCATTTTCGACCTTCTTGTTTCTTGCGTTTCTTGACACTAACCTACTCTACTCATGGCCCTCATTATTCTGATATAATTATCTAATCTTAACACTCAACATACAAGTAGTTCTTGGTGATTCAAGATTCGAGTCAAAAACTCAAACTCCATGAAATGCCCTTAATCTTTCAGGAATTGGTCCTCTAGTTGTTTCTAACAGTTCTATGCTAGCAAATCAATCTATCAACGCATAATTAAGGGTGTAAAGAAGAAAATGGCAGACCTGGTTTCTTGATGAACAGATGGGGAAGTTGCTCAAACCAAGCCTCAATCTCTTGTGGAATCACTCAGGGAATCACCTCCTTGCTTCTGTTTGCAAGAGTAGAGGTTGAATCTTCCTTAATTCCACGATTTGATTCTTGATGCAAGCTTGAAAATTCAAGTGCTATCCTTCAATTCTGACCTATTCTTCTCCAACCAATGCCCTGCACCAGCTATAATCCTTATATAGAGAGGTTTAGACTCTTCTATAAGGTTCTGGAATGATCCTATGGGATGTTCAATTTATCATGTCATGACATCTTAATTCCAACTCATCTCATATGCCAATCCTTGTTTCCCTTGGTACAGCCCTTCAATTTCACTTGAACTTCTCCTTAAATGAGTTTTAGGAAGTGTTTAGATGCATTGCAAGCTTGTATGTTCACTTCCCTTGAGTTTCACCTTGGTGCCTTATTATGCAAGTGATGAATTTCCAAAGGAAGTCCATTTTTGGAGCCTCAAATGAAAAATCTATTTAAACCAAAGTTCTTAAAATGGTCTTTCCAATCAAAATGATATATTGGATGACCTATTTTGGATTTGTGGATCTCCCAAATCACTTTTCAATTTCAACTTTTCAAAGTTATAAGTCATTTTTAGTTCATTTTTGACCAATCATGGAATCTTGTGCTATGAGCTTTTTCAACAATTTGTGACCTTCTTTCTAGACTTAAAATCACATTTTGAGCAACTTTCATGTTTTGAGTTTTTCCATTTGAGGCTTGGAAATAGGAGTTTTAGGCATTGGCTAAAATGACCTATAACTGACAAATGACCAAAATACCCCTGCCTTGTTCAAACCATAACTTGAGTTCCACAAATCCAATCAAGGACTTCTACCACTCAAATTAAAGCTTAGAAGATGCTCTTCAACATTCATGTTGACCAAGAAACCATAGGAATCAACCCACTAGGGCAAAAGTTGTCTGCAAGTTGGGTGACTTTCAAGGACCCAGATTCACACACCTCTGCTGACCTGTAATTTGTCAAGACCATAACTTGAGCTCTGTAACTCCTATCAAGGACTTCCACCACTCAAATTAAAGCTTAGAACAAGCTCTACAACATTCATGTTGTGGGGAAGATGAGATATCAATCACATCTAGGGCTAAAACTTCCTGGAAGATAGGGATCAAACTAGGGTTTTTTCACTGACAATCTTCAGAAACCCTAACTCAAAACTTCTCAAACTCCTCAATCATGATGAGTTGGTCTAGGAATCATCTTTATAACATCTCTATGCATCATTCCATGATCTCATGGCCCTTGGATTGAGTCTCAACCTTCTCCAAATTTCCAGTTATCCTAGGGTTGACCCAGTCAAAACCCTAATTCTACCATTCATGGTTGAATCTTCTGAATTCTTGCACAATGACTTCTCTGGGCTTCATGGTGGCTATCAAGGCATCTCATAAGCTTTCTCAAAACATCAAGTTCATTCTCAAAGTCTCAGAATCATTTGAGGAGCCCCCACAACTCTCAAACTGTGAAGCACACAACCCTGGTTTCAACCCATCCCTCTAAGGATCTCTTGAACTTTCAAACACCCAATGAATGAATAAATGTTGGTCAAATTTTGGGGTGCAACAGTAACCTTGTGCAGCGAGATATCCATTCAATGATTGATGAAGGTATACTGCAAATATATGGAAAAAAGATGAAAGATGATGTCTCGGTGGTTGAGCCAATCTTCAACCTACCGAGGAAATTTGAAAAAGACCAGCATTCAATACCATGGATAATAAGTCTGCTCCTCCCACTACGGTCAGACATGTTTTTCACAACGGCCCCGCGCCAACTACAGACCAGCCTAAGCCTAGGTACGATCCAAGGAGGGGACCAGGTCCTCATCCAAGAGCTGTGACTTGGAAATACAACTATTACTGGTACGACACGAATTCTAGAAGAAAGCAGGAAGATGTAACGAACATTACCGACGAAAGCAAGATGACCCGCAACGGTCGTGTGTTACCTAAGGAAAAATTCACCGTTCCTCAGGCTGTGGCCACTATTCCCAAAATAACTACCACCATTCCTAAGGAAGCTGTTCCAAAGGAAATCACCTCCAAAGAACCTATTGTTGAAGAAACAAAAGGGAAACAAGTCCCAAAGGAGGAAGAGGAAGAATTTTTTAGAATCATTCGTCGAAGTGATTTCTGGGTGGTATACCAACTTAACCAAACACCATCTAATATCTCCATCATGCCTTTGCTGTTAAAATCTCTTATTCATCAAAAAACCCTATTGAAGATATTAACACGAGCCCATGTCACGAATGACATCACTGTAGGGCAGTTTGATTCCGTGGTTGCCAATATTAAAGCCTACAACATGCTGAGTTTTTACAACTCTGGTCTAACTCCTGAAGGTCGCAAGCACAACCGTACCTTACATGTGTCTATTAAATGTGAAGAAGACACCCTTGCCAGAGTACTTATGGACAACAGATCGACTCTTAACGTGATGCCTAAAAGAATGTTAGCCAAATTGGCTTACAAAGGGGCAGAGATGAGAGCTACGTCATTGATTATAAAAGCGTTCGATAGATCAAATAGGACGGTGATCGGAGAAGTTGATTTACCTATCATGGTAGGCCCCCAAGTTTTTGAAGTCACCTTCCAAGTGATGGATATAAATCTAGCTTACAGCTGTCTGTTAGTAAGACCCTGGATACATGTGGCAGGCGCTGTCACGTCCACTTTGCATTAAAAGATGAAATTCATTGCCGAGGGTCAGCTAATTGTAGTGCACGGTGAAGAGGGCTTGATGGTCAGCAACCTTTCCTCTTTCTGATATATCGAAGCTGATGAAGACGAGTTGGAAACTGCTTTCCAAGCGTTAGAGATTGTGCATGCTGTGATGGTGGAAGACGCTGCCGTTACACGTGGTCCCTCCTTTGTCTCTGCTTAAAGTATCAAGAATGTTATGAAGGAAGGACTTTCGCAAGGATGGGGAGAAGTGATCAAAGTCAATGTCCGAGCAAAGAATGACCGACGAGGGTTGGGTTATGAACCAAGTCTAGACAAAGAGCCAGAAGTTAATGGCAAGCACCTCAAAACTCTGGAAGAAATCTTTGTAAGTGGCGGCGTCCAAGTCAACACTATTGAAGAAAATGATGAAGAAAACTGCATATACCACCTGGTGTTTTGAGGTGAAGCTGTTATGCGCAACTGCGAGGCCGTCGAAATTCTTGTCATGTTGCCTCTTGTTGAGTAATTTGCCTGTTTTTGCTTGTTAGCGCTTTTCTATGTTTAAAATCCCTGGTCGTGCCCAAGGCCAATGGATCATTCTGTACGAGCCATGTAATAGCCCAATTTCACTAATTAATTATTTATATTAATTAAATGATTTAAGAGGATTGTTTGATTAATGTATGATTAATTAAATTAATTAATAGATGTTGGAGAGAATTAGAAGGGAAAGACATATAAAGGAAAAGTGGAGAGAGAGGAAAAAGGTAGAAACATAAGAGAAAGAAAGAGGAAGAAGGAGAAAGAGGAGAAAAGAGAAGGAGAAGAAGGAAAAGTTGGAAAAGCTCAAGAACAACTCTCAAGCATCGATTTAATCGAGGTAAGGGTGTGAAATATCATTATCTAGTTAATGTATACGATTATGTATGCTTGGGTTAGATTGTTGGATGTTTTTCTACAACTTCCATTTTAGGGAAAATTGGATTTAATCGATAGAAACTGAGTTTTAATGGTAGAAAATGAGAATAAGTGGGAGGGTTTAGTCAAGGAAAGCTAAGTTTAAGCTGCGGGAACGAGTCAGGATTGAATCGGGTGGATTTGGTGAGTTTCGGAGTTTTGGGATAGTAGGAATTCTGAGTTCGCAGACGTTCGCTAGGCGAACAGGTCGCGAACATTCGCTAGCAACTCGCTGGGCGAATAGTTAGCGAGAGGTCACAGACTTGGGCATAATGCATTTGATATGGTTCGCTGGTAGCGAGTGAGGTGGAGAAGGATTCGTTAGGGCCTCGCTGTAGCGATGTAAGTGGCGAGCAAAGTCAGTGGCTTCTGTTTGCCTTCGCGAGCTGGTTCGCTAGGCGAACAGATAGCGAGTATTCGCTAGAGACTCGCTAGGCGAGCAAGTCAGCGAGCATGACAGGATTTGGTTTTCTTGTGATTCCATTCCATGTTGATTCCTTTGTTCGATTGTGTTTGATCCTTGTTGGAAATGAGTAATTGTATACTGTGAAATATATGTTGTGGGTAGCCGTATGGTGTGAATCCTAGATTGTGGAATTGATTATGAATACATATTATTTGTATGAGATGTTATGAGTAGAATGCATGAGAACATATTGTGAATATGTGTGCATTGTTTGGTAAATGTATTGATGATATATGAATATGTTGTGTGTGCAATCATGTTATAATTCTTGTGTGATGAATTATTTGAATGCATGGGATTAAGATGCGAGATGGTCTTAAGTGCATTTGTTGGTTGATTGCATATGCATCATTTAGTTAAGAGGCAATGTTTGCTAGTTTCGTGGAGACTAGTGACTTGTCCCAAACCTAGAAGGGTGGGTTTCAAAGCTTAAGAAACGGGCTTTTGTTGTTATCGGTCTAGAAGGGTGGACCCGGTTTAAGTGTAAAAACCGAAAAATGATAACAAGTGTTGGTACCACATGGCATGAGTTGCATTGAGTCACATGATTAATGTGTAATGTTGAATGAAAGTTTACCTTTATGTGAAGTATTGAATTGAGAATTATGGATGTATGCATGATGAAATGTGCTTGTGATTATCCATGTTTGTTTACACATATGTTGTGATGTATATGATGGTTGGAATGAATTATGGTGAGAAATGTGAAATGTATGTGTTTTATACTTGTGTATGTATATATAATTATATGCCTTGATTATTATGATAATATTTCTCACCCTTCTGCTGTTTTATAATGCTCTATGAGGCATTGCAGATTAGGTTGCTGGAGGTCTTTTGTGAAGTTTAGCTTCATCCTTTTGGTCGGTTATGCTCTGATATGTAGCACCGGGTAGTTAGGCTTGTATAGTATTCTTTTGGGATACATTTTGTGTATGTATCTGTTGGTAATGTTTTGTAAACATGAATGGCATTGTGAACCAAACTGAATTATGTATTTATATGATAACATGTCTTAAGTAATTAAATGTTTTAATCTTCCGCTTTAAAATTCTAAATATTGAGATGTGGGTGTAGGACTAAGTTCCTCTGTTGAACTACCCCACAGTTGCATGTCTTTTATAGAGCAGGTGTTGTATGTTATTTTGGTGAATGATGTGGCATACTTCTTTTATACCATGTTTTAATTTACTCTGATGAAATTATTATGTGCTTGTGTGATTTAATTGTTTATTTGGGGGTATAGAAAGGGGTGTTACATTAAGTGGTATCAGAGCAGGTCGGTTTGTTTACCAAGTTGTTAACGTGTTTATTCCCCATTTGTATTTGGTACGTGTGTGTAGCACTATCAATATGGTTGTTCTAATGAAGGTTTGTTGTGGGAATCAAGAACGATGGTTGCAGGTAAGAATGACGAAGCGATTGTGGAGGCTTTGACGAGGTTGGCTGGAGCGATTGGGCAGAATCCTCAAGCCAGTGTTAATGTTGGAAACCATGCTGATGATGAGTTTCGTGCTTTGGGAAGGTTTCAAAGGAATAATCCACCAGTTTTCAAGGGAACCCATGAGCCTCACAAAGCACAAGTTTGGTTGAAATCTATAGAGAAGATCTTTCGAGTTATGAATTGTTCGGATGCGCAGAGGGTGCAGTTTGGCACTCATATGCTGGAAGAGGAAGCTGAGGATTGGTGGGGTAATACTCGCCAAAGGTTTGAAGAGAATGAAATGGTGATTACTTGGGATCTTTTTAGGGAAACATTTCTGGAGAAGTATTTTCCGGAAGATGTGCGTGGGAAGAAGGAAATTGAGTTTCTTGAGTTGAAGTAGGGTGATGGGCTAAAGACGTGTCTACTTATGCGTCTAGCGGTATCTTACTGCAAGTGCACAGCCTATCGAAGTAATATTTAAGATTATCGATCCACAGGGATTCTATGGTTACTTAGTGCTAGATGAACTTCTAGTTTAGCTAAGGCGAATGGTTGTCACGATTTTTGTTGGTTTTTAAGACTATTAAAGGCGGAATTAAATTTAAGTTTTAATAAAGTAATATTAAGGCGGTCGGTATGTAATTATACTAACTTAGGTGGATCAATCTAACCTAGGCTTATAAAGGTGTTCACTTAATCTATTCGGTAGAGATTACCAGTTTAAATACCCTCAACTCACACTCTCGTGGTCTTATATCAGATCTTATCCCTAAAGCCCTATGCCTGCTCTCGCTAGCCCATAAGTGTTTAGAGGTAATTTTTGGAAACTAAGTAATTCTAATTTATCTTAAAGCGCTCTCGCTGTGTTTAATTTAAATGCCTAACTTTAGCTATCTGGTTAAAATCTCACACTCTCGTGGTCTTGACCTAACCTAATACTCTTTTCTTACTCTCGTAACGAAAAGGTCTATTTCAATTAAAAAGTATCAGCCAGAATGTTAAGTGATTAATTATTTTCAGCCTATGGTTATATTTTACCGGTTAAGTTTGTTATAACTACATACCGCCCTAGGGTGTTTAGCTACTCATCGATGTTGAACCACACAGAGACAGAGAATTTAATAATAACGTACTCATGGCAGAAAAATAAATAAACATTATAATTAAATTAAATTGCAATATAATGAAAAACCTGGTTAACAAATATTCGAGCAGACTCCTTCTTCCACAGACCGGAAAGCTTGGAGTTGGCGGAAATTGAAAATAAACGAATGCTGAAGGTTTAGAAACAAATAAATGTATAACAATTTCCTGATGTTGGAAATTGTTATATGGCGGTTTTGGATACAGTAAAAAACGAAACAGAAAACTAAAAATAATGCAGGAATAGAAAGGCTGGTTCGTAATATAGTTCGGCAGAGCTTCCGCAGGAATTTGAATAAAAAATGCTCTCCCCCATTGTTCATCGAACTTGTACTATTTATAGAATCCTTAATGGGCTGGATTTTTGGACCTTTGTTGCATGGGCCTTGCTGAATTTGTTGAAGGAATGCAGGAACGTGGCAACAAAATAGGAGAAGTGGTCTTCACGTAATGCCTTGACGTAGTCTGAGTCAAAAACCTAATTTTACCCTTGTCACGGTCGTGACAAGGTCTTCACGTTCGTTACTTGTGGTTTTTAAGTGTCACGGTCGTGACCACTCTCTTACGGTCGTGATGGCTCAAATTGGGGTGTCACGGTCGTGACACCCTTGTGACGACCGTGGCTGCAACAAATTATGCAGTCTTTTGCAGGCTTCTTCATTCATTCATCTCTTTATGGTTTCTTTTGTTCCTTTTGCTCTTAATTCTTGATTTAGCTCCATATAATGATGTACCTGCAAAATGGTAAGAAAAACTCGAGAAATCGAGTGTTAAAACGGTGAATATGCGATAAAACATTAATGAAACCTAGCAATATAATCGATGCGTTTTCTCGTTATCATAGGGTAACGCAACTGTGGCCGAGTATACGGCGATATTTGAGGAGTTGATTAAGTTTTGTCCTCATTATAACACTGTTAATGCTGAGAGATCAAAGTGTCTCAAGTTTGTGAATGGTTTGAGGCTGGAAATTAAGCAAGTTGTTGGTTATCAGGAGATTAGGTGATTTTCTGAGTTGGTGAACAAGAGCAGAATTTATGATGAAGATAGTAGGGCTCGGTCTAGCCACTACAAGAGTTTAAGTGAAAAGAAAGGAAAAGGTCAATTTAGAGGAAAGTCGTATGTGACTCCTGCAGAGAAAGGGAAACAGAAAGCTGGTTTCGGCAAGAAGCCAAGTGGGGGAGGATTTTCTACTCCAGTGAGATGTTTTAGATGCGATGAAGAGGGACATCATGCTCCCGAGTGCAAAAGTGTTGAGTAGAAATGTTTTAAGTGTGGGAAGCCAGGCCACAAAGCTCTAGAGTGAAGAAGCGGTGCGAATGTGACTTGCTACAACTGTGGTGAGCAAGGGCACATTAGTACCAAGTGTGATAAGCCAAAGAAGACTCAAGGGAGTGGGAAGGTGTTTGCTCTATCAGGATCGGAGACTGCTAATGATGATAAATTGATCCGAGGTACGTGCTTCATTAATGGTATACCTTTGATCGCTATAATTGATACTGGAGCTATGCATTCTTTTATTTCTTTGGATTGTGTTAAGAGGCTAAGTCTTGAGTTGTCTGTCATGAGTAGAGGTATGGTTATTGATACTCTTGCTATGGGTTCGGTCACTACCCCGTATGTGTGTTTGAATTGTCCGTTGAGTATTTTTGGTAAAGACTTTGGAGTTGATTTAGTGTGTCTTCACTTAGATCAACTTGATGTTATTCTTGGGATGAATTGGTTGGAATTCAATCGTGTTTATATTAACTGTTTTGACAAAACGGTTATTTTTCCTGAACTTGAGAAGGAAGAAGATTTGTTTATGACGACTAAGCAAGTGAAGGAATCATTGCAAGATGGTGCTAAGGTATTCTTGTTAATGGCAACGGTGAGCATTGGTGAAAGTGGAACGATTGATGCTTTACCAATTGTTCGTGACTTTCCGGAAGTTTTTCCTGAGGAGATAATAGATTTACCGCCGGAACAAGAAATGGAGTTTGTGATCGACTTAATTCCTGGAACTAGTCTGATATCGATGGCTCCATATCGTATGTCCGCATCGCAATTGAAAGAGTTGAAGAGTCAACTTGAAGAGCTACTTGAGAAGAGGTTTATTCATCCGAGTGTGTCACCATGGGGTGCACCAGTGTTGTTGGTTAAGAAGAAAGAAGGTTCTATGAGACTCTGTGTGGATTACAGACAATTGAACAAGGTGACTATCAAGAATAGGTATCCACTTCCGAGGATTGATGATTTTATGGATCAGTTGGTTGGTGCGAGTGTGTTCAGTAAGATAGATTTGAGATCTGGGTATCATCAGATTCGCGTGAAGGCTGGAGATATTCAGAAGACTGCTTTTAGAACGAGGTATGGACACTATGAGTATTCTGTGATGCCATTTGGTGTGACTAATGCACCAGGTGTATTTATGGAGTACATGAATAGGATTTTCCATCCTTATTTGGACAAGTTTGTGGTGGTGTTCATTGATGATATTTTGATTTATTCGAAGAGTGAAGAAGAACATGCCGAGCATCTAAGGATTGTGTTATCTGTATTGAAAGAGAAGCGATTGTATGCTAAGCTTTCTAAGTGTGAATTTTGGTTGAAGGAAATGAGTTTCCTTGGTCATGTGATTTCGAGTAGAGGTATTGCAGTTGATCCGTCGAAGGTTGAAGCGGTATCGCAATGGGAGACTCCGAAATCAGTTTTTGAGATTAGAAGTTTTCTTGGTTTGGAGGGATATTATCGGAAATTTATTGAGGGCTTTGCCAAGTTATCATTTCCGTTGACGCAGTTGACTAGGAAAAGTCAAGCGTTTGTGTGGGATGCAAAGTGTGAAGGAAGTTTCCAAGAGCTTAAGCGAAGATTGACGATAACTCCTGTTTTGATTTTGCCGAATCCGACAGAACCGTTTGTTGTGTATTGTGATGCTTCTTTGATGGATTTAGGAGGTGTGTTGATGCAAGATAAACAAGTTGTAGCTTATGCTTCGAGGCAACTTAGAGTGCATAAGAAGAATTATCCGACGCATGATTTAGAATTGGCCGCTGTTGTATTTGTGCTGAAACTTTGGAGGCATTATTTGTTTGGTTCAAGATTTGAGGTGTTTAGTGATCATAAGAGTTTGAAGTATCTTTTTGATCAGAAAGAATTGAATGCAAGGCAAAGAAGATGGTTGAAACTTATGAAGGATTTTGATTTTGGTTTGAACTACCATCCGGGTAAAGCAAATGTGGTAGCTGATGCGTTGAGTAGGAAATCGTTGCATATGTCGATGATGATGGTAAAAGAGTTGTAATTGATTGAGCAATTTCGTGATTTGAGTCTGGTATGTGAGAAGACTTCTTATGGAGTTAAGCTGGGTATGTTAAAGCTTACTAGTGGTATTCTGGACGAGATTCGAGAAGGACAAAAATCTGATTTGAGTTTAGTTGATCGGTTGACTTTGATCAATCAAGGTCGAGGTGGTGATTTTCGGATTGATGAGAATGGTATCATGAGGTATCATGATCGAGTTTGTGTTCCTGATGTTGTTGAGCTGAAGAAGAGTATTCTTGAGGAAGGACATCGTAGTGGATTGAGTATTCATCTGGGTGCTGCTAAGATGTATCAAGATTTGAGGAAAGTATTTTGGTGGCCTCGCATGAAGAAGGATATTGCCGAGTTTGTGTATTCTTGTTTGACTTGTCAGAAGTCGAAGATTGAGCATCAGAAACCGTCAGGTTTGATGAAACCGTTGTTTATTCCTGAGTGGAAATGGGATAGCATTTCTATGGATTTTGTATCTGGTTTACCGAGGACACCGAATAACTATGAAGCTATGTGGGTTATTGTGGATCGATTAACCAAATCTGCTCACTTTATTCCTATGCGAATGGATTACCCGTTGGAGAGGTTGGCAAATCTGTACATTGAGAGGATTGTCAGTTTGTATGGTATTCCGTCTAGCATTGTGTCAGATAGGGATCCGAGGTTTACTTTGAGATTTTGGGAAAGTTTGCAAAGTGCTTTGGGTACGAAGTTGCGTTTGAGTTCAGCTTATCATCTGCAGACCGATGGTCAGACTGAGAGGAAGATTCAGTCACTTGAGGATCTTTTGAGAGCTTGTGTGTTGGAGAAAGGAGGAGCTTGGGATAGCTACTTACCTTTGATTGAATTTACTTACAACAACAGTTTTCATTCGAGTATCGGTATGGCACCGTTCGAGGCATTGTATGGTAGACAATGTATAATGCTATTGTGTTGGTATGAATCTGGAGAGAGTTGTGTGGTTGGACCTGAGATAGTCCAGCAGACGACCGATAAGATTAAGATGATTCAAGATAAGATGAAGATTTCTCAGAGCTGTCAGAAGAGTTATCATGACAAGAGGAGGAAGGCACTTGAATTTCAAGAGGGAGATCATGTGTTTCTTCGAGTTACTCCTATGACTGGTGTTGGTAGGGCATTGAAGTCGCGTAAGTTGACGCCGCGTTTTATTGGTCCTTATCAGATTTTGTAGAAGACAGGGGAGGTAGCCTATCCTGTCGCTTTTCCGCCGTCGCTTGCTAATCTTCAGGACGTGTTCCATGTATCTCAGTTGAGAAAATACATTGTGGATCCGTCTCATGTAGTCCAAGTAGATGATGTGCAAGTTAGAGATAACCTGACTGTGGAGACATCACCTATGCGGGTAGAGGATCGAGAGTTGAAGCAACTTCGAGGCAAAGAGATTGCTTTGGTGAAGGTCGCTTGGGGAGGACTGGCTGGTGGAAGTGTGACTTGGGAACTGGAAAGCTAGATGAGGGAGTCTTATCCAGAGTTGTTCGAATCAGGTACCATTTTCGAGGACGAAAATTCCTAAAGTAGGGGAGAGTTATAACAGCCCAATTTTCACTAATTAATTATTTATATTAATTAAATGATTTAAGAGGATTATTTGATCAATGTATGATTAATTAAATGAATTAATAGATGTTGGAGATAATTAGAAGGGAAAGACATATAAAGGAAAAGTGGAGAGAAAAATAGAAACATAAGAAAAAGAAAGAGGAAGAAGGAGAAAGAGGAGAAAAGAGAAGGAGAAGGAAAAGTTGGAAAAGCTCAAGAACAACTCTCAAGCATCGATTTAATCGAGGTAAGGGTGTGAAATATCATTATCTAGTCAATGTATACGATTATGTATGCTTGGGTTAGATTGTTGGATGTTTTTCTACAACATTCATTTTAGGGCAAATTGGATTTATTCGATAGAAACCTAGTTTTAACGGTAGAAAATGAGAATAAGTGGGAGGGTTTAGTCAAGGAAAGCTACGTTTAAGCTGCGGGAACGAGTCGGGATCGAATCGGGTGGATTTGGTGAGTTTCGGAGTTTTGGGACAGTAGGAATTCTGAGTTCGCAGACGTTCGTTAGCACGTTCGCTAGGCGAACAGGTCACGAACATTCGCTAGCAACTCGCTGGGCGAATAGTTAGCGAGAGGTCCCAGACTTGGGCAGAATGCATTTGATATAGTTCGCTGGTAGCGAGTGAGGTGGCGAAGGATTCGCTAGGGCCTCACTGTAGCGATGTAAGTGGCGAGTGAAGTTAGTGGCTTCTGTTTGCCTTCGCGAGCTGGTTCGCTAGGCAAACAGATATCGAGTATTCGCTAGAGACTCGCTAGGCGAGCAAGTCAGCGAGCGTGACAACATTTGGTTTTCTTGTGATTCCATTCCATGTCGATTCCTTTGTTCGATTGTGTTTGATCCTTGTTGGAAATGAGTAATTGTATACTGTGAAATATATGCCGTGGCTAGCCGTATGGCGTGAATCCTAGATTGTGGAATTGATTATGAATACATTTTGTTTGTATGAGATGGTATGAGTAGAATGCATGAGAACATATTATGAATATGTGTGCATTATTTGGTAAATGTATTGATGATATATGAATATGTTGTGTGTGCAATCATGTTATAATTCTTGTGTGATAAATTATTTGAATGCAAGGGATTAAGATGCGAGACGGTCTTAAGTGCATTTATTGGTTGATTGCATATGCATCATTTAGTCAAGAGGCAATGTTTGCTAGTTTCATGGAGACTAGTGACTTGTCCCAAACCTAGAAGGGTGGGTTTGAAAGCTTAGGGAACGGGCTTTTGTTGTTATCGGTCTAGAAGGGTGGACCCGGTTTAAGTGTAAAAACCGAAAAATGATAACAAGTGTTGGTACCACATGGCATGAGTTGCATTGAGTCACATGATTAATGTGTAATGTTGAATGAAAGTTTACCTTTATGTGAAGTATTGAATTGAAAATTATGGATGTATGCATGATGAAATGTGCTTGTGATTATCCATGTTTGTTTACACATATGTTGTGATGTATATGATGGTTGGAATGAATTGTGGTGAGAAATGTGAAATGTATGTGTTTTATACTTGTGTATGTATATATAATTATATGCCTTGATTATTATGATAATATTTCTCACCCTTCTGCTGTTTTATAATGCTCTATGAGGCATTGCAGATTAGGTTGCTGGAGGTCTTTTATGAAGTTTAGCTTCATCTTTTGGTCGGTTATGCTCTGATATGTAGCACCGGGTAGTTAGGCTTGTATAGTATTCTTTTGGGATACATTTTGTGTATGTATCTGTTGGTAATGTTTTGTAAACATGAATGGTATTGTGAACCAAACTGAATTATGTATTTATATGATAACATGTCTTAAGTAATTAAATGTTTTAATCTTCTGCTTTAAAATTCTAAATATTGAGATGTGGGTGTAGGACTAAGTTCCTCTATTGAACTACCCCACAGTTGCATGTCTTTTATAGAGCAGGTGTTGTATGTTATTTTGGTGAATGATGTGGCATACTTCTTTTATACCATGTTTTAATTTACTCTGATGAAATTATTATGTGCTTGTGTGATTTAATTGTTTATTTGGGGGTATAGAAGGGGGTGTTACATTAAGTGGTATCAGAGCAGGTCGGTTTGTTTACCAAGTTGTTAACGTGTTTATTCCCCATTTGTATTTGGTACGTGTGTGCAGCACTATCAATATGGTTGTTCTAATGAAGGTTTGTTGTGGGAATCAAGAACGATGGTTGCAGGTAGGAATGACGAAGCGATTGCGGAGGCTTTGACGAGGTTGGCTGGAGCGATTGGGCATAATCCTCAAGCCAGTGTGAATGTTGGAAACCAAGCTGATGATGAGTTTCGTGCTTTGGGAAGGTTTCAAAGGAATAATCCACCAGTTTTCAAGGGAACCCATGAGCCTCACAAAGCACAAGTTTGGTTGAAATCTATAGAGAACCTTTGTGTGTGTGTTTGCTCATTTAGACCCATTTAAACACATGCAGAGAACCTCCATCACCACTTAATATGATAGTCATCCGATCCCATCTAGCTTCAATTTGGCGGTGTTCCAAGCTGAAGAAGACAGTGTACGAAGACGCCTACCTTCATTCATACAAAGAGCAGATTGATGTCGTCGTCTTGGGGTCAATAGAGTTAAAGAAAGAAGTAAAGATTGGGGCATCACTAGGGGCAGACATTAAAGGTCGTTTAATAACACTTCTCAGAGATTATGCAGATGTGTTCATTTGGTCTTAACCAAGACATGCCAGGGTTGGATACTGACATTGTAATACACAAGCTTCCTCTCAAACCTGAGTGTCCTTCGGTCAAGCAAAAGCTTCGAAGGTCCCAACCGTACATGGCCCTCAAAATCAAGGAAGAAGTTAAGAAACAAATCGACGCGAGATTCTTGGTAGTCTCTAAATACCCTGAATGGGTGGCTAATTTTGTGCCAGTACCCAAAAAGGATGGCAAGGTTTGAATGTGCTTAGATTATAGGGACCTCAACAAAGTCAGTCCAAAAGACGACTTCCCCCTACCGCATATTAACACTTTGGTGGATAACACAGCCAGCTTCATGGTGTTTCCACTCATGGATGGTTTCTCCGATTATAACCAGATAAAAATTGATCCAGCTGACATGAAAAAGACGACATTCATCACCCCCTAGGGAACTTATTGTTATAAGGTGATTCCTTTCGGTTTGAAGAACACGTAAGGTATGTACGAACGGGCCATGGTGGCATTATTTCATGATATGATGCACCAAGATATTGAAGTCTACGTCAATGACATGATTGCTAAATCTCGAAGCGAGGAAGGTCACCTTCAGCATTTGTTAGAATTGTTGAAAAGGCATAGGAAATATCAGTTGAGACTGAACCCTGCCAAGTGTACTTTTGAGGTAAGATCTGGCAAGTTACTTGGTTTCATCGTTAGTCAAAATGGAATCAAGGTGGACCCCAACAAAGTACCGGCCATTCAAGAGATGCATGCACCACAAACCGAGAAGCAAGTCAGAGGTTTCCTTGGAAGATTGAACTACATCTCCAGATTTATCTCCAACTTAACTCCTACCTGCACACCGATCTTTAAGTTGTTATGAAAGGATCAAGCGGTGGTATGGAATGAGAATTTCCAGACAGCGTTTGAAAAGATCAAGGAATATCTCTAAGAGCATCCTATATTGATCCCTCATGTACCCATAAAACCTCTTTTCATGTGCATGACTGTACTTGAGGAATCAATGGGTTGCGTCTTAGGTCAAACAGATGAGTCAGGGAAGAAGGAGCACACAATCTACTATCTGAGCAAGAAGTTTACCGACTGCGAGAGTCGTTACACTCCATTAGAAATATCTTGTTGCGCTCTTGCATGGGCAGCCAACGTTTGAGACAATACATGATCTGCCACACTACTATGTTGATTTCCAAGATAGACCTAATAAAGTATATCTTTGAAAAGCTTGGTCAGACAGGAAGGCTTGCCTATTGGCACATGCTCTTGTCAGAGTATGATATTCAATATGTCGCCCAGAAATCAATAAAAGGGAGTGTCTTGTCAGACTACCTTGCTGAGCAACCTGTTGAAGACTACCGACTGCTCAAGTTCGAATTTCCTGACAAAGATGTCATGTTTCTTTACCAAGTTAAAGAAGAACCTGGTCCAGAGGAGGGTCCCGAGCCTGGTTGCTGTTGGAAGTTGATGTTTGATGGAGAATCCAATAAGAAAGGCCAAGGAGTTGGTGCTGTTCTGGAAAATCCAACCGGAGGATACACCTCCATTACTGCAAGACTATGTTTCTCATGTACAAATAATATAGCTAAATACAAAGCCTGTATCCTGGGACTTGAAGCTGCCATTGACCTTCGCATCAAAATCCTAGAGGTGATCGGCGACTCCGCTTTAGTAATCTACCAGCTCAAAGGTGAATGGGAAACTCGAGATGACAAATTGATTCCCTACAAATACTACATTTTAAAAATTATCGAGTACTTTAACGAGATCACTTTCAAACATGTCCCGAGGGCTGAGAATCATATTGCATACGCTTTGGCCATGCTAGCATCGACGTGGAAGGTCCAGTTTGTCAACGAGGCCCCTTTGATCTGCATCGAAAGAAAGACCGTGCCAGCATACATTGCGATGAAAAAGGAAGAATCTAATGGAAGACCTTGGTTTTATGATATTAAGAACTTTTTTCCAGAAACAAGAGTATCCGACCGATGCCTCTAAAATTGATATACGAAGATTGGCATCCAAATTCTTCATCAGCAACGACGTTCTCTATAAAAGAAACCATGACTTGGTCTTGCTCCGATGTGTCAACAAGAGAGAGGCAGACCTGCTAATGACGGATGTTCGCAAAGGTACTTTCGTCACCCATGCAAGCGGCCATGTCATGGCGAAGAAAATCTTAAGGGCTGGTTATTACTGGTTAACTCTGGAGACTGACTGCATCCTATTTGCCCAAAAATGCCATAAACGCCAAATCTACGTAGACAAGGTACATGTGCCACCTCATCCCCTGAATGTGCTAACATCACCTTGGTCTTTCTCAATTTAGGGCATTGACATGATTCAGACAATCGAACCCAAAGCATCCAACGAGCATTGGTTCATCCTCGTCACCATTGACTAGTTCACCAAATGGGTAGAAGCTGCGTCCTATGCTAACATGACCAAGCAAGTGGTTGCCCGATTCATAAAAAAGGAGATCATCTGCCGTTACGGAATCCCCGATCAGATCATCACAAACAATGGGACAAATCTAAATAACAAAACGGTGAAAGAACCTTGTGACAGTTTTAAGATCAAACATCACAACTCCTCTCCTTACAGGCCCAAGATAAACGACGATATTGAAGTTGCGAATTGTCGCTACTCGAAAAATGCAACGACAGAGAGGCGGGAACGGAAAGACAGAAGAGTCGCCATCGAACTTTATTTATCCCATGGGGAAGGGGAAACATCGAGAAAACCCCTAAAGCGAAACAAATAAGATGGTCTCGCAACCAAGAGAAAGGGTTTAGAAGTCGGTTATGCAAAGGGAAGGTATTAGCACCCCTCACATCCATCGTACTCGATGGGAACCATTTGTTTGTCTATGCGTGAAGATATCTTCTAAAAGATTATTGCTATAAAGAGTGTTCCAAGGGATAAAAATAAAAGCTAGAAATAAGGAAAAGAGAGATAAAGGGGAAGAAGAGACTCGGTAGGACTTCGCGGTCCTAGGCCTATGTATTCTCAACAGATATGAGAAAGTCAGAGTCAACGTAGTTCAGGAAACTACGGGTGATGGGGGGAAGGTTGCTCGCCAAGACATCGCCACCTTATGCCTACATATTCTCATCTAGTATGAGAAATTGGAGCAAACGTAGTTCGGGTTACGGTTAATTGGTGTTTTTATGGATGATGCTAACGTACGCATTCTAGTAGTTAAGTTTATTGTAGCTCGCTTGTGGAGTCTTACGCATTACCTGTTTGCGGTAGAACGGACGTAACATATCCTTTTTGAAAAGATAGTTTTCGCCATCGAGACAAGATGTCACATTTGATTTGTGAGTTTACTTTTAAGGGTGAAATAGGTCCTCGTATAGTAACCCCTCGCGGGTATCAAGACCACACACTCTACAGTGAGTATCCTGACACTCGGAGAGGAAGAAGTCTGCACTCAATCCTCTCTTTTAATTCAATACAAAGTGAACTTTATCCTCTTATTAAAAATGTTTTGATCTTGAATGGTAAGCGCTTTACGACAGTGAACCCTAAAGGTTGTGTCAAGCACTCGGGATAGGAGAAGGCCTATGCCTAACCATTCCACGACCATTCAAGTTTTATTTAGAAAAAGAGTTTAAAAATGCACTTGGCACGAGACCAAGGTTTTTAAGGTTGTAAAAGATGAAAGGTGGTGAACATAGCATGGTAGGTTGATGGCGATGCGCGAAGCAATCGACTTACAAGGGTTGAAAACATACAAGGTTAGCGTGATGTGGTGGAAGAGAGGCGAAGCCCTAAGGTGATCCGATTTGAGATGAGTTTGAAAAATGACTTGACGTTGGATCAAGCCTCATTTATTCTTTATTTTGAAAACATGTTCTAGCCTAATTCATTTTTATCTTTCTTAATAAATAGCAAGCAAGCATGAAAAGAACTAAACTATTACACTGAACGGGAGAGGGGTACATATAAAATACAGGGGATTGCGAGAAATAAATGGTCTCATTGTCAGGTAGCCCAAGAGAAAGCCATGTGTGTGCGACAAAATGAGCATGAAATGGTTGCATAAATGCAAGGGGAAGCAAGTCAAACATCTCATATATATCATACAAAGATCATAGAGCAACATCTAGCACATGTATAGAGACAACAATGCAAGACTAGTTCAAGGTGCACACAATTGGAATATTCTAAACATGCTAAACTTGTAAAATACACCATAAATGGAAAAAAGGTCAAGTGATCATAAAACCAGAGCAAAAATTACCTCAAGGAAGTAGGTTATCATTTTCCAAAATGCCATGATATATAATCAACTTTAACTAGGTTAAAGGATCCATAGACTAGACATGTAGCTCAAACATAATGCTATAAGAGTAACCTTAAAGAGGTCATCAACTAAAACAGAAAAAACAGGTTAATAAAATCCCAAAAAATATGAAAATATAAGCTCAAAGACTTATCTAAGTGCATGAAAAACATGGGAAGAAAATAAGCTAAGGAGCATGTTCAAAACATATGATCAATGCAAACTAGGTTAAGAAATGGAAGATGATCGAGGGTTGCAATATGAAAAATGGTAAGTCACCTTAGGTAAATTCAACCAAGCTCCAGTTTGCATCATATAATACCTAACCAATGTCCTTACTATGGCTAAAAGATTAGCTTCAAATGTTGGGGAGAAGTCACTCAATTCCTCAACCTTTTAACAAAGGTATCAAAGGAAGTACTTCCTCAAGAGAAAATCAAATAAAATATAAAAATTAATTAAAAATAAAAATAAAAATAATGGAAATTATCTTAAGATCCTAAACAAATAGAAAAATATTTTTGTGTATTTTTAATAGTAAAGAAAAGTTAAAAAAGAAAAATAAAACAAAATACAAAGAAGTTAGTCCAAAGGAAAGAACAGTGGTATATTCAGCAAAATAACTAGCCCAGAATCAACATTGGGCTCAAAGTAGGGGTGCAGAAAGCAAGTAGGCCCAATGTATATTTATTAAAAATAAAATATAAAATAAAATAAATAGAAAAAAAAATAATGTGACAATGTAACAAACTATGTAACATTTATCAATTGGACCAAAAAAACTTAAGTGACTAAAAACAAAATAGGAATAAGACAAAAGACTTCATCTTCTCCACTCATGCCATGCAAAAATCAGACCACCACCTTTCCCCATGTTCAGCCCGCCGGATCAGTGGTATGGCCACCGTAGAGACTCGTCAGAACGGTGCCGGCCGCCGCCTCCGTTGGTGTAGGTCACCGGTGGCGATTTTCGAGACCACCTCCCCCTCCGTTTTTCGCATAGATTCCAAAAATGTGGTTAAAAATTTCTAAATAATCCTCTAAGGTCAATAAAAACAGCCATGAAAGTAGTGCACACAAATTTCCATTTCAACAAATCAAGACAACATGGGTACCATTTTCAAGGATTTTTTGTGTAGGTTTCAAATATGTGAATAACAACTAAAAACAACCATTAAAACTCCATGAACTCAAGAAACAAAGTAAGTGTTAAAAAATGAAACATCATATATCTATGCATAAACAGAACCTAAACATGATAGGATTTCATCACATGCTTTCTCATGCTTCTAAGAACCAAATGAACTTAAAATGATGCATAACAAAGATTGAAAAGATTCAAGTTGTTACATAGCCAAAAAGATCCGTTAGCACTTGTTTCTTGAGCAAAGCTTGAAGAAAAATGTCCCTTTACCTTCTAGATACCTCAAGGATGATGAATGGACCCAAATAACGAAGAAACTTTGTAGTAGAATCCAAAAACGAAAATGGATGTTCTTGAGAGAGAAAGAGATATTTTTTGTTTTAAAATTGTGAAAATGAAGTTTCTCCCTCCTGTTCAGGGTCTGTATAACATTTATATGATGGGTTGTCATGACTTTGTGGCCCAAACCAAAGAAATAAGGTTGTTTGAAAAATTGGCCATTTTGAGTGGGTGTGAGGTGGGATCCGAATTTGGCATGCATGAGGGTGTATTGAGTGATGATTTGTAGCATAAATGATACATGAGTAATGTGTGAATGTCCAGCACAAGAGAGCATTTGTTGAGCAAGTTTTTTGTGTGAGTTTTACAACTTTCCAAGTATGACAATTTGTTTCAAAATATGATGCATGAGTACATGGGTGTGTTGGTTCACTCTAGGCAAAGAAAGATGCTATTACGGTGGTAGAAAATGTGATAAATAGTGTTATGTTGCAAGACAAATATCTTTGTGCCAAAAAGGTCATCAACCTCATGCATGCAAAAAAAATCATGTTCATGCATGGAATTTGGTGAGATTAAAATTGGTGAGGAATGGTGCAAAAAGAAGAGATCTCAAACTTTTTTCTTTGAAGACTTGAATGATGGGGAATATATCTTATGTTGAATGCTTATAAAGGTTTGAAATCAAGTGGAAAATGATCTTGAAATTATGTGTCCAAAAATACTTGAGAAAATCCTAAGTTAGAAATATACTTTACCAACTTCCAAACACCAACTTTGCAACATCTTAACTCGGGGAATTCTCATCCAATATCGAAATTCTTTACATTGAAAGAATGTTTTGAAGACACGTAACAACTTTGATGTTGGAAGAAAAATGAGATTGAACTTAGGTCCCCAAAAAAAGGCTTTGAGAATGAAAACATTTAAATGAATTTTCATACTTAGAACAAATTTTAAGTTATGAATCTTGAAATACACATTTTACCAACTTTCTTGATTTTAGGATTCTCCTTGATTCTATGATTCCACATAATTTCTTTTGACCGAACCTCATGATATCATGGAACATGACTTGAAAATCTCATAGATGGGCTTGAATTCTGAAGATTGACTTTTGAGAAGGCGACAATTGACTTAAGGCCAGATGAAACTCTAGGGCCATTTCCATTGATTGAAGATCTTGTGATGGCTTGTGATAACACATAATCCATGTAGAGGACCTCCAAGGTGTGTGTTGAGCTTTAGAACCATGTCCCGCCCAAATCTTCTTTGAATCAAAAATCCTAACCAGTTATCCATGAGATAAAAGGAGGAGAATTAATGCTTGTGCTCTTTATTCAAGTGATTGTGAGAATTGTCTTGATGATGAGGGAACCTTATGACTTGAGATCGCCACAAAGTTGAGCATGAAATCTTGGTTGAGCTTTGAAGAGGAAGCTCTTCTCATGGTTGTTGGATAAAATATCTCGATCTATGTCTAAGATTAATGCCATATGCAAATGCCAATGCAAGAATGATATGAAATGTAAGCCAAGATAGAGGAAAAGGATGGGCACATTTTGGGGTGCTATAGCTACCCCTATTCAAACAACTTGAACCTGAAGGGATGAAAAGCGACCATTTTCAAACTTTCAAGGTAAAAGGTGATTAAATACTAAAAGGACCCAGAAATTTTCAACCTGCGGAGATGCCAAGCAAAGATTGCCAGCCGAAGGTGGAATTGAAAATAATGGGTACCAACCAAAAGTTGGGATGACCGACACGGTAACTGATCAAGAAGATAACAATGGCTACTAACCAAAAGTTAGGATCACCAGAGAGTAATAACCAAAAGTTGTGTGAGAGAGAGGATACTAACCAAGAGTTAGGATCACCCAGACGCCGACTGAAGGTAAATACACGAACAATAAAGACTACCAAACAAAAGTTGAGATCGTCCAAAAGCTTACCAACCAAAAGTTGGAATGAAAGCTTCTAATTAAAAGTTATGATCACCGGAACACCGACTAAGGGCGAGCATACTGAAAGGAATACTACCAACCAAAAGTTGGGATAACGACTTTGCAATGGAGTACAATTTAGGACTACCAACCAAAAGTTGGGATAACATCCAAGCAAGAAGATGGCTACCAACCAAAAGTTGTAGTCACCGGGACGCCGACCGAAGGCGAACCTACCCAAAACAAGGCTTACCAACCAAAAGTTGGGATAATGACTCTGTGGGGAATAAAAGAAGATCCACCAACCATAATTCGGGACAAAAGCTACCAACCAAAAGTTAGGATCGCCAGAGAAAGGAGACTACCAACCAAAAGTTGGGATGACGACTCCGCAGGGGAACAAAAGAGGACTACCAACCAAAAGTCAAGACAACACCCACAAAGCGACGGATTACCAACCAAAAGTCGGAATAACGTCCACAAACAACAGACTACCAACCAAAAATCAAAATAACATCCACAAAACAACAGACTACCAACCAAAAGTCGAGATAACATCCACAAAACAACGGACTACCAACCAAAAGTCGGAATAACGTCCAGGATAGGCAGGAAGTAGAACCGACCGATTTACAACATGAAAAGAAAACTTCGCTGGGGAAAAAGAAACTTAAACAAGCAAACTCTGTTGGGGAGCAAAAGTAAGATGAAAACATGATTTTGTTGGGGTCAGGTACCACAAAGTCTCATGAATTATGCCGTTATCTGCTGGAGTGATGTCTGGCAACAAAAGTATCAAACCTGGCTTATGATTCACATGTATATATTTGAATATGACATAATTCTCCACACGAAATGAAAATGCTACGCGTTTGGGCGGATGCTATGCAAAAATGCAAACGCAGAGGAACACCACCAAGAAAAGGTGGCAAGCGAACTTGTTGAGGAATACGCCTCGAACGATCTTCTGGGATAGAACTCTTCTGGGGATAATTCCATTCTGCCGAGAATTAAGAATAACATTCATCGGGAAGTTGCCCCAAAGAACTTGCTTTGAAGAATACCAATAACCATTGGACCCTGCTACGGATGTCTACCATTTCTGATTTACTCGTTGAGGGAATCAACATTAATCTCTGCTTGGGGAGAGAAGTCAATAACATAGGTCCTGTCGAGGGAAAAATGTTGAGCTTACCCTGTTGCTGGGGAACAAACTCAACTTTACCTTGCTGGGTATATATGCTCATCCTTGCTAGTGAGACATTTCTGTCCTGAAAACAGTACTCGGTGGAGAAAAACCCGTCGGGAAAATGATCGGTCATCCTGCAAACGAGAACAAATAACGTGTCCTGTATGCAACAATGGCTATTTAGGTCACCAACCATGACATCGTTCAAGCAAGTCATTGTTTTAAATATGATTAGCAAAACCCCAAAGTTTTCATATGCAAATTTTATCAAAAATATCAGACGCCTTTTCGCAAACAAAACAGTAAAAACAAAAGCAAGAAATGGAAAGCTCGTTGTGGAAAATAATTCATTGATTAAAAGGGCCTGTAATTAGGCAGATTACAACGGATGCAACTCTTGGAAAGAGAAAATTGCGCAAGAAGTACAAATGACAAAGATATAAAAATGTCGGCAATGTGGAAACAGACAACCACCATGTGTTGATTCGACTATGACTCGCATGTCTTCGATGCTTCACCAATGCTCCGTCCTCTGAAAAGACTGAATTATTAACCCTTGACATCTCCAGGAATCCAACTGTGTTCACAAGTCAGATGCAGACCGTAGTCGTTTGATTTTAAATCCCTAACTTTTGCCTGAATCGCCCTTGTGGGTTTTCAATCCACCGGGATTCCCATTTTTGCCAAAGTCGCCTTTTCAAGTTTTCAACTTTGCGGGTTTATTCATTTATTTTATTTTATCCCTAATTTTTGCCCGAACCTATTGTTTCTAAGGTTCGTCGGGATGCACAATTTTTTCCTGGACTTTCTTTTTATGTCCAGCGGGTCTCTTTTTAAGCAAAGTATTTTTTGACTACGTCTTCATTCACAGGGGATGTAAAATCTTCTCCCTCCATGGTTGATAATAATAAGGCTCTTCCAGAGAAAACCTTTCTTACTACGTATGGACCTTCATAATTGGGAGTCCATTTGCCCCTGTGATCTGTTTGTGGAGGGAGGATCCTCTTCAGTACTAAGTCACCTACCTGGAAATTTCGAGGGCGCATTTTCTGATCAAATGCCTTCTTCATTCTGCTCTGATATAGTCGGCCATGAGCGATAGCTGCTAATCTCTTTTCATCAATCAGACTAAGTTGATTCAACCTAGCCTTTACCCACTCTTCTTCCTCAAGCTTCACATCAGACAATACCCTTAGAGAAGGAATCTCAACTTCTAATGGTAGACAACTTCCATACCATATACCAACGAGAAAGGTGTTGCCCCAGTAGATGTACGTACCGAAGTACGATAACCATGTAAAGCAAAGGGCAACATCTCATGCCAATCTTTGTAAGTCACGACCATTTTCTGCATGATCTTCTTGATATTCTTATTTGCCGCCTTAGCAACGCCATTCATCTTCGGACGATATGGAGAAGAGTTGTGGTGTTCAATTTTAAAATTCTGGCACAATTATTTCATCGTCTTTTTGTTTAAATTCTAACCATTGTCAGTAATGATTCATTTTGGCACTCCATATCGGCAGATGATGTCTTTCTTTATAAAGCGAGACACTACTTGTCTGGTCACGTTGGCGAAGGAAGCTGCCTCTACCCACTTGGTGAAATAATCAATTGCTACCAAGATAAAGCGATGCCCATTGAAGGCGGTCGGTTCAATCTTGCTAATCATGTCGATTCCCCATATTGCAAAGGGCCAAGAAGACGTCAATACATTCAGAGGACTCGGTGGTACATGCATTTTGTCAGCATAAATTTGACACTTATGGAATTTCCTGGCATACTTAAAACAGTCGGACTCCATGGTCATCCAGTAATACCCTGCTCTCAATAGTTTTCTGGACATCGCATGTCCTCTAGTATGAGTACCAAAAGAACCTTCGTGGACCTTTTCCATCAGCAAGCTTGCTTCATTCTCATCCATACAACGCAGCAATACCAGGTCGAAATTTCTTTTGTGTAACACATCATTCTTGTTCAGGTAAAAGTTACCCGAAAGCCTCCTCAGAGTCTTCTTGTCTCTACTTGATGCTCCATGCAGATACTCTTGAGTCTTGAGGAAATGCCTGATGTCGAAATACCAGGGCTTCTCATCTGGCGCTTCTTCTACCGCAAATATAAAAGCTGGCCTATCGAGGTGCATGATAGTGATCATTGGAGCTTCATTCCAGTAATTCACTTTATACATCGATGATAATGTTGCCAAAGCGTCCGCCATCTGATTTTCATCCCTCGGTACATGATGAAATTCGACCCTGTCGAAGAAAGGAAATAGTCTTCTTGCATAGTTCATATAAGGAACCATATTGGCTTGACGAGTTTCCCACTCTCCTTTGATTTGATTAACGACTAAGGCTGAATCACCATACACATCTAGATTCTTTATTCTCAAATCAATAGCTTCTTCAGACCCATGATGCATGCTTCAATTCAGCTTCGTTGTTGGTGCAGGCGAATGTTAATCGGGTGGTGAACAGTATGTGAGAACTGTGAGGAGTTGTAATGATTGCCCCAATTCCGTTTCCATATGAGTTAATAGCACCGCCAAAAACCAACTTCCATTGAGACCCAATTTCGGGACCCTCGTCTGGTAGAGGCTTGTCACAATCCTTCATCTTTAAAAACATTATATCTTTGTTCAGAAACTCAAACCTCATTGGCTGATAATCCTTAATCGGTTGTTCTGTGAGATATTCTGACAAAACACTCCCTTTAATGGCTTTTTTAGAAACATATTGGATGTCGTACTATGCAGAACCATCTGCCATCTAGCAATTCTCCCGGAAAGCGCTTGCTTTCCAAATACATATTTGATCGAATCCATCTTTAAAATCAACATGGTTGTATGGTTTAACATGTATTTCCTTAAGCGTTTGACTGCCCAAGCAAGTGCATAACATGTTTTCTCTAGCATCGAGTATCTTGACTAACACTCTGTAAACTTCTTACTCAAGTAGTAAATAGCGTGCTCTTTTCTGCCCGTCTCGTCGTGCTGACCGAGCACACAACCCATTGAATTCTCAAGAAACGTCAAATACATAATCAAAGGTCTCCCTACAACTGGAGGCGTCAATATCGGAGGTTCTTGCAAATACTCTTTTATCTTCTTGAAAGCCTTCTGACAATTTTCATTCCAAACTAACGCTTGATCTTTTCTCAACAACTTGAAAATAGGCTCACAAGTGGCTGTAAGATGAGATATGAATCTCACAATGTAATTCAGTCTCCCAAGAAAACCACAAACTTCTTTTTTTGTTCTCGGCTCAGGCATCTCTTGAATAGCTTTTATCTTTGCAGCATCGACCTCAATTCCTCTTTCACTGACAATAAAACCCAACAACTTTCTGGATCTCACCCCAAAGGATCATTTGTTAGGATTCAATCTCATCTTGAACTTCCTTAACCTTTCAAGCAACTTGAGAAGGTTGACCAAATGTCCTTCTTCTGTTTGTGACTTCGCAATCATGTCATCAACATATACTTCAATCTCATGATGAATCATATCATGAAAGAGAGTCACCATCGCCCGCTGATAAGTTTCCCCTACATTTTTCAATCCAAAAGGCATAACTTTGTATTAAAAAGTTCCCCACGGCGTGATAAAATTAGTTTTCTCCATGTCTTATAGGGCCATTTTGATTTGGTTGTACCCAGAGAAGCCATCTATGAAGGAAAACACAGAGTATTGAGCAGTTTTATCAACTAAAACATCAATGTGGGGGAGCGGGAAATCATCTTTTGGGCTCGCTCTATTTAGATCTCGATAATCGACACACATCTTGACCTTCCCATCTTTCTTAGGCACAGGAACAATATTAGCGACCCATGGAGGGTAATTAGTGACGACAAGAAAACCGACATCCAACTGCTTTTGGACCTCTTCCTTGATCTTGACTGTCATATCAGGCCTGATTCTTCTTAACTTTTGCTTCATAGGCGGACATTCTTCTCGAAGAGGTAGACGGTGCATGACTATGTTGGTATCCAACCCTGGCATATCTTCATACGACCAAGTGAAGACATCTCTATACTCACAGAGCATTTATACCAATCTTCTCTTGACATCGTGTTCCAATGCAGCCCCAACTCTGACTTCTTTCTTGTCATCTTCGGTGCCCAGATTGACGACTTCGACGTCCTCCTGATGAGGCAGAATAACTTTTTCTTCTTGTTTCAAAAGTCTGGCCAGCTCCTCAGGTAGGTCACAATCATTATCACTCTCTTCTTCAGCTTGATAAATAGGATTGTCGAAATCATATCGAGTCATAGCCAAATATGAATCGATGGTATCTGAGATGTGAAACCTACATGATTGATGTTTTATGCTTATTATGATATGCAAACAGACACAAACACATTGCCATTTTCTTGTTTTTGTTAAAAATATAAGAAAAGAAAAACAAGGATCAAAATATTTGAATGCAAAAAGAACGCCTTTCATTCATGATAAAAAAGTTTGAAGATAAACAATGGGGTCCTATAAGGAAAAGCCACTACGTCTTGGAAAGAACGTAGGACCAGACATAATAAAAAACAATGGAAATTACTCTTCTAAAGTGACTTGGATGATTTCCTCCACAGTCCAATTGCAAAGTTTCTGTCCGAGAACACGTGGACGAATCCAAGCATCCATATCGCAATCGCTATCCCCTTCCTCATCGTCAACAGCATTGATCCTATCGAAAATAACCCCACCGCTGGTGAACTGAACGGGTCCTCTGTACTTTGGAGCACTTTGAGAAGAAGATGGGCTATACCCCAGGCCAAACTTGTCTTGCTTGTTAGGAACATTGAGAACTTGGCCCCACTTCTGCGAAGAACCAGATTCTACAATAGCACGGGCCTCTTTAAACGAGGACATCGAAATCTCTGGAATTTTATCTTCAATATGAGGCCTCTCCTGAATCTGCACTGCTTCAAAAGCCTGACACAACGTCTCATGAATCTCACCATCCACTTCCACATACTTGAAAGATGATAGATGGATGATCATAATATCTTCCTCTCCACAGACTGTGACAATCTTCCCCTCCACCATATATTTCAGTTTCTGGTGCAAAGTCGAGGTGACTGCCCCAGCAAAGTGTATCCAAGGCCGGCCGAGTAAAAAACTATAATTTGGCTGGATGTCCATGATATAGAAGACTGCATCGAAGATCTCTGGACCCACTTGAGTTGGCAACGTGACTTCACCAAATACTGATCTCCTGGTCCCATCAAATTCCCTTACTATCAGATCGCTTGGAGTACAAATCAAACCCTGAGTGTCTAGCTTCATCAGCGCTTTCTTCGATAACCATTAAGTGATGATCCTGTATCAACTAGCACATGGGACAGAACAGCTCCCCTACACTCTATGTATATGTGTAGAGCATGGTTGTGGTTTCTCTGAGCAGGAATTAGATCTAAATCAGTAAAACCCAATCCATTACCAGCATTGACGTGAGCCACTAATCCTTTCAGTTGATTAACAAAAATCTCCTGTGGTACATAAGCCGTATTCAAAATTCTCAGCAGAGCATTTCTATGTGCCTCAGAGCATAACAACAATGATAGGATCAATATTTTAGAAGGTGTCTGATGCAAGTGATCTACGATCTTGTAATCACTTTTACGAATGAGCCTCATGAACTCTTCAGCATCTTTAGTCAAGGAATCCTTCTCCCCTTGTTGTTGACTGTCTCCTTCTACCATCGCTTTACCTTTACCTTTGTCGTTCCTTCCCACATTAGTCTCAGGTGGAGAGAACACTCTACCACTCCTAGTTATGCCTCCTGATCCAACAATATTGTCAACAGACGTACCTCCGAATGATGTTTCCACCAACTCTTGTTTGTGCCCATTGCAGAACACCTCTGCCCCATAGTTCCAAGCAATGGCCTTGGTTCTCTCATAGGGTACCGGTCCTGGTGTAGTAATGATAACAGGAGTTGGCCTCGGCGACGCTGAAATGTTGATTGTCCGGTATGGGATTGAAATCATTGTGATTTCATCATACTCATTATTGACTTCCTTCACGTCTTCTTCCCCCACCATTCTGTCAAATTGTAAACTGCCTTAATTGATCAAACTTTGAATATGATTTCTCAATGCAACACAGCCCTCTGGATGCTTACCATATTCCGCACAACCTTCAAAACAACCCGGATACACACCACCCTTTAGCAATCTGTCCTTCACATAGCTAAAAGGTGTCTTCAATTCCGCAACATTAGTTATCAAGTTTAACCTTTCTCCCTCGATAACAACATTAGTTCTGGCCACCCCATGGTTTGACATTGGATTTTGATTCACATTCGGGGTCTCATTCATGAAATTGATCGCTTTGGAGTCAAGCAAATCCTGCACTTTATGCTTAAAAGCTTTACAATTATCAATGTTATGACCCGGAGCATCGGAATGGAAATCACACCTAGCATTTGCGTCATAGCCTGGTGGAGGCGTGCTAGTAAGCGGCACCAAAGTCATCTTTTGTATAAGTTGCAACTGTAGCAGATGTTGCAATAACTGAGAGTAAGGCATGGGAGGCGTGTCGAACTGCATGTTGGCCATCCTTCCTCTATCTTGATAACAGCGAGGCGCAATAGTCGGTTGCTGAGGTACAACCGGAATAGCTATACTAGCAATTTATTGCTGATGCTGAGGTTGGTACTGACATTGATGTTGCACTCGGTCTTTGCTTCTGTAGGCTGATATGACATTCATGTCTCCTTCCCTTTTCTTCGAGTTCCCATATGTTTTCCTCATTCCTCCTGAGTGGACCCTTCTCCACTTTGTATCTTCCTTGTCTTTATTCCATTTTCCACTCTTTCCCCTGCCATGACTAAATCTGAAAAACTCCCAGACATGCACCTGATCAATTTCTCATAGTATGTTCCTGGCAAGGTTACCATGAACTTGTCAATTAATTCACATTCTACCATTGGGGGTTGAACTCTGGCCGCGAGCTCTCGCCACCTCTGGGCGTACTCCTTGAATCCCTCATTATTTCTTTGTGATAAATTCTGCAATTGTACCCTGTTAGGTGCCAAATCACTATTGTATTGGTAGTGACGCACAAAGGCTTCCCCAAATCCCTCCAACTCCTTATATGTGTCCCTTCCAGACCCATATACCATTCTAGAGAAGGACCCGAGAGTCTGTCTTGAAAAAAGTGCATTAAAAGTTTCTCGTCGTCCGAATAAGCTGACATCTTCCGAAAGTAAGCTCTAAGATGTACTCTAGGACAGGTCGTCCCTTTGTACTTGTTAAAATCTGGTACTTTAAATTTAGGGGGAATTTTGACCCCTGATACTAGTCCCAGATTCGACATATCGAGTCACAAAGAATTTTGGTTCTCGAGGCTTTTCGTTTTCTCTTCGAGCATCTTGAATCTCTTGTCGGCTTCTGTGGGGAGACCCATATCCAAGTCTCTCATCAAGAATACTTCGTCTTAATCATTTTTTTCCCAATGGGGACCTGCAGCTCCGTGTGCAGCACCTGCTATGTGAACTCCTCCTTGATGACCTCCGCCCGAAGGGTTAACTACAGTTGGAACAACGTTGGCCTGGGGAATGCTACTATCAACTAGAGGAGGAATAAAAGTAGTTAATCCATGCAAAACACCACTACCATCTACCCGCGCGATCAATGGTTGAACCAAAGTTCTCAATTATTCTTGCCCGTTGGCCACCCCTTGCATCATCTCCATGAATTGCGTCATCCTGTCTCTGAACTCTTGTAGCTATTTTTGTACTTGATCCATGACTCTCTTTCGATTAATTCTTGTGTTGTACGGATGTCGAGAAGTCAGCTTGCTCTACTGTGAAATGGCAAGCGGTGTGTAAGGTCGGGTTTCAGGGAATGCAAAAATGATGCGCAGGAAAATGCAATGTTCAAGAGACTTTCGAGACTCATGATTATCATCGGTATTAGAGAACTGCGGATGAATAGTAAAGTATTCACAATTGAGACCAAAGAGCAATTTTCATTAATTTTACGAGATAATCCAATACAAGTGATTGCTCAATAAGATGAATACAATAATTCATATAACAAGAGAAAGAACTGAATAACTAAAAAGCCTTCTTTCGAAGGCGCTCTTCGAGCTTCTTTGACTCAAACATGAATCTGCTAACCATCTGATCGTAGAGCTGGATGAAGTGATGGACTGAAGGAGGAACATTGTTCCCCTCTAAGTCTTGAATCACACTCTCCAACCTCCATGGGATATCACGAATCATGAGGTTACAATGCTCCACTAGATCATTATACTTAGCACGATACATGTCCATAGTCGGCTGATAATATCATAGAGAATCCACATGTGTATCCAATAGCTTGTAGAGCTGAGCTTCCTTTTTGAGCCACTGTGAACTATCCCTTTTCAGGGAATTGAAATGATCCTTCCATAGAGTGGTTGTTTCCTGAGCGGTTTCCAACTCTAAGTATTTATTGTTCCATATGCCAGGAGTGACATATGAAGCCCTTAACGCTTCTACCTTGAGTTGTCGATCATCTTCAGCTAAGGTCAAAGCATTTCTCAATTGTTCCTCGAGATTATCTATGCCAGCCTCAAGTTTCTCCCATGTTTACTTCTTTTCAACAGAAACTAGCTCAAAAAAACGCGACGCTCTTTCACAAGACTCTTTAGCTTCCTTCAAGCATTGTCGGAGAGTTTTCACTGATGCATCGGCCCCTTCAAAGCCACTCTGATACATGACCCTCAAATCCATCTCTAGCTTCAACTTTTTGCTGTTTTCAGTCACTTGGTCTTGCTCAATCTCCATCTTCCTCTTGTATTGGCCATTCTCCACACCTGCTTGGTGGATTTCAGCCTGAAGGTCTTGATTTTCTTTGGTCAACCTTTCTACCACTAGCTTCAGCTTTTCATACTCTTCCATAGATACGTGAGTGGGAGTAGGAGTTTTTTCTTGCATGGAGGGTTCTGGAGGGAATGGTAGCAACTTTTCAGCTGCTCTAGCTAACAACCATCTGTTGTATGGCTCTTTAGCCACATAGTTCTTCGCTTTCAGCTCCCTCCTTCGCTTTGTATGGATCTTGGTCCATGCTTTAGCAATTTTTCTGACGAATGCAGGATCTTCGGTTGTGGCGAGCAAAAAGAAGCTTTGAATTTTCTCTGCTTCGGGATCGTCTTCCATAGCATAGCCCAACTGGCGTAATGCCGTAACCGGGTTGTAGTTGATATAACCAGTTCTACTAATCAGAGGCACATTACCAAACTCTCTGCAGCTAAAAATGATCTCCACATCGTAGTATTCATGGGAATACCAAGCAATATCATTGGCTACCAAAGACATGATGCATCTAGACCATTTCAACTTCTCTTTATTTTCCACAAATGACCCTTCCTTTGGTAGATGGGAAGCATACCATTTGAACAATAAATGAGAGAAGCACTGGACCATTCTTTTCTTCTTCTCACTCCTTCAATGAATAGAGTGGTAAGCATCGGCAAGGAGGGTAGGAATGGGATTCTTCTGCATAAAGAGAGTGATGGAGGTGATATCTATGAAATTGTCTATGTTTGGGAAGAGAATAATCCCATAGATAATTAGAGCAACAATAACACCAAATCTTTCCCAATCTTCAATAGTCTTGTACTAGGTAGCTTTGTCGAGTAGAAAATTCAAAGGAAATCCCTGAGTACCTCCCTTATTGGCTAGACCAGACTCAACTTCTTCCTTGGTCATATGGAGAGCAAGAGCAATGGAAAAAGGCTTTGGTTCTTCTTCCAGAGCGGTGTAAAGGGGTTGATCCTTAATCTTGATATTTAACAAGTGAGAATATTCTTCAAGGGTAAGAGCCAACTGATGATTTTGGAAGGTAAAGCATTTGAGCGGTGCATCATAAAATTGAGCCATAGCGAACAAAGCCCAAGTGTCCACTCCAGAATAGAGAAGATCAAATAGTTTCCCATGCTTCCCTTGAAAGTTGATTTTTATCGTCTTCAGCACGTCAATCAAAAGATCTTGTATCAATTCCAACTTTGGTTCTCTGAACTTTAAGGAATTTGTGCTTCTTTTTCTTTGATCAGTCATTTTGTTCAGCAATACCTGAGATAATCACAGTCTCTTAAGTCCCTTGATATGTAATAATGCTATGCAATGCAATGCTTTATGAATGCATATGAAAACAGCAACACACGGATCAAGGTCACATGTCCTGCAAGGTAACGCAACGAGATATCCCTCACCTTAGGTGGGAAATCTAATGGTTTATAAGAGGGCATCCCAAAGGCTTTAAACAAAGTCCCCTGCACTAACCCTCGAAAGTTTTCCATCATAACGACGATTCTTAAGACGGTAATCCCTTCAAAGGATGAACACAGAGTTATGTTGTAGTAACCTTTGGAATTGGGTTCTAAAAAGGTCCTCAGAGTCACAAACTCCCAGGTCGAAAATAAAGACGCCATTACGACTACACGTAAGACATCATCATCCCAAAGGGGCCTCATCTGAGCGGTGGAATTCAAACCAACTCAACGAGTCCTAAGTCCCGCAAATCAGAAAGAATCCACATCCTAATCTTAGTGTATACTAGAAAGCTCGAGTATAAAGCTTTTATTCTCACAAACCATCCCTAATAAACCCAACAGGTAAAAGAAACACGGTATAATAAACAATAAAAGCAGATAAATCACAAGTGCGACAAACAAACTAGGTTTGGCTTACTAGGTATCTCCAGCAGAGTCGCCAGCTGTCGCTACTCGAAAAATGCAACGACGGAGAGGCGGGAACGAAAAGACAGAAGAGTCGCCATCGAACTTTATTTATCCCATGAGGGGAAGGGGAAACATTGAGAAACCCCTACAGCAAAACAGATAAGATGGTCTCGTAACCAAGAGAAAGGATTCGAAAGCCGGTTATGCGAAGGGAAGGTATTAGCACCCCTCGCATCCATCGTACACGATGGGAACCATTTGTTTGTCTATGCGTGAAGATATCTGCTAAAAGATTATTGCTATAAAGAGTGTTCCAAGGGATAAAGAGAAGGGCTAGAAACAGGGAAAAGAGAGCTAAAGGGGAAGAAGAGACTCGATAGGACTTTGTGGTCCTAGACCTACGTATTCTCAACAGATATGAGAAAGTCATAGTCAACGTAGTTCGAGAAACTACGGGTGATGGGGGGAAGGTTACTCGCCAAGACATCGCCGTCTTGTGCCTACATATCCTCATCTGGTATGAGAAATCAGAGCAAACGTAGTTCAGATTACGGTTAATTGGTGTTTTTGTGGATGATGCTAACATACACATTCTAGCAGTTAGGTGTATTGCAGCTCGCTTGTGGAGTCTTAGGCGTTACCTATTTGCGGTAGAATGAACGTAACATATCCTTTTTGAAAAGGTAGTCTTAGCCATCGAGACAAGATGTCACATTTGATTTGTAAGTTTATTTTTAAGGGTGAAATAGGTCCTCGCATAGTAACCCCTTGTGGGTAGTACCCAATTTTTTTATCTTAAAAGATTTATTATGAAGATGGTGTGGTGAATATAGTCACGTCTTTGTATTGAAAGACGAGAATCGAGATCACACACTCTACAGTGAGTATCCTGGCACTCGGAGAGGAAGAAGTCTGCAATCAATCCTCTCTTTTAATTCAATACAAAGAGAATATTATCCTCTTATTAAAAATGTTTTGATCTCGAACGGTAAGCGCTTTACGAAAGTGAACCCTAAAGGTAGTGTTAAGCACTCGCGATAGGAGAAGGCCTACCCTAACCATTCCACGACCATTCAAGTTTTATTTAGAAAAAGAGTTTAAAAATGCACTTGGCACGAGACCAAGGTTTTTAAGGTTGTAAAAGATGAAAGGTGGTGAACAGAGCATGGTAGGTTTATAGCGATGCGCGAAGCAATCGACTTACAATGGTTGAAAACATACAAGGTTAGCGTGATGTAATGGAAGATAGGCGAAAGCCTAAGGTGATCCGATTTGAGATGAGTTTGAAAAATGACTTGAAGTTGGATCAAGCCTCATTTATTCTTTATTTTGAAAATGTGTTCTAGCCTAATTAATTTTTATCTTTCTTAATAAATATCAAGCAAGCATAAAAATAACTAAACTATTACACTGAACGGGAGAGGGGTACATATAAAATACAGGAGATTGCGAGAAATAAATGATCTCATTGTCAGGTAGCCCAAGAGAAAGCCATGTGCGTGCGATGAAATGAGCATGAAATGGTCGCATAAATGCATGGGGAAGCAAGTCAAACATCTCATATATATCATACAAAGATCATAGAGCAACATCTAGCACATGTATAGAGACAACAATGCAAGACTAGTTCAAGGTGCACACAATTGGAACATTCTAAATATGCTAAACTTGTAAAATACACCATAAATGGAAAAAAAAGATTAAGTGATCATAAAACCAAAGCAAAAATTACCTCAAGGAAGTAGGTTATCATTTTCCAAAATTCCATGAGCTATAATCAACTTTAATTAGGTTAAAGGATCCATAGACTAGACATGTAGCTCAAACACAATGCAATAAGAGTAACCTTAAAGATGTCATAAACTAAAATATAAAAAAAAGGTTAATAAAATCCCAAAAAATATGAAAACATAAGTTCAAAGACTTATCTAAGCGCATGCAAAAGATGGGAAGAAAATAAGCTAAGGAGCATGTTCAAAACATATGATCAATGCAAACTAGGTTAAGAAATGGAAGATGATCGAGGGTTGTAATATGAAAAATGGTAAGTCACCTTAGGTAACTTCAACCAAGCTCCAGTTAGCATCATATGATCCCTAACCAATTTCCTTACTTTGGCTAAAAACTTAGCTTCAAATGTTGAGGAGAAGTCACTCAATTCCTCAACCTTTTAACAAAGGTATAAAAGGAAGTACTTCCTCAAGAGAAAATCAAATAAAATATCAAAATTAATTAAAAATAAAAATAAAAATAATGGAAATTATCTTAATATCCTAAAGAAATAGAAAAATATTTTTGTGTATTTTTAATAGTAAAGAAAAGTTAAAAAAGAAAAATAAAACAAAATGCAAAGAAGTTAGTCCAAAGGAAAGAACAGTGGTGTATTCAGCAAAATAACTAGCCCACAATCAACACTGGGCTCAAAGCAGGGGTGCAGAAAGCAAGTAGGCCCAATGTATATTTATTAAAAATAAAATAAAAAAGAAAATAAATAGAAAAAAAATAATGTGACGATATAACAAACTATGTAACATTTATCAATTGGATCAAAAAAACTTAAGTGACTAAAAACAAAATAGGAATAAGACAAAAGACTTCATCTTCTCCACTCATGCCATGCAAAAATCAGACCACCTCCTTCCCCCATGTTCAGCCTGCCGGATTGGTGGTGGAGCCACCGCGGAGACTCGCCAAAACGGCGCCAGCCGCCGCCTCCGGTGGTGTAGGTCGCTGGTGGCAATTTTCGAGACCACCTCCCCCCTTCGTTTTTCGCATAGATTCCAAAAATGTGGTTAAAAATTTCTAAATAATCCTCTAAGGTCAACAAAAACAGCCATGAAAGTAGTGCACATAAATTTCCACTTCAACAAATCAAGACAACATGGGTACCATTTTCAAGGATTTTTTGTGTAGGTTTCAAATATGTGAATAACAACTAAAAACAACCATTAAAACTCCATGAACTCAAGCAACAAAGTAAGTGTCAAAAAATGAAACATCATATATCTATGCATAAACAGAACCTAAACATGATAGGATTTCATCACATGCTTTCTCATGCTTCTAAGAACCAAATGAACTTAAAATGATGCATAACAAAGATTGAAAAGATTCAAGTTGTTACCTAGCCAAAAAGATCCGTATTCACTTGTTTCTTGAGAAAAGCTTGAATAAAAATGTCCCTTTACCTTCTAGATACCTCAAGGATGATGAATGGACCCAAATAAGGAAGAAACTTTGTAGTAGAATCCAAAAACGAAAATGGATGTTCTTGAGAGAGAGAAAGAGATAATTTTTGTTTTAAACTAGTGAAAATGAGGCTCCTCCCTCCTGTTTAGGGTTTGTATAACATTTATATGATGGGTTGTCATGACTTTGTGGCCCAAACCAAAGAAATAAGGTTGTTTGAAAAATTGGCCATTTTGAGTGGGTGTGAGGTGGGATCCGAATTTGGCATGCATGAGGGTGTATTGAGTGATGATTTGTAGCATAAATGGTACATGAGTAATGTGTGAATGTCCAACACAAGAGAGCATTTGGTGAGCAAGTGTTTTGTGTGAGTTTTGCAACTTTCCAAGTATGGCAATTTGTTTCAAAATATGGTGCATGAGTACATGGGTGTGTTGGTTCACTCTAGGCAAAGAAAGATGCTATTATGGTGGTAGAAAATGTGATAAATAGTGTTATGTTGCAAGACAAATCTCTTTGTGCCAAAAAGGTCATCAACCTCATGCATGCAAAAAAAATCATGTTCATGCATGGAATTTGGTGAGATTAAAATTGATGTGGAATGGTGCAAAAAGGAGAGATCTCAAACTTTTTTCTTTGAAGACTTGAATGATGGGGAATATATCTTATGTTGAGTGCTTATAAAGGTTTGAAATCAAGTGGAAAATGATCTTGAAATTATGTGTCCAAAAATACTTGAGAAAATCCTAAGTTAGAAATATACTTTACCAACTTCCAAACACCAACTTTGCAACATCTTAACTCGTGGAATTCTCATCCAATGTCGAAATTCTTCACATTGAAAGAAAGTTTTGAAGACACGTAACAACTTTGATGTTGGAAGAAAAATGAGATTGAACATAGGTCCCCAAAAAAAGGCTTTGAGAATGAAAGCATTTAAATGAATTTTCATACTTAGAACAAATTTTAAGTTATGAATCTTGAAATACACATTTTACCAACTTTCTTGATTTTAGGATTCTCCTTGATTCTATAATTCCACATAATTTCTTTTGACCGAACCTCATGATATCATGGAACATGACTTGAAAATCTCATAGATGGGCTTGAATTCTGAAGATTGACTTTTGAGAAGGCGATAATTGACTTAAGGCCAGATGAAACTCTAGGGCCATTTCCATTGACTGAAGCTCTTGTGATGGCTTGTGATGACACATAATCCATGTAGAGGACCCCCAAGGTGTGTGTTGAGCTTTAGAACCACGTCCCGCCCAAATCTTCTTTGAATCAAAAATCCTAATCAGTTATCCATGAGATAAGAGGAGGAGAATTAATGCTTGTGCTCTTTATTCAAGTGATTGTGAGAATTGTCTTGATGATGAAGGAACCTTATGACTTGAGATCGCCACAAAGTTGAGCATGAACTCTTGGTTGAGCTTTGAAGAGGAAGCTCTTCTCATGATTGTTGGATAAAATATCTCGGTCCCCTGTCTAAGATTAATACCATATGCAAATGCCAATGCAAGAATGATATGAAACGTAAGCTAAGATAGAGGAAAAGGATGGGAAAAATTTGGGGTGCTACACTAACAAAAAATTAAAAAGATTGTACAAAAGATGGTAATAACCTATAAGGATTGACATGAAATGCTACCTTTCGCTCTACACGGATACCGAACCTCCGTACGCACTTCAACAGGGGCAACCCCTTTCTCGTTGGTTTATGGGATGGACACAATACTCCTCGTCGAGGTCGAGATACCTTCGTTAAGGGTCTTGATGGAAGCCAAGCTCGAAGAAGCCAAATGGGTGAAAGAAAGATTTGATACTCTGAATCTCATCGATGAAAAAAGGATGACGACAATGTGTCACAGCCAGCTCTACTAAAAGAGAATGAAGAGGACCTTCGATAAAAGGGTCTAAGTCAAAGAATATAAGAAGGGTGTGTTGGTACTCTGGAAGATTCTACCAGTATATCGAGACGCGCACAGAAAGTGGATGCCGAACTATGATGGCCCATTCGTGGTGTAAACGGCCTTTTTTGGAGGTTCCCTGATCCTTACAAGGATGGACGGAGAACAACTCCCACATCCTATAAACTCAGATGCAGTAAGGAAATATTATGCCTAAAAAGAGCTCGCTGAGTCGAAAACCTGGAAAGGCGACTCAGGCAAAAATGAGCATCCCACTGGATCATAACCTACTAAGGAAATACAGGAAAAAATTAGAGATAAAAAGAACAAGAAAGCTCGTTGAGTCGAAAACTTGGAAAGGCGACTCAGGAAAAAATGAGTGTCTTGGTGAATCGAAAACCCGAAAAGGGTGATTCAGGAAAAAGTTAGAGGCAAAGGCATTTTACTGCATCAGGAGTTGTCACGACCGTAGAAAACTGTCAAAAGGGCTCACTTTTCGCTACTCTCATCAGAAGCAGCACACCAGGGCCGACTTTTAGCTAGATAGGACTGGATGATTATTAGATTTTTGTAACCCTTTCCCATATTGCCATTTTCTGTTCCAAATTGTAATTATTCCATGGGACTTTGCCTTTGCAAGTTTCCATCTTCAATAAAATCATATTTGAACCAATCTTTGTTTATGATATACTTTATTTGTTATGCAAACATCACTTATTCGTTAATAATGATTTTTGGAAATAAAATTTTTTTGAAACTAAAATTGTTTTAAAATTAACAAGCAAATCATAGCGCCGACTGTGACATGACAATGTGAAATTAAAAACTCCTCTCATGAGAGCAGATCGTTTGAAACCTGGATATCATCATTTTAGCAATACAAAGTTCTATAGAGATTTCATTCCCCACGCCGCCGCGCTATAAAGCCTGCCAGCTGTATTGAAGTCGTGACTTCTCCCCAGCAAGTTTGCAAGAATAGAGACCGCTTCCCCGGAAGAATCACCAGAGGCGTAATACCATTCTCCAACAATGGGACTTAGTGTATTCTATTTTGTTTCCACTGTGATAGATCGTTATTTATCTTTTTGTTTTCCTTCCCCTGCAGGGTCATTTCGGCATTGCATCAGCATCATGCCTTTAGCAAATGCATTTCCCAGCATACCTCGTGTTTTGAGTAGTTTTTGGATCTTTGCCTTTGTGATCTGTTTGGGAAGTTTTTCTTTGTCAAGAATCTGTCAGGTATTCCTTTCCCAGTGGTTATTGGATGTCGTTTTGAGATCCTTTGATCATTACCAAACTCCTTCGCTTCAGACCTGTTGTCACATGTTTACCCTTTGGTTGTTACCTTTAACGTTGTCAAGTCATCTGGAGTAAGTATTATTGTGATAAATTCTTATACCCCCAGGAAGTCTAGTTGTAACTAGCCATATCTGATACTGCTTATTGGGGTTTACCAAGATGTTAGTTGTTACTAAGACCACAGTCTGTCTTCGAGATCCGGTGATTACCTGATGTCTAACTCCAGTCGATGTTCCGTTAGTTAACCGGATCTACTGAGACATAATAGTCACTATGTTTTCAAGATCCAATTGTTATTGGCACCAGATATGGTAGTTACCTATCTCCCCATTAAAGTCCAGTAGTTACTAGAATCCTTATATATCCAATTGTTATTGGTCATTTAATTTGGTTGTCACCAATTTTTCCCAAAAGTCCAGTAGTTACTGGCATCTTTATAGATCCAATTGTTATTGGTATGTGGCTCGTTCATTACCGAATTCCCCAATTAAGTCCAATAGTTACTAGAATTGCTTGATAAATCCAATTGTTATGGGCACGTTAACTTTGGTTGTTACCCTCCTTCCCAGTAGAATTCCAGTAGTCACTAGCGTTGTTTAAATCCAATGGTTATTGGTATCACTGTTTGGTTGTCACCACGTCTATTCAGAAGTCTAGTCGTTACTAGCATCATTTAAAGCTTGTTGGTTATTGGGAATATTCACCTATCTTCTATATTAGGATGGTAAGGTGTTACCAATATCCCCGGTGAAGCTTAAGATGGTTGGTTGTAACCAATATCCGTAGATATCCCCAGGGGAGTCCCGGAGATCTGGTAGTTACTAGCATCCTCGGTGAATCTAGTTTTTTTTGCTTCCAGTTGTTTCCTGAAGATTCTATTCAAACTCTTCACTATAAGGTAATCCTCTGCTTTTTTGATTCAATCCCCAGGGAAGATCTTATTTCTCTCTGGATTCCCTAGGAAGTCTAGTCGTTACCAGCTCCCTATTATTTCTGCCTGACTGCTTGTCACCAGATTCCCCTGTGAAACCTAGTTGTAACTAGCAATAGGTCGGTCGGTGACCCCCATCTGATACTACTGATTGGTCATTACCAAGTCTTTAGTCGTTACTAATATTGCAGCTTATCCTTGGGATCCAGTGTATACCTGAATCTATCTCTCAGTCGGTGTTCCATTTGTTAATCAACTCGGCTGAAGACCAGTTGTTATTGGCATATTTTCTAAAACTCCAATCGTTATTGGTGTTGTCGATTTGGTTGTCACCATATCCCCTTGAAGTCTAGTTGTTACTAGCACTCCCCAGAAAACCCGGTGGTTACTAGCATTGTTTAAGAACCCAATTATTATTGGCATTTTTTTAATCCCACTTTGCTATGTTTTCCTGGATTATTGGTTGTCACTGATATCTCCCTAGTGAATCCCTGGGTATCCCCAACAGGTCTTGGAGATCTAGTAGTCCGACGAGTCTGGCCATGTTTCTAATCCTTTCTTGAAGATCTCGTTTGAAATCTTCGTCACAAGGAAGATCCCCTTTGGTTAGTTCCCCAACAAGGATCGTGTCTCTGGTCTCTTGTTTCCCCAGATAAAGTCCGAGTCTGTTGACTTTTGTCTCCCATGTGTGGCTTCTTACCCTTGTCTCCCTCGATGCATTTCCCCAGTGGAGATTTGGCTTTTTCCCCAGTGAAGATTTATCTTCCCCGGTGGAGCTTGTGTCCCCTGCGTGAAGGATCCTCTTGGAGTTCCATCATTAGTCACGTCTGAACTATTGATTGGTTTCACTTCGGATCTTTCCCTAATGTGTCTTCCTTCCCAGTGAGTAGTTACTCGTTGTTTCGTTTTTCTTTTTTTCTTTTGCTCGTGTGTTAGCATTTTCTTGCACTCCAGAATCATGAAGCATCATTCTTAGAATTCATGGCATTTCAGCATTTTTTCCTTTTGCATGCCATCGTATCTAAGGGAAAAAATTCGGTTTGCTATATTTAAATACCTTTCACCATTATTCTTTGGACATTTTCATCTCTCATTGCCATCTGGTAAAGATATTTAAATAGGGGCAACTGTCATACCTCAAAAATTTCCCCCCAGATTCCATCATCATTCTAGGAGCATCAACATTGATTATCTAACATTAACCTATTTCAAGTTTGTCTTTGTCAAGATGTAGATGAATTAGGGTTTCACACAATCAAGAAATCAGGGTTTCTAGGATTTGATCAGTCAAGGTTTTGGATTGATCCTCCACATAACAAGTCTCTATATCGTCAAGGATACCACATGTGATCAAGAATGAGTCCAATTTGAGGTTGTCACCAAGAGAATGGAAGCAGTGCAATGCAAGAACCCTAATCTGGGTTTCTTGTTGAAAAAGTCAACCATAGTTTGACTTTTGGTCTAGAAGGTTTTTCAATGAGGGAATAATGGTCCATAAGGTTCATATGACCTAATGAAGTCTACACAAAAATTTTCAAGTCCTCAGGGAACCCAGAACATCAACAGTCGATTCAGAGATTTTCAATTATTCGATTCGTCTATTAAAAAAGTCAATTCATTGACCAACATGGTTTTACCTTAAATTGAAGCCAATCTTATTTCCAACATCATTCCATATATAATTATGAATTTTGGTGAGGATTTAATCAGGAATTGATAGATAACTTGCAAATCAAGAAACAAGGGTAAAATCAAGAAACTAGGGTAAGTGAAAAAACCCTAATTTTTGGTCAAACTTCAAATGGTCATAACTTCCTAACTACACATCCAAATGGAGTGGTTCAAAGCTTGTTGGAAAGGTCTTAAGGAGCCTAACAAAAGTGTTCTACTAACCCATGAGAAAAATGAATGGATTTGGAGTTATGAATTCATCAAGTTGTGAAGGATTTTAAAAACTTAGAAATTTCAAGGTATTTTGACTTGTAAGTCAAGAATTCAACATTTTCACAAGGGGTTTTGACCTAGTTTCAAGTGGAATGAGTTCCTAACTCAAATATAAATATTGTAGTACCTAAATAGGGCTTTCTAAAAAGTTCAAGTGAGTTCCATAACTTCTCATGGTTAGGGATAACCAAAGCTCAGAAGTTGGCAAAAACTCACTGCTGCAAAACCAACTCAGCATGGACATCTTGATTCCAAAGCTTCCTAAATCAACTCTAATCAAGGATTAAGCCTCATTTCTGTTTTTAAAATTTCTAATGGAAGTGTTTAGCATCATCTCCCATGAATTTGGCACAAGATTTGAGGGAAATCATTGTTTAATGCAAGTTGCAATTGTGAACAGTGAAGAAAGAGAAAAATGGTGGCTACTCTTCTTCAAACCACTGACTATGGTGAAATCAGTCACTTCCTATCCCCTAAAGAATGATGAAAATGAACTATAGGACATGGAGAAGCTATTTTAGGGTAGCTTGAGGTCATAAATGCAAGATGACATTGGTTGGCACAAAGATTTCAAAGATACGTGGCCAAAGTTGGCATTTTACAACATTCTACCCATACCTCTTGCCCAAGACACTTGCCTATAAATTGAACCTCATTCTCACATTAAAATAACACCATTTCCTTGCTAGTAACCAGATATAACTCTCTCCTCCACTCAATTACCAAGTTTGTGAAAGTTGCCACGAAGTTTCCAAAACCTCCCAAAATCTGTTTTGCATTCTCACTTTTCTGCATTTTGAAGGGAATCCTTCAAAACATTTCATTTCCTTGAGTTCCAAGACCACTCACACCTCAAATTTGAAATATATAAGCTATCCATAATCAAATCACACTTTTGTAACAAGATTGGAGCAAGTTTGCTTTGGAAATCTTTAGATTTTTTTGGCGTTTTCCTCACTTTCAAGGCATTATGTCCACTAGCTTGCTTGGAGTTCACTTGGAGCATCTTCTTATCATCCTTGGAGAATTTGTAGACCATCTAGGACCTTGAGGGATCTTTGGTTTTCTTGCTTCCCAAGTTTGCAACACAAGGCTACAATAGGTAAGCCTTAAACTTACATTTTTCATGCCATCTTAAGTTTTAGCCATGATTTTGTATTGAAAATTACTTGGAAATGTTTTATGTATGTTATGTGTCATGTATGAACCATTTCTTGCAGCAAAATATGTAGTTTTTGAACTGTTAAACTCAGGTCACAAACTAGGCCCAACCTAGTCACTTTTTGCATTTTGATTCCAATCTGCCAAACCACACATGCATTTCTTGTTTTATTTTGTGCCAAACTCTATATATGATGTATATGTGATGTTTGTACACTTTTTTCATAAAGCACACCACTACACAATGTTGTTCACATGTTCTTGCCTTTGGTTGACACCAAACTTGCCCTACCAATGATGCAATCGGGTTTTCTTATGGGTTCATGGTATGGAAAATGGTACCATTGAATTCCTTGATCAAAAATACACAATTTACACTTTTGTTTCACCTCATTTGGTTAAGTTTTGACTGAGATCCATTCTTCTTGCAAATGGCCTAGGTTGCCTTACCTTGCCTTGACCTAGTTTTGCCCATTTTATGCATCAACTTCCCATGATCATAACTTGCTCATTTTTTTATGCTATTGATACCATTATTTTTGAAAACTACTCCTTAACATGTCTATTTTCATTGAGAGAAGAAAGAATTCAAGGATTGTTATCCTAGAAATACTTTGGTCCACTTGAATAGCATGTGTTTTTTAGGGTTTTTTTCATGGTGTTCTTGAACTTTTTCATCATGTAACTTGATTTTTCTTGTGAGAATTGTCTTGTGTGATTCATATATGCTTTTTAACATGTTTAAATGTTCAAAGTTGTTTGATTCATTTCCTTGCCATGTTCATGCTTGCTTTTGTGAATGCATACATGTAAAAATGGCCGGTTGAACTTCATCTGTGACCTATACCATGATTCTTGATGTTGTAACCTCTTGAATATGTTTATCATGTCTCATTATACTTTTTATGTATCTTGTTAGAACCATAACATGTTTAGAGTTTGTTTCTTGCCTTTGTGAATGCTTGAATGTAATTGGGATACCTTGAACTTCTTTGTGATTCATAACATGATTCTTGATGTTGTGACCTCTTGAATATGTTTTTCATGCCTCTTTATACTTGTTTATGTGTCTTATTAGAACCATAACATGCTAGGTTTTGGTTGTTGACTTGGTTGTTACCATGAAACTTTCTTACTTTTCCCCATGAAACCATGAACAAATACTTGAATTGTTGTAACATTTCTTGTGTTCTTGCTTGTTTGATTGTTATTAATACATGTTTAGTTGGTCTTATGTTATTGCATTTGACTTCATTTGATCCTTATAGCATGCTTGATTTAAGTTGTAACTTGTTTGCATCAATCTTGTTTGAATATGAACTTGTTGTTGTTCACATGTTCTTTGCTTGCATTGATGGTTGTTACCTCTATGTATTTATGTTGATCTTGACTGTTGTTCATGTTGTTACATGTGCTTTCTTATTTATTTAACTTTGTTAAGACTTCCCCGAGTGATGGAAATTGTTAGTTCTTATCCAGTTGCCTCATCTTCCTCCCATTCCAAAGGAAAGTTTCTCCATTGACTTCATGGTCATAGACAACTTTTTACCCTCCCTCTAACTTTGTTAAGTCATCTTGAACCCTAGCTTAGTTAATTTAGAACCTACTAGCCATTAGACTTTGCTTAAGTCTAAAAGACCCACCTTTACTAGGAGTATTCTTCAACTAGAACCCTAGGTTAGATTTTGTCAACTCCATGTAAGGATCATTGTCATGATTACTAACTCCCCTCCTGGATTTTGTCAAAGTCAATCCCCTTGAGTGTACAAGTTAAACCAACTCAACATGGACATCTTGATTCCAAAGCATACTAACTCCCCTCAAGCATTTTTATGTTTGTTCCCCTCTGAACCTTGATCATAATCACGTGTTCATCCATCCTCAGTAAGGTGAACTACGATTGATCTGATTCTATCCTAGTTAGGATACGTAGGCAGAAGATGCGATATGTTTACAATCAAACTTAGAAGCATCAACCCTAGGTATTTACCTCAAAACCCCAACCTTGATCCCAAACCATAGCAAGCAACTTAGCATACAAACATACAAAAGGTTCCTGTAGAGTACTACAGATGTTTAGGATGTGAAATACCTACCATAAGCATAACCAACCCCCGATCCCCGAATCTCTTAGCGTTGTTGTTACATCATGCAAAATATATTTCTTTCTTTAACCTTTCCTTTAGATAAATCAATATTCGGTTGTGAATTTAATAAATTAAGATTCAAGTTAATTAATAACTTGACATCACGATTCTCACTGCAACAATTATTCTTTATGATAAGGCGAGTATATATGAATCTGTATGTTTTTCTTTTGAGTTCTATTAACCTAGGTTAACCTGTATTGAGAGGACTTGTAGTCAAATAGGCGAGGTGAGTTTAGATCTGTTCAATAGGGCGAAAAATCATAGAGTTTGAAAAAGTAAAAAAAAAAGTTGAAAAGTCTGGAAAAGTCAAAATTCAGGTACGGTATAGAATTGAACCAAATATTAGAAAATGGCAGCTCGACGGTGGCTCAGAAACGGCTCGACGACGACTTGGAAACGGCTCAGTGGCTTTATACGTGAATCAGTTCGACGACTTTATACGCGGCTCAATGGAGGCCCAAAAACAGATTAATGGCTTGGCTCGTGGCTCAGTGGTAGCTCGACGGCTCAAACAAGGCTGATTTTGTTTAGATATTGTTTTCATCATAACTTGATTTGTGACTCCATTTGTGATGCAGTTTGACGTGTTTATAGTGTGAGTAAGTTTTTTAGTTACTTGATGTGGTGGGAGTGTTATGTGAATCAAGAGGGTTGAATTTGAGTAATCTGACATGTTTAGAGTCATGTTGGTGAGTATTGAGATAAAGCTAGAGTACACCTGTGAGCATTGTTGAGTTTGTATAATAATATGTTTACCCTATTGATGTGCATTTGTGAATAATTATATAATTATGTCACTACTACAAAATACACATTCGATAACATAATACAACAGTTATGCTTTCTACTGTTATAATATCGCAAACTGGATGCACCTGATATTACTTTTTTATTTTTTGAAAATTATTTAATCACAGTTGAGATAAACAATTGTGGTTATAAAGTAAGTGTTACAAGTTTCGAATCCTAGTAAATACATTTTTTTCCTTTTTACGTATTAAAAAAAGCGTGTGCCACTTAAGTTCATAAATAAGATCTAAATTTTTATTTTTTTGAAATTATTTAACCACGGGATTTCTTGATAACTGTGATGAAAAGTGATATTTTAGTATATAAGCAAGTACAACCTTTGTTCCTTCCCAAAAGAGAGAAACAATTATAATGATGATTACAATTTTTCTTCATTTCTCAAGACGGTCACAAGTCATTCAATAATATCAACCATTAGAAGTAATCATTGCACTATTACAGAAAACACATATCACAACGGTTGGAAAAGGGAGACCACCACGCTGGTCCAATCGTTGTGAGGTAAGATGTGATTGTATGTATGATGATTTCCACCATGGTCGTGCAACCGTGATTGTATCCATGTAGCGCGGTACCTACCACAACTGTTACTTTAACATTGTTGTGATATTATTAATACAACATATTTAACAATGATTGTTCTAAACAACCGTTATTAAATATGGACCTGATTTTATTATAAATTATGTGGAATACTTATTTCGCCAATGCTCACTAAACATATAACCTTCCAATTTGTACTAGAACATTATAATATGAAAAATTAAGTTATATTAGAAGAATAAGTTCACGTTTAATACTTAACAAGATTTCTTCAAGTCCTTATATGTATTTTGTTCTTTGACAGTAAAAACTTGGTTTAACGATCCTAGTTATTTAACCACCCATGTCTTCACCTCTAATTGTTTTTTTCAAAATATTATTTACTTTGCAAAGAAAATTAGAGGTTGAGAGAGGGGTAGTTGAAGATCTACGATCAATTAACCAAGTTCTAATCGTCAAAGAACAACATGCAGTTAACACTGTGAAGAATTCTTGTCAAGAATTGAACATGTACTTATTTTCTAATACAAGTTTATCTATCATATCATGATTTTCTAATACAATTTAGAAAGTTATATATTCGGTAAGGGATTGGAAAAACACTCAAACCACATAATATATAATAAACTTATCTTTTAAACAAACATTAACAATAACATTCATCAACAACAAACCATAAACAACAAAAATGATACAACAAACCTATCAAGTCATAAATTTCTTCAGAAACATACCATACATGTCCCATAAAGGCGTGTTGTCAATGAAATAAGGATGAAGATCAATTTAGACCAGCAAACTTGTGTATATTTTGAATGAATATCATTATGGATCTTTGACGCAAGTTTGTAAGGCTAAATCTAACTTCGTCCTATTTATTGAAAGAAGCATCCATACCTACAAGTCAAAACAAGAAAGAATTTCAAACATCATGAAACAAGCTATTGAAACTGATTTTGAAAAAAAAACTATAGAGAAAGCGAACCTGTAAATACCCATTGGCTAAGATTTGTTGTTATGGTTTCGCTTTGGGGTTTCCATATGAGAGAGAAGATTGAGAGAGTTGTTAGGATTTTATTTTGAGAGAGTGTGAAAGAGTTGTTAGGGTTTTGTTTTGAGAAAGACGGTTGTTATGTACTGAAGCAATATATAATTTTGCTTTTATATAAATAAAGTATCACCTTTCATCACGATTGGTAGTAAAAATTGTGGTGATATACAAGGTCAATAATATTTTTATCACGATAAATGGTTAATTGTAGGTGATGGGATTCGAACCATTTCACTCCGTGTACCTTTTCACCATGGTTGCTTCATTTGTCCTTTGTGACTTGTACTCTAGTAAATACAAAAAAAGCGCCCAAAAATAAACTTTTACCAAGGATAACACTATGGCCTTTGTAAGATAGGTGTTATGTAGGGTATATTTTGTAGTAGTGTTGCAAGCATTAAATTATCAGATGTTTCATCTTCAACCTCTTCTATAAATGCACACTTTCATATAATGAATTTCCACATCTTCAAACTATTCTTCTTAACTTCCTATAGCAACATGAGTTCTCCATCTAAGAAGGCTAAGAGAATTATCTCAACAAAAGTCATTCTTGAGAGTAAAACCATCACCACAGTACAACATCATTAGCAGTTAACTGAGGAGGTCCAGTCATCTGGGTCGACTGCTGTTAGGGATGCACTAAGGGTGACGAAGGCCAAGAAGAAGAAGAAGAAGAGAAAGGTGTAGAGGAAGATTGTTTATTATGACTGCGAGTCATGGATTGGGAAGATTCCTGTAGTGCTAGAGGATATTGCTCTGATCTGGAAAAAATTATCTAATGAAAAAATTTTGTTTTATGTACTCTTTCCTTATGTGCCTCTTTGTAGAACTTTATTATTGTTTTATGTACTCTTTCCTTATGATCAATGAAAAAACTCTCTCACCATTATTCTCCGGTATGTTATTATTGTTGTTGTTCTTATTGATTTGGTTCATTAACATTGTCCATTTTCCTATTACAAATAATGTGTGTCACTTAAGTTCATAAATAAATAAATAGATAAATAAATAATTGAAAATTATTTAACCATAGTTTTACTATTCAACCGTTGCAATAAGATCTATATTTCAATGCGGTTGCGTCATGGTTTCCATGTCAACCGTGATGAAAAGTGATATTTTTTAGTATATAAGTGAAAGTATCTGTCGTTCAGTACATAATAGACGTTTCTCTCAAAATAAAATCCTAACATATTTTAATCTTCTCTCTCGTAACATAACCCTAACATCTATGTCACTCTTTAAACATACTTCAACCTTCAGATTCGTCTTCACCAATCGCTACCCTGAGGTTCGTTCATAAAACTTTTGCTTTCGATTACGTTTGGGTTTCTTGTTAAAAATGGGTTCTCATTTTTCCATTTGGTGAATGTTCTCATTTTTTCAGATTCGTCTTCACCACCTTAGTAAAGTGCATACTTTGGCTATGATATATATGGTTTGTGTTGCTATGAAAAAAATACAAGATGTATGAAGCTATTGTGTAAACTTCATTCACCTTGTACTTCTTTTTTATAGCATCATAAACTAGATGAACTTCATAATTTGTTCCAGTTCACCGATTCATTTCAAAAAAGGTGTGTTCTTGAAATATTTTATTATATCTTGTGTTGTTGTATGTTGTTATTGATTATTATTCTCAGAACTTCATAATTTCTTGTTGTTATTGTTTATTATATCTTGCATTCTTGAACCTTATTTATTTTACTTTATTGTATGTTGTTGTGTTGTTCATAAATGTTGTTGTATGTTGTTGTTGTTGATTAATGTTTTTAGAACAAGAACAAAACATTACTAAGTCACAAGAAACAGGCTTCTTGTGATTTAGCAATGTTTTGTTCTTTAAATTCTTATGCAGGTTGCACAGTAGATGAAGTTAAGTTTATTATATGTTGTGTAGATTGTTTGTTTCACTAACCCTTCACTAAAAATATATTTCATTTAAATTGACATAGAAACTTATAGTCTGAAAATTAAGTTGTATTTGAAAACCAACTTATATCGATCAATGTTCTCCGAATTGCATCAGTCTCACCATTCATCTCACGTTGTTTAACATTTAGAATATGGTTCAATAACCTGATTCCTTCATTTCATCTATATCTTCTCTTATAGTTCAATTTGAAGAACAACAATTTATTGGCCAATAAATTGATGTTATTAAAATTAAACTAGAATAGAAGGAATCAATGCAATGAAGGACTTAGGTCATTGAACCACATTCTATATGTTAAAGAGCGTGAAATGAATGATGAGACACATGCAATTTGGAAAATAATGATTTGTTTAAGTTGGTTTTCAAGAATAATTTAATTTTCAATTTATATAATAAATTGTTGTTATTCAAATTAAACTATAAGAGAAGATATAGATGAAATAAAGGAATCAGGTTATTGAACCATATTCTAAATGTTAAACAACGTGAGACGAATGATGAGACACATGCAATTTGGAAAATAATGATTTGTTTAAGTTGGTTTTCAAGAATAATTTAATTTCCAGTTTATATATTTCTTCATCAATTTGAATGGTTGTATTTCTTTAGTGAGATGTATGAAAAAATAAGCAATCTACATATTATATAATAAACTTTGCGTACTTTCAACAACGGTTTTATATTTTAACCGTGATGAAATGTTATTTACATTCCAAATAAAATGTTGCATGTGAGTTTCAAACTGAGTACCTAAATGTATATATCACAACAGTTGATATAAGTAACAGTTGTGATAGGTAGCACGCGTCCTGCTTTATTATAACGGTCTTGCGACCATGGTGGAAAGTACCAGACATACAATCACCCCTTACCTCACAACGGTTGGCCATGCATTGTGGTATCACTTTCCAACCATTATGGTATGGCTTTTCTATATTAGTATGTATATTAAGTCGAACTATAATTATATATGTTGAGTTGAGTAGTTTATAGAGGAACTACACTAGTGGCCTTGTATTGGCGATATTTATGTTGAGATGTGTAGTTTAGAGGGAAACTACTATGGTGGACTTATATTAGAAATGATGTGGGTTCAAAGAGGAACCCATAATGATTGTTGCATTGTTATTCTTTATGGCATTTGATGCATTCATGTATATAGGAGATGGGTAGGACTTCAGTCCAATGAGGGTCTTATATTCACATAGGGAATCGTTGGTTCATATATGAACCATAGATGTTGGATCAATCAATAACATAACTCTAAAATGTAAAACCTTGGCACCACATGTATTTGGAGGAGAATTACATTGCATTACATACCTGCATTGTGATTGTTTATTGTCGTGAATCTAAAATAGGTGATTGATAAATAATGTTATTGAAACTATCCTTGTTGTATATACACCAATAACATTTGTGAATGTATTCTCACCCCTATTTGTTTGTTTATGTTGTTCATTATGTCGGTGTTGCAGATACTTAGGTGTCGTAACACGAAATTTGACCTCCCCTTTTTCTTTTACATAAGCATGTGCATTCGCATTGTCAGCATACACATTCACACTTTTTCTCTAAGATTCTTTATTGCAGGAACTCTCAGGCTTTTCGAGTCTGACTAATCACTTCCTCTCAAATATACCACATCATCAAAACAAGCAAAAAATAAAGGTTTCTATACCTATTCATCAGAGCAAGAGGTCGAAAATCAGAGCCATGACCATAATATCATTTTTTAGGCAAAATTGGGCAAGTTTTAGCCTGGTTAATCGACTAACAATTTGCTAGTGCAAATGGGTTAATCGATTAACCCTTGCAAAATTTGCAGAATCTACTGCATTTTCAGGACAACAACTTCCACTTCTCATTTTTTGGGTCTAAATGGTTCTAGCATTGTGTGAAACATTCTAGACAGCTCTAAACACTGCAAGACATTTCTAAACACTTCAAGAAATTTGCTCCAATACATTAATTTGGATTGAGACCACCATGTTGCTTCATTTCCAAGCATGTGAGCCCTTAGATTCAAGTTTGCATTGGGATGGTTACCGAGTCAACTACCTAACTAACTGAGTTAACCTCCAACTCAGTGAGTTGAGGCTAACTAACTCCAAGGCTAGTTCTAAGGCTACATCCAAAGCTCACTCCGAACCTAGCAACTCCGAAGCAAAACTCTATATAAGCAAATCATCACCATTCCACAAGGATCCTCAATCATTCTCCCAAATTCTCACACTTGATCACTCTCAATTCTCTCTGAATTTTCTGTAACTTCTACTCATAATCTTCTTCACTTTCATCCCAAACCACACTAGAGCTCAAAACCTCCATTAAAGAGTAACAACTTCTTCATTGGAAGTGATTTCTCTTGAGCTTAGCCATCACCATCTTGCTAATTCTTATTTCTTTCTTGGAGTTTTATTACATTTGGATTCATCTCAAGTGATTACTTCAAGCTTATTCTGTATAATTTCAAATTTTGGAGTTTTCATCGAAATTTGCTCGGTTTCGCTACAGTTCGATTGCAAATTCTGTTTTCTCTGGATTTCTTTTAGTAGCTTCATCATAATCTATTTGCAACAACATCCAAGGCAAATCTCAGCCTTGTAGGTTGGTTAATTCTCACTCTTTTCACTATTTTGATTGTTACTGTAACACCCCAAATTCTTGGAATATTTATTTAATTTATTTAAATTTGAATATTTGTATTTTTGGTGATTTTCGGTGGTTGGTGTGAATATTGCGAATTATGGAGTTTTGAGTTACTTATTTAAATAATAGTATATAATATGAATATATTTGGTATTATTCTTAATTTAAATAAATATAAGTTAATTTAAGGGTAAAGTGGACATTTGAGGAGGAGTTAGTGAGGGTGAAATTGGAAAGCCCATTTTAAAGGCCCAAAGTTAGGTTTAACAAAAAGGAATTTTGAGGGAATTAGGACTCATTCTTGTTAGACCGTGAAAAGGGAAGAAATATAGACCATAGCTCTGAGGAAGAGGATTGAGGTAAAGCTTCGCGAGGTTTTCAAGAATAAAGGAGAAAGGCTTAGAGTCGACAATTAAGGTATGGGGAGTATTGCCTTCATTGTTTTCAATATATGATTCAATGTATTTAAAGCTGATTTAAGGATTTAGGAGGTTTTTGAGTTTGAGGAAATTAGGCCTTTGTGCTCAAATCTGTTTTTGAGGTTGTTTAAGTATGGGGAGTATTATCTTCATTGTTTTCAATATATGATTCAATGTATTTAAAGCCGATTTAAGGGTTTAGGGATTTTGAGTATTGAATTGTTGTTGCCTTTCTGGTGAATTTAATGAGTTTGAGGGATTTGAACTGATGGCCTGATAGGTTTGAGGATCATTTGGGAGTAAAGGAGATTAAGCCTTCGTGGCCAAAATCTTTTGTTGAGGTTTTAACCGTATAGGGTAATTGATTATGAGAACTCTAATGAATGTGGGAAAATTGTAAGGATTTTATGGGAATTGGAGGCGTAAATACGATACAGGATTGGCCTAATAAGTCGTAAATTTTGTGCCTTTATCGCCGTAATACCTTAGGAATGATTTGGGGATGTTTTAGGGCATTGGGGAAGGAAATCATATAGACCTTTGGACTGACTTTGCTACTGTTGCATAGCAACGATTTGCTGTAATCGCGAGTTCGCACAACGAACAATCCTTCGCACAACAAACACTCGCCTAAGACTCATACGGAGAACTTGTGAGGGCAAAGCCTCATATATAGATGTTCATGTTTCGATGATGTCAAAACTCATCTCTATAGAAGAATATATGTTGGACGTTATCACCATATTGCATGTGCACGACTTGTGTCTCATATATGTTCAAATGCTCGTATAAAATATCACGGTTGTTGCATATAGATGTCATAAATGTGTGTCATATGAGTTTTAATTTGTTGGTGTCGTGTTCCATATCATAGATTTCATCAAGAGTGTCGAAAAATATGAAAATAGGCATTTTTGACAGTTTCGGAGCTTTGAGTCGACCAAAGACCTGTTCCGGTCGACTCATATTGCTAGTCACTTTTGTGTATTAGTCTCGGGTGGGCTCGCGTTGACCCACCGATCGACTCATACTGTAAGCATTTTAATCTGTCTAAAAATGAATGCTATGCGTCGACGCATGCAAGGCTCCGGTCGACGCATGGTCCTGTTTTCTGCACAGTTTTACATTCAGGTCAGCTCAGGTCGACCCCCTCTTCTGCATAGGTCGACCGTTCGCTGTTTTATTTCAAATTTATGTTATGTCAACTATCTTTGTGAAGTGGTTTTGTTTGTTATGTCAGTTATGTTTGGTATATAAGTCCAGTTGCCCTTTCACTTCACATACATTGAGAAAAACAAGAAAAGTGAAATAGGTGTCAATTTGGTTCTCATCATCTTCATTCTCTTCATAGCATACCACAACAATTACACATAATCATCTTTGTTGTACATTGTGCATTGTTAGAGGTGATAACATTCGAAGCCGAAGATTTGGTTATCCGGTTCGAGTTGAGGAATCGACAGGTTTTTCTTGAATAAAACCTCTAGGGTTTTGTCCTTCAAGATTCTATGAATTTGGGGTTTTTTGCATGATTCATCTCATCACATATTCAGTCGAGTGAAGGTAATCGAGGAGCTGGAGGTTCCGTTGATTTAGTAACGGTAAACGGAGGATTGTGAGTGGGAGTTTCAAGTTCGACACGCGGGTGATTGAAATCAGCTGGGCCAGATTTTGAAGACTGAAGGTTGTTCAAAGATAGTGCTGCAATCAGAGGTTTATTCACAGCTGTCAAAGTACTTAATTCGACTCAAATTAAGGGGCAAGAAGAAATAGGATCTACAACAACAATAATGTTCATTTATTCGATAGTTATTCGCTTCTTGTATAAACTTTCAATAACAGGTTATATCTATATATTAACAGGTATTAATTCTATTATTAGAATTGAGGGCAGACGTACCCCGAGCGAGGACGACGGGGGAACTGCCTCAATAAATCATTGTGTCTTTTGATTTACATTTATATTGCTTAATATCTGTGTTTTTAGTGTAAACGATTATATCAATCTAGGTCTGGTTTAAGTAGTGCTAAACTGATTTTGAACCTAGTACGATAATTGATTGTAAGAGGAAACTTGAGCAATTCACTCTCAAAACAGAACTCACTTGTAGTGCTCTGCACTCCAAGTGTTTGATAAATTGTCTAAACTAAAAGCCTTATGTGTTGTCTTTTCATAGTTTTAATATTTTTAAGGCATTGGAACTAGTCACACCATATAGTGAGCTGAATCAAATTGATAGTGTGATTAATGTAACGATTCTCATATCTCGTTATCGGATTCCATAAGCTTAACACATATCCGGTTTTCTAGTAACCATTCCTTTTAGACGTGTATAGTCCTCGGCCGCTTCCGCAGTTAAACAAATTTTAAAAACCATTTTTCTTGGTAGCGCCGACTCTTTTAAGCAAGCGATCAATTCAACCCCCTTCTAGATTTGCGCCATCGTCTAACAAGTGGTATCGGGAGCACCGATTCATTCCGTGCTTCAAGTATAACTTAGTAGAAAATGGCTAATGAACTTAAAGGGGCTTATAATAGAGCACCTGCTTTTAATGGAGAAAACTATAGTTATTGGAAAGACTGTATGCGTGTGCGTATAAATTTCATTGACAGGAAGGTGTGGAATGTTATTATTCTAAATGGTCCTATGGAAATAACCATGACCGATGAAAATAATATGATTGTGCCTAAGCCTGAAGCACAATGGAATGATGATGACAAGAAGAAGTGTAACTATGATTGGAAAGCCAAAAATATTCTGATCTCCTCTTTGGGAGTTGACGAATATTATAGGGTTTCTCATTGTTTAACTACAAAGGCTATGTGGGACTCATTGCAAGTTGCCCATGAGGGAACCAATGATGTTAAACTAACGAGAATCAATACATTAATGTAAGAGTTTGATCTCTTTCACATGGAGCAAGGGGAAACCATTGGTGACATGGAAAAAAGATTCACTCATCTCATCAATAGACTATACTCACTAGGTAGGCCAGTTGCCAATGATGTTGCTACTAACAAAGTCTTGAGATGTCTTAACAGGGAATGGCAACCAAAGGTAACCGCCATAAAAGAAGCTAACAGTCTCATGATTTTGGATCTCACAATATTGTTTGGAAAGCTGCAATAGCACGAACAAGTGCTTCTTAGTCTAGAGCAATATGAGAAAAAGGAAAAGAAGGAGAAAACAAACAATATTGAAAAGAAGTCTATCGCTCTCAAGACTTCTTACTCAAAGTCCCAAACAAAATAGCATAGTGATTACACCACGAATGATGATGAAGATGATGACAAGAGTGAGGATATGGGGCTGTTTGTGAAGCGATACAATCGCTATGTCAAAAAGAATGGTATCCAACATTCTGAGAAAAATCTTGTCAACTTTCGAAAACAATCAAGATACTCCAAAAATGACGACAATAAAGGAAGCAAAACAAAAAGGTCGTTTTATAACTGCGGAAAGACTGGAAACTACAAACCAGATTGTCCCTTGATGAAAAAGGACAAAGGGAAGGAAACAAGTCGGTCACATAAGAAGCAACCTAAGCCAAGGAGAGCGTATATCGCTTGGGAAAATGATAGCGATTCATCTGAGGATGAAAGCTCTAGTGACGAAGACGAATCTGTCAATCTTTGCCTTTCCGCTCATCAAAAGAATAAAAATAAAAAGGTACGACATGCGAAGTATGAAAATTCCTCTAAATTGTCTCATTTTGAATTGCAAACTACTTTTAATACTTTACATTATGAAGCAAAAGAAGCTTTTAAAAGGCTTGCCTCAAATAAACAAATATTTGCTCACCTAGAGCAAAAGATTCGTGATTCTGAAAAGAAACTAGAGGCATTAAAAGCTTCCATAGTGGAAAGTACACAAGTAGATTGTGAGAAAATAAGAAAGAGAGTTGTTAACTTCGGGTGTGATACTTGTTACATTTGGCAAAATGAAGTTAGAAATCTAAATGCCAAACTTAACAAGGCTCTAGAGCCCAAAATTACTTTTGCCATTAATAAAGCTCATTTTATAAAGAGTATGGTTAATCCATATCAAAAATACACATATGTTGTAAAAAATCATGATAGAAAAAATGATTCAAAAGTTAACTTTTCTTGTTTGTATTGTTGCAAGAAAGGTCACGCCATATCTAAATGTCGCTTTAGGAGATTTTTGGTTCCTAAAGGGGTTTATCAATGGTTTCCTAAATGCGACCATGTTTTCACTCACAACCTAGGACCCAATAAAAAACTGGGTACCTATTCTTGCTAATTGTGTTCATAGGTACAACATCTTAAGACTACCGAGAGAAGATGGATTCTCGACAGTGGCTGCTCAAGACATATGACAGGAGACATATCTCTCTTCATTGACTTTGTGGAAAAGAAGAAGGGATTTGTAACCTATGGAGACAACAACCGGGGTGTAATACTTGGAAAAGGTAGTGTAGGTAATCCCTCATCCACTACTATCTCTGATGTGTTGCTAGTCGAGGGCCTTAAACATAATCTCATTAGCATTAGTCAATTATGCAACAAAGGATACAAAGTATCGTTTTTAAAAGATTGTTGCCTAATCGAACATAATGATAAAATGAAGGATGTGTTTAATGGTCTAAGAGTAAACAATGTTTATATGCTAGATTTGAATGAAGTATCATTGACTAGCGATAAATGTCTCATGACAATGAGTGAGGACTCATTGTTATGGTATAGACGTTTAGCGCATGTCAATTTTGACTTGCTAAACAAGATAGTTTCAAAAGATCTAGTCATAGGCCTGCCCAAAATCAAGTTCGCCAAGGATCACCTATGTGATGCATGCCAAATGGGGAAGCAAACAAGGATCTCATTTAAACCTAAAAATATTGTTTCAACTACGAGACCTCTTGAACTTCTCCATATGGATCTATTTGGGCCATCTAGAATTAAAAGTCTAGGTGGTAACTATTATGGTTTTGTAATAGTCGATGTTTTTTCTAGATTTTGTTGGACTATCTTCTTGGCTAGCAAAAGTGATACATTCGCAGCCTTTGAAAAATTTGCTAAGCTTTCTCAAAACAAGTTAAACACAAACATCATATCAATTAGAAGTGATCATGGAGGTGAGTTTGAGAATTATCTGTTTGAGGAATATTGTGGTAGACACGGAATTGATCATAACTTCTCTGCTCCGTGTACCCTCAACAAAACGGGGTTGTGGAGTGCAAAAATTGAATTTTGGAAGAGTTAGGGAGAACTATGATCAACAAAAGTGCGTTACCTAAGTATTTCTGGGCTGACGCCATTAGTACGACATGTTATGTATTGAATAGGAGTGCTCATTCGCCCTATTCTAAACAAAACACCGTATAAACTTTTAAAAGGGCAAAAGCCAAATGTCTCTCACCTACATGTCTTTGGTTGTAAGTGTTTCGTGTTAAACAATGGAAAATAAAATTTAGGTAAATTTGATTCCAAGACCGACAAAGGTATTTTCCTCGGATACTCTCAGTCAAGTAAAGCTTATAGAATATACAACAAGAGATTACTTACTATCGAAGAGTCCATTCACGTAACATTTTACGAGTCTTATCTGAGAAATGTCGGAAAAGGTAGTTTTGTTCATGGTGCAGGTGTATCTTCGGAAGACATACTCAAAAGTGATGAGCCGGAAATTGATCAACCTGACCTAGCCAAAGTTGAGGAGGAAAAAGATGACCGTCATGAAGAAACTGAGGTAGTTCATCTGTCTGACAAAGATGATCTTCCTCCAGCTTGGAAGTCTTCCAAAGACCATCCCATCGACAATATCCTCGGTGATATCTCAAAGGGAGTAAGGACTCGATCAAAGCTAAGTAATTTTTGTTATCATTTGACTTTCATTTCTCAGGTAGAATCTAAAAACCCAAAAGAAGCTTTACTCGATGAACATTGGTTCTTATCAATGCAAGAGAAACTTAACCAGTTTAAGAGAAATGAGGCTTGGGACCTTGTCCCTCCTCCGCGAGGTCATCAAGTAATTGGCACCCAATGGGTGTTAGGAATAAACTGGACGAAAATGGAGTAATAAATCATAACAAGGCGCGTTTAGTCGCGCAAGGGTATAACCAAGAGGAAGGCATTGACTATGAGGAGACTTATGCGTCGATTGCCCGACTCGAGGCTATACACCTTTTACTTACCTTCGCTTGTGCGAAAAATTTTAAGCTATTTCAAATGAATGTGAAAAGTGTGTTCCTTAATGGCTATATAAATGAAGAAGTTTATGTTGCCCAACCTCCTGGATTTGAATCCCATGAGCATTCTGATCATGTATACAAATTAAAACGTGCCTTGTATGGATTCAAGCAAGCCCATAGGGCTTGGTATGATCGTCTAAGCAAGTTTCTCCTTGATCAAGGGTACTCAAGAGGAAAGGTTGACACAACCCTCTTCATTAAACGTCAAGGAAAACACTTAATTTTGGTGCAAATTTATGTTGATGATATCATTTTTGGGTCAACTAACATGAATCTTGTAAGGGAGTTTTCTAATCTAATGCAGGGAGAATTCGAGATGAGTATGATGGGAGAGCTAACATATTTTCTCGGATTACAAATCAAGCAACTTGAGGAGGGTACTTTTATGAGCCAGATGAAATATTGTCTTGAGCTTCTCAAGCGGTTTGACATGGCAAACTTCAAAGCTATCGATACACCAATGCCAACATGTGCGAATTTCAGTCGAGATGAAAGTGGTAAGGATGTAGAGGTGAAAAAGTATCGAGGTATGATCAGATCTCTCCTCTATCTTACTGCCTCTAGACCTGACATTATGTTTAGTGTTTGTATGTGCACTAGGTATCAATCCTCTCCTAAAGAATCTCATCTAAAAGCAGTTAAGCGCATACTTAGATACCTTTCGGGTACTCTAAAGTATGGGCTATGGTATTATAGGGAAACAATTGTTCCGTGGTTAGCTTCTCCGATTCTAATTTTGCGGGGTGCAAATTAGATAGGAAAAGTACAAGTGGCACGTGTCATTTATTTTCAAACTCTTTGGTAAGTTGGCATAGCAAAAAGCAGGTCTCTATGGCTTTGTCAACCGCCAAATCGGAATACGTCGCAGCCGGCAGTTGTTGCACTCAAGTCTTATGGCTCAAGCAAAAATTGCTCGACTTTAACCTCAAACTTGAGCGTATTCCAATCTTTTGTGATAACACGAGTGCCATCAATTTAACCAAGAATCATGTGCTACATTCACGCACCAAACATATCGAAATTCGACATTGCTTCCTTAGGGATCATGTGGAGAAAGGCGATGTGGTTTTTGAGCACGTTGATACTAAAAATCAACTAGCTGATATTTTTACAAAACCTCTTGCTACTGAGCCTTTCTTTCATATCCGATGAGAACTAGGTGTTCTTGATATTTCGGATCGTGTTTAGAAATATCTCTCGCACATTATATATATTTATGTCTATATGTACTTTGTTCATCTGATATCTAACAAATGAAGATGTTATAAGCCATATGTGTGTGCATCTCGCTACTTTTGGAGTTGAGGTAATATCCTTCCTTAACTAAGATCTCTCATAATCTTCATGTTCACAAAATAAAATGTATCAAACTATGTGTCATCTTTGTCGTATATATTGTACTTGTATGTATTTCACTCTGTTGTATGCTTAAAATATGTTTTAGCTTTGTATATATGTCTTAATGTATGCCAATATAGTAAAAAATATGAGTTTTGCTAGTTTTACCTGCATGAGTCGACCTATGCAGGGTAGTAGTCGACTCATAAATTGAACATGTTTTGTGCCTGAGTCATGGGTATGCACAGGTTGATCCTCCGGTCGACGTATACCCCTGCTATTTCAACCGTTTATTTTTCAACACAGTATGCACCGACGCATAGACCTTCCGGTCGACGCATCGTGCGAATTCTTTGAAATTTTTTTTTCTGAAACTGTTTATTTCTCATTTAATTACTTTGTTCATTCAAATTCATTTGCATTTAGACATTTTTCATTGTGACTTGAAACCTACATCAAGGCTATCATCCTCTTCCTCTCTTCCCAAAACCTAGTGTCTACTACAAAGGGGTAAAAGTCATCAACACCTCTCTATCTTTAAGAGCACTCTCCAACTTTGCTATCTTCATCACCCATTCCTCTTCTCCAACTTTGAAAGTAAACATATCCACCCGTAGAGTTACCGGCAAACAATCCACTAGAGCATCTTCATCCCATGCAGGTCCATCATCTGCAGCTCTTTCGGCAATGACTGTGTCACTTGTTCCACCAGAATTTGCTGAGATCTATGACAAAAACTTCAGTAAGCATTCTGTCGTAAAGCAGCATGCGTACTACCGGCTGTCTGTTGAGCGTATGCACATCCCACAAATAATCAACCTTCTTGATGCTCAAGGGTTTAATAATTTCTTGGAGTGCAACACAAAATACAATGAAGACCTGGTAAGGGTATTCTACACCGGTCTTCAAGGAAAATTTGAAGATTTTGAGTTCAAAACAAAATTCGGAACTACAAAGGTATGTGTTAACGACTCCGTTTGGAAAACATTGTTTAATATGTCTCATGTATCCGCTGAGCCTATTATTAAGGCCACGAACACTAAAATTGTCATTGGCTACGAGTTCAAAGAGGCTTTGAACTCAATGCTGAAGAAACCTTATGCATATGACATTGTGGCAAGTGATCTTTTTCCCAAAACTGTCACTACGGGAAAGTTGAAACCCATGGATCGAATTTTACAGTGGATTATGGCGCACATTTTACAGCCAAAGAAAGATGGATATCCGTGAGTTGATTAAGCTGAGGTACATTTGATCTACATTTTGAAGAAATAGATCAAAATCAGTTGGCCTTATTATATAGCAAGTCAGATTTATACACTCAGAGACTCGGGTAGAGGGACTGCTATCTCGTATGGTTCTTTCATTCAAGAAGTTCTCAACCATGCCAAAATCACAGTTCCAGGTATTCAGTATAAATCTATAACCTCTGATTAAGAGTTCTGCCAAAAGAATCTTACAATGATGGGATATATTTGGGATCCGACCGATCGTCGTTATAGGCTTATTGTCAAGGAAACTACCTATCGGCTGGAGGAGTCAGATGAGAGTGATGATCTGAATGAAGAGGCACAGGAAGAAGACCAAGATGAGCAAGCTGGCAGACAACTAATGGAGGTTGAAGACCAAGATGATGGAAGGTGGTTTGACCAACCTACTCCCTCGGATCATGCGAATGACCAAGGGTGGAGCGAATGGCAACATACTAGTTGGACATCGTTGGGCGACAATTATAGACCTCAACACCAGTTAGAGTAGCAAGAAACTCTGAATTGGAGCTATGAGCCACCACTATTCACGAATTCGCCACAACAAACCTCTGATGAACTCCTCGAGATGATAAGGACTATGCAACTGGAACATCGCTCCTTCATGACTGCTCAGGATGAGCGTATCTCGCAACTCCAAAGTCAATTTGAAACTCATACTGAAAATTTCAATGCATTTTCCTCCGGTTTCATGGGAAGGTTCGATGGTTTTATTGAAACAGCCGCCAATCAACACAGGGCTCTTGCCACCAGTTTTAATACCCTAAACAGAGCAGTCTTGGAGTTCACCGAAAGAGTCGATGCCCAATTACCTCTAGAGTATCCCTCTTGAGGGCGAGGCCACCACTTCAGGGGGAGGAGATATTGAAGTTACTGTGCATACTGCATCTTGCATCTCATAGTCTGTTTTAAATGTTGCTATGTATTATTGCACTTCTGTGTTGTTTTTAATTGTTACATTTAAATGTCATGGATTATGAACTTATGTGTGGTTAATGTTTTTAATAACCTAGAAATCTTCATTATTTTATCTGTACGTGGTTGTATTTATCATTTCATTCTGTTATATGTTCATTAACTACGTTATATGTGGATGTATGTTAATGTATAGCCTGTTGCGAGTGTTTTGAAATGTGTGTCTATTGTTATTTTTATACCATTCATTGACCAGTGTTTCTTTCTTTTTGATATTTTCAAAGGGGGAGAAAGTTTCAAGCATGTCAAGCATTGTAGTAGAACCAGAAAGACCAAAGGTGAAGACTTAGCATTAACATAAAAAGTGTGTAGGGATGAAGGCATCAAGCAAGGGGGAGGATAATGTCACATATCATACAATCAAGTTCTATATGTTTTTCCATCATCAAAAAGGGGGAGTATGTGAGGGCAAAGCCTCATATATAGATGTGCATGTTTCGATGATGTCAAAACTCAGCTCTATAGAAGAATACATGTTGGACGTTATCACCATGTTGCATGTGCGTGTCTTGTGTCTCATATATGTTCAAATGCTCGTATAAAATATCATGATTGTTGCATATAAATGTCATAAATGTGTGTCATAAGAGTTTGACTTTGTTAGTGTCGTGTGCCATATCATAGATTTTATCAAGAGTGTCGAAAAATATGAAAATAGGCATTTTTGACAGTTTCAGGGCTTTGAGTCGACCAAAGACCTGTTCCGGTCGACTCATATTGCTAGTCATTTTTGTGTATTAGTCTCGGGTGGGCTCGCGTCGAACCACCGATCGACTCATACTGTAAGCATTTTAATCTGTCTAAAAATGAATGCTATGCGTCAACGCATGCAAGGCTCCGGTCGACGCATGGTCTTGTTTTCTGCATAGTTTTACATTCGGGTCAGCTCAGGTCGACCCCCTCTTCTACATAGGTTGATCGTTCGCTGTTTTATGTCAAATTTATGTTATGTCAATTGTCTCTGTGAAGTGGTTTTGTTTGTTATGTCAATTATGTTTGGTATATAAGTTCAGTTGCCCTTTCACTTCACATACATTGAGAAAAACAAGAAAAGTGAAATAGGTGTCGATTTGGTTCTCATCATCTTCATTCTCTTCATAGCATATCACAACAATTACGCATAATCATCTTTGTTGTGCATTGTGCATTGTTAGAGGTGATAACGTTCGAAGCCAAAGATTTGGTTGTCCTCCAAAATTCTCTGAATTTGGGGGTTTTTGCACGATTTGTCTCATCACATATTCAACCGAGTGAAGGTAATCGAGGAGCTGGAGGTTCCGTCGATTTACTAACAGTAAACGGAGGATTGTGATTGGGAGTTTCGGGTTCGACATGCGGGTGATTGAAATCATTCGGGCCAGATTTTAAAGATTGAAGGTTGTTCAAAGATAGTGCCGCAATCGGAGGTTTATTCACAGCTGTCAAAGTACTTGATTCGACTCAAATTAAGGGGTAAGAAGAAATAAGATCTACAACAACAATAGCGTTCGTTTGTTTGATAGCTATTTGCTTCTTGTATAAACTTTCAACAACGAGTTATATCTATATATTAACAGGTCTCAATTCTATTATTAGAATTGAGGGCAGACGTACCCCGAGTGAGGACGACAGGGGAACTGCCTCAACAAATCATTGTGTCTTTTGCTTTACATTTATATTGCTTAATATCTGTGTTTTTAGTGCAAACGATTATATCAATCTAGGTCTAGTTTGAGTAGTGCTAAACTGATTTTGAACCTAGTACGATCATTGATTGTAAGAGGAAACTTGAGCAATTCACTCTCAAAACAGAACTCACTTGTAGTGCTTTGCACTCCAAGTGTTTGATAAATTTTTTGAACTAAAAGCCTTATGTGCTGTCTTTTCATAGTATTAATATTTTTAAGGCATTGGAACTAGTCACACCATATTGTGAGGTGAATCAAATTGATAGTGTGATTAACATAGTAATTCTCATATCTATTGGATTCCATAGGCTTAACGCATATCCAATTTTCTAGTAACCGTTCGTTTTAGACGTGTATAGTCCTTGGCCGCTTCCGCAATTAAACAAATTTTAAAAACCATTTTTCTTGGTAGCGCCGAATCTTTTAAGCAAGCGATATATTCAACCCCCCTTCTAGATCTACGCCATCCTCTAACAGAACTATCCAGTGAACGTAGCAGAGTTTCGTGAATTGTGTTCTTGTGCAGTGATGTCTTGATGCTTTAATGTTGTGATTTTCTTGATGAACTACCTTGAGTATGACTGTGATTTATATGTAATTAATACATGATTGTATGATGATTCATATGAGTAATGATGATGAGTTATAATGTTGATTCCATGAGTTTTTGAAAATAAATAGTTTTCACCATCAAGGCAAGATGAGTTAGGCGTTACTTGTTTGCGATAGAACGGACGTAACATGTCCTTTTGGAAAAGAAATAGTTTTCTCCATCAAGGCAAGATACCACATTCGATTTGTCGATAGTTGGTTTTAAGGGTGAAATAAGTCCTCGGATAGTAACCCCTTGCGGGTAGTAACCAATTCTTTATCTCAAAAGATTTATTGTGAAAATGGTGTGGCGAATATAGTCACGTCTTCATATTGAAAGACGAGTATCGAGACCACACACTCTAAAGTGAGTATCCTAATACTCGGAGAGGAAGAAGTCTTTACTTAATCCTCTCTCTTTAGTTCAATACAAACAGAACCTTATTCTCTTATTAAAGATATTTTGATTTTTGAATGGTAAGTACTTTATGACAGTGAACCCTAAAGGTAATGTCAAGCACTCGGGATAGGACAAGGCCTTCTCCTAACCACTCCACAACCATCCAAGTTTATTAGGAAAAGAGTTTGAAAATGCACTTGGTACAAGACCAAGGTTTTTAGACTCAAGGAGACAAAAGAAATAGACAAAAGGTTTTGAAAATAATATGGGTGGTGAATAGATAAAGGTAGATAAAGGTAGGTTGATGACGATGCGTGAAGCAATCGACTTACAAAGGTGGAAACCATACAAGGTTAGTGTGGGATTTTGAAAGTGATAAGTGAGGTGAGAAATGAGGGGAGGTGGATCCCTAAGATGCAAACCAAGTTAAATAAGTTTGAAAATGACTTGACATTGGATCAAGCCTTATTTTTCCTTATTTTGAAAAGGTGTTCTATCCTAGTTCATTTTAACTTTCTTAACAAGCAAGGAAGCACAAATAAGAAACCAAAATAACTATACTATTAAATTGTAATGGGTAGAGGGATACATTATGCCCACCAAGAAGGGAAATGAAATGTGAAGTATGAAGGAGGTATGTACAATGATGAACTAAAAGAGAAACATCAACAACAAGACAACAAGTCAAAAATAACAAGACAACAGGTCAAAACAACAAGATAATCAATGAATAGTCATGAGTGCAAAAACATGTAAGACATGAAGAAAATGATCAAGAAATGTAATATATGAGATGAAAACAACATGGGAAACAATCACATCAATCCATAATTCATCAAAGATTAACAAAGCAAGACATGAGAATAACATCCAAAACATGTATAAAACATAAGTCAAGTAAACTCACAATGAATAAAGGACCATGTGAAGTGTGTGTGAGACAATGTGGTTATAAAATTAGGGCACAAACACCTTGACCAACAATTTAAGAATATCACATGAAACATATAAAGATCAATAAGCTTCAACTAACACATGTAAAGAAATATCAAAGCAAGACTAGCTCAAAAGGTAGCTAAATGAAACACTCAAACAATACCAAACTTGTAAAATCAACCAAAAATAGAAAAAAAAAAAAGGTTCAAAGGTCATGAAACCAAACAAAAAAGGACCTCAAGGCATTATGTTATCATATTCCAAAGTTCCACAAGCTATGATCAACCTTAATTAGGTCAAGGGATTAATAAGCTAAGCACATGGCTCAAACATGAGGAATTATCAACAACCCTCAAAGAGGCTTCCACCAAAAATATCAAGACACTCAAATAAAATCCCAAAAAATTAAGAAATCATAATTTCAAAAACATATTTAAACACTTTAAAAAGATGGGAAGAATATAGGCTAAGGAAAATGCTCAAAACGGTTGAATCATGCAAGATATGCATCAAATCGGGAGTGAATTGATGGTCTATAAGTGAGAAATGGCAAGTCACCTTAGGTAACTCAAACCAAGCCCCAAACAGAATCATATAACCCTCATTCAATGGTATTAATTTGGCTAAAAAATTAGCCTCAAATGATGAGTTTAAGTCACTCAAATCCTCAACCCTAATGCCACTGTATTAATGGAAGCACTCATCCAAATTAAATCCAACATAAACAGCAAATAAAAAAATAAAAAATAAATAAAATTGTGAAAATTAACATAAGATATTAAAGGATGAAAATTATATTTTTATGTAATTTTAAAATAAGTAGAAGTATTTAAAATAAAATAAAATGAAAGAGTGGAAATAAAAGAAAAATAAAAAGAAAGAAAATGAAAGGGGTGTATCAGCAATTTGAAAATGAACTGAGAGCTAGTTAAAACACATATGGGCCATAAAACAGGTGTGTGTGAAAAGAAAGCTAGGCCCATTTACCAACTAACCCAACAACCAGCCAAAAAAGCCAACATTCTAAATGAAACACAACTTTTTATTAATACACCTTAGCAAGTCAAAAGGTCACACGTGAAAGTCCATCAAGGCACATCAGCTTAAGACCTTGGTCTCAGATCCCGGAGCCCTAGATCCGATCGTCTTCTTCGACTACGGAGCTAGAGTTGCAGACCAAAAACCAACACCAAACAATACAAAATGGCTATCAAAATGAAGAGCTTCTCATGCTAATTTCAAATCTATAATCAAACATAATTTTAAAAGGCAAAAAACTGATGAATTGAAGCAAACAAAAATCAAGGTGTCAATTTGAACATGCTCAAACATGACCTAAACTAGTCCAAACAATGCCTACATCTCTGTAGGACTTCAGAGGAGCTCACAACATGCTTAATGATTATTTAGAAAGGGGGAAAATGAAACCAAAAGATTACCTTTGAGCAAGCTTTGAAATGGATTTTTCCACGTGCAAGCAAGCCTCCAAATCCCTCCTTTAATCTTCTAAAGCTCTCAGAAGAATGTCTTGAGCATGAAAAATGAATGAGGAGCCTTGTATAATGAGATTTGAAGAAAAAAATCTTTGAGGCAAGTGAGAGAGTTTTTGTTATGATTCTGAGCAAAAATGAAACCCCCCTTCTGTCCTCTAGGGTTTTTGCTTTATATATGATGTATTTGTGTGGTAAAATACTGAGTTACAATGGTAAAAGTTGGTGGTAAAGATTTGTATGGAATTTGAAAAAATAATGGAGTGAGTGTGATCATGTGGTATGGGTAGCATGACTCATGGTGATTTGAGTGGTTCATGTGGTCTTTTTTTTGGGTGGCTGCAGACCAATAAGAGAGTAATGGAGCAGTCATTGTGTTTTTTCTCTTGTTATTTCCAAATGAAGCAAAACTTGCTCATGAAGCATGTACAAGGTACATGAATTGTTTGTGTATTTGAGGCAAAGTTTGTGGCATGAGTAGAGTGTGTTATGCATCTGATTTTGAGACACAAAGGTTGTTGCCTCCTTGTTTCATGTTTGTGCACCAAATTGTGAGGCATCATGCACGAAAATCATGTCCATATGCTTGACTTTGAACCAACATAGCTCCATGAGTAATGGTCCAATCCATGATATCTTTAGCTTGAGAGAAAGTTAGAAGTATGGTGAGCAAGTTTGATGTTCAAAGAATTTTGAAATGAATCTTGGAAGGATGAGAAATTTGGAATTAAAAATGTGTCCAAAATCTGTCCCAAGGTAACTTAGAAAAATTCTAAGTTATGAAACTTTTGTAAACTTTGAGACCTTGACTTTGAAAGCACATAACTTGAAGAGTTTTGATCCAATAGGAGAGTTATTGTAATGGATGGAAAGCTTGAATAATGATCCTCAACTTTCATGTTGGAGGGAGAAGACAAACCCAGTCACTTGGGGATGGACGCGACCAAAGTGAACAAACAAACAAACACAAAAATGCAAAATGCACAGATGCCATGTATATCTATATGAATGAATGTATGTCATGTTATGCTTATGCTGACAACACAAACGAGAAGAAGTAAACTGGAGATAAAATAAACATCTCGACATGGATACTCGGCCAATATTCACAATGTAGAACATCACTGGGGTGAATGGAAAGACACACATAGAATCACAGTCTTGCTTCAAGACCTCAAACTTCTCTGGGGAAAAGAGAGCACTCCACTTGGGGAATTTTATCATGACTTCACTTAAGGGATTGTCAAGATGAATCTCGCTGCTTTGTTGGGATGAGAAAGATTCACTGGCAACGGACAATCTCATGATTAGAGAGACTTTATGGGGATGCTAGAGATAAGGCCTTACAAGGGATAAAATAAATATCCACTTCATTAGGGGAACTCAGATCAAAGTCGTAGCTGCAGATATCAGAGTTGAGACTCTATAAGGATGAAATAAACATCCATTTTGCTGGGAAAGATTGAAGTTGTAAGAAATCCACTGAGGAGTGAGATGACATCCACTTCACTAGGAAGGTTAAAACTAAGGAAATTCACTGGGACTTCTTAGGTTACCAACTGGGGAATTCTTGCATCAATTCTACCATAATTTCTTGAAGTAGAGATTCATCGAGAAATTGTCATGACCACCTGAAGTAGAGACTTACTGGGGACATGAGTGAAGAATATTGTGAGAACAAAGTAGTTCTGCATTGATGAACTGCGAGGTGGTCGCCATTTCGAACAACAGTTGCTATGAATGGATAAAATAATCTTCAATTCTCAAATGCCCCATATCACATGGTTTATAAGTCATCTTAAGAGGATTTTACAAAAAACTTGGCATCCAAAATTTTCCAATGTCTTCAAACTCTCTGAGAGATTTATCGAATTTCGATGTGGCTGCCCCAGATTGACTGTATTCTGTATAGCTGAAACTTCAAACTTTCCCCCCTTAGGGATGGTTAGTTTGTGAAAGCAACAACTGAGAAACAAACTTGCCTCTAGTCAGCAGAGTCTTCAGGCAACATGCCCCTGGATATGACCATCTTTCGTAATGATTCACTCATCATAGTTCCAAGTCTCAAAAGATTAAGCTCATCATTGTTGTTTGTATGCAAGCTTCTATAATATCGAGCAATGTTAGCATACAAAAAAAAATGTAAATTCTGAAACTTCTAATGCAACACACATGTTAGTCTTGAAGTTTTTTTTTTATTAAAAATATATCGCAATAACTTGTTATCGAATCACTAATTAGAATATAATAATTGATTTATAAAGCCAACACAAATTAGAGCATATCTCATAGGAGTCAGGAAACGTCATCTCATTGAGTATGCTTTTAAAATAAACCTTGCTTCAATTAGGTCTTTTAAGGTTTGTATCGTGGCTTGGTTCACGGTTTGAGAAACAAAAGATATAAGGCTTAAAGTTTATTTGTACCACCCCCTCTTCGTGATGTTCTTCAGTCCTACATTCAGTTAATCTGACACGAGCACCCATCTCTCAAGGAGAGTTTTTTTATGTGGTTGAGAAAACACTGAGGCTTTGGACATGGCAGTCACTCACCTATTTCCTTTTGGTGTTTGATCACACGAATTTGTTATTTATTGAGGATTTTTGTGTAATCCTTTGCTTTGGTTTTTTCACATTTCATTCTCTAAATTTTTCTTGGACTGAGTCTTTTAGATTTGACTTTTAAGTCCGACGGGATGTCTCAATTTTTCCTAAGTCTCCTTCACAGGTTTTATCTTAGCGGGTTTTTTTTTTTTTTTTTTTTTTCACTTTTCACTTTTTTTTTGTGATTTATGAACAAGTCGTGTGACTTTAAGTCATTTTGAACTTTTTGAAAGGATTGTGACCGCCTCATTCTTTAGATAGTCGAGGGATAATCATTGTGAGTTTGACTTCCAACCTCTTGAATAGGTAAAATGGATTCTCGAGTGTTCATTCCTCCCTTTTTCAAAAGTTTGGGCGCTCGATCAGCTTAACTGAAAACTACCCTGCCCCAGGTTAAAATTGAGGTTTTTTCATTTGAAAAAGAACTTCTACTTTAAGGCTCAAAGGGGTTAGCAAGGTATTATCTTCCTTATATCTCCAGTGTTTGGGGATTTGAAGCAATTCCTTACATCACCAACATGGTTTTGTTCAAAAGCATACAACAAGAGATCTTGCGTTTTCATTTTCGTCATCCTCCTCCCAATTCTCTACCAAAGCGAGAGATTGGGTAAATTTGGCATTATAAAACATAAAAAAAAACATTTTATGAGTGAATACGAATGTATTTATTCAAGACAAACATATTCATTGCATTAATCATTCAAAACAAACAAGTTTTTACATACGAATCATGCTTTTACAATCAAAGAAATAACAAATAGATGTAAGCAAATAAACAAACATCCTGATGAGCTCTGCTCTTGATTTCACCGGCTTGAGAAGAACTTTCTTGAGTCTTCATACCCTTAAGCATAAAGGTGTTCCCTTTACAACTAGGCTTCCTCCTTTGAAGGTCAGCACCTCCTCGCCGATCATCTCTTGGACTTTTCCTTGGAAAACCTTGCACTCTTCAATCGAATGCCCCTATGTTCCATCATGAAATTCACAACTATTATCTGGATTGAACCAAAGAGGACGAGATTTCATGTATCTAGGTTTTCCAGGTGTGATTACCAAATTTCGGGCAAAACAAAACCATAATTGACTGTGTGTCATTGGGGTTGGATCAATCTTCCTCTGAGCACGACTCTGATGTGTTCTCTGGCGAAACTATGGTTGACAATTCGGAATTACTGTTGCAAGTAATCACCACTGGCTCCGGCATATTAAAATGCTGAATTATGACATTCATCATTTCTCTAGTGATATGAAGAAGTTTCTGATCCAACATATCCTGGAGACCCATTTTCTCAACAGAACATCCATGAGGAGTCACAGGAATGGGCATTTGACATGGTTTCATAGATCACCGTCCTTTGAAGCGGAGTCTGAGAAATATGAGGAGAAATTTGATTTTGGAGTAGCAACGAGAGTTTCAACCAAAGCAAGGAGTGTCTCCATACCAATCCTCAGAGTAGTCACTTCCTTACGGAGTTCATGGTTTTCCGGCTCAATGTTCTTCATCCTCTTTCATTGATTGGCCTGAGTATCACACTGATGAATTAGCTTGTCTCCTTCGAGGAAGAAGCAAGAGAGGGAACCTGGGATGCAAAGAATGCAATGCTAATGACGAATGCAAATGCACCAATGCAGATGAGTTTCAAGGAACTCAAAAGTTATGCTCGCAAACACCATAACGTGGACAACACTTTTGATAACTGAAGATCTCATTTTATTGAAAATAGAGTATAATTTCAAAAAGCTTTAAATTCCATGAAACTTTTATGAACATGATGTTTATGAGTATATGTATGCTCAAATACAGGCAAGCACAAAGATACATAAAGATATACATAATCAAACAAACAGAAAACCTAGGTTTGTAAGTAACGAGCATGGAGTAAAGGGTATACCTATCCCCAAATGGTGTGGACTAAGGGTTGAATGTACCTGTAGAACAAAGGTTCTAAAAAAAGGTTCCCAAAGTCATTAGTCCATCTTTCGAATATTATCAATTTCCCAAATACTCGATAGTTAATAATATTCTCAAGAGAACCTCTTTTGAGTGTAGCATCACATATCAACTATTTTGAGAACCTCGTTTTATTGTGCTATTGTTGTTTGCTAAGGGTAAGAGACCTAAGGTGTTATTTCTAAGTATAATCGCCAAGAAATCGCATCTTGTGCCTACGTATCCTGACGGGAATGGAATCAGAGTATTCGTAGTTCCCCTAAAAGGATTAAGGAACTCTTAATTGTGGTCAAGGTTCCAAGTGGAAAGAGGGTTTGTTGATTGATTCTAGGAGAAGAGACGAGTCATCATCTTAGGGAAAATACTCGACTTAAACCACCACAAACGTATGGAAGACGGTCTTTGCATCATATTGAAAGAAGGGCTTCAACTCGGATTAGATCGACGAGTATGCCACGTACCTCTCTTAAGCAGAAAAGATCCTACATCTTTCTCGACTATATTATGGGGTAGGAGAATCATATCTCAACTACATAGATGAATCATGTCTAATTCTCTTATGAGAAAATATGTTTTAATTGTAAGTTGTCTAAGTTGAAATCTTAAGGGAATCTTATCTTAAGAAAGGGGCATAACCTAGAGTAATCAGTCTAAAGTCAATAATCAAAGTATATACAACCTAAGGTAGTTAACCTAAAGTGGAAACAAAGGTCATACAAAGGGTTAAAAATACAAAAGAGAAATGTGATGCACATGACAATAAAGTCAACCACAAACCCTTCCCTTGGATTTAAACAGGTAATCAACAAGTGATCGAGACATAGTTCAAAAGTCATTATGAATTAACAAGATAGTCAAGTCTAGAATATGGAAGTAAAAAAACATAGGATGAAGTCAAACAAAAAGAGAAATGATATGACAAACGAATGCATGAGTTGGATGAATAAAGATGAGCATAAGATAATGAGAAAAAGATAGTCGATGCAAGAATCGAAATCGTAAGCAAAAGGAAACTAAGTTGTAAGTCACAAAAGTTAAAAATCAAGTAGATTAATGAAAATTAAAATGATCAAAGATTAAAACTTAAATACAAAAAATAAAATTAAAAGGATTAATTCACATGATTTATAAAGAAAATATTTTGAGTTTTTTTATATGCTAAATAATTTAATAGAAATCTTAAACAAAATTAAAAGATATTTTAAAAAAAAACTTATTTATTTATTTTTAAAAGCCAAAATTGAAGATATGTATATTTTAAAAAACAAGATTAAAACACCCATATTATTCATAATAAATTTTTATTGCTACAAAATTAATATTAAGATAAAAATAAAATAAATGTCAAAAATACTATTAATAATATATATGTAAACTTTGAAACAAAAAAAAAGTATAGATATATCTTTTTACCAAACATAGGATCCATGTATACATGTATATAAACTCACACATATCTTTTAAGATTCACACTAACAGTATAAAAAAAAACTAACCAAAACATGTATATCTAAAAAAATCTAGCAGTATTTAAACAAACCAAATTATATACAAATCAAACTATATCAGCATACAATACTTCATTAATACTAATGGTATGAAATTGCTTTTTCAAATAGATTTCTATATAACTTTTTATTGCCAACAAGACAACGACAATTCAAAATAGTGTAATAAATCAGATCATAATACCCTTTAAATTACAACTACTCTTAACACTATTATCATAAACATTGCAGAACAAGAGAATGGTTTTCAAACAATATCAGTCCATCATCACCAAACTATCAAAATGCTTATGAAACCGACATTGTATGCAAAAATAAGGTAACAAACAAAATGTAAATTAATCACCACAAACAACAGTAGCATGGAAATATCTGCACTATTACAACGATATTAAAAAAAGGGAAGTTGTTGTCGTGTTGCTTGGTGGTGTTATATCACGATGGATTTTGAGTTAACAGCGTGAGAAGAGGGAAGTAGAGATCATGATGACTTGTTTTGCGGTGAATATTATTGTGAACGTCACCGGTGTTGGTGGTGAAAATAAAATTTCATTTGGTGGATTGATTTGTTTAAAGGTTTAAGGAGGGTGTTTAGTAGTTTGAAAAAAAAATGATGGATGAAGATATGAAGAGGGAGTCTGTAGAGTTGGTGTTTATCCACTTTTTTTTTCTTTCGATGGTTGTTGCGATGCTTATATATAGGCCTTAGGAAAGTGAATGCTTTGATGGATGAGGAAAACATGCTCTGATTTTCTTTCCTCTTTCAATCCAACATGCTGTGACATTGCTTTTGATTTCTTCCATTTTCAATTCAGCATGTTTCGGATATGTTATGGGATATGTTTTGGGAAGAAATCATATCCTTGTTCCCTTGTTTTGCAATGCCATCAAAACCTTCTAAAACATAGGGAACACATATATTAAAAGGGTTAAAACAAAATGTTTGTATGTTTTTTTTAAAGAAAATGCAATAGTTAAAAAACATTTAATTAAAATAAACTTTAAACTAAAATACCTAATTAAATATAAAGGTAATTAAACTAAAAACTAATTTAACTAAAATAATTAAAAGATAATTAAATTAAAAGACTACTTTAATAAAATAATTAAAAGATAATTAAATTAAAAGACTATTTTAAAAATAAAAGATAATTAAATTAAAAGATTATTAAAAGTGAAATAAAAATAAATTAAAAGACTATTTTTTAGAATAAAATATATTTAAATTAAAATACTATTTTAAAATAAAAGATAATTAAATTAAAAGATTATTAAAAATGAAATATAATTAAATTAAAAGACTATTTTTTAAAATAAATATATTTAAATTAAAAGATTATTAAAAATGAAATAAAATTAAATTAAAAGACTATTTTTTAAAATAAAATATATTTAAATTAAAAGACTATTTTAAAAATTAAAGATAAATGAAACAATTTAAAACAAATAAAAAGTCGGACATCAAAGTGGCTGAAAACGAAAGCACCAAACTAAACAGCGTGATATGCTATGCAGACGATGCAAAACAACATCTTAGGGTCAAAATTAGGGTATGACATTGTGTTCGTCTGCATTTTGCATTTTCCATCATAAAACATCATTGTAGAGTTCATAACATGTCATCACTTGCATTGTTTGGTCGTCTTTAGCATATCAATGCATCTAAGGGCAAAATTTTTGGCTTGCTATATTTGAATAACTTTCACCCTGATTTTATGGAGATTGTCATCTCTCATGCCATCTGGTAAAACTATTTAAATAGGGGCAACTGTTATATCCCAAATTTTGACCCCTAGATTCCATCACCATTCTAGAAGCATCAAACATATTTTGCTAACCCTAACTTTGTTTCAAGTTTGTTCTTGTGTATTTTCATCTATCAATCAATGTTTTAGATGGATCATCATCAAATAAAGTTTCCATACACTCAAGAGGCCTATATTAAACAAGAATCAAGTGTTAATTGATCTCATTGCAAGATCATTGAAGCCTAATTTCAGTTAACCGCAAATTAGGGTTTCATCAAGAAAACGTCAATTGTGCCCTGATTTTTGACTCAAGCATGATCCCAAGCCTTGGTACATGGTTCAAGATATTTATATACATCCTTGGAGCCTATCCATGATGATTGAAAAGTTCAAAGATGCAAGTTCATTAAAGATCACACAGTTGAATTCATCTTATACAAATTTCATCTAACAAAGTCAACCCTTTGACTTTTAGGGTTTTTGGTTCAAATTGAAGATTTCAAGCCAAATTTCATCAATACATATTTGAGCAATATATTGGAGCATGAAAAATCAAGATTTGAGAGGTTTCTTGCAAAAAGGGGTAAACTTGGATAAGTGAATTTTTTCTAAGTTTGAGAAAAAATCCTAATTTTGGTGCCAACTTTGAAAGATCATAACTTTCAACCCACACATCTATTTTTTGAGTTCCAAAGGTCAATTTGTAGATCTCATCATATAATTAAAAAGTGTCCAACTGACCTATGGGCAAAAGAGGTTTAGATTTTGAGATATGAAGCTTCAAAGTTTGGATGATTTTTGAAACACTTAGAATTTTTCAAGAAGCTTTGTTCCTTCAATTTTCTGTCAACTTCAAGGCTAGTTTTCATCATGAACCCTTTGAATTCAAGATTTTTATCAAAAATGAAAGTTATAGGGCATGTTTAGAGCTTTCTAAAAAGTACAGGAACTCATTCATAGCATGTGTGAGCTAGGAGTTTCAAAGAGAGGAAGTTGAAGTCCAAGAACTTGAATTTCAAAGTTCCAACTTGGCATGACATCATGCAAAACCAATCTTTTGTTGGAAATCTTGATGTTTTATGGTGTCTAATTGCAAGATACTATTTAATCAGAGTGTCACACGAAATTTAAAGGGATTACACAAAGTTTTAAGGCATAAACCAAGAAGTTATTCCATTTATGGCATAAAGTGAACACTTCAATTTTGGTAAAGCATGGCCTTTCCACCAATTCAGCATAGAGCCACTCCCTCAGCCTCTCAAGTATAAGTCCATCTGCAGAAGCAGGCTTAAAGTTCAACCGCCTTGTACTTGATTCCTTGAACCACACAAAAACCATCATCACAAGCTCTTTGGAATCCAAATGAATTAGTTTGCAATAATTTAGAGTCTGAGCACACCTTAAACTCTCCACTCCCTCTATAAATACAAGGTCAATCTTCATTGCAAATAACGAGAAAAACCTTAGAAACCATACCAAAACACTCTTGGATTCGTGTAGCTCAGTGTTCTTGCAAAAACACCCAAGTTTTGCAAAAACTCTAACCAAACACATTCCACTCGTGCCAAACACAAACAAACATCATACACGATCTCTAATCTATCGATAGACCTTATTCAATCCATTGAAGAGGTTCTGTATCAACCCTAACACACTGTGCCATCTTCGACCTACATTGTTGCAAGAAAGATCATGTTCTGTGCTCTAGTCTATTTCCAACTAATCCAGCCATCCAAATAAGTTCTAATGTGATTAAGGAAGCTAAATAGGTTTTTATCTTATCTCTGTAGTAGCTGAAAAGAAGCCTTGGACTTTCTCTAAGAGGTAAGGCATTTTGACCTTCAAACTCTCATATTCATGCACTAATTTATTGCTATTTAAATAGAAAAAATATAATATGTTTGGTGCTTTCTGATTCTGAATGGATGCTTGCTTTGTTTGGTTTAAATAATACATGTTGTAACATGTTGAACTTTCATGATGCTACACTATTGTTGAGTGATTTGTGAATTACTCAGTTATTTTTAGAACGAGATATTGGTATGTTCTTAATCCTTGTGAAAAATGCTATCGCTTTGGTCCTTACAAATTTAAAAATGGTTGATAAATGAGGAAGTTATGGAGAGAGGAAATCCTGGTCATGTTTATGTTCTAGGGCACGAGAGAGAGAATGTTGAATGAAGAAGATGAAGCTGAATGGAGCACCCAGTTAGCATGACATAGCGCTTACTAGGTGCTGATTTGGCCATTCGATGGTGTTTTAAAATAAAATGAACTGAAGGTGTATTATGTTTGGATGTAATAGCCACCCCAGTGGTAGAACCTTGCCTTTTCTTTCCTTGCCTTGCCTTGCTTGACCTAGGTTCGATCCTGCTGATCAACCCTTTTGCCATTTTTCTGAATTATTCAATGTGTTTGATATATTATTACATGATGGTATCTTCTATTCACCATGCGCATGTAGCTCAGTTGGTCTAGGTTTTGAGTGATAATCTCTATGGCGTGGGTTCAATCCCTGTAGGGTGCATTTCCTTTATTTTTATCACTTGGTTTATTTTTTTATAGTTTTCTTACGCAATTTCAAACATTTATAACTTCTTTGTTTTTTATTCTTTTGATCTCATTCTTTTTACATTGTGTTCATGAGGATGTCTATTTTTCATTTATGTCAAGAAATATTCAAAAAGGTTTATTTTTATTTCCTTTGTGTGCATTCAAATTTTTTCACTTTTTAGGATTTCTTTTAAGAACTTTGTGTTTTTCTTTGATCTTTCCTTATGTTTGCCTTGTATGTTTGTATAGTTTAAACCTCCTTGCATCCTGTGTAAACCTTGTATGATGTTGTAACATTGTTTCTTTTTAAATCGCCTTGATTTCATGCTTGTTTGAATGTTGTTTATATGCAAATGTATTGAAATCTTTCTCTTGTTCATACCATTGAAACTTTGGTTGTTACCTTGCCCTTAATATGTAACTTTCTTCCATGTTTACATGAACCTTGATGTGCATATATGTTTTTGTGTTGATCATACCATGTTTAAGTTTTCTTAAACAATTGTTTTTGTGACTTTGTATACATGTTTGTATGAGAGAATCATGTGATGCTATCTCCTTCCTCAAAGTCATGATTGAATCCCAATTTACATATTGGTTGTTATCTACTTGCTTGAATATGTTTCATTTCATATCCATGATATTCTCAAGTTTTGTTTACACTTAACTTATGTGATATAATCTTGATTTGTATGTTCACATGTTATCATTTGAATGTTTATATCTCTATCCACATGTTGTTGTCACACATGTCCTTTTCTTGTCAAAAAATATTTGGTTGTTACCTCTACTTCATTTGGTTTGTATACATGCTTTAAATATTGTCATAATTTATGCATGTTGATCTTGAATTTTGAACTTTTCCATGATAAGTAATATTTTGACTTATGCATGATTGTTTATACTTCAAATTGTCATTTATGATGTTTAGTCTTGTGAGAACTTTGTTTCATGATTATTGAGATGTTGTAACATCCATGTTTGAAATTACCTTTGGTTGTAACTATTTGATTTGATTCTAAACCTCTTTGAAAGAATGCTTGGTTGTTACCTTGTCATCTGTTAACTTTATCAATCTTTGCTTGATGTTGTCACATGCTTCCCCTTATATTCTTGGTTGTTACCATGATCTTATGTCTTCATCATACTTAAATGAATATGTGTTTGAAGTGTGCTTGAATATCACATTGTTTTGATAATTCTATAAATTTTGTTAAGTTTTCCTCAAGTGATGTAGCTTGTTAGCTCTCATCCTAAGGAATTGTCTTTTTGTTCCTTAGTCCAAAGGAAAGTCTCTCTATTGACTTAATGTCATAAATAGCTCAGTTCTTAGCCTTCCCTTGACATTGTTAGAGTCATTAGGTCCTTCAACTTTGTCTTAAGTTAGAACCTACATCCATTTATCTTTGTTAAGTTAAGACCTTTAGCATATCTTGTTAGAATTCCTATAACTTAGAGTTTAGGTTTAGAGTTTGTTAACTCTACGTGTATACTATTGTTATGTGTGCTCACTTTTTCCCTTGACTTTTGTTAAAGTCAACCCTCAATTAAAAATTAAATATAAACTTGAATACTTTATAAACTATTTATATTCGGTGAAATAGAAAAATGAATTAGAGTTAGGCCTAAATTTAGTCATCTTTTCTAAATTGTGTACACCTTTATTGACTTTATTCTTAAAAAAAAAAGACCTTTTCAGTAGACTTGTTTTTGAACAAGTTTGTATATAACAATAAAATTTTAGACATCTCTTAAGTAAATAATAGAATGTTTGTTAAAGATAAAACCAAGTTAGTTTTCTCTTTTGTTTTATACTTTAGCAATACACATTTCTAATTTCAATTAGGCCAAATCATGAACAATGAAACATAGAATGCAAAAATGTAGCAGTTGACTCTCTCTCTGTCCATTCTAAAACACCTCTTACCAACCTACTTAATATTCCCTTCTACCTCTCTTAATTTAATTCATATTTTATTTCATAAACAATTCAAATAACTCTTATAGTATTATTCTAACCTATAATGTCTATTTCAACCATTTCAATAACGCGTTTTATATCTTCATTATTGAACATATTATCATTATTGCATTACATACCCTCTTGTTCTTTTCCTCTTCATACATTTTCTTACTCTTCAAAATATATTCCATTTTTCCAAACTCTTTTGCTTTTGTTAATCATCACTATCATGGGATATGGAACAAGAAAACTCTCAGATGTGTACGATGTTTCTGAGATTCTAGGAAGAGGTGGATTTTCTGTTGTTAGAAAAGGTACAAGAAAATCAAACAATGATGATGAAAAATCACAATCACAATCACAAGTAGCAATCAAAACACTTAGAAGATTAGGTACTTCAAATAATTTACCAAGGAAAAAAGATGGTGGTGAAAAGAGCACAGAAACTATGATGAAGTTCCCTACAATGAGACAAGTTTCTGTCTCAGATGCATTACTAACAAACGAGATTCTTGTAATGAGAAGAATAGTCGAAAACGTTTCGCCGCATCCAAACGTTATCGATCTTTACGATGTTTACGAAGACACAAATGGTGTTCATCTTGTGCTTGAGCTTTGTTCTGGCGGCGAACTTTTCGATAGGATTGTTGCACAAGATAAGTATAGTGAGACTGAAGCTTCAACTGTGGTTCATCAGATTGTTGCAGGGTTAGAAGCTATTCATGGAGCTAACATTATTCATAGAGATTTGAAGCCTGAAAATTGTCTTTTTTTAGATGTTGGGAAAGATTCTAGCCTTAAGATTATGGATTTTGGGTTGAGTTCTGTTGAAGAGTTTACTGATCCTGTTGTTGGTTTGTTTGGATCTATTGATTATGTTTCACCTGAGGCTCTTTCTCAAGGAAAGATTACTACTAAGAGTGATATGTGGTCTCTTGGAGTTATTCTATATATCTTACTTTCTGGGTATGTTTTTTCTTTCATCTCTTGTATTTATTCTATATATCTTACTTTCTGGGTATGTTTTTTCTTTCATCTCTTGTATTTCTGCGAATAACTTTAAAGACTAATCTTTCGAGTCAGTGAGGAATATAATAGACGAAAAAGTTCTTTCTCTAACAGTGTAGCATTAAGTTGAAAGAGATTCGTTATCATCTCATCTAAATGCTCTGGATTGTTTAACAGGTATCCACCTTTCATTGCTCAAAATAATCGCCAAAAACAACAAATGATATTGAATGTAAGTAACATCTTACACATGATAAATTCATTTCATAATGTTTTTTTTTTCACTAAATAAAATATTTTGGAACAGGGAAACTTTAGTTTTTATGAGAAGACATGGAAGGGAATTTCACAATCAGCAAAGAACTTGATTTCAAGTCTTCTAACTGTTGATCCTAATAAAAGACCTAGTGCTCAAGAGGTGTTCTAACTCTACACTCTTAATAACTAAAGTAATTGAAAATATTGAAGTGTTTTCAATTTTTTTTTTGTCACTGGAACAGCTTCTAAGTGATCCATGGGTGAAAGGTGAGAAAGCCAAAGATGATCAAATGGACCCTGAAATTGTGTCAAGGCTACAAAGATTCAATGCAAGACGCAAACTTCGCGCAGCTGCAATTGCTAGTGTTTGGAGCTCCACAATTTTTCTAAGAACTAAAAAATTGAAATCCTTGGTTGGATCCTATGATCTCAAAGAAGATGAAATTGAAACTCTTAGGACACATTTCAAGAAAATGTAAGTACAGTATTCCAAATTTTATTAAGCTTTAAAAAACGGACCATGGTCGCTACTAATGTTGGTATGGTTGTGAACAGATGTGCAGATAGGGACAATGCGACTCTATGTGAATTCGAGGAGGTGTTAAAAGCAATGAAAATGCCATCATTGATCCCTTTCGCAGCTCGTATATTTGATTTGTTTGACAACAACCGCGATGGAACGGTTGACATGAGAGAGATTCTTTGTGGCTTTTCGAGTCTCAAGAACTCCAAAGGAGAGGATGCACTCCGATTGTGCTTTCAGGTAACGGGTGTGCAAAAATATGGTTAACTGGAATATATTTTCAACATGTTAAAGAATTTCTGATTTTATTTTTGTTGGCAAATAGATGTATGACACAGATAGATCAGGATGCATCAGCAAGGAAGAAGTAGCATCTATGCTAAGAGTAATGCTCATTCCTCTGAATGAATTAGCTTTATAGGTTCACTTTCATCTTTTAACAAAAGTATATTTATTGAACAGGCTTTGCCATATGATTGCCTTCCAACTGATATCACTGAACCTGGAAAACTGGATGAGATTTTTGACTTAATGGATGCCAATAGTGATGGAAAAGTTACTTTTGATGAATTCAAAGCTGCAATGCAAAGAGATAGCTCTCTTCAAGATGTAGTTCTCTCTTCTCTTCGCCCATTGTAGTTTTTTAATTCATCGTGTTATTGTTATGGTGTTTTAATACTATGTACTTTTTCTTTTTTGCTCTTTTGAGGAATTGTTTTTATGAAGTTTTCATTCCACAAAGTAAACATTATTATAGAAGAAGGAAAAAAGAGTAACAATGTTTTAGGATGTACCCGGATAATTTTGTGTATGGAAAATTAATATAATGATATCTTATAATTATATCATTAGAATTCCTTTGTCTATGTATGTTATCTTGTAAACTTACTAATAATTTATTTATAATAAAGTTCATTTGTTATAGATTAAAACAAAAAATAATCATGATATAAATAATTTAAGTTATTATGAAAATCATTTTTCTGTTAATTTTGGTAGGAGAGAGGAATACTACAAAATTATTATATGTGGAGCAGTGATAGTTTGGAGACTTCGTTCAGTTTCCCTTATTGTTTGCACACTAAATCTTCCTATATCCTATATCCCCATTAGTTGGCTTGTTCATCTTCTATAGAAATGGTAGGTAGTTTTTCATAGAAATAAGAATGTCTTAAAATTAGCCTAATGTATGTGTGTGTATAAATGTCGAAGTAGATTATTTGTTAGGATTTTGACTTAGGCCTAGTTTACTAATGTTAGTTAAATTGAATATTTTGGCCTTTTGTGTTTTGGGTTTTGACTTAGGGAGCAAGTTAACCTAAAACTATAAATAGAGGGAGTAACTCCTATTCTTGTAACAACTTGAATTCACAAAATTTTGTAGTTGCAAAGTGACAAATTTTTCACAGTTTGTGGACAGAGAGTTACTCTGCAAAAATCATCATCTTCTTCTATATTTTGTCAAACCCTAATTTTCTTTCTTCTACATTTTTTTATTTCTTTTCATTGTTATTGGGTCGATAATAATCTTATTCATCAAGATTGATAGAAATTCTCCATAGGTTATAGTGGACTTCCAACATCTGGTATCAGAGCTCTAGTTGTGATTTGTGGAAGCAAATATGATGGCGATGAATCATCCAAACGGGCATTTTTTGGCAAGTCTTCCAATTCTCAAGAACAATAATTATGAGAATTGGTGCAAGCAGATGAAGGTTGTTTTTTGTTATCAAGATCTTTGGAATCTTGTGAAGGAAGGAGTAACACCACTTGCAGAAAACGTGTTGGATCAAGAAAAGGTTGTATATAAAGAATTGAAGAAGAAAGATTATAAAGCTCTCTTTATAATTCATCAATGTGTTGATCCAGATAATTTTGAAAATGTTAATGATGTAGAATTAGCAAAAGAAGCATGAGAAATCTTGGAGAAATCATTTGGAGGCGCAAAGAAGGTTAAAGAGGTGAGGTTACAAACTCACAAAAGGACGTATGAATTGCTTCATATGGAATAAAGAGAAAGAATAAATGATTTTTTCACTAGGGTTACAAAGTCGGTGAATAAAATCAAAGTATGTGGAGAAGTGTTGACATCAAGATCAGTTATTGCAAAGATCTAAGGTCATTGGCTCCAAAGTTCGACCATGTGGTAGTAGCCATAAAAGAGTAGAAAGACTTGTCAACATTGACAAAGGAAAAGCTTCAAGAGACGCTTGAATCTCATGAAAAAAGAATGGTTGAAAGAGCTGCAGGAAGTTCGAAGAGTGTTGTGGCTTTGCAGGCGCAATCAGCAAAAGAAAAGAAAGACAAAGGAAGTTGGAATGACAACAAAAGCAAAGGAGGCTACAACAATTCGACTGGTCAAAATCAACAGGAAGGAAATTGGTCAAATCAGAGAAATCCCTAGAATCAAGGCAACCAAAGAGGTGGTGTTGCAGGTAGAAGAAGAGGTTGTGGTCGAAAAATTAACAAAAGTCACATTTAGTGTTATAATTGTCAAAAGTATGGTCATTATTCTAGTGATTGTCCTGAAAAGCAGAAGAATCAAGAAACTGATGCAAAGCTGGCGAAACATGAAGAAGAAGAAGAAGAGATGTTGTTGATGGTTACAGTGAGAGATGAAGAGAGATTCATGGACCAGTGGTACTTTGACTCAAGATGTTAATCACACGTGTCTGGAAGGAAATATTGGTTTGTCAACATAATGCCCTCAATGAAAAATATGGTGAAATTTACAAATGAAAATACTTTAGAAGCTGAAGGTATTGGTGATGTTCTAATTATGAGGAAAGATGGAAAAAGGTTAGTAATTTCCAATATGTTGTACATACCAGGCATGAAGAGCAATTTGCTCAGCATAAGGCAGTTGGTCGAAAAGAACTACAAGATGTTGATAGAAGACAAGATTATGAGAGTTCTCAGCTCAAATGCAAGGTTGATCTTGAAGGCTCTAATGTCTCATAATATAACCTTCAAGATTGAGCTTAATGTGATGGAGCATAAGTGATTTGCAACTGCAGCTAGTAGATATGAATGGATATGGCACTACAGACTTGGTCATATCAACTTTAAAGACATCAGAGATCTGAAGAGAAGAAATATGGTTTCAGGATTACCAGAAATCGACATTCCAAATAAAGTGTGTGAAGAATATGTGCAGGCCACAAGAATATCTTCAGCAAGGATGCAGGAAGTAAGTTGAAGGAAATTCTTGAATTCATATACTCTGATGTATGTGGTCCTATCCAGGTGGATTTAATTGGAGGTAGCAGATACTTTATCACTTTCATAGGTGATTCAGTCGAAAACTGTGGACTTACCTGAGCAAGAAGAAAAGTGAAGTGATCGAGGTATTTGCCAAATTTAAATTTATGGTCGAAAGACAAAGTGGTTGAAAGCTAAAGATTATGAGGAATGATGGTGGTTGAGAGTATGTATCGAAAGATTTTGATGCATTATGTGAGAAAGGAGACATTGTGCATGAGGTGGTACCACCCTACACTTTACAGCAGAATGAAACTACATAAAAGAAGAATAGAATCATCATGAATATGGTGAGAAGTATGTTGAAAGGAAAGCATCTACCCAAATAATTATGGGGAGAAGCTGTGTAGACTCTAACATACATTTTGAATAGATGTCTGACAAAGAAGCTATAAGGAATTACACAAGAAGAATGTGGGTCTGGTGTCAAGCCTAGCCTAAGCCATTTGAAGGTGTTTAGATCTATAGCACATAGACATGTGTCAGATCAGTTGAGAAGAAAACTTGATAACAAGTCGAGTCAAATGATTTTGATAGGATATCATTCGACTGGAGAATATTGTGAGTGCTTTTGTATTTCGAGTGATGTCAAAACTAGGATAGTGTAGCATTGTGTATATTGGATGGTATCCTATCATTCTATATGTGCATCTTGTCATTAGGAAGCATTCAAATAAGTTTGAAAAGGAGTCAACATCATATTTGCATTGAAAAATATGTTTTGGGGCATACAAGTCAGTTCAGGCCGGCTTCAGTATAGGTCAGAACATGGATTTTCCAGGCCGGCTCTTATGGAGTAGTATTAAAGCCTGTAGGTTTTGCCCACAGGTGGCATCAGAGGCTGCCAGATAGGCTGGCCTATGACCTTCACAAGTCGACCTATGACCTTCACAGGCCGAACTAAACAACACGCATACGCCGACCTATATGTTTTTCCCATCCAACAATTTCAGTTTTGCTCCAATTTTTTGCATCCCTTTTTCCTATTCTTTCATATACCTATATATAATCATACATGCATCTTATTCTAGGATAGATTTCCTAGTGAATAAAACCTAAACGAAACCAGATTACAAAGTTACCCATCGTATTTATCCATTCTTCTATGCATACACACAATTGAACTAAACATAATCATTTTTCGATTGGGTGACCATCTAGATTAGGGTTGATAACGTCTAATTAGGTTTAGTGTAACCGAGAATATTAGGTTTGGGGCTTTGTGTGTTTCAAATAAGAAAGCCAAGGTGGGTTTTTCCTTCAAGATTGGGTTTATTTGAAGGTTTTTGACGAGATCACGTCAACACAGATTCAACCGAGTGAAAGCCTTAGGACAAGGTGGTTTCCTTGCAAGGGAGTAGCGCGAGATGGTAAATTATGTTCGGGTATCTCGGGTTTCAACAAGTTAAGTGCTCGAGATAATTGGAGGATTGTAGCCGCATTGTTGGTCACTTGATCAAGCTTTAGTCAAAGGTTTGGAGGTGAAAGAATCAACACAAAATAATAGGGTTTTTGGGGTTTGCATTCTTTATCTCTTGTATAAACATTTTTGCAAAGAAAAGGTTAATAGCACTATCTCAATTCAATTTTGAATTGAGAGCAGGTGTACCCATAATAAGGCCGATTGGGGAACTGCCTAAACAAATCTTGGTCTCTCTCTCTCTTTTATCTCTTTATTTCTTTTATTGTTGATTATGCAATTTATCGAGTTCGTCGTTGTTTGATCAATTCGATTGGAAATTATTTTCTACTATCTTTTAAAGGTGTTGTTTTTGATATAATCATAATCACTATAATTGTGATTAGGTTTTAACATCAACAAAATAAACTACATTTCCAATTGTTATCGATCGCACGTCAAGTGTTCGATAAATTGTTTGTGTGTATTTTATTTGCGTTTTGGTTCATTGGACATACGAGTTACGATTAACATTGCATTTAATTAATTTGTAGCTTGATTTTTGTTAAACATTTACGTTCGTTATCACTCCATTTGGTTTGCAATACGTATATTTCTTTTCGATAGTAGGTTTGGTTAGACGATTCGATCCGGGTACTTTTTCCGCTGCACCTTATTTTGAAAACAGATATTTTCCAAAAGTTTTTGGTTGTAAAATTTGTGATATATTTACCACCCCCTCCCCCATATAGATTGAATCCTATCGTCTAAAAAATGGCATCAAGAGCTCTGGTTCATTCCGTGCTTGAGATACATTTCTTAGAAGAATGGCTACCGAACCTAAGGGTGCGCACACCAATTTTCACTGGCGAAAATTATGGCTATTGGGAAGCACTTATGCGTATTCATGTCAACTCCATTGACAAAGGTATTGACTTCGATAGGAACTTGTGTGAGAAGTTCGGTCGAAGTAGTTTCCATGAAGGAGACATATCTGGACAATACCTAGAAATATTTTCTAAGTGTGGAAAGAAAATTCGACGGAGGATGTTTGAAGCCTTTCTTCGACAAAAGTTTTGAAATTCAAAATACAGATAAATAATTGTCTTTTTTCCTTATCTGTTTCTCAGGAAAGACGCGTGGATAGTCGTGGAAAAATGAAGGCATGCAGAGATAAACGTGTCAATTTTTGGAGAAATGTCTGTTGAAGACAATTATTTTAACTTGTCATAAATAGGAGTCTTAGTGTTAGGATTTTTGTGTGTTCATTATTGTACAAATGCTCAAAAAATTCAATCAAAGTATCTAAGTCAAGTGAGAAAAGAGTTTTTCATTGAGAAATGTACATTTGAAACACCACATTTATTTCATTGCATTTCTTTTACTAATTTATACAAAGTTTATTCTTTTTTCTGAAACTTTATTACAAACCTTTACAACATGAATATTGTCGAAGTACTCTTCAAATTTCCAAAAAGATATTGAAACAATAGCTATGTCCTTAGGATTCACTGGTTAATCCTGCAAGTAAACCAGTTTTTAGAAAACCAACGGTTGTTTACCAATTTTCACGATAAAAAAATTGGCACGCCCAATGGGACAGTGCTATTGTTTGGATAATTATTTCTTTTTTCGAAAATTTATTTTTATAAGTTCTTCATTTTTACTATCTCTCTAGACTTTATTGCATGAGACTTAGGAGTGGTAAAATAGTCACAAACAACGAAGAGAGACCAAGGAGAAGATACGTAAGAAGGATGGTGAATCCAAATCCACCAAATAGCCAAATTTCAGCAAACAATGAAGAACCTTCCCCTTCGTCTTCGACAGGGGGAACTACAGTTCCAGCGTCAGTTTCGGAACCAGTGCAATCCATGGTGTTGCACCCCAAAATTTGCCCAACATTTCTTCACCTAGCTTATGTTTCATTTCATTCACATTAGCATTGTCATTTGCATTTCATTGATATGTATGCAGGAGATCAAGAGGTATGATTACCAATCAAGAGCTATACAAGACTTTGAAGCTAGGTAAGAAGGTTATTCAAGTGTTCAAGGGTTGATATCCTTGTCAGAGAAGTTAAAAGATCCTTAGAGAGAGTGATTGAAACCAAGAGTGTGTGTCTCCTAACTTGAGAGTTGTGGAGAGCCATCAGATGATTCTGAGGCCATGAGGATGGACTTGAGTTCTGCAGGGAACTCATGAGAAGTGTTGAAGATCACTTTGAGGCCTAGACAGGTCATTGTGCAAGATTAAGAAGGCTCAGCCATGAGTGGTGCAATTAGGGTTTGACTGGGTCAACCCTAAGTCAACTGATGAGTTGAAGGAAGTTAAGACTTAATTCAAGAGCCATGTGATCATGGATTAATACATTGAGATGTTATAAGGATGATTCCAAGGTCAAATCATCATGATTGCAGAGTTTGAGAAGTTTCAAGCTAGGGTTTCTAAGACTTGACAGTGTAAAATCCCTTGGCTTGACCCATGACTTCAAGACTATTTAACTCAAGATATGATTGTCATCTCATCTTGACCCTAACATGATTGTTGTAGGGCATGATCTTAGCTTTAATTTGAGTACTAGAAGTCCTTTATAGGGTTTATAGAACTCAAGTTATGAGCCAGACAAGTTACAAGTCATCTGAGGCATGTGAATTTGGAGCTTGAAAGTTACCCAACTTGCATGACACTTTTGCCCAAGAAGGATGATTCCTATGAACTTTTGGTCAACATGAATGTTGTTCCTTATCCTCTTAGCTTTCGAGAGAGTACTAGAAGTCCATTATAGGATTTGTAGAACTCAAGTTATGGCTTTGACAAGTCAAGGGTATTTTGGGAAGTTGTGATTATGGGTCATTTTTGGTTATAGGTCATTTTCACCAACTTAGACATCTCAAATGAAATTTTTTTCAACTTGAAAGTTGCTCAAAATGGGGTTTTGACCTTGACCATGTATCAAGGAGGAATTGAAATGGCTCAAGGAGAGACTTGATTCAAGAAATTGTGAAAAAGGAAGAATTAAAGAGAATTAAAGACCAAAAATTCAAAATAAATGTTATGTGAGCAAATGAGGCAAAGTAATAGCATTTTTTGAATGGAAAATACATTTTGGAAACATTGGCAATATTATATTTTTTATTTGAGTTCAATTTCATGGACTTTTATCTCATTGCTTCATGATGAAGTAACATAACATACATGAGCCATCGGATTGAAACAAGGGGAGAATCACCACCAGTCATGTTCAATACCTCATAAGAAGTTGAATGCAAGCTAGCTGAGGCCAAAAAAGAGAGGAAACCGTGACTGCCATGAATGAGATTTTGGTGAGAATTTGAAATTCCAAAATCTCATTCTGAAGCTTTGAGAAACTTCTGGATGATTCCATCAAGTTCTGAATAAACCACTGAGTGTGTTCAACCATTTTTTGGAGGAGTTTGAAGCTGGTAGCAGAAAGAGCAATTGAAAATTCAGAGTTGCAAGTGAAGATCATGTTCTGAGTTCAAGGAGGAATCAAGGCAAATTGAAGGTGGCATTAGCTTCAGAAAGTGATTTAGATTGAATCTGCATCATCTTGAAGGTTGAATCGAGCAAGAAGTGCTTCTGTTACACCTCTGAACTCAGGTTGGTAACTTTCATCCTTGTGCATAATTTAGGAGGAGATAGATAGAAATCAATTGGTGGTTAGGATCCTTGAAATGTGTAGTTGGATTCTAGACCAAGAAATCATGGAATTAGAGACAAATTAAGGTGTTGATCATTTTCCATTGAGGCTGAATTCTAGAGATTATTGGAGAGATAATCAAGATTAGATAACATAGATTGATCACTATGAGGTGTAGATTGAATTGGGACCATTAGTTTGAAGAATGGTGATTATCAAGATTTGGCCATATTCTGAAATTGTTATCGTGTTTTGGATTAGAGAGAGAGTTAGGCAATTTTGAATGGAGATTTATGATCAGTGTGAGAAACTGAGGAGATTGATGTATGGTTTTGTGACTTTGGCTGACCTGCGTGAAGGACCTCACCGGAGAAGACGGTGGCGCCACAGCTCAGGCCACCGTCTGAACTCTCCCTCCATCTGAATTCAAATTGGGGACGAAGCACATGAGGCGTTGGATGGTGTTTTGACCCTTGACCAAGTCCATGAATCCACGGCCACGATTGCTTGAAAAGTCTGAAGATTGACTTGCAGCTTATACGCACCGTTTCATTTAAGTTAAAGCATTGGGCTTGAGACTCAGACTGCTACCCACACCCCCACTTTGGCCCATTCTTTGAAATGAACTGATCTGGATTGCTATTCACCACGCGCCTCTTATGAATTTCTATTTCTTTTTCTTATTTTCTTCATTTTTGGTTGGTTTGATTTTAATCCATTAAAAATAGAAAAATTGATCAATTAATTCTGAATTTTTTTTCCCTAATTCATGAATGAATTTAGGAATTTTAGAAACAAAAAGATTAGGATTAGCATTTATTTTCATTTTATTTGATTTTTTCCCATTTTATTTGATAATAAAATTGTATTAATTGATTCATCTGTTTAGTGAATTTTGTTTGAGCATTTGGTATTGAGTTTGTGCTTGATTTTTGGCTTGTGATTAGGCTAGATATGTATGCTCCCCTCAGATGTTTATCACATTTTTGTGATGAATTTAGGTGTTGTTTTAGGACTAGAACTTTAGGAGCTCCCTTTTAGGGTTTAGGTATGATACCTTGAGGTTTAGGATTTATTTGGAGAACTTAGAGAATGAATTAGGTCCTGAATTTTTAACCATAAGTTATTAGTGAATGCATGTTCCCATAGAAAAATAACCAGATTTTTAGAATGTGTTTTAGTGTTTTTGATAGAATATTCTACTTGTGTGTTCATTTGGTGCTTCAATGTTGATGGTTGATGTGGAATGGACTCAAAATTGGACTTCCTTGCATAGTGGGCTTCTGGATCTCATTGGAAGACATCATGAACTTTATGGAGCTTGTGTGAAGTGGCTAGTGGAGCTTGGATTGAAGATTTCCTTCCTTTTTGTTAGCTTTGAATAACTTAGGAAATTAGGGCTTCAGGAGAGAGCTTAGAAATAGATATTTCTTCAAACAATGGTTGGTTTTGTTCCCATTCCATTCTCATCCTATGATTCAAAGTCCTCATGTTTAAATATCATCTCTCCTTTGGAGGGATGTGTAACATTTACAATGAGTAGAACTTTTGAGGATGCCTTTCTCTGATAACTGGTTGAGTGTCAGACAGGATTCCTTTGGTTTACTGTCTGCTTCCCATTATCAACCAACTTCCCTGATGATCATTCTCTTCATTCTTGGTGGAGCCTATTGAAGATTGAAGCTTGAAGATGGATTACCTTTCATTCTCTTGAAGAGGATAGACTTGAAGAACAGTTATAGACTGAGGACTGAACTGTTGTCAGAGGATTGCTTTGCTGTGAAGCTGGGGAAGTTGTTGATTTGCTTTCTTTCCTGTCTGTTTACTTTCTGTGCAAATGTATTGATGTGACTTGTGTGATTTGCTTGATGCATTAGAATAAATTCATGTTTAAATTGTTTTAATTTAGGAGCATGATTTCATTAGAGGTTGAGTTGCTCCCTCTGCTTGTATTTTTACTGTATGGCTTTGCTTGCGGGTATTCGGTGGAGCTCTGCCTCCTTGCCTATGTGGTTTGTGATTTGCTTGATGGCATTTTATTTTCCTTCATGATTGCATTTATTCATATCTGGCTTGAGGTAGAGACGCACTTGTGGAGGCTGATGCCCCACACACATTTCCTCCCTCACTTGCATTGCATGCATTTTACAGTCGTTTACTGTTTACTGTTTAAGCTGATGCTTTATCTGTTTCTGTATACCATTGACATGATCCCCTAAGAATCTCACTTCCTTTGATAAGGAAGTGATGATTAGAACTTTAGGTTGAAACCTATGCATGATAACTTCTAGGATATCCCTGTTTCAAACCTCAACCATAGGATGAATCCATGGCATGACAACATTAGGACTTGATAGCCTCCCCTTAGTTGAGCCTTTTCTCTCTTCTCATCTCGAAACAAATCAAAATACAGTAATAAAGGTTAACTGATGTCGTACGTTACGAGCCTTAAGCTATTTGAGAAAGGGTTGTTGAAGGGTCACTCTTCAACAGTCTGGATGTTTAGTATGGTACCCTTACAGTAACATGCGACGCATTCACTCTCAGGTCATAGTCTCTAGTGCGATATTGGTTGCAAACATCCATAAAAAACAGTTCTTCCGTAAAAGACAGAAAACAAACTTCAAACCTTTTTGCCCCATGGGCCCATAATTCAAAGGAAGCTTTTCTGAAGAAAAGAGTGTCGTTAACTCTCAGTTCTACCGCAAACGGTAACGCCTAAGTCTCCAAGGGTCGAGCTGCGTACGCCAAACTGCTGGAACTGTTTGTTAACCCTACTCGAAAAAATAGATGAATCTGAATCCCCTTAATCCGTATTGTCCCGAACTACGTAAGCTCTGATCTCTCAAGCCTGTTGAGAGTACGTAGGCACAATACTGATGTATTGGCGATCCACCTTCCCTGTAACCCGTAGTTAGCCGAACTACGTTGACTCTGATTTCTCATTCTCTGATGAGAATACATAGGCATAAAGTGCGACGCTTTGCCGAGTCATTTTATTTTCTTTTTAGACCGGCCTTGATAGGTAGATAGTAAAACCAACCTGTCAGATAAACACAACAAGCGTGGATCCCATCGAGTACGATGGACGTGAGGGGTGCTAATACCTTCCCCTTGTGTAACCGACTCCCGAACCCAGACAACGGTTGCGATGACCTTGTCTTATACCCATTTCGTCAGGTTTTTCCGATCGTTTCCTTTCCCTTCCTAAGGGATAAATAACGAAAGGTGGCGACTCTTCTGTTTTGCCAGCACCTTATTTTTGCAGTATCGACAGCCGGCGACTCTGCTGGGGACTTGATAGTTTCCTGGGATCCAACGTCCCTTATGTGAGTCAATTTGGGGATCCAACGTCCCCTGCGAGAGTCAATCCTAGCGCTTGTATGTTTACTTGTTGGGTTGTTTTTATTTTCCGCACTTTATCTTCAGTATGATATGATTATCTGTACTGTTATGGGAGGGGCATTATGATGAGTGAGAAGCCAGACCCAGGCTTGAGAGCTACATAGTATTAGAGTGGGTTAGTGGAGGACGTGCTTGCTTTGCTTACATCAGTTCCCATGTAATCCACACTCAGACGAGGTTCTCTTTGATGGCTTCCTATCGGTCCTTTGGACTCGAGGGGTTGTCGGATCTGAGGATTGTCGACTCTGGGAACCGATCATTTGGAATTCAGCTAAGTGAGGCCGCTTCAAGAGATGATGATGTTATACCTCCTGGGTATCGTATCATCATTTCTTGAAAGTCTGTGACGCTGATGACCGCATAGGATGCCGAACCTTTTCCGTGATTAGGTTCATACCTGTGACCAGGGTCGGGTGTGATCCAGGAAACCTTAACCCCCAGACTACCTGGTTTTCTTGACAGTGAATCAGTTTTGTTGGTATCAGAGGTTCTCATCATCAGATATGTGTTTGTTCTTGACAGAGCAGATTTATGGTCTAGTATCAGGGGTTTCTTCTCATCAGAGATATGGTTGTTCTTGACATAGCAGTATTGTGGTTTTGTTGATACAGAACCTTCATCTCCTCAACAACACAGTCATCTTGATCTCCTGCTGCATGATTGCATTTTACATTGTTTGCATCCTCATTTGCATATCATTAACATGTGTCTGTGTTGCAGGTGCATATTTCTCCCCTGGTTCTAGTGATCTTGATCCTCATGGCAGATATGGCATATCTGAAGAAGATTGTGGCTTACAGGCTACCAACACCAGACATCCGAGAGTTACGGGCTTTGATTTCTTTGGCTGATAAGACAGTGATGGAGAGTTTCAGAAAGAGTTATGGGAGACTTCTGGGTATGGTGTATAAGCTTCCTACGTACGAGTTGAATGGCCTATATGCTCTGCTACAGTTTTACGACCCACAGCTCAGATGCTGTGTTTCCAGACTATGTCCTAGCTCCGACCCTAGAGGAGTACTCTGACCTGTTGGGGGTGCCTTTGATGAATCAAATGCCCTATTACCGTGTTGAGGGTGAACCCAAATTGAGTAAGTTGACTGACGCTCTTCATGTAGATGAGTCTGAATTGGAAGGGATGGTATCCAGGAAGATTGGAGTTCATGGTTTCCTTTTGCATTTCCTGATGGAAAAAGCCTGAAAGTTTGCCGAGAAGGGTTCGCTGGGATGTATTCAATGCCTTCTTAGCCCTTTGAATTTATGGGATCGTGCTATTCCCAAGTCATTCGTACTTCATAAGCATGGATGCTTGCCACATATTTGCCTCCGGGAATCCAGTACCCACTCTCCTCGGAGACGTCTACCATTCAGTTCACAGCAAGAATGAAAACAGAAAGGGGAAGAATGTGGCATGTTGTTCTCCTTTACTGTACAAGTGGTTTGCTAGCCATCTTCCTAAGTCGGGGCCGTTCATTGATTCTGCTGAGTCTTCACCCTGGTCTGCACGTTTGATGGGTTTGACTGCTGACAATATTATCTGGTTTGATAGAGATCTACTGGGCAAAGATATTGTATATAGCTGTTGTGGCTTTTCGAACGTCCCTTTGATTGGAAGGAATGGATGTATCAACTACAATCCATCTCTGCTGGTACGACAATTTGGGTATGCACTACGAGGTCCTCCTGAAGAGGAAGAGATACAGGAATCTCTGTATCTCACAGGGTTGCTTGAAGGCAACACTTTGGTCAAGGTACATAATGCTTGGAGCAAAATTCACCGAAAGGGAAAGGTCCTGCTAGGAAAAAGCAACAACAAGGCCGTTGATCCGTATGTGACTTGGGTTCGAGAGAGAGCCGCCAAGTTTCTAATGTCGTTTCCTGTCGTGGAACCATTGTATCCTCCCGTGTACAATGAGCCTGCCACAGTTGATATTCAGAGATTCAACCAGGTACTCCAAGAGAAGGAAGAGCTACGAAAAGCCAATGAGGAATTGGAGAAAGAGATCGCTCAACTTCGGAAAGAGAAAAGCGAAGCCGTTTATACCTGCAAGAAGCAGACTAAGATGATCAACCATCTAGGCGCCAACCTAACCAAAGAAACTGATGCTAGGGAACGTCTGGGGTTGGACCTGAAGTCAGTACATGGCGTGTTGACAACCAAGAAACAGGATCTGGACAGAGTGTACCGGAAGTTAACCCAATACGAGAGGGTCTGGAGCAGCACCCTAGCCAAATACAAAGAGCGGGAAGAAAAGCTGAAGCAGCAAGTAGCCGAGCTAGAAGCTCAGATCATGGTGAAAGATAAGAAGATAGAGGCTGAAGCCTCACTGCGACGAGACGACCAGTATAGATTGGCTGAGGCCAAGGCGAATTCACAAGATTTTCAACTCCGGGCTGATGCTAAGAGGAGTAGAGTCAAGAACCATTCTGAAGAAGGTGTTTCTAGGAGCGTTGCCGAGAACCTCCCAGAGTCCATCAGGCAGAGGGACCTGCTGGCCCAGGGTTTGCTTACTCAGCCAGGTCATCCCGCTACAAAGAAGTTGGTAGAAGATGTTCGTGCCCGTGGCCGCACCTGATCTTTTGTATCTCTTTTTGTACATTTTATGCATTGATATGCTGATCACCGCCAGGTCTGTTGGTTGGGGTCATGCCTTATTGCTTCAGTTGTATGTGATTACAGTTGTACGCTACCCGATCGGGCTTTTCAGATGAATATATGAGGATTTCTGTTCCATAATTGGATCATAGACTTTATTTGTCTCGGAAACTAGGATCGGGAGGGGGGGGGGGGGAATCTCCCCAAGGCATAGACACACGTTTGCATTTGCATGAAGCATTTGCACGACGAGCACCTTGTCGTTTTTCTAACCCTTTGTGTATGCAGGTTGTTCCAGGATTGACCGAAGACCGATCCACCGCTATCCGACCAGAGCGAATCAAGCTAGAGCAATGGAACAAGTGCAAACTGACGTCCAGGAACTCCGAGAGAGGATGGACCGCTTCATGGAGCTCATGCAAGTGGTTGCCAACGGACAAGACCAACTCAAAACATCGGTCCAGCCTCTGATCTCAAGGGTTGACAGCAACGGTTTGCTTCATGGTGGAAGCGTTCCAGTCCCTCCTCCTGTTGAAACTACTCAGGGCGGCATCCCCGTGACCGGGGGGAATGGAATTGGTAACAGCAATGTGATCACTAACATCGGGCTCAATGGTAATACGACTGGCGTCGGTAATGGAAAATTTGAAGCTAATGGCAACACTGGACTAGGCAATGGCAACGCAGGTGCTGGAAATTTGTATGGGCCTCAGCCATGGCTAGAAGATCGTTAAGAAGATTTGTTCTCACAGAGGAGTGCTGAAGGAGAACTGACTGCTGAAGCACGTCTGAGGTTTAAGGCACTTGAGGACAAAATGAAGAATTTCGAGAACCAGAACACTATGGGGGTCGACATGACTAAATTGGGATTGATTTCTGATTTCAAGGTGCCTCCTAAATTCAAGGTACCCGACTTTGAGAAATACAAGGGCACCACTTGCCCTCGTGTCCACTTAAGGTCATACTACCGAAAGATGTCCGCTCACTCTGAAGACGAGAAGCTGCTGATGCACTTCTTTCAGGATAGCTTGTCCGGGCCATCCTTGGAATGGTACATGGGTTTGGAACCCACCAGTGTGCGCACATGGAAGGAACTGGCTGAGGCCTTTGTACACCATTATCAGTATAACAGTGACTTGGCTCTGAACCGGGTTCAACTGCAGAACTTGTCAAAGAGGAACAACGAGGGGTTCGAAGAATACGCCCAGCGATGGCGTGAATTAGCAGCTAGAGTTCAGCCGTCGATGGTTGAACGAGAGCTTGTTGAGATATTTGTAGCCACTTTCTCGGGGGTCTATTACGAGAAATTGGTCAGCGGTATGTCAGGGAGTTTATCTGATCTCTGTCGCTTTCGCGAAAATAAGGTGCCGGCACAACAGAAGAGTCGCCACCTTTCGTTATTTATCCCTCGGAGCGGGAAAGGAAACGATCGGAAAAACCTAACGAAAAAGGGTAAGACAAGGTCGTCGCAACCATTGTCTGGGTTCGGGAGTCGGTTACGCAACGGGAAGGTATTAGCACCCCTCACGTCCGTCGTACTCGACGGGATCCACGCTTGTTGTGTTTACTGGATGAGTTGGTTTATCTATCTACCTATCAAGGCTAGCTTAAACAGAAAAGAAAATGACTCGGCAAAGCGACGCACTTTATGCCTACGTATTCTCATCAGAGAACGAGAAATCAGAGTCAACGTAGTTCGACCTACGGCGGGATACGGGGAAGGTGGCTCGCCAATACATCAGTATTGTGCCTACGTACTCTCAACAGGTATGAGAGATCAGAGCTTACGTAGTTCGGGACACTACAGATTATTTTCTGTCTTTTATGGAAGAAGTGTTTTTTATTGTGTTTACAATTTCAATCGCACTAAAGACTATGACCTGAGAGTGAATGCGTCGCATGTCACCCAAAGGGTACCATACTAAACATCCAGGCTGTGGAAAAGAAACTCTCCCACAATCCTTTCTCAGATAGCTTAAGGCTCGTAACGTGTGAAAGAAATCATTCATGATTACTGTATCTTAAGCTGTTTTGAGATGAGAAGAGAACAGGCTCAACTAGGAGGGAGACTATCAAGTCCTACTGTTGTCATGCCAAGGATTCATCCTATGGTTGAGGTTTGAAACAGGGAACTCCTAGAAGTTATCATGCATAGGTTTCAACCTAAAGTTCTATCATCACTTCCTTATCAAAGGAAATGAGAGTCCTAAGGGATCATGTCAATGATACACAGAAACAGATAAAGCATCAGCTTAAACAGTAAACAGTAATACGGTAAAATGCATGCAATGCAAGTGAGGGAGGAAATGTGTGTGGGGCATCAGCCTCCACAAGCTCATCTCAACCTCAAGCCAGAATGAATAACAGTAATCATACTGAAATAAAACATGCTGTCAAGCAAAATACAGTAAACTGCAATCATATAGAAGAAATAGAATGCTATCAAGAAAAACAAACCACATGGGCAAGGGAGCAGGGCTCTACCGAATACCCGCAAGCAAAGCCATACAGTAACAGTACAAGCAGAGGGAGCAACTCAACCTCTAGTGCAATCATGCTCCTAGATTAAAGCTATTCTAGATATGGACTTATTCTAATGCATCAAGCAAGTCAAACAAGGCACCTCAATACAGAAAAGAAACAAAGAGGAAAGCAGATCAACCCCTCTCTCAATCCCAAGCCTCAGCTCCTCAGACAGCAACTTAGTCTTCAGCCTTCCATCACTCTTGACAAATATCCATTTGCTTCTCCAGGTTTCAACCCTTCAACATAAGTTTCAACTTAATCTTCTTCTTCTTCAAGCTTCAGCTTTCCTTAATCAGCTCCACCTTCAGGCTTCACTTTCACCACAAATATCAACTTGATTCCATCAGGATCTCCAAGCTTCAAAGTAAGTATCAACTTATCCTTTGATCTTCAAGCCTCAGCTCTATACTCAATCTCAATTGAATCTTCTTCATAAGTGTCAACTTAGTCTTCAAGCTCTCAAGCTCTCCTTGCTTTACCAGTCTCAACTTGGTCTTCTCCTCCTACAAGCTTCAGCTTCTCATAATATTCCTCAATCACTTGGAAGTGTCAACTTCATCCTTCAGTCTTTAAGCCTCAGCTCTTCATTCAATCTTTACTGGATCTTCATTGGGGTCTTCAAGTATCAACTTGATCTTCTTGCTCTTCAAGCTTCAGCTGAAATGGCAATGCTCAGGGAATCATCTTCTTCCATACTCTTTAATGAAGTCTTCATCTTCACACTCAAGCCCAACATCTCTTAAGACACTCAAACCAGAGGAAATCACTTAACTAGATAAGCTAGGATATTAAACTGCTTATTGAGCACCAAAGGTGACCTATAAGGGTTTAACATCAAAAGAATGGTTCCCTCAAAAGTTCTACTTCCTAGGTACCATCACTTATCCTTCCAAAGGAGGGAGGTGAATACCATGGAAGGACCTTGAATCATGGGGAAGAATGGAGGTGAAAGATACCATCCATGTCTAAAAAAGAAATTAACTAGGTCTAAGCTCTTCCTAATCCCTAACCCTAAAACAACAACAAAACAAACAAAGCCTCCAAGCTCTCAAGCTCCTTAATCAATCTTCAAGTCTTCTACTATGATCCCCCATGCTCCTCAAAGCAAGACCAAACCCACCAAGCCAAGCAAGAACCCACAAAGCAAGGAAAAACAAAATACAAGCCCACAAGGGCAACACAAACAACCATCAACTACAAAAATCATTTAAAATAGTATACTACTATATTAAAACCTAATATAATTTCTAAAGGGATCCTATATACCTACCCTTAATACCCTATATGTCCCAACATCTAACTTGACCTAGAAACCTAAAATTCTAGTGTTATTGTGGACCTATGTTAAGGATTGACCTAATTCTATACAACCTAAAGTCATCTAATCAAAACTAATCAAAAATTCATCACAAAATTATGAAATAAATCCAGAGGGGAGATAAAGTCCTAATCTAACTATACTAAAAAGAATGGCCTAAAAATTCAAAGGGAACTAGCTAAACAAAATTCTACAAGTCTATGCATCAACATAAACGGAATTAAAAGCTATTAAAAGAGAAAATACACAAAAAATATTAAAAATGCATGAAATGCAAATATTTTTATTTTATAATTTCCTAGACATTAACATGAAATGGGAGAAAAAATCCCCATGCAAAAATCATTATTTTTCTATTTAATATGATTTTTCAAACATTAAAGTAAAATGGAGAAAAAGAAATTAAAATGAGAAATGATTGGTGCAGATAGCAATGCTAGACAGTTCAAATTCCAGATGGGCTTAAAATGGGGGTGCAAACAACAATACGCGCTAGGCCCAGTTTTCATCAGAAAATCATTTCAGAAAATATAAAGAAAAAGAAAAGTCCACGGTGCATTAAGTAAAGAAAAATAGTTCAAAATCTCAATGGGCCATGAAAGGGGGTGGGGATATCAAGTATCAACTTGAGCCCAAAACCTCAGGTTTAATGAAACGCCGCGTTTCATTGTGTCTTCAAACTTCTCTTCACACGCGAAATTGAATCTCAGCCACACGATCCCCACTCAGTCAATGAGTCCAACATGATCCAATGGCCAAAACGTTATCTTCTTCATTTGAATGGGACTTGGAGGGAAGAACAGCCATGGAAGTTCAGAGCTTCAAGCTCATCCTCTCCAATTCGAACCTCATCAATTCTTCATGAAAAACTAAAATTCAAAACCCTAGCTCATCCAGAATTTCACCCTGAATCTAACCATGGTATCAAAATCCATTGAAACTTCCTCAAACCTAAAACACGAATCAAACCCCCAAATATGCTCAGGAATCAAAGTTCACCATTCTTGAAATTAATTACCTCAGAATGATCACCACCTCACACTGGTTAAATCTTGATATCAAACTCATGATATATCTCAATATAACTCGTGTTCTTGGTCCAAACAAAAATGGTGTCATCAACTCAAACTTCACCAATTGATCTCAAACTTCCCAGAATCCATCTCCTACTTGTCTCTAACCATTCTAACCTAACAATTCTACCTAATCATGCATAAATTATGGTGTAGAAGAAAAGTTACTAACCTGTCAAATCTTGATTAACAGATAGGGTAAACCTTCACTTCAACCTCTCAAACTCTTCAGAAACCTTCCTTGATTGATGATAAAGCTTCTGTTTGCAAAAGATTTGATCAAGAAAGCCTGAATCTACAAACCCGATTGTGACTTGCAACCTTCAAAATCCAAAAGCTATCTCCTCAATTCTCCAAGATCTTGCCCTCAATTTGGTATGTACACATTCAGTGTGATCAATGGAATGTGTTTGGATTGAAAGAAGCAATGGAAATGGATCAGAATGTGGAATTTGATTTCAACTTGCAATGGAAGCAATTGTAATGGCTATCTCACTCTCCTCTCTAATCTTTCACCAACCTGGCATCTGAGCAAGTTCTAATCCATATATAGAATGCATTGGACCTCTCTAGATCCTTCTGGAATCATCCAATGAGAATTTGGGATTCTCATGTCATGAGTTTATGATTTCATCTCATCTCATGCATCATCTCATGCCATGCCCCTTGCAACAACTTATCCTGACCTAAAAATCTCCCTAGATGAGATATATGATGTGTTAAGACACTTTACTAGCTTATACATTGCCTTTCCTTATGTTTTGCATTTGTACCTTAGTATGCAAGCAACCATTTTCCAAAGCAAGTCCATGATCTAGGCCTCAATTCAAAAATGTGGCTGAACCATTATTTCTAAAATGCTCTTTGGAGTCAAAATGACCTATTATATGCCATGGTTTGGATGTATAACTTGGAAATTTCAATTTCCAACTTGGACTTATTTAACTTATGCCTCCATTTTAGGTCATTTTTATCACTTTTTGCTACAAGTCTTTTCAACATCTCATGACCTCCCTAATAGCCTTAAAACATCATTTTAAGCAAGTTTGATGTTGAAGAGTTTTCCATTTGAAGCTTGGAAATAGGAGTTATGGCCTTATGCTTAAAATGACCTATAATCTCCAAATGACCAGAATGCCCTTGACTTGTCAAAGTCATAACTTGAGTTCTACAAATACTATCAAGGACTTCTAGTACTCTCTAGAAATCTAAGAAGATGAGGAACAACATTCATGTTGACCAAATGTTCATAGGAATTATCCTTCTTGGGCAAAAGTTGGATGCAAGTTGGGTGACTTTCAAGGCCCCAGATTCACATACCTCAGATGACCTGTAACTTGTCAAAGTCATAACTTGAGCTCTAAAAATACTATCAAGGACTTCTAGTACTCAAATTAAAGCTAAGAACAATCTCTACAACATTCATGTTAGGGGTAAGATGATATGACAATCACATCTTGAGCTAAACTGCCTTGAAGATAGGGGTCAAACTAGGGGATTTCACATTGTCAAGCCTTAGAAACCCTAGCCTGAAACTTCTCAAACTCTTCAATCATGATGAGTTGATCTTGGAATCATCCTTATAGCATCTCAATGCATAAATCCATGATCACATGGCTCTTGGATTAGGTCTCAACCCTCTCCAAATCATCAGTTGACCTAGGGTTGACCCAGTCAAACCCTAACTGCACCACTCATGGCTGAATCTTCTTATTCTTGTACAATGGCCTCTCTAGGCTTCATGATGGCTTTAAAGACATCTCATAAGCTCTCTAAAAGCTTCAAGTCCATTCCATAGCTTCAGAATCATCTGAGGAGCTCCCACAACTCTCAAGTTAGGAGACACACAACCTTGGTTTCAACCAATCTCTTTGAGGATCTTCTCACTTCTCTGACAAGGATATCAACCCTTGAACACTTGAATAACTTTCTTGGCTAGCTTCAAACTCTTGATTGGTACTCTTGATTGGTACTCATACCTCTTGATGAACACAAGCTAGGTAAATAAATGTTGGTCAAATTTTGGGGTGCAACAGCTGCCCCTATTCAAACGGCTTGGACCTGACTGGGTGAGGAGCGAACGAATCTCAACCAATCAAGGTAAAAGACGGTTGAATACCGATAAACCTGGAAATTTGCCAACTGCACAAGTACACGGTACTCTGATGGGAACAAATCTTGAAAACGGAAATATTAACTGCACGACAACCAAGGTTGTCAAACTCGCGGGTAGACTCGTAAACTCGTACGAGTTTACGAGTCTATGAAGCGAAAACGAGTAGACTCACGCGTAGAATCATTTTTTGATAAACTCGAGTAGACTCAGGTAGACTCGCATAAACTCGTATAGACTCGCGAGTCTATGGTGAGTTTATGAGTCTATAAATTTTTTGAATTTTGTTTTTTTTAACCTAAAAAAGGACCAAATTTCCTAAAAGATTTTATTTTATTTAAAAAAAAAACCCTTACTTTTTTCTTGTACGAGAATTAGAAAGCCTTTCTCCTAGTCCTTTGTTTTAGCAAAGTTTCTTCCTCTCTTTATCCCTTAATAAACGACGTGCGTTTATTATGTATCTTGCTTTGTTCGCGTTCGTTCCCGTAAATCAATCATTTATTGTGTAAGTATTTTTCTTATATGTTTTACTTGGATGCTTCTCTTGTATATTCTCTTGTGTAAAGGTGATGACTGGATAATTGAAGATCCTAATGCAGAAAATATATAAACTAAAGTTAATGTTGAGTAAGATGATATTATTGTTAACAATATTGTGGAAGTTGATATTGTTGTTACTAATATTGTGCAAAGTAGTGGTGGTGGTGGAAATGTTGAATTAGGTGGAAATGGAAATTCAAGCAATCCAACTTTGGTTAACGATGAAGAAGGTGTTTCATCCAGGATAGAATTTTATGATGATACTCAAGATACCGATGAAGATGATGGTGATGATATTGGTGGTGATGATTTTACTGGAGTTTTGGATGTTTAAAACCATTAGCATATTTGTTTTATGATTTTTTTGCTTTATGTAGTAGTCAATTAAGAAGAAATTGATACTTTAAGTCTTTAAATACATACTTTACTGTTTTGTTTGTTTTATTATTGAAATTTTTTATTAAGAACTTTGTTATAGAGTATGCAATTTATATTTTGATGTTAATTGGTATTCTAATATATATATATATATATATATATATATATATATATATATATATATATATATATATATATATATATATATATATATATATATATATATATATATATATATATATATATATATATATATATATATATATATATATATATATATATATATATATATTGTATCATATATGAGGTATTTACAAGTTTAAAATACATGTGTGTGTCATGCATGTGTCACATATAGGTTTTTAAAAGTCATTTTAAATTTTCCATAGACTCGTACGAGTTTGCGAGTCGAGTCTGCGAGTCGGGTCTACAGACCCTTTACGAGTCTGAGTAGACTCGCGAGTTTGACAACCTTGACGACAACTGGCTGGAGACTTGGTCACACGGTAACCGGTAATACATGGTCGATCATGCCGTCAGGCATCCGAGGAAAACTTTCGGGCATCAGCCGGACTTCATCAGTAAGTCGGGAATAGAATTCTCGGACAATCATGAACCAATTGGGGATACCCAAACTTCTGCCATCAGGCACTCAGCATCAGTTGAGAGAACTGCTTCGTTAAACACGGTCGGACTTCAATCATCAAGTCTTCAAGGGAAGTTTCAACTTCGCTGTTCAGAAACCTGCTGGGGATGACGCACCTCCGCTAGGGATTCTGGAGAACTATTAAGTAACTCTGCTTCGGGGATCCAGAAATCATTCTGGATGAATCAACTCTGCTGAGGACTTCAAGAATCATCTTGGACACATAACCCCGCCGGGGACTTCAAGAATCATCCTGAACCGATAACTATGCTGGAGCTTTCAGGAGTCATCCTGAGCAAACACTCTGCCGGGGACTCTAAGCATCAGCTTGAGCAACCAACTCTAGCGACTGCACTGGGGATTTTAAGAATCATCTTAAGCAAGCGACCTCACTGGGGAATTCAAGAATCATCTTGAGCTGAAGACTTCGCTGGGGACTCCAAGAATCATCTTGAGCAAGCGACTTCGTTGGGGAGAATTTCAGGAATCATCCTGAGCAATCAATTCTGCGGCGGAACACCTGCAAAACAAGAACGGTAACAACCTAGATCATGTTTATTATGCATATGCTTCGGCAATGGCACAATGCTCCACACGGTGGAAATGCTATGCGTTTATGATAAATGCTATGCAGTCATGCACAATGATGCGATCCCGTCAGCAAAATAAATGCTGAAGGGAGAATCCTCCTGTCAAGGAGAAAGAACCACTCAGATAGGGGGCGGAATCATCCTGCCGAGGAGAACAAGGTCACACCAATCTTAATTGGACTCCGCAGGGGACACAACTTCAGTTGACTGCTGCGGGGGAACGAAGCTCTACGAGAACCTGGACCTGCTGAGGGAAAGCGATGTCAATCACGGGAATAAACTGCACGGCCTTCACGGCTACTTCCCTGGAAATAACGACTCCGGTGGGGAAATGTGGCATCAGCTATTCAACACTCCACTAGGGAAAACCATTCATGGCCCGAGCGGCTTCCAAGGATTCGGCTCTCTTGGGGGATCTGCAAACCTCGGCTGAGGAAGAAGAAATCATTCTACTTGCTGGGGAGAGTACGACTCTGTGGGGAATCTCAATTCCGCTGGAGACTTCAGTCTGGGACCATCAGTTGTTGCACACTTTGGTATGACTCAGCTGAGGAGATGACGTTCCTTCAGGATGCATCTGATTGGGGAGAGAATCTTCTTTGCCTGGGGAGACATATCAATGCTCACGATCTCGTTTTCAGACTCTGCGGGGAGAGGCTGCTGAACTTTGCGGGAGAAGGAGGAATCATCCTGCTTGGGGATACGCACGGCGCACTGTTTGGAATATGATACACCTGTAACAACACAAACAAACAGACAAGACACCCTTCTCAAAGGGACCTATCAAGGTTATCATCTTGTGACAATATTCGAGTAGTTCATTGTTTCAACAATCAATGGCCTAGGCCAGTAAGTTTATGTATGCACATTTTATCAAAAACATCGGCGTTCTTTTTCGCAAACAAAACAGATAAATGCTAAACAGACACACATAATTGCTTAATAGTATACATTTTTATTGATAACGAACCCCTGAATGGGTAAAAATGTTTTACAACAGATGCAAGCTCCTGGAATGAGGAAGCCGCGCAAAAATAAAACATAAATATACATCAGTATATACAAATGTCGGCAACGAGGCGTAGACGAACACCATGAGTTGATCCCTCTATGACCCACTCGACTTCGATACTTCTCCGACGCTTCAGCTTCCGAAGAGATTGATTCATATAAACGGCCCTCAGGTCTTCCAAACCACTAAACAAAGAAAGTCCACACGCAGAACGTAGTCATTTGCTTTTTCAAATCCCTAACTTTTGCGTGAACCGCCCTTTGCGGGTTTTCAGTTCACCGGGATACCCTTTTTTGCCAAAGTCGCCCATCCGAGTTTTCGACTTTGCGGGTGTACATTTTTTCAATTTATATCCCTAATTTTTGCCCGAACCTTTTTCCTTTTTTATGGTTCGCCGGGATGCCCCATTTTTGCCTGGACTCTCTTTTTACTGTCCAGCGGGTCGCTTTCAAGCAAAGTATTTTTTAACTGCATCCGCGTTCACCGGGGATGCAAAATCTTCACCATCCATCGTGGATAACAACAAAGCTCCTCCCGAGAAGACCTTGCTGACGATGTACGGACCTTCGTAATTGGGAGTCCACTTGCCCCGGTGATCGGAGTGTGGAGGAAGAATCTTCTTCAGGACGAGATCACCCGTCTGAAAGCTTCTAGGACGCACCTTCTTATCATACGCTTTCTTCATTCGGCTCTGGTATAAACGACCATGTGCAATCGATGCTAACCTCTTCTCGTCCATCAGGCTGAGATGGTTCAGTCGGTTCATAATCCATTCTGCCTCGTCGAGTTTCACATCAACCAAAACTCGCAAAGAAGGGATCTCCGCTTCTAACGGTAGGACTGCTTCCATACCGTACACCAAGGAGAAAGGAGTTGCCCTGGTTGACGTACGCACCATTGTACGATAACCGTGCAGTGCAAATGGCAGCATCTCGTGCCAATCTTTGTAGGTTATAACCATCTTCTGAACAATCTTCTTTATGTTCTTATTGGCCGCTTCAACGGCGCCATTCATCTTCGGCCGGTAAGGAGATGAGTTGTGGTGTTCAATCTTGAAACTCTGGAACAGCTCCTTCATCATCTTGTTATTCAAATTCGAACCATTATCAGTAATGATCCGCTCGGGGATTCCGTAACGACAGATGATGTCCCTCTTTATGAATTTAGCCACCACCTGCTTGGTCACATTAGCATATGAGGCTGCCTCCACCCACTTGGTGAAGTAGTCGATAGCTACTAGAATGAAGCGATGACCGTTAGATGCAGTGGGCTCGATCTTGCCTATCATGTTGATGCCCCACATGGAGAACGGCCACGGGGAGGACATGACGTTTAACGGGCACGGCGGCACATGAACTTTATCAGCATAAATCTGGTATTTATGACATCTCTTCGCGAATTTAAAGCAATCTGATTCATCATCAGCCAGTAGTATCCTACTCTCAGGATCTTTCTTGTCATGGCATACCCGCCGGCGTACGTACCAAATGTGCCTTCATAGACTTCTTCCATGAGCATACTCGCCTCTTTCTCATCTACACATCTGAGTAGCACGAGATCGTGGTTTCTTTTGTACAACACTCAATCAGGATTGAGATAAAAATTTCCAGACAGCCTCCTCAGAGTCTTCTTATCCTGGGTTGACGCACCCGTGGGATACTCCTTAGTCATAAGGAAAGTCTGGATGTCACGGAACCATGGCTTGCCGTCGGCGGCTTCCTCGATCGCAAAGACAAATACAGGTCTATCAAGACGAGAAAGGACAATTCTTGGAGCTTCATTCCAAAAATTGACTTTATACATTGAAGCCAAAGTGGTTAAGGTATCAGCCATCTGATTTTCGGCCCTGGGCACATGATGGAGTTCCACTCGATCAAAGAACGGAAGTAGCCTTCTGGCATAATTCATGTACGGCACCAAATTCAATTGACGAGTCTCCCACTCCCCTTTAATCTGGTTGATCACAAGCGCCGAGTCACCATATACGTCTAGGTTCTTGATTCTCAAATCAATTGCTTCTTCTAGACCCATGATGCATGCTTCGTACTCCGCTTCATTATTGGTGACCGGAAACGTCAGTCTCGCAGTGAACGGGATATGGGATCCGTAGGGAGTCATGATGACCGCCCCTATGCCACTTCCATAGGAATTAACCGCCCCGTCGAATATCAGCTTCCACTGGGATTTCCTATCTGGCCCCTCGTCGGGCAACGGCTCGTCGCAATCCTTCGCTTTGAGAAACATGATATCCTCATCAGGGAATTCAAATTTCATCGGCTGATAATCTTCGATCGGCTGTTCGTCAAGGTAATCAGACAATACGCTTCCTTTGATGGCCATCTGGGAAACGTACTGAATATCATATTCCATCAACACCATTTGCCATCTGGCAATCCTACCCGAAAGCGCCTGCTTCTCGAAGACGTACTTGATCGGATCCATCTTCGAAATTAGCATGGTGGTGTGGTTGAGCATGTACTGTCGTAAATGTTTGGCAGCCCAAGCTAGTGCACAACACGTTTTCTCCAGCATCGAGTAACGAGATTCACAATCTGTGAACTTTTTATTCAAGTAGTAAATGGCATACTCCTTTCTGCCCATCTCGTCGTGCTGACCGAGAATACACCCCATACTGTTCTCAAGAACTGTCAAGTACATGATTAGTGGCCGTCTAGCCACTGGGGGTATCAAGATTGGAGGTTCCTAAAGATACTGCTTTATCTTGTCGAATGCCTTCTGGAAATCCTCATTACAGGTAATCGCCTGATCTTTCTTTAAAAGCTTGAACATTGGTTCACACGTGGCCGTGAGCTGAGAAATAAACCTTGCAATGTAGTTTATTCTTCCCAAGAAACCACGAACTTCTTTTTCTGTTTTTGGCACTGGCATTTCTTGTATGGCTTTTATTTTCGCAGGATCAACCTCGATGCCTCGTTCGCTCACGATAAACCCCAGAAACTTTCCGGACCATACTCCGAAAGTACATTTGTTAGGATTCAGCCTCAACCTGAACTTCCTAAGCCTCTCAAAAAGTTTCAGCAAATTGACCAGATGTCCCTCCTCCGTTTGGGACTTCGCAATCATGTCATCAACATAGACTTCAATCTCGTGATGAATCATGTCATGAAACAATGTTACCATAGCTCGTTGGTAAGTGGCCCCTGCGTTCTTCAGACCGAAAGGCATTACCTTGTAGCAAAATGTTCCCCAAGGAGTGATAAACGTCTTCTTCTCCATGTACTTCGGCGCCATCTTGATCTGGTTGTAACCGGAGAAGCCATCCATGAATGAAAACACGGAGAACTGGGCTATGTTGTCGACCAACACATCGATATGATGCAACGGGAAATCATCTTTAGGGCTCGCCCTATTCAAATCCCAATAATCGACGCACATTCGTACCTTACCGTCCTTCTTCGGTACAGGCACTATGTTGGCGACCCACGGAGGGTAAGTGGTGACCGCTAAGAAGCCAGCATCAAGCTGCTTTTGCACTTCTTCTTTGATCTTAACGGCCATATCTGGTCGTGTCCTCCTAAGCTTCTGCTTAATGGGAGGACAATCTTCTCGCAGCGGCAAGTGGTGGACCACGATGTCCGTATCAAGTCCGGGCATATCTTCGTATGACCAAGCAAAGACATCACTATACTCTCTTAGCATCTCGACTAATCTCTGATTGACATCATTCTGCAATGCAGCCCCTATCCTGATGTTTCTAACGAGCTCTTCAGAACCCAGATTCACGATCTCGATCTCCTCTTCATGAGGCAGAATAACTTTCTCCTCTTGTCTCAACAAGCGGGCCAACTCTTCAGGAAGGTCTTCGTCTTCCTCAATCTCTTCTTCGGCTTGATAGATCGGGCAATCGAAGTCGAAGTGAGCCGTAAAAGGTCCAGAGTCGATGTCATCTGTTATTTGGATCCTGCAATAACAAGGGTTAAGTTTAAAACAAGGATGTGCAGGTTAGCACAAACCCCATTGCCATTTTATTATTTTTCAAAACAAATATAAAACAGGAATAACAGAGATCACAATATTTGAATACGAAGAAAACGCCTTTGATTTATTAACAAAATGCATGTACATAATCCAACAAGGCCCTGACAATAAAACCTCTATGCCCCGGGTAGGACATAGGGTTGTACAATGATTGGAAAAAGTAAATCATTACTCTTCGCTTGTCATCTGGATGATATCCTTGACGGACCAGTTGGTAAGGCCCTCGCCTGGCTTGCTTGGCTGAATCCAAGAGTCGAGGTTACAATCGCTATCTCCGCTGTCTTCAGACACCGCGTTGATGCTTTCGAAAATCATTCCGCCACTGGTAAACTGCATCGGCCCTTTACCTCGCGACGCACTGCTAGAAGAAGAAGCTTCAGCTCCAGGAGAATATCCCAACCCAAACTTGTCTTGCTTGTTAGGTATCTCCAGAATTCACCCCCAGCCTGGGGTAGATCCGGCTTGGACAACGGCCCGAGCTTCCTTGAAGGAGGAGAGAGTCATCTCTGGCTTTTCGGTGACTACGGGAGCTACTTCTTTTACCTTGACAGCTCCGAACGCTTGGCAAAGAGTTTCATGGATTTCGCCATCCATTTCCACATACTTGAAGGACGACAAATGGCTCACCATTATGTCTTCCTCGCCACACACGTTTACGATGCTACCCCCGACAGCATACTTGAGCTTCTGGTGCAACGTGGAGGTCACGGCACCAGCAGCATGGATCCACGGCCGGCCCAAGAGACAACTGTAGGCAGGCATGATGTCCATAATATAAAAGACCGCGTCGAACGTTTCCGGCCCGACTTGGATCGGCAGGGTCACCTCCCCGAAAACATGTCGTTTAGTTCCATCGAACGCCTTCACAACCAGATCACTGGGTGTGCAGATCACTCCACGAGTATCCAACTTCATTAATGCCTTCTTCGGAAGAACATTAAGTGACAAACCCGTGTCCACCAACACGTGCGACATAATCGTGCCCCTACACTCTATCGAGATGTGCAGGGCGCTGTTGTGATTCCTCCTCTTTGGCGTCAGCTCCAGGTCCGTGAAGCCTAGCCCATTTCCAGCATTCACATGGGCTACGACCTCTTCTAGCTGATTTACCGATATTTCTTGTGGTACATAGGCGGCGTTCAACACCTTCAGCAGCGCATTGCGGTGTGCTTCAGAACATAGCAACAAGTTCAGAATGGAAATCTTTGAGGGCGTCTGATGGAGATGATCCACAATCTTGTAGTCACTCTTTTTAATCAACCGCATAAACTCCTCGGCATCTTTAAAAAGCAAGTCTTTTTCTACCCCACACGGGGCCTCTTCAACGACTTTACTTTTACCCCTATCGGCCGCATTAGCTCTGACCGCTTTATCCGCCACGACCTCTGGTGGTGCAAACACTCTTCCGCTGCGAGTGATACCACTGACTCCCGCAAGGTTCTCCACAGTTGTCCCAAACGGTTCTAGCTCCAACCTCTGTCCGTTGCAGTAGACTTCAGCCCCATAATGCCACGGGACGGCGTTAGTGCTTTCGAACGGTATTGGCCCAGCTTTGGTGATAGTAATTGTGGGCGGTCTGGGCGCAGAAATAGTTATCGGCCGGCGAGGGATGGTGATGGTGGCGACTTCATCGGCCTGCTTCAGCACTACCTCTCCTGACCCACTTTCAGCCCTCCGGCTAAACTGCAGAATCCCTTCAGTCATCAGACTTTGAATTCCTTCTACCAACTGCTCACATCCATCAGAACGTGTGGCACAGTCCATACATAGCTCTCCGCAACCTGGGAAGAACCCTCTTTTCAGCAACTTAACTTTAACGAAGCTAAGCGGTGTCTTCAGATCTCTGACATTAGTCAACAAATCCAAATTCTCTTCTTCGATAATGGCGTTCACTCCGCCTCCCCTATGATTCGGCATAGGATTCTTCGTGACATTTGGCACATTATCGGAGAAGTTGATGATCTTGGCATCCACCATGTCCTGCACCTTATGCTTGAAGGCTTTGCAGTTCTCTATTGTGTGGCCTGGTGCCCCTGAATGAAACTCACAAGTGGCATTCGCGTCGTACCCTGGCGGAGGTGCCCCTGTCAAGGGAGCCAGCGTCCTCTTCTGGATCAACTATAGCTGAAGCAAAGTCTGTAACAGTTGTGCGTACGACATAGGCGGTGTCTCGAAGTGACGGTTTGCCAAAGGTGTCCGATTCTGGTACTTTCTGTATCCCTGTTGATTCGGTTGCTGCTGCTGCTGCGGAGCTGCCGGGATATTTATACTGGCCACCTGCTGGTGAGGACCTTTACCCTTTCTTCGAGCATTGGTCACATCGCTCGCTTCTCCTTCCCGTCTTTTGCCAGCATAAGGTTTCTTTCCACCTCCCCCAGCTGAGGATGACTCACCTTGAATTTTCCCGATCTTGATCCCATTTTCGACGTGTTCACCTGTGATAATGAGATCTGAGAACGTCCCAAACATACCGTTAACTAACTTCTCATAGTAAACCCCTGGGAGGGTGGCTACAAACATCTGCACGAGCTCGCGTTCAACCATCGGCGGCTGAACCCTAGCTGCCAACTCACGCCACCGCTGGGCGTACTCCTTAAACCCTTCATTGTTCCTCTGCGACAGATTCTGCAACTGGACTCGGTTCGGGGTCAAGTCGTTATTGTATTGGTAGTGGTGCACAAATGCTTCAGCAAGATCCTTCCATGTGCGCACACTAGTGGGCTCCAGACCCATGTACCACTCGAGGGATGGCCCGGAAAGGCTGTCTTGGAAGAAGTGCATCAGCAACTTCTCATCCTCAGAATGAGCAGACATTTTCCTGTAGTATGGTCTCAGGTGGACACGAGGGCAAGTGGTGCCCTTATATTTTTCAAAATCAGGTACCTTGAACTTAGGAGGCACCTTGAAATCAGCAATTAATCCCAACTTGGACATATCAACGCCCAAAGTATTCTGATTCTCGATATCTCTCATCTTGTCTTCAAGTGCCTTGAATCTAAGCCGTGCTTCAGCATTCAGCTCCCCTTCAGCACCGCTCTGAGAGAACACATCGTCCTGACGATCCTCTAGCCATGGCTAGGGCACAAATAGATTCCCGACACCCGCATTGCCGTTGCCCAGCCCAACATTGACATTAGCTCCCAGACTCCCATTACCGACGCCTGTCGTATTGAGTCCGATGTTGGTCATCACATTGCCGTTAGCAATTCCGTTTCCCCCGGTCACGGGGACACCATTCTGCGGAGTTTCAACTGGTGGAGGAGTAGACACAGTCCCCCCGTGGAGTACGCCGTTGCTATTAACCCTCGAAATCAAAGGCTGAACCAAAGTTCTGAGCTGCTCCTGGCCATTAGCGACCGCTTGCATGAGCTCCATGAAGCGATCCATCCTTTCACGGAGTTCCTGAACATCAGTTTGCACTTGCTCCATGATCCTGGTTTGATTAGATCTAGTCGGATAGCGGTGAATAGGTCTCTGATTAATCCTGGAACCACCTGAAATAACCTGTCACAACCTGTCAAACACAAAAGGGTTAGGAAAAACAACAAAATGCTCGTTATGCAAATGCTTCATGCAAATGCAAACGTGTGTCTGTGCTTTAGGGAGATTTCCCCTGATCCTGGTGCCTGAGTGCCAGTGCTGATAATAAGAAGAAGTCTGAGTCCAATCATGGAAATAACAATCTCATATATAAAGAAAGCCCATCAAGGCAGTACACAACATCAGCGAGTACAAGATGAATCAACAGCGTGACCTCAGCCAATAAGCCTGGTGATGGTCAGCATACAACAATGATCAAAACAAAAGGAATACAAATAGTCAAGTACGGCCACGGGCGCGAAACTCTTCTAACAACCCCTTCGTTTCTGGATGATCAGGCAGAGTGAGTAACCCCTCGACGAGTAATTCCCTCTGCACAATGGTGTACTAAAGTCCTTCAACCGAACCTTCCCATGCTCCTTCGCCGAAACAATCTTCTAACTTCCGCTTCTTGGACTCAAACGTCAGTTTGCGCTCCTTCAGGTTAGCGAGAGCTTTGTTGAGCTGGCCTTCGGCAGCGTATCTGCGAGCGGTTTCTTCATCAAACCTCTTCTCACTATCCTTCACTTGGGCCTCTAGCTTGGAGATCTGTAGCATCAGCTTATCCTCCCGCTCTTTCCTAGTGGCCAGGGAAGCCTTCCAGTGTTGGTTGAACTTGGATATCCTCCGATATGCTTCGTCCAAGTGCTGCTTCTTCGTAGCCAGTACGTCGTTGACAGCTTTGAAGTCTTGACCCATGCGCTCACGCTCGGTTATCTGCTTAGTCAGGTCTGTACTTAGCTGGTTCACCAGCTCTGTCTGCCTTTTGAAAGAATGAACGGCTTCGTTCCTCTCGCTTCGGAGCTGAGCCAACTCTTTCTCCAGTTCCTCATTCGCCCGCTTCAATTCATCTCGCTCAGCTAACACCTGATTATGCTGCTGAATGGGCACAGTAGTAGGCTCTGCAATCATTAGGGGGCTTTCTGGCTTGGCATGAGGAAACGGCATCCCTATAGCATCTGCTCTAGCTCTGATCCAAGTCACATACGGAGGGTAGGCTTGATTGTTGCTTCTCCCCAGCAATGGTCTTCCTCGCTTACTGATACCATTCCAGGCACGCTGAAGCTTGGATAACAGATCCCCCTCTAGAAGACCAGTGAGGTACAAATATTCCTGCACCTCTTCATCCTTCGGCGGAGCTCTCAAAGCATACGCGAACTGTCGGACCAGCAACGACGGATTGTAGTTTATACAGCCTTTCCTGCCTATCAAAGGCACGTTCGGAAACCCGCTGCAGCTGAAGATAATCTCGGTACCCAACCTATCTCGGTCAAACCAGTCGATATCCTCTGCAGATAAGCTCATCAGACGCTCGGACCACTCAGTTGTGGCTGCAGACGAAACAAAAGGGCCCCTCTTGGGCAGATGGCTATCAAGCCATTTATAAAGCAAGGGTACACAGCATGAGACATTCTTGCCCCTCCTGTTCTCGTTTTTGTAGTGGATAGAATGGTATACATCTCCTATCAAGGTAGGGACTGGATTCCCTGAAGCAAAGATATGAAATGCGTCAAAGTCCACAAAATCGGGCATATTGGGGAACAAAATGATGCCATATATGCACAAAGCGAGGATGGCATTGAACGCGACCCAACATCCGTCTTTGGCGCACTGCTGAGCCTTTCCCACTAAAAACTGCAAGGAGAACCCAAGAACCTTGTTCCAACTAGTCAATACCAACTCGGAGGCATCCAGATGAAGCGAAGGAGCTAGACTGGCCAGATCAGGCTCAGCATCCATATGAACAAAAGGCATCTGCCTCTTGATAGGCACACCTAACAAATCAGCATATTCCTCCAGCGTAGGTGCGAGAACAAAATCCTGAAAAGTGAAACATCTCAACGGAGGGTCATAGAACTGCAGCAGAGCGTGCAACCCATTCAACTCGAACACATAAGGTTTACGAACCAAACTGAGCAATTTGCCGTAAGATTTTCTGAACTCATCTCTCACAGAATCATCTGCTAAAGCTATCAAACCAGTCAACTTAACCACATTAGGGGCAGGGAACTTGTAAGCCACGGTCTTCCTCAGAGAGCCCATAACAATACAATAGGAGGCAAGAAATCCTGGATCGGGGAAAACGGTACCTGCAACACAGACACACGTTAATGAAATGCAAATGAGTATGCGAACTAATGCAAAATGCAATCATGCAACAGGAGATCAAGGCAACTGTGCTGTGGAGATTCTGTATCAACAAAACCATAACGCTGCTCTATCAAGAACAACCACTGATAAGAAGAAAACCCTGGTGTAGGACCACAAATCTGCTCTGTCAAGAACAACCATCTGATAGGGCCATATACATAGGACCATAATTCTGCTCTGTCAAGAACAAATGTCTGATAATAGGGACCTCTGATACAGGACCAAGAAACTGCTCTATCAAGAACAAACATACATCTGCTGATGAGGTCTGCAGACCCCAATCATAAATCTGCTCTGTCAAGAACAAACAACTGATGACCAAAACTCTGCCCTATCAAGAACAAACATCTGGTAATAAAACTCCGCTCTATCAAGAACAAACATCTGATAATAAAACTCTGCTCTATCAAGAACAAACATCTGGTAATAAGACTCTGCTCTATCAAGAACAAAACATCTGATAATGGGATCTTCAGACCCCAGTCATAAACCTGCTCTGTCAAGAACAAATACACATCCGCTGATGAGATCCTCTGATCAAAACTTGCTCTATCAAGAACAAATACACATCTGATGATAAGATCCTCTGATCAAAACCTGCTCTATCAAGAACAAATACACATCTGATGATAAGATCCTCTGATCAAAACCTGCTCTATCAAGAACAATCACATCTGCAGATGATATCCTCAGATCCCAACAAAACTGATCCACTGTCAAGAAAACCATGTGGTCTGAAGGTCAAAGTTTCCTGCAATAAACCCAACCCTGCTCACAGGTATGGACCTAAACTGACTCAAGTTCGGCATCCTATGCGTTCATCAGCGTCACAGACATTCAAGAGGGGTGATACGATACCCAGAAGGTGTGGCATCACCAGCTCATGAAGCGGCCTCACTCGGCTGAATCATAAATGATCGGTCCCCAGAGTCGACGATCCTCCAAACCAGCAACCGTCTCAACCCAAAGGGTTGAAAGAGAAGCCAACCGGGAGAACCTCGTCTGAGCGTGGATTTCATGAGACACTAGTGCCTGCAAAGCAAGCACGCGCCCACTAATTTCCACAACTAATGCTATGCTCACTCAAGCCTGGGTCTGGCTTCTCACTCATCAGAATGCCCCTCCCACAACAGCACAGATAATCATATCATACTGAAAATAAAATGCGGGAAATAAAATGCGAGAGTTAAAATGCGATAAATAAACACAACCCAACAAGTAATCATACAAGCGCTAGGATTGACTCTCATAGGGAACCGGAGAACCAGAGATTCCGAGTTTGATCCCCAGCAGAGTCGACAGCTGTCGCTTTCGCGAAAATAAGGTGTCGGCACAACAGAAGAGTCACCACCTTTCGTTATTTATCCCTCGGAGCGGGAAAGGAAACGATCGGAAAAACCTAACGAAAAAGGGTAAGACAAGGTCGTCGCAACTATTGTCTGGGTTCGGGAGTCGGTTACGCAAGGGGAAGGTATTAGCACCCCTCACGTCCGTCGTACTCGACGGGATCCACGCTTGTTGTGTTTACTGGACGAGTTGGTTTATCTATCTACCTATCAAGGCTGGCTTAAACAGAAAAGAAAATGACTCGGCAAAGCGTCGCACTTTATGCCTACGTATTCTCATCAGAGAACGAGAAATCAGAGTCAACGTAGTTCGACCTACGGCGGGATACGGGGAAGGTGGCTCGCCAATACATCAGTATTGTGCCTACGTACTCTCAACAGGTATGAGAGATCAGAGCTTACGTAGTTCGGGACACTACAAATTATTTTCTGTCTTTTACGGAAGAAGTGTTTTTTATTGTGTTTGCAATTTCAATCGCACTAAAGACTATGACCTGAGAGTGAATGCGTCGCATGTCACCCAAAGGGTACCATACTAAACATCCAGGCTGTGGAAAAGAAACTCTCCCACAATCCTTTCTCAGATAGCTTAAGGCTCGTAACGTGCGAAAGAAATCATTCATGATTACTGTATCTTAAGCTGTTTTGAGATGAGAAGAGAACAGGCTCAACTAGGAGGGAGACTATCAAGTCCTACTGTTGTCATGCCAAGGATTCATCCTATGGTTGAGGTTTGAAACAGGGAACTCCTAGAAGTTATCATGCATAGGTTTCAACCTAAAGTTCTATCATCACTTCCTTATCAAAGGAAATGAGAGTCCTAAGGGATCATGTCAATGATACACAGAAACAGATAAAGCATCAGCTTAAACAGTAAACAGTAATACGGTAAAATGCATGCAATGTAAGTGAGGGAGGAAATGTGTGTGGGGCATCAGCCTCCACAAGCTCATCTCAACCTCAAGCCAGAATGAATAACAGTAATCATACTGAAATAAAACATGCTGTCAAGCAAAATACAGTAAACTGCAATCATACAGAAGAAATAGAATGCTATTAAGAAAAACAAACCACATGGGCAAGGGAGCAGGGCTCTACCGAATACCCGCAAGCAAAGCCATACAGTAACAGTACAAGCAGAGGGAGCAACTCAACCTCTAGTGCAATCATGCTCCTAGATTAAAGCTATTCTAGATATGGACTTATTCTAATGCATCAAGCAAGTCAAACAAGGCACCTCAATACAGAAAAGAAACAAAGAGGAAAGAAGATCAACCCCTCTCTCAATCCCAAGCCTCAGCTCCTCAGACAGCAACTCAGTCTTCAGCCTTCCATCACTCTTGACAAATATCCATTTGCTTCTCCAGGTTTCAACCCTTCAACATAAGTTTCAACTTAATCTTCTTCTTCTTCAAGCTTCAGCTTTCCTTAATCAGTTCCACCTTCAGGCTTCACTTTCACCACAAATATCAACTTGATTCCATCAGGATCTCCAAGCTTCAAAGTAAGTATCAACTTATCCTTTGATCTTCAAGCCTCAGCTCTATACTCAATCTCAATTGAATCTTCTTCATAAGTGTCAACTTAGTCTTCAAGCTCTCAAGCTCTCCTTGCTTTACCAGTCTCAACTTGGTCTTCTCCTCCTACAAGCTTCAGCTTCTCATAATAGTCCTCAATCACTTGGAAGTGTCAACTTCATCCTTCAGTCTTTAAGCCTCAGCTCTTCATTCAATCTTTACTGGATCTTCATTGGGGTCTTCAAGTATCAACTTGCTCTTCTTGCTCTTCAAGCTTCAGCTGAAATGGCAATGCTCAGGGAATCATCTTCTTCCATACTCTTTAATGAAGTCTTCATCTTCACACTCAAGCCCAACATCTCTTAAGACACTCAAACCAGAGGAAATCACTTAACTAGATAAGCTAGGATATTAAACTGCTTATTGAGCACCAAAGGTGATCTATAAAGGTTTAACATCAAAAGAATGGTTCCCTCAAAAGTTCTACTTCCTAGGTACCATCACTTATCCTTCCAAAGGAGGGAGGTGAATACCATGGAAGGACCTTGAATCATGGGGAAGAATGGAGGTGAAAGATACCATCCATGTCTAAAAAAGAAATTAACTAGGTCTAAGCTCTTCCTAATCCCTAACCCTAAAACAACAACAAAACAAACAAAGCCTCCAAGCTCTCAAGCTCCTTAATCAATCTTCAAGTCTTCTACTATGATCCCCCATGCTCCTCAAAGCAAGACCAAACCCACCAAGCCAAGCAAGAACCCACAAAGCAAGGAAAAACAAAATACAAGCCCACAAGGGCAACACAAACAACCATCAACTACAAAAATCATTTAAAATAGTATACTACTATATTAAAACCTAATATAATTTCTAAAGGGATCCTATATACCTACCCTTAATACCCTATATGTCCCAACATCTAACTTGACCTAGAAACCTAAAATTCTAGTGTTATTGTGGACCTATGTTAAGGATTGACCTAATTCTATACAACCTAAAGTCATCTAATCAAAACTAATCAAAAATTCATCACAAAATTATGAAATAAATCCAGAGGGGAGATAAAGTCCTAATCTAACTATCCTAAAAAGAATGGCCTAAAAATTCAAAGGGAACTAGCTAAACAAAATTCTACAAGTCTATGCATCAACATAAACGGAATTAAAAGCTATTAAAAGAGAAAATACACAAAAAATATTAAAAATGCATGAAATGCAAATATTTTTATTTTATAATTTCCTAGACATTAACATGAAATGGGAGAAAAAATCCCCATGCAAAAATCATTATTTTTCTATTTAATATGATTTTTCAAATATTAAAGTAAAATGGAGAAAAAGAAATTAAAATGAGAAATGATTGGTGCAGATAGCAATGCTAGACAGTTCAAATTCCAGATGGGCTTAAAATGGGGGTGCAAACAACAATACGCGCTAGGCCCAGTTTTCATCAGAAAATCATTTCAGAAAATATAAAGAAAAAGAAAAATCCACGGTGCATTAAGTAAAAAAAAATAGTTCAAAATCTCAATGGGCCATGAAAGGGGGTGGGGATATCAAGTATCAACTTGAGCCCAAAACCTCAGGTTTAATGAAACGCCGCGTTTCATTGTGTCTTCAGACTTCTCTTCACACGCGAAATTGAATCTCAACCACACGATCCCCACTCAGTCAATGAGTCCAACATGATCCAATGGCCAAAACGTTATCTTCTTCATTTGAATGGGACTTGGAGGGAAGAACAGCCGTGGAAGTTCAGAGCTTCAAGCTCATCCTCTCCAATTCGAACCTCATCAATTCTTCATGAAAAACTAAAATTCAAAACCCTAGCTCATCCAGAATTTCACCCTGAATCTAACCATGGTATCAAAATCCATTGAAACTTCCTCAAACCTAAAACACGAATCAAACCCCCAAATATGCTCAGGAATCAAAGTTCACCATTCTTGAAATTAATTACCTCAGAATGATCACCACCTCACACTGGTTAAATCTTGACATCAAACTCATGATATATATCAATATAACTCGTGTTCTTGGTCCAAACAAAAATGGTGTCATCAACTCAAACTTCACCAATTGATCTCAAACTTCCCAGAATCCATCTCCTACTTGTCTCTAACCATTCTAACCAAACAATTCTATCTAATCATGCATAAATTATGGTGTAGAAGAAAAGTTACTAACCTGTCAAATCTTGATTAACAAATAGGGTAAACCTTCACTTCAACCTCTCAAACTCTTTAGAAACCTTCCTTGATTGATGATAAAGCTTCTGTTTGCAAAAGATTTGATCAAGAAAGCCTAAATCTCCAAACCCGATTGTGACTTGCAACCTTCAAAATCCAAAAGCTATCTCCTCAATTCTCCAAGATCTTACCCTCAATTTGGTATGTACACATTCAGTGTGATCAATGGAATGTGTTTGGATTGAAAGAAGCAATGGAAATGGATCAGAATGTGGAATTTGATTTCAACTTGCAATGGAAGCAATTGTAATGGCTATCTCACTCTCCTCTCTAATCTTTCACCAACCTGGAATCTGAGCAAGTTTTAATCCATATATAGAATGCATTGGACCTCTCTAGATCCTTCTGGAATCATCAAATGAGAATTTGGGATTCTCATGTCATGAGTTTATGATTTCATCTCATCTCATGCATCATCTCATGCCATGCCCCTTGCAGCAACTTATCCTAACCTGAAAATCTCCCTAGATGAGATATATGATGTGTTAAGACACTTTACTAGCTTATACATTGCCTTTCCTTATGTTTTGCATTTGTACCTTAGTATGCAAGCAACCATTTTCCAAAGCAAGTCCATGATCTAGGCGTCAATTCAAAAATGTGGCTGAACCATTATTTCTAAAATGCTCTTTGGAGTCAAAATGACCTATTATATGCCATGGTTTGGATGTATAACTTGGAAATTTCAATTTCCAACTTGGACTTATTTAACTTATGCCTCCATTTTAGGTCATTTTTATCACTTTTTTCTACAAGCCTTTTCAACATCTTATGACCTCCCTAATAGCCTTAAAACATCATTTTAAGCAAGTTTGATGTTGAATATTTTTCCATTTGAAGCTTGGAAATAGGAGTTATGGCCTTATGCTTGAAATGACCTATAATCTCTAAATGACCAGAATGCCCTTGACTTGTCAAAGCCATAACTTGAGTTCTACAAATCCTATCAAGGACTTCTAGTACTCTATAGAAATATAAGAAGATGAGGAACAACATTCATGTTGACCAAAAGTTCATAGGAATCATCCTTCTTGGGCAAAAGTTGGATGCAAGTTGGGTGACTTTCAAGGCCCCAGATTCACATACCTCAGATGACCTGTAACTTGTCAAAGTCATAACTTGATCTCTATAAATCCTATCAAGGACTTCTAGTACTCAAATTAAAGCTAAGAACAATCTCTACAACATTAATGTTGGGGGTAAGATGAGATGACAATCACATCTTGAGCTAAACTGCCTTGAAGATAGGGGTCAAACTAGGGGATTTCACACTGTCAAGCCTTAGAAACCCTAGCTTGAAACATCTCAAACTCTTCAATCATGATGAGTTGATCTTGGAATCATCCTTATAGCATCTCAATGCATCAATCCATGATCACATGGCTCTTGGATTAGGTCTCAACCCTCTCCAAATCATCAGTTGACCTAGGGTCGACCCAGTCAAACCCTAACTGCACCACTCATGGCTGAGTCTTCTTATTCTTGTACAATGGCCTCTCTAGGCTTCATGATGCCTTTCAAGACATCTCATAAGCTCTCTTAAAGCTTCAAGTCCATCCTCATAGCTTCAGAATCATCTGAGGAGCTCCCACAACTCTCAAGTTAGGAGACACACAACCTTGGTTTCAACCAATCTCTCTGAGGATCTTCTCACTTCTCTGACAAGGATATCAACCCTTGAACACTTGAATAACCTTCTTGGCTAGCTCCAAACTCTTGATTGGTACTCTTGATTGGTACTCATACCTCTTGATGAACACAAGCTAGGTAAATAAATGTTGGTCAAATTTTGGGGTGCAACAATCTCATCATTACTGGCGAGCACGTTGAAAATGGGATCAAATTGGGGAAAATTCAAGGTGTTGATCTATCCTCAGCTGGAGGAGGAAAGAAACCATACGGTAAAAAAAGGCGTGAAGGAGAGACGAGCGCCGTGTCTAACGCTTGAAGGAAAGGTAAAGGCCAGCGCCAGCAGGTGGCTAGCATAACCATCCCTGCTGTCCAACAACCCCAGCCGCAGCAGCAGCCAAATCAGCAAGGGTACAGAAGGTATCAGAACAGGGCACCTCTTACAAGTCGTCACCTTGAGACACCGCCCATGTCTTATGCTCAGCTATTACAAACTCTGCTTCAGTTACAGCTAGTCCAGAAAAGAACCCTGGCTCCCTTGACAGGGGCACCTCCGCAGGGTTATGATGCAAATGCAACATGTGATTTTCACTCAGGGGCACCCGGCCACACGATAGAAAACTGCAAAGCCTTCAAGCACAAGGTGCAAGATATGGTGGATGCGAAGATCATCAATTTCTCAGATAATGTGCCGAATGTCACAAAGAACCCTATGTCGAACCATAGGGGAGGTGGGGTGAATGCCATTATTGAAGAAGAGAACTTAGATTTGTTGACTGATGTCAAGGATCTGAAGACACCGCTTAGCTTCGTTAAAGCCAAGTTGATGAAGAGAGGCTTCTTTCCGGGCTGTGGAGAATTGTGTATGGGCTGTGCGACTCGTCCTAATGGATGTGAACAGTTGAAAATAGGGATTCAGAGTCTGATGACCGAAGGAATCTTGCAGTTTAGCCGAAGGGCCGAATATGGATCTGGAGAGGTAATGCTGAAGCAGGATGATGAGGTTGCCACCATCACCATCCCTCTCCAGACGATAACCATTTCTGCACCCAGGCCGCCCACAATTATCATCACAAAAGCAGGGCCAATACCTTTTGAAAGCACCAATGTTGTCCTGGGCATTATGGGGCGGACGTCTACTGTAACGGACAGAAATTGGAACTGGAACCATCTGGGCAGTCTGTGGATAACCTAGTGGGAACTGGCGGAATCACACGCAGCGGAAAAGTATTTGCTCCACCTGAGATTCTGGTGGACAAAGCAGATAAAGCTGAGAAAACTGACAAGGGAAAGAGTAAAGTCGTTGAGGAGACCCCTCGTGGGGTAGAAAAGGACTTACTCGAGGATTGATTTGCACACCCAGTGATCTGGTTGTGAAGGCTTTCGATGGAACCAAGCGTCATGTCTTTGGAGAGGTAAATCTGCTAATCCAAGTTGGGCCGGAAACTTTCGACGCAGTCTTCTACATCATGGACATCATGCCAGCCTACATCTGTCTCTTAGGCCAGCCATGGATCCATTCTGCTGGTGCCGTGACCTCCACGTTGCACCAGAAGCTCAAGTATGCTATCGGAGGCAGCATTGTAACTGTATGTGGCGAGGAAGACATAATGGTGAGCCATTTGTCGTCCTTCAAATATGATGAGATGGATGGGGAAATCCACGAAAACCTATGTCAGGCATTCGAAGCTGTTAAAATCAAGGACGTGACTCCAGTAATGATTGAGAAACCAGAGATGACTCTCTCTTCCTTCAAGGAAGCCCGGGCCGTTGTTCAAGCCGGATCTACCCCAGGCTGGGGGCAAGTTCTAGAAATACCTAACAAACAGGACAAGTTTGGGTTAGGATACTCTCATACGGCTGAAGCCTCCTCTTCCTACAGTGCGTTGCGAGGTAAAGGGCTGATCCAGTTTACCAGTGGCGGGGTGATATTTGAAAGTGTCAACGCAGTGTCTGAAGACGGCGAAGACAGTGATTGCGACCTGGACTCCTGGATCCAGCCAAGCAAACCAGGCCAGAGTCTCAACAACTGGTCCATCAGGGATACCATCCAAGTGACAGGCAAAGAGTAATGATTTACTTTCTCCAATTATTGTATAACCCTATGTCCTACCCGGGGCATAGTGGTTTTATTGTCAGGGCCTTGTTTGGTTATGTACATGCATTTTACCAATAAATCAAAAGGCGTTTTTCTTCGTATTCAAATGTTGTGATCTCTGTTATTCTTGTTTTATATTTGTTTTGAAAAATAATAAAATGGCAATAGGGTTTGTGCTAACCTGCATATCCTTGTTTTAAGCTTAACCGTTGTTATTGCAGGAGCCACATAGCAGATGACATCGACTCTGGACCTTCTACGACTCACTTCGACTTCGATTGCCCGATCTATCAAGCCGAAGAAGAGATTGATGAAGACGAAGACCTTCCCGAAGAGTTGGCCCGCTTGTTGAAACAATAAGAGAAAGTTATTCTGCCTCACAAGGAAGAGATTGAGATTGTGAATCTGGGTTTTGAGGAACTGGTCAGGAACGTCAGGATAGGGGCTGCATTGCAGAGTGATGTCAAGCAGAGATTGGTCGAGATGCTGAGAGAGTATAGTGACATTTTTGCTTGGTCATACGAAGATATGCCCGGACTTGCTACTGACACCGTGGTCCATCACTTGCCGCTGCGAGAAGATTGTCCTCCCGTTAAGTAGAAGCTTAGAAGGACGCGACCTGATATGGCCGTTAAGATCAAAGAAAAAGTGCAAAAGCAGCTTGATGCTGGCTTCTTAGCGGTCACCACCTACCCTCCGTGGGTCGCCAACATAGTACCTGTACCAAAGAGGGACGGTAAGGTGCGAATGTGCGTCGATTATCGGGATTTTAATAGGGCGAGCCCTAAAGATAATTTCCCGTTCCCTCATATTGATGTGTTGGTCGACAATACAGCCCAATTCTCTGTATTTTCGTTCATGGATGGCTTCTCCGACTACAATCAGATCAAGATGGCGCTAGAGGACATGGAGAAAACTATGTTTATTACACCTTGGGGAACATTTTGCTACAAGGTAATGCCTTTCGGTCTGAAGAACGCAGGGGCCACTTACCAACGAGCAATGGTTACTTTGTTTCATGACATGATGCATCATGAGATTGAAGTCTATGTTGATGACATGATTGCGAAGTACCAAACGGAGGAGGGGCATCTGGTCAATTTGCTAAAGCTTTTTGAGAGGCTTAGGAAGTTCAGGTTGAGGCTGAATCCTAACAAGTGTACTTTCGGAGTACGGTCTGGAAAACTACTGGGGTTTATCGTGAGTGAAAGAGGCATTGAGGTTGATCCTGCAAAGATAAAAGCAATACAAGAAATGCCAGCACCAAAAACCGAAAAAGAAGTTCGTGGTTTCCTGGGCAGAATAAACTACATTGCAAGGTTTATCTCTCAGCTCACAGCCACGTGTGAACCGATGTTCAAACTACTGAAAAAAGACCAGGCGATTATCTGGAACGAGGATTGCTAGAGGGCATTTGATAAGATAAAACAGTATCTGCAGGAACCTTCTATCTTAATACCCCCAGTGGCCAGAAGACTCTTAATCATGTACTTGACAGTTCTTGAGAATAGTATGGGGTGTGTTCTCGGTGAGCACGACGAGACGGGCAGAAAGGAGCATGCCATTTATTATTTGAGTAAAAAGTTCACATATTGTGAATCCCGTTACTCGATGCTGGAGAAAATGTGTTGTGCACTCTCCTGGGCTGCCAAACGTTTACGACAGTACATGCTCAATCACACAACCCTGCTAATTTCGAAGATGGATCCAATCAAGTACGTCTTCAAGAAGCAAGCGCTTTCGGGCAGGATTGCCAGATGGCAAATGGTGTTGACGGAATATGACATTCAGTACATTTCCCAGAAGGCCATCAAGGGAAGCATATTGTCTGATTACCTTGCCGAACAGCCGATCAAAGATTATCAGCCGATGAAATTTGAATTCCCTGATGAGGATATCATGTTTCTCAAGGTGAAGGATTGCGATGAACCGTTGCCCGACGAGGGTCCAGATAGGAAATCCCAGTGGAAATTGATATTTGACGGGGCGGTTAATTCTTACGGAAGTGGCATTGGGGCAATCATCACGACTCCCCATGGATCCCACATCCCGTTCACTGCTAGATTGACGTTTCCAGTCACCAATAACGAAGCAGAGTACGAAGAATGCATCATGGGTCTGGAAGAAGCAATTGATTTGAGAATCAAGAACCTAGATGTATATGGTGACTCGGCACTTGTGATTAACCAGATTAAAGGGGAGTGGGAGACTCGTCAAACAAATTTGGTGCCGTACATGAATTACGCCAGAAGGCTGCTTCCGTTCTTTGATCGAGTGGAACTCCATCATGTGCCCAGAGCTGAAAATCAGATGGCTGATGCCTTAGCCACGTTGGCTTCGATGTATAAAGTCAATTTTTGGAATGAAGCTCCAAGAATTGTCCTTTCTCGTCTTGATAGACCTGCATTCGTCTTTGCGATCGAGGAAGCCTCCGATGGCAAGCCATGGTTCCATGATATCCAGACTTTCCTTATGACTAAGGAGTATCCTGCGGGAGCATCAACCCAGGATAAGAAGACTCTGAGGAGGCTGTCTGGAAATTTCTATCTCAATCCTGATGGAGTTTTGTATAAAAGAAACCACGATCTCGTGCTACTCAGATGTGTAGATGAGAAAGAAGCAAGTATACTCATGGAAGAAGTCCATGAAGGCACATTTGGTACGCACGCCGGCAGGTATGCTATGACAAGAAAGATCCTAAGAGCAGGATATTACTGGCTGACGATGGAATCAGATTGCTTTAAATTCGCGAAGAGATGTCATAAATGCCAGATTTATACTGATAAGATTCATGTGCCGCCGTGCCCGTTAAACGTCATGTCCTCCCCGTGTCCGTTCTCCATGTGGGGCATCGACATGATAGGTAAGATCGAGCCCACTGCATCTAACAGTCACCGCTTCATTCTAGTAGCCATCGACTACTTCACCAAGTGGGTGGAGGCAACCTCGTATGCTAACGTGACCAAGTAGGTGGTGGCTAAATTCATAAAGGGGGACATCATCTGTCGTTACGGAATTCCCGAGCGGATCATTACTGATAATGGTTTGAATCTGAATAACAAGATGATGAAGGAGCTGTGCCAAAGTTTCAAGATTGAACACCACAACTCATCTCCTTACCGGCCGAAGATGAATGGCGCCGTTGAAGCGGCCAATAAAAACATTAAGAAGATTGTACAGAAGATGGTTGTGACCTATAAGGATTGGCACGAGATGCTGTCATTTGCATTGCACGGTTATCGTACGACGGTACATACATCAACCGGGGCAACTCCTTTCTCATTGGTGTACGGTATGGAAGTTGTCCTACCGTTAGAAGTTGAGATTCCTTCTTTACGAGTTTTGGTTGACGTAAAACTCGACGATGCAGAATGGATTAAGAACCGACTAAACCAACTTAGCCTGATGGACGAGAAGAGGTTAACATCAATTGCATATGGTCGTCTGTACCAAAGCCGAATTAAGAAAGCTTATGATAAAAAGGTGTATCCGAGAAGCTTTCAGACGGGTGATCTCGTCCTGAAGAAGATTCTTCCTCCACACTTCGATCACCGGGGCAAGTGGACTCCTAATTATGAAGGTCCGTACATCGTTAGCAAGGTCTTCTCGGGAGGAGCCTTGTTGTTATCCACAATGGACGGCGAAGATTCTGCATCCCCAGTGAACGCGGACGCAGTTAAAAAATACTTTGCTTAAAAAATGACCCGCTGGAAAGAAAAAGAATATCCAGGCAAAAATGGGGCATCCCGACGAACCATAAAAAAGGAAAAAGGTTCGGGAAAAAGTTAGGGATATAAATCGAAAAATGTACACCCACAAAGTCGAAAACCTGGAAGGGAGACTTTGGCAAAAAAGGGTATCCCGGTGAATCAAAAACCCGAAAGGGCGATTCAGGAAAAAGTTAGGGATTTGAAAAAAGCAAATGATTGCGTTCCGCGTATGGACTTTCATTGTTTAGTGGTTTGGAAGACCTGAGGGCCGTTTATCTGAATCAATCTCTTCTGAAGCTGAAGCGTCAGAGAAGTATCGAAGTCGAATGGGTCATAGAGGGATCAACTCATGGTGTTCGTCTACGCCACATTGTCGACATTGGTGTATATACTGATGTATATTTATGTTTTTGCTTGCGCAGCTTCCTCATTCCAGGAGTTTGCATCTGTTGTAAAACATTTTTGCCCATTCAGGGGTTCGTTATCAATAAAATGTATACTATTCATAAATTCTGTTTGTTTGTTTAGCATTTATCTGTTTTGTTTGCGAAAAAGAACGTCGATGTTTTTGATAAAATGTGCATACATAAACTTACTGGCCTAGGCCACTAATTGTTGAAACAATGAATTACTTGAGCATTGTCGTAGGATGATAACCGTGATAGGTCCCTTTGAGAAGGGTATCTTGTCTGTTTGTTTGTGTTGTTGCAGGTATAACATATTCTAGGCAGTACGCCGTATGTTTCCCAAGCAGGATGATTCCTTCTCCCTCAGCGAGTTCAGCAGCGTCTCCCCACGGAGTCTGAACATGGGATCAAGAGCATTGATATGTCTCTCCAAGCAGAGAAGATTCTCTCCCCAACCAGATGTATCCTGAAGGATCATCATGTCCCTAGCTGAGTCATACGTAGAAGCGTGCATTTATTCCCAGCACCGAGTCAGTGTGCAATCTTCTTGTAGAAGACTATTCGCAAGTATGCGGCATGCGATAGTTCGAGACTGAAGTCTCCAGCGGGATTGAAATTCCCCACAGAGTTGTATTCTCCCTAAAGGATGATTCCTTCTTCCCCAGCTGAGTTGGAAGTTCCCCAAGAGAGCCGAGTCCTTGGAAGCCGTTCAGGCCATGATTGGTTTTCCCCAGTAGAGTGTTGAATAGCTGATGCTGTATTTCCCCATCGGAGTCGTTACCTCCAGGAAAGTGTTAGCCGCGAAGGCCGTGCAGTTTATTTCGGCGATTGATATCGTTCCCTCGACAGTTTGTGGTTTGAATACCCGGTCGAGCGGGTCCAAGTTCTCGGAGAACTTTACTCCCCTGGAGTAGTCGACTGAAGTTTGTTTCCCCAGGCGGAGTCCAATTGAGATTGGCGTGACTTCTTCTCCTCGGCAGGATGATTCCTCCTCTCCACCAGAGTGGTTCTTTCTCCTTGATAGGAGGATTTTCCCTTCAGCATTTATTTTGCTGATAGGGCCGTAGCATTTTGCATGATTGCATAGCATCTACCCTAAAAACGCGTAGCATTTCCACCGTGTGGAGCATTGTGCCATTGTCAAACATATGCATACGAAACATGAGCTAGGGCATAACCGTTCTTGTTTTGCAGGTGTTCCTACGCAAAATGGTTTGCTCAAGATGATTCTTGAATTCCCCAGTGAAGTTGTGTGCTTAAGATGACTCTTAAAAATCCCCGGTGAAGTCGCCAGAGTTGGTTGCTCAAGTTGATGCTTAGAGTCCCGGCAGAGTGTTTGCTCAGGATGATTCCTGAAATCTCCAGCGGAGTTATTGGTTCAAGATGATTCTTGAAGTCCCCCAGCGGAGTTATTTGCCCAAGATGATTCTTGAAGTCCTCAGTGTCGCGGTGAAAATTGGATACCAAACTACTGATTAGTTTGAATCTTTAATTTATTTTGCAACCGAACTTTGATTTGTCCAAAGGAAGGGATAAAGATCGAAATACCCACAATGCAATGCAAATGCAAAGTTAGATTATTTTAGGTTCGGGGGTTGGTTAAACTTAGGGAAGGTACTAGCATCCTAAGTTTCTGTAGTACTCTACAGGAACCTCTTGTTTTATGTTTTGTTTATTGCTAAGTATTTATCTGCTTAAGGGATGAAAGACCTAGGGGTTTATTTCTAAGTATACTCGATAAGATCGCGTCTTATGCCTACATATCCTTACGGGAGTGGAATCAGAGTATCTGTAGTTCCTCTAAAGGGTTAGAGGAGTTCTTTGACTGTGGTCAAAGTTCCTACGGGTTTAGGGTGGTTGATTGATTGATTTTAGGAGAATAGACGCTTTATCATTTTAAGGGAGATGTAACCGCCACAAGTTGTAGGAAAATAGTCTTTGCATCGTCTTAAGAAAAGGACTTACGTACTCGGATAGGGATCAACGAGGTACACCTTTATCTCTCTTAAGGCAAAGTCCCTACATGTTGATTGTATTGTTGTGTGGTGGAGGTTCTATCTCACTTACGATGATTAACATCTTTCTCTAATGTGTTTGGATATTATTTGTATTGTATTGTTTGATTTGTTTTGTCTATGTTGTAAGATAAAGGTCCTTCCTATGGGGTAGGTCCTAAACTTAAGAAGATCGACTTGAATGGGATCAAGGATCTTGTGGGGAGAATGATGCAAATGTGAATGCACTACACACAATTGTTGAATCATGTGTAGGGTTTTCCTTTGGACGGAATGTGATGCAGAACTATAAATTGCGATAAAAGTAAATTGCTTGTAAGATAAATTGCGGAAAAAGTAAAACATACACATACGCATGAAAGCGTTGAAGTGTGTGAGAGTGAAAGTGTCGTGGATGTGAATGTGCACGATTGATTGTTGATTCGATTTTATTTTAGTTGAGTTGATTTTAAGAAGAAGTTTGGGTTAACTTATGAGAAAATGATATTTCTGATGGGGTTGATTTTAAGAAAAAGTTATATTATTTGATTTAAGAAAAGTATCGACTTATTTGGTTTGAATAAAAATTGACTTTAATAATGATTTCATAAAAAGGTTGGTTGTGATTTGATTTTAAGGAAATTAATAATTAATTTATTAGTAAAAGATTAATTTAGATAATAAAGGTTTGTTATAGTTTATTTTTAAAGGGTTGTTTTAAATGTGAAATAACTTAGTTCCTAATTTTAAAGAGAAGATTTCTTAAATAAAAAGAAAAAAAAGGTTTCATTATTTTTTGTAATTTCAAGTGAAAATATTTTATGAGTTTTATGTTATTATTAAAAGGAGAAAAAAAAAGAAACTAAATAAAAATATAGATCTAAATATTTATTGAAACTTTAATTCTAATAATTTTTAATTAACTAAAAATTAAACCAAATATTAATATATGAAGAAAGGTTGGTTAATAATTAATTAACTTAAGTGAATTAATTAGATTAAATTACTGGTTAAGGTTAATTAATAGAGATTAGGTAGGTTAATGAAAAAAGTTTTTGGGTTAATTGGTGATTAATTAGAGACTAATTAGGGAGTTGGAGGGATTAGTGTCGTGTGTGTGAGTGCATATTCACCAGATTAATACTACAACAAAACAAAAATTAAAAAAGAAAGGAAAAAAAAACCCTAATCCCAATTTTCCCTCCCCGCGCCGTCGATTCTTCTCCCCTTCTTCATCTTTCTTCATTCTCCCATTGCTATTTCGTTCTCCATTTCCTGAAAACAAAGTCAAAATATCAGATTAATCATTAATCCACACTCACGCTTCGAGGCGCTTCATAGGTTTCAACGGCGGATGGAGGATGATGGTTTGCGATAGGGATCTCGAAGGTGGAGGTTTTCACCGGCGGTTGGAGTTCACGGTGGCGTTGAGGTTTGCGAAGATAGTGGCGATGGTAGAAACGAGGGTAGTGATTTCGCGGCGGCAAGGATTTCACGGCGGAGGTTTGAGATGAGTCTTCCCCTTCCAAAACTTCCGTATTTTAGGTTTTTTGTTGGGTGTCGAAGTTCTGCTGTGGATCCTCTTTTGAGAACGACCTCCTCGTCTTTTATAGTTGTCTGAGATGGCGCAACACGTTAATGGCAATAGCTTTCTTCCCTTTTTCGTCTTGACAGGTTTGGAAACAATTTGAACTTTGTCTGGGGTCTTTCCATTCGTTGTGATTCTCCCTCTTTTATATCTCCTTAGGAAATCTCGGAATTAAATTGCATATATGATCTTGAATTTAAACAAATTGTTCGTTGGATGAATATATTTCCTTTTTCAAATTGATTTGTCGGTAATTGTTTTGGAAAGGATTGATGACTGTTGTTTCTGTTCTTTCCTATTGTATACCGTTTAGGGAATTTTGACAGATAAATGTTGGAGACATGTTTTGAGTCCGTTTGGAAGGAAATGTTAACGCTCGTAATTTTGTTACGAAAATTTCCATTTTCGTCTGATATGCTGGTACCCTATTTAATTATGTTGGATATTGTTTGATATGCTGCTGAATAAATTTTTTGATTCACTCTCTTGAACTCTTTCCCAATTCGTCTTGATATGCCGTAGAATTGTTTCAAAGCCCTCCCTCCCTTTTGGATTCAAAATGTGATTATGTGTAATTCTCTATCTCAAACTTGCCATAACTGGAAAATGCATTTAAACATTGTCTTTGTTGCAAAGCCAGCGAAAAAGGCTATCCCTGCTTATGCTTTGGAAACAAATTGAAAATTAGAGCTTGCTAATTTATCTTCTGATGACTCCTGGTCTTCTCTTCTTCCTCTAAATATTCCTTTCAGGTATTGTCTAGAAGTTAAGCTCTTGTTTGGTCCTCACGGAAGATGTGCGGCTCAGCAGAACGACGATTCTCTCTCCAGTGTCAGCCTCTCCTCCAAATTCCACCAGTCACGTGCCTCTTAGTCGAAGGCTTATGCCTGCCGTTTCTCAAGAGATGGAGGTGTGGCTTTTACGACCGTGAAGGATAGCAGGCTCTGTGGGGGATGCGTGGTGGAAGAGGTTCGGAAAGTTTCAAATCTGTTCGGAGTTTTATTGGTCTTGCTGCTTGTTCTTCTGTTGTGGAATCATGTTATAATGTTGGCTTGTGCTCACTTGTAGGTTAACTGTATTACCGCCGTGGAGTTCGCCGAAGTCGTGGCTGCTTGTTCTTGTTATGCAGGTTGTGTTATTTCCAGGTTTATGTTGGTGGAAGTTATGGAAACGTGTCGATAATGAATTTGTTCTGATTTGTTTGACAGGTTGGAATGATAGCCTGCAGATTCGAGACGTTGCGAGGGCTGTGCGGGTTCGTTGTCGACGGTTACACCATATTGGGAGGCCTCTTCGATATCAATTAGCAACTAGTGTTTTTTCATGACCATTGTCCCAGGATGCTATGTTGAGTACTGTGTTAAACATAACCTTGATTTTAAGACAAGTGCAGCAGTGATTAGTTTCCAACTTATGAGGATCAGCGGCATTATGGTGACGGCTAAAGTGCCATTCCAAGGTAATTTCGCTTGTAATATCATGCTAGTTATCTATATTTCCTCATTTTGTTACCGTGCGATTTGTACAGCTGCTTTGTGGGTTAAATGGAGTTGTTGTCAAGTAGTTGGAGATATGTTCGAGTTGTATCAGCGGGAGCTGGACCACTAAGAAAGAACTTATGTGCCCTGACTTATGGACTGTCTCTGCCGCCAGCATACCTCGTGAGAGTCTTGTTCCACGTCTAAAAACCTGATGTCGGGCCTGATGTCGATTTCCTTTCGATAAATGTCAGATTTTCCCGTCAAACTGAGGATTTAATCCTCGTGCTTTGAACTTCCTACTTGGCGGTCGATTAACCGTGCCTATGTTTCTATTTGCAGGAAACGTTGGCAGCAGCTTGACCGGTGCGGTAAAATGCTACAAATCTGTAGGAGTTCCTATCAATTGGTTCGTCACCGACGATGATATTAGTTGCAACTCATGGGTGCCCTTAACTCCCAACAGGACGGCAGCATAAGCAACAACTGCTTGCTATGAACATATGCTTGACACAGAGAACCAATAGTCAAGCATGATCCTGTTTTCTTGGTTTTGTATTGAACAGGGTAGTGGTGTCAAAAGTAACAGCTGACAACATGAGAAAGGGAAGTCGACGGATACCGAAACCGTGGCCACGAAGGAATGATGATAATCTCCTTGAATCTTACTTTAAAATATTCTGAAGAGTTAACAGGATAGGTGCATCTAAGTGACAAAAATGTCGGTGTGGGCATTTATCAGACCTGCTGTATGCTGCTACGTAGAACTTAGCCCCTTAGGGCTTAGCTTTGTTATGTTCTCCATTAAATTCTAGGATGTTTCATGTAATCATTATATTATTATTTATTTAATCTAGTGAGACTCCCATTCATAGACTCTGATAGACAATGGTCCCTTCACTTCCATATTGTATTTGCTGCTGCTAGTAATAATATCACAAACATTTCTTTAATTGACAACCTTCTGATATTAAGTGTCTTGAGAGTAATGCCCATTCGTCTTCTCCCCTCTTTTACTTAAACTTTGCAGGAAGTCTTTAAGTGTGTGCATCCTTTCAGAAAGCACTAACATGTAATTGAATGCTTGGTGCTGAAATAATACTGAACTTTGGGCTTGGATAAAACCACCTTGCCATCAAATCTTAGGAAAAATCCACAAAGACAACTTAAATTAAATCCTTCAACAAAATAAAATGCTTATGAACTTGAGGTCGCGTGAAATCATTCTTGAGTCATGAATCCATTAGTTAGTCACAAATTAATCACATTAATTCTGATAAGATCCATATCCATAATCAACGTGAAGCACTTTGACCTAACGAAGCTTTAAATGACTACGATCAGTCCTCAAATGATTATGCCGAATAATAAATAAATAAATAAATAAATCCACTTCTCCTCTGGGGTAGGTGTTGATGATTTTAAGAGATGTTGAGGAAAATCAATAAAACCCCGTAATCAATCTGAAACAGGCTCAATTGACCACGTCGTGGAGTATTTTTTTTATAAAAAAAATGGGAAGAATGGATGCTATTTCCATCTGAAATCACTGCATCTGCACGATTTGGTTAGCCGCAATAAACATGTTCATATGAGGAAAAAAACAAGGAGGCGGGTTCTTAAGGTCAAAAATTAGGGTGCAACAGATGCCCCTATTTAAGTTACTTCTATCCGGAGATATGGAGATTGAAATCTCCGTCTCGACGAGATAGGAGGGACTTAAATACAAACATTGCACGAATTTTTGGCCTCGAGAAACCACCGAATGCAAATGACATGCAATGATATGGAAATGCAAGATAGACCGTCCTGTGAGGAATGATGCCACGGGAAGAACAGGCTCAACAAAGCGAGACTCAAGGAAAGATAACAATCAGCATTGTGGATTCTCTAAAATGAAGATAAGATATGATAGTACCACCAGGAGTTCAGTAGCTTGAACAGTGAAACGAGATCTTGAAAGTGAAGGGTAGCCTACTACCAGCGTGTGGTGGGCTAAACAAAGATATCCGGTTGGAGCAAGAAACGCATGTTACTTACTATCAAACATATGATAGCCTATGCCGAAGTGTTTGACCAAAAGACGATATATTATCTACTATCAAATGTATGACAGCCTAAGCGGAGGTAATAGTTAAAAAAAGGTGTATTTCCTACTATCAAATGTATGATAGCCTGAGCAAAGGTAATAACCAAAAAGACAGGTCACCTACTACAAAACATATGGCAGCCTAAGAAAAGGTAATGAACAAAAGGAAAGATCACCTACTACCAAACATATGGCAGCCTAAGAAAAGGCGTCTGACCAAAAGAAAGGTGTATTACCTACTATCAAATATATAATAGCCTAAGCAGAGGTATAACCCAAAAGATGTCGAGATTACCTACTACCAAACATATGGTAGCCTAAGAAAAGGTAATGAACAAAAGGAAAGATCACCTACTACCAAACATATGGCAGCCTAAGAAAAGACGTCTGACCAAAAGAAAGGTGTATTACCTACTATCAAATATATAATAGCATAAGCAGAGGTATAACCCAAAAGATGTCAAGATCACCTACTACCAAACATATGGTAGCCTAAGCCGAGGCGTCTGACCATAATAAGATGTGTTACCTACTATCAAACATATGATAGCCTAAGAAAAGGTGACCACCAAAGGAAAGATGACCTACCACCAATCTTGGCAGCCTAAGCAAAGGTGTATGACCAAAAGGATGGTATATTACCTACTATCAAATGTATGATAGCCTAAGCAAAGGTAATAACCCAAAGAAGGAGAGATCACTCACTACCAAACATATGGCAGCCTAAGAAAAAGTGTCTGACCAAAACGATATGTGTTACCTACTATCAAACATATGATAGCCTAAGAGCAGGTGGACACAAAAAGAGAGGCGTGTTACCTTCTATCGTACGTATAATAGCCTAAACAGAGGTAATAACCTAAGATGATATGTACTAGAGATTATAAAGCTTCAACGGGGATCCTTAAGAGATGTAAGCATGTTGATCAGCAAAATATGTCCTCTCAAATGAAGAGAGACTATTTGTAATAAACTTCATCGAACTTCTTGGAAGAGATGCCCTTTGATGGAGTTAAAGCTTGTGTGATAGACTCGACGGGGAATACACTCCTGAGGAGTATCTTGTTGTAGTTATAAAATATGTATCCTTGTAGTGTAAGTCCTCAAATAAAGAGAAGTATTTGTAATGTCTTCGATGCATTTCTCTGACAGATTTCTGGGAGAATTCCTTTTGATGAGTTGGTAATCTTGGTAAATCCACTGGGGACGGACGAATTGTCTTGAAGAGACTGCCATTCGTCGTTTCGAAGGAGATCCTGATCAAAACGAGTTGCTCAAATAAAGAGGATGTCGCAGTCCAGATATGAATTGTTGAGAAGCTTCTGATAACGCCACGGGAGAAAATATCCATCTTCAATAGTGATCCTCGAGTGCAAAATAAATGCATATTTAATCCTTATTCAAGAGTCGGAGATGTCCACCATGTGATTGTCCAGGATCGAAGTTCAATTCAGGAAATAACTGAAGAGAAACTGTCAAGCAAGACCCAACCATCGAGGTGTGAACTCAAATGGGGTTTAACTAAAACAACCGTCTTCCACGAGGATCGAACTTTGTGGGGAAATAGAAATATTGTGCTTTTTCTGCCTAAAGGCTGACAACACTACTTGAAGGAGAAAACACACCCAGTCACTTGGTGATAAACACAGCCAAAGTGACAGAACAAACAAAACAGAGATGCAAGATGCATATGCCATGCCATCTATCTATATGCTACGTGTATGCTAACAACAGAGATGAAAAACATTCCGGGCACTCAAACCAAATCTTCACAGATCAAGCATTGCTCGGAGGGTGTACACTTGCTTTCGAAATTCCCTCAACCTTCGAAGATAGAAACATCACTTGTAGATAGGTGGAGAACTATATATGGGATCACATTATTGCTTCAAGGCTTCAAAACTTCCTACCGGAAATGGATCCCTCTCTTAATTGGAGAAACTTCGTGGATACAAATAAATATCCATCCAATGGGGAAACTGGGTTAACAAAGTTGTTGAATACGTTGGATGAGTGAAGCTAAATCAGAAACCCCCTTCGACTATCAAATGCCCCAAGTCACATGGTTCACGATAAAAGGTCGTCTTGAGAGGATTTTACAGAAAACATGACGTCCAAATGCCCCACTGTTTTCAAACTCTTGGAGAGATTTGCCGAATCTCGACGTAACTGCCCCTGATTGACGGTATAACCGAGTCTTCAAACTTGCGTTCTAGGTGAATCCAAACTTGTAGGGATCAAAACTCTCGGACGAAATAATTTTCCCCAGGTCAGCAAAGTCTTCAAATTTAAATCGGTGATTTCTTCACGTAATCTTTCTAAGACATCAGGCAAATCTAGCAAGTCAGAAATGTCAATTCTGAAACTGTTAATGCAACACCTATGTTTGTCTTGAAGTTTTGAAAATAGATATCGGGATAACTTGTGACAAAATCACTAGTTAGGATATTAATTTAAATTTATAATGCCAATGTCAAATTGAGCATAGCTCATAGGAGTCAGGAAACGATATTTCGTCGAGTATGCTTCGGAACTAAACCTTACTTCAATTAGGACTTTATAGATTACATATATATATATATATATATATATATATATATATATATATATATATATATATATATATATATATATATATATATATATATATATATATATATATATATATATATATATATATATATATATATATATATATATATATATATATATATATATATATATATATATATATATATATATATATATATATATATATATATATATATATATATATATATATATATATATATATATATATATATATATATATATATATATATATATATATATATATATATATATATATATATATATATATATATATATATATATATATATATATATATATATATATATATATATATATATATATATATATATATATATATATATATATATATATATATATATATATATATATATATATATATATATATATATATATATATATATATATATATATATATATATATATATATATATATATATATATATATATATATATATATATATATATATGGGTTTAGCTTATGATTTGTAAAACAAAGGATAAGGGTCAAAGTATATTGGTGCCCACCCAAATTTTTTGAGAGATGTTCATTTTTTTGATGCCCTGCCCCAGGTTAAAACGAGGTTTTGATTGGGAGAAAAAAACAGATCTTTTCTCAAGGCTTAAAAGAAAGGTTGACTATTTCTGGTGTTTTAGGAGGCCTGCAACAAGAATGCCTTACATCATCAGTAGGGTTTTTTATTCAAAAGCATACAACGAGAGACCCTGCGTTTTACTTCATCATCCTCCTTCCAATTATTCACCAAAGTGAGATAATTGGGTGTAGTCGGCATTATAAATTGTGAGAAATGTTTTACGAGTGAAACGAATGGATTTCTTCAAGACAAACATTTTATTGCATTAATTATTCAAAATAAACAAACCATACAAGCCAAACATGCCTTTAATCAAAGAAATGAAATACGCATGAGAAAACACCCTGATGAGCCCTTCTCAGGATTTTATTCAGCCTTTGCATGGAATGGAAAAGCTTGCAGAATTGTCTGATGTGTCGCCTTCAGATCCATTTTCAGGCGCTATATTGATATGAGTTTCCCGAATAACCCGGGATCATGTTCGCGGAGGACGAACCATGCTGAGGTGGGGGATTACCTTGCACATAAGGAATGGAACCCTTAAAGGATAAAATTCCATCCTTAACCAACCTTTGAACGTCTGCCTTCAAGCCGTAACAGTTCTCAGTATCGTGGCCTGGAGCACCTTGATGGTATAGGCAAAATTTGTCAGCTTTGTACCAATACGGGAGTTTCTTAGGTACCTTAGGTGGAGCTCTCGTCTGGATGTGACTTTTTTGAATCAAAGATGGGAACAAGTCAGTGTATGTCATCGGGATGGGATCAAAGTCCGGTCTTTTGTGTACACGATTTTGATTTTGTTGATTTTGTTGATGTGGTGGTTGATGAACCGCAGCAACCTGATGTGATGGAAGATATCCTCTCTTGGATCGTCCTTGCTGCACAACACTTGCCTCATGTTCTCTCTTTTTCACAAAACCACTCCCATACTTTCGAGCATTATTAGAGGTACTCCCTTCCTTGACTAGTCTTCCTTCGCGAACACCCTCTTCTAAACGCATTCCCATATTGACCATTTCGGTGAAGTCACTGGGTGCACTTGCTACCATTTTCTTATAAAAGAACGGACCTAGAGTCTTCAGAAAAATCTTGGTCATTTCCTTTTCTTCCAATGGTGGTATGACTTGTGCAGCTAACTCGCGCCAACGCTGAGCATATTCCTTGAAATTCTCTTTGTCTTTTTGAGCCATGGATCTCAATTGATCACGGTCCGGAGCCATGTCCATGTTATATTTGTATTGTTTGATGAAGGCTCCACCTAGCTCGTTGAAGGTTCGAATCTTCGCACTATCCAATCCCATATACCACCTGAGCGCAACGCCTGTCAAACTATCTTGGAAATAATGAATGAGTAATTGATCATTGTCAGTTTGTGCAGACATCTTCCTGGCATACATAATGAGATGACTCTGAGGACAAGTATTTCCTTTGTACTTCTCAAAATCAGGGACCTTAAACTTTGGCGGAACTCTGACATTCGGAACCAAACATAAGTCGGAAGCACTTTTCCCAAACAAATCCTTCCCACGAAGGGCTCTCAATTCTTTTTGTATCTCAGAAAATTGGTCTTGAAAACCATGCATCCTTTCTTCCAAACCCACAGTTTCGCTGGGTATCCTATGGAGAATTGGTTCGTCTAGTGTACGTGGAGTGATATTCACACGCGGAGGTGCGGTAGTCATGACAAGAGTAATTGCAGGAACGGCTTGAACATTGGTCACGGCAGGGACTTCGGGAACGGGTGGACGATAACCGTCCGAAGTGAAATAAGGAGGCATCCCCCACAGGAAACCTGGCGGCATGCTGTAGGTTACTTCAGCAAAAGTAGACACCACTGGGATTGGTGCTGATACTACTTCGGAGATAACGGTCCCCTGAACTTCTTGATTGTTGAGTGCAGACTGGTTAGACAGAGCTTCAACTATACCATTCAACCTTTCCAAACTCTCTTTCAGAGTTGCAACTTCGTCAGGAGCACTCTGTTCTCTTATTCCAATTGATCCATATTTTGGCGTCAACTAGTTTGAGTGTTGTATTGGTGGTTCAGCTTGTGGCTGTGAAGATAAAGCAAGAGTGAGACCCCCCAGAATGCGAAGGATGCTATGCTGATGAAAAAATGCGAGAATGCAAAATGAAATGTTTCATGGAACTCAAGTATTTATAGACGTCACGAAGTATCCAAAGAAAATTTATTTTTATTGGATTAAAGTGAATATTCTCATAAGAGTCCTGGCATAATAGCTAAATAAAAGCTGAGAAAAGCCCTAAGGAAGTCCTTCATCATGCTTGTTGATTCGTTCTTCCACTTGGATCTTCTTGAATATAAGTTTTGTTGATGATCGACGTCTAAAGATTTAGTTTGATAGAGGAAAATAAATCATCCATCTCTTCCTTTGTTCTTGTGGGAAGGTGAGAAATGAATCCCTTCAATATTGATGAAGGCATTTTGAACTTCTATGGAAATCTCTTGTATTCATTTTTGAGTTTGCTTGATTCTTCGATCGGCGCCCTTAACTTCCTTAGGACCTCCAAGTTAGGACTCTTAAAAGAATATTCCAAAATATTTTCTTTTGTAATCCATATTGGTTTCTGTAATGTTTATAACTAATCTATGAATCCCATGAAACCTAATGTAATATGATGCTATATGGATGCAACAAACACAAGTAAGCACATAGATAAACAAGGATAACAAACAAGGGGGACCCTAGGTTTGCAACGAGCATGAGGCAAAGGTATACCCATTCCCAAAGGTTGTGGAGTAATGGTTGATTGTACCTGCATAACAAGGTTCTAAAGGGACTCAAAATCATCAGCCCATCTTTCGGATATTATCAATTTCCCAATTACTCGAGGATTAATAATATTCTCAAGATAACTTTTTTTGAGTGTAGCTTCGCGTAGCACTATTTCGGGAATACTCCCCTATAGTCTCGCACTACATCCTAATAAAGGCCAAAGTGGGGTTAAGGTAACTACGATCCTCAATATCATAGGCTCTAAGGTCTAAAATAGTGAGTGTCTTCACGATTACTCGTTCAACAGTACCATTTCGAGAGGGCCTCAATTGAGCGGGATTCTCGATTTAACTTAGTCAGGATTCAACTCCCTATAAACCTCCTCGAATATATCACCATCCTATCTTAATTTCTCTCAAGTTCGGGTGTAGAACTTTATCTCACCACTCAAGGACAATAATCCCGAAAGAATAAACACAAGAGAAAATAAACATTTAAGCAGGTAAACAGATATATATATATAAAGCAATAAACAAAATAATAAGATAGGGAAACCCACTAGAGACTCCCCAGTGAAGTCGCCATTTCTGTCGCGGTGAAAATCGGATACCAAACTATTGATTAGTTTGAATCTTTAATTCATTTTGCAACCGAACTTTGATTTGTCCAAAGGAAGGGATAAAGATCGAAATACCCAAAATGCAATGCAAATGCAAAGTTAGATTATTTTAGGTTCGGGGGTTGGTTAAACTTAGGGAAGGTACTAGCATCCTAAGTTTCTGTAGTACTCTACAGGAACCTCTTGTTTTATGTTTTGTTTATTGCTAAGTATTTATCTGCTTAAGGGATGAAAGACCTAGGGGTTTATTTCTAAGTATACTCGATAAGATCGCGTCTTATGCCTACATATCCTTACGGGAGTGGAATCAGAGTATATGTAGTTCCTCTAAAGGGTTAGAGGAGTTCTTTGACAGTGGTCAAAGTTCCTACGGGTTTAGGATGGTGGTTTGATTGATTTTAGGAGAATAGACGCTTTATCATTTTAAGGGAGATGTAACCGCCACAAGTTGTAGGAAAATAGTCTTTGCATCGTCTTAAGAAAAGGACTTACGTACTCGGATAGGGATCAATGAGGTACACCTTTATCTCTCTTAAGGCAAAGTCCCTACATGTTGATTGTATTGTTGTGTGGTGGAGGTTCTATCTCACTTACGATGATTAACATCTTTCTCTAATGTGTTTGGATATTATTTGTATTGTATTGTTTGATTTGTTTTGTCTATGTTGTAAGATAAAGGTCCTTCCTATGGGGTAGGTCCTAAACTTAAGAAGACCGACTTGAATGGGATCAAGGATCTTGTAGGGAGAATGATGCAAATGTGAATGCACTACACACAATTGTTGAATCATGTGTAGGGTTTTCCTTTGGACGGAATGCGATGCTGAACTATAAATTGCGATAAAAGTAAATTGCTTGTAAGATAAATTGCGGAAAAAGTAAAACATACACATACGCATGAAAGCGCTGAAGTGTGTGAGAGTGAAAGTGTCGTGGATGTGAATGTGCACGATTGATTGTTGATTCGATTTTATTTTAGTTGAGTTGATTTTAAGAAGAAGTTTGGGTTAACTTATGAGAAAATGATATTTCTGATGGGGTTGATTTTAAGGAAAAGTTATATTATTTGATTTAAGAAAAGTATCGACTTATTTGGTTTGAATAAAAATTAACTTTAATAATGATTTCATAAAAAGGTTGGTTGTGATTTGATTTTAAGGAAATTAATAATTAATTTATTAGTAAAAGATTAATTTAGATAATAAATGTTTGTTATAATTTATTTTTAAAAGGTTGTTTTAAATGTGAAATAACTTAGTTCCTAATTTTAAAGAGAAGATTTCTTAAATATAAAGAAAAAAAAGGTTTCATTATTTTTTATAATTTCAAGTGAAAATATTTTATGAGTTTTATGTTATTATTAAAAGGAGGAAAAAAAAGAAACTAAATAAAAATCTAGATCTAAATATTTATTGAAACTTTAATTCTAATAATTTTTAATTAACTAAAAATTAAACCAAATAATAATATATGAAGAAAGGCTGGTTAATAATTAATTAACTTAAGTGAATTAATTAGATTAAATTACTGGTTGAGGTTAATTAATAGAGATTAGGTAGGTTAATGAAAAACATTTTTGGGTTAATTGGTGATTAATTAGAGACTAATTAGGGAGTTGGAGGGATTAGTGTCGTGTGTGTGAGTGCATATTCACCAGATTAATACTACAACAAAACAAAAATTAAAAAAGAAAGGACAAAAAAAAACCCTAATCCCAATTTTCCCTCCCCGCGCCGTCGATTCTTCTCCCCTTCTTCATCTTTCTTCATTCTCCCATTGCTATTTCGTTCTCCATTTCCTGAAAACAAAGTCAAAATATCAGATTAATCATTAATCCACACTCACGCTTCGAGGCGCTTCGCAGGTTTCAACGGCGGATGGAGGATGATGGTTTGCGATAGGGATCTCGAAGGTGGAGGTTTTCACCGGCGGTTGGAGTTCGCGGTGGCGTTGAGGTTTGCGAAGAGAGCGACGATGGTAGAAAGGAGGGTTGTGATTTCGCGGCGGCAAGGATTTCACGGCGGAGGTTTGAGATGAGTCTTCCCCTTCCAAAACTTCTGTATTTTAGGTTTTTTGTTGGGTGTTGAAGTTCTGCTGTGGATCCTCTTTTGAGAACGACCTCCTCGTCTTTTATAGTTGTCTGAGATGGCGCAACACGTTAATGGTGATAGCTTTCTTCCCTTTTTCGTCTTGACAGGTTTGGAAACGATTTGAACTTAGTCTGGGGTCTTTCCATTCGTTGTGATTCTCCCTCTTTTATATCTCCTTAGGAAATCTCGGAATTAAATTGCATATATGATCTTGAATTTAAACAAATTGTCCGTTGGATGAATATATTTCCTTTTTCAAATTGATTTGTCGGTAATTGTTTTGGAAAGGATTGATGATTGTTGTTTCTGTTCTTTCCTATTGTATACCGTTTAGGGAATTTTGACAGATAAATGTTGGAGACATGTTTTGAGTCCGTTTGGAAGGAAATGTTAACGCTCGTAATTTTGTTACGAAAATTTCCATTTTCGTCTGATATGCTGGTACCATATTTAATTATGTTGGATATTGTTTGATATGCTGCTGAATAAATTTTTTGATTCACTCTCTTGAACTCTTTCCCAATTCGTCTTGATATGCCGTAGAATTGTTTCAAAGCCCTCCCTCCCTTTTGGATTCAAAATGTGATTATGTGTAATTCTCTGTCTCAAACTTGCCATAACATGAAAATGCATTTAAACATTGTCTTTGTTGCAAAGCAGGCGAAAAAGGCTATCCCTGCTTATGCTTTGGAAACAAATTGAAAATCAGAGCTTGCTAATTTATCTTCTGATGACTCCTGGTCTTCTCTTCTTCCTCTAAATATTCCTTTCAGGTATTTCCTGGAAGTTAAGCTTTTGCTTAGTCCTCATGGAAGATGTGCGGCTCAGCAGAACGACGATTCTCTCTCCAGTGTCAGCCTCTCCTCCAAATTCCACCATTCACGTGCCTCTTCGTCGAAGGCTTCTGCCTGCCGTTTCTCAAGAGATGGAGGTGTGGCTTTTACAACCGTGAAGGATAGCAGGCTCTGTGGGGGATGCGTGGTGGAAGAGGTTCGGAAAGTTTCAAATCTGTTCGGAGTTTTATTGGTCTTGCTGCTTGTTCTTCTGTTGTGGAATCATGTTATAATGTTGGCTTGTGCTCACTTGTAGGTTAACCGTATTACCACCGTGGAGTTCGCCGAAGTCGTGGCTGCTTGTTCTTGTTATGCAGGTTGTGTTATTTCCAGGTTTATGTTGGTGGAAATTATGGAAACGTGTCGATAATGAATTTGTTCTGATTTGTTTGACAGGTTGGAATGACAGCCTGCGGATTCGAGACGTTGCGAGGGTTGTGCGGGTTCGTTGTCGACGGTTACACCATATTGGGAGGCCTTTTCGAGATCAATTAGCAACTAGTGTTTTTTCATGACCATTGTCCCAGGATGCTATGTTGAGTACTGTCTTAAACATAACCTTGATTTTAAGACAAGTGCAGCAGTGATTAGTTTCCAACTTATGAGGATCAGCGGCATCATGGTGACGGCTAAAGTGCCATTCCAAGGTAATTTCGCTTGTAATATCATGCTAGTTATCTATATTTCCTCATTATGTTACCGTGCGATTTGTACAGCTGCTTTGTGGGTTAAATGGAGTTGTTGTCAAGTAGTTGGAGATATGTTCGAGTCGTATCAGCGGGAGCTGGACCACTAAGAAAGAACTTATGTGCCCTGACTTATGGACTGTCTCTGCCGCCGGCATACCTCGTGAGAGTCTTGTTCCACGTTTAAAACCCTGATGTCGGGCCTGATGTCGATTTCCTTTCGGTAAATGTCAGATTTTCCCGTCAAACTGAGGATTTAATCCTCGTGCTTTGAACTTCATACTTGGCGGTCGATTAACCGTGCCTATGTTTCTATTTGCAGGAAACGTTGGCAGCAGCTTGACCGGTGCGGTAAAATGCTACAAATCTGTAGGAGTTCCTATCAATTGGTTCGTCACCGGCGATTATATCAGTTGCAACTCATGGGTGCCCTTAACTCCCAACAGGACGGCAGCATAAGCAACAACTGCTTGCTATGAACATATGCTTGACACAGAGAACCAATAGTCAAGCATGATCCTGTTTTCTTGGTTTTGTATTGAACAGGGTAATGGTGTCAAAAGTAATAGCTGACAACATGAGAAAGGGAAGTCGACGGATACCGAAACCGTGGCCACGAAGGACTGATGATAATCTCCTTGAATCTTACTTTAAAATATTCTGAAGAGTTAACAGGATAGGTGCATCTGAGTGACAAAAATGTCGGTGTGGGCATTTATCAGACCTGTTGTATGCTGCTACGTAGAACTTAGCGCCTTAGGGCTTAGCTTTGTTATGTTCTCCATTAAATTCTGGGATGTTTCATGTAATCATTATATTATTATTTATTTAATCTAGTGAGACTTCCATTCACAGACTCTGATAGACAATGGTCCATTCACTTCCATATTGTATTTACTGCTGCTAGTAATAATATCACAAACATTTCTTTAATTGACAACCTTCTGATATTAAGTGTCTTGAGAGTAATGCCCATTCGTCTTCTCCCCTCTTTTACTTAAACTTTGCAGGCAGTCTTTAAGTGTGTGCATCCTTTCAGAAAGAACTAACATGTAATTGAATGCTTGGTGCTGAAATAATACTGAACTTTGGGCTTGGATAAAACCACCTTGCCATCAAATCTTAGGAAAAATCCACAAAGACAACTTAAATTAAATCCTTCAACAAAATAAAATGCTTATGAACTTGAGGCCGCGTGAAATCATTCTTGAATCATGAATCCATTAGTTAGTCACAAATTAATCACATTCATTCTGATAAGATCCATATCCATAATCAACGTGAAGCACTTTGACCTAACAAAGCTTTAAATGACTACGATGAGTCCTCAAATGATTATGCCGAATAATAATAAATAAATAAAAAATCCACTTCTCCTCAGGGGTAGGTGTTGATGATTTTAAGAGATGTTGAGGAAAATCAATAAAACCCCGTAATCAATCTGAAACAGGCTCAATTGACCACGTCGTGGAGTATTTTTTTATTAAAAAAATGGGAAGAATGGATGCTATTTCCATCTGAAATCACTGCATTTGCACGATTTGGTTAGCCGCAATAAACATGTTCATATGAGAAAAAAAACAAGGAGGCGGGTTCTTAAGGTCAAAAATTAGGGTGCAACACTCAACAGAGTTGATTCATCCAGAATGATTTATGTACCCCTAAAGTAGAATTACTTGATAGTTCTCCAGAATCCCCAGCGGAGATGTGTCATCCCCAGCAGGTTTCTGAACAACGAAGTTGAAACTGCCCTTGAGGACTTGATGATTGAAGTTCGGCAGCGGTGCCAAAACCCCAGACTTACTGACGAAGTCCAACTGCGATGTTGAAGCAGTTATCTAAGCTGACGCGGAGTGCCTGACGGCAAAAGAATGTATATCCTTATTGATCCATGATGGATTAAGGATTTCATTTTAAGACTTACTGACGAAGTCCAACCGCGATGTTGAAGCAGTTATCTCAGCTGACGCGGAGTGCCTGACAGCAAAAGAATGTATATCCTTATTGGTTCATGATGGATTAAGGATTCCATTTTAAGACTTATTGACGAAGTCCAACTGTGATATCGAAGCAGTTCTCTCAGCTGACGCGGAGTGCCTGATGGCAGAAGTTTGGATATCCCTATTTGGTTCATGATTGACCAAGATTTCTATTCCCGACCTACTTATGAAGTCTGGCTGACGCCCGAGAATCTCTTTGAATGCCTGATGGCATAATTAACTTGATTGTTAAAAAGTTCCTAATGACCTGATGAGTCCCGAGGAATCATTTTGCCGCAGTGTCGCAGAATGCCTGACGGCAATACCAGCTATGTATCAACGGTTACCGAGTGACCAGTGATCCCTTGATGACCTGAGGAAGAAGCTGCAGCGAAATCTGGTAATTATCCCGACGGAGATTTGAGAGTGGCCCTTCACCAGTTACCGAGTAACCGGTGATCCCTGTCGCTACTGCGAAAATCGGCGCCGGCTGACAGAAGAGTCGCCACCGTGCGTTATTTATCCCTCAGAGCGGGAAAGGAAACGCTCGAAGTAAACCTCGCAAAAAACGGGGAAAGGTATGGTCATCGCAACCATAGCCTGGGTTCGGGAGTCGGTTACGCAAGGGGAAGGTATTAGCACCCCTCACGTCCGTCGTACTCGACGGGATCCACGCTTGCTTGGGTTGTCTACTGGATGCAAAACAATCTATCTACGGCTGCTAAATCTAAACGGAAGGGAATTGACTCGATAGAGCGTCGCACTCTATGCCTACGTATTCTCAGGAGAGAAAGTCAGAGTCAACGTAGTTCGGGACTACGGGAAAGATTGGCTCGCCAAGACCTCGCGTCTTGTGCCTACGTACTTCCACTGGATGGAAGATCAGAGCTTTACGTAGTTCAGACTAACTACGGCTAAACAAACATTCTCACACAGCAGTGAGAAAAACAACTGGTTTCACAGGGTCGGGAACCTATGGGCAAAACTATGGCTTGGTCTCAGATGCACTCGGGCAAGAGAGAAAAAGGGTTACAATTAGTCGTCAGCGGGAGAGTCTCGATCGCACAGCCGCGAGAGAACAAAAGTCAGTCGTTAGTGTGCTCGCTAGGATATCGCATCCTATGCCTACATATCTTCGTCTGGTACGAAGAATCAGAGCAGCTGTAGTTCGGCTACTTCGGGACCACAGCTCAAATCTCGTTTTATTCATCTCTGAAAAATGATTACAATGGTTGCATACTGCAAATAAATCTCCTAGGAAATACTATCCTATTCTATCCTGAAAAAATCGAATGGAAAATAGCCCCCTAACAAATGGGCTTCTAAACTATCCCCAAAATTGAGAAATAATTTCTATGAAAATATACCTAAAGAAAATGAACTCTAAAAAATATTAAATCGACACTTTAATATTTTTTCCTTTTTTCTTCTTTTCCTTTCAACATATTTTTTTTCTCAAAGTATTTTTCTCTCTTTTCATATTTTTCAATATATTTTTCCCCACATTTTTCTATGTATTTTTCTCTTCATTTTTTCTATGTATTTTTCTCCATTTTCAAATATTTCTTTTTTCACAAATATTTCTTTTCTATTTTTCAAATATATTTTCTTTTCATTTCTTTTTCTATTTTTTCAAATATTTCTTTTCTTTTCTTTTTCACATTTCTCAAAACAAAAGAAAAATAATAACAAAAGGGGGGAGGGGTATACTGCTATTACAGGGGGAGTTAACAAGAAAATAAAAATAAAAACTGCAATGCATAGGGCCCAGCCCAATTGGCAATACAGGAAACGGAGGGGGGGGGGGTGCAACATTGAATCTGGGAGTGTGTTAGCACTTGATTTCGTTGGGCCCAGCCCACTCTCCCCAGAAAAAAACGTGAGGTGCCTCCAGAAAAAAACGCAGTTGGGCCTGGCCCAGTACTCTCGTGGACCTCCTCCTTCTCCCTCTCCCTTCACTCTGTCTCCATTCTGAAAACCCTAGAGATTTTCCTCTCAGCCGCCGCCGCCGGTCCCTTCTTTCCTTCTCGTCTCTCTCAACCTTGTTCCCCCTTGTTCTTCATCTTGCACTCAATCGTCTTCTTCCCACCGAGTCTCTCACCATCGAATCAGACGCTCTGTACCTTGTAATCCCCAACGATCTCACTCATTACAAATTGGCCTGATGACTTTCAGGGTTCTTGATGATAAACGCTTGGCTGAATGTTGGATGAATATTGACGATTCTTGGTACTCGTTGATGGTGGATTCAATGATGAAGGGCCTGGGACTCTCTGAAGAGCCTTGAAGATCCTGCAATGGAGGCATTCTGATGATTTCCAGGAGCCACGACGAAGATTTGTTCTTCTTGTTGCCGACGATCTTCACGAACGCGAAGATCTTGTTTGCAGGTTGAAGGCGAGGGGAGTAATCTGGGAAGCTCTGATTAGTTTGAGGATTCATCCTTGATGCACCTGAAGAAGTGCCAGAGAACATGATGAAGACGAAAGCTGATGGAGGTAGTTGAAGGTTGGTGATGAATCTTCATCGTTCTGATGAATTTCTGGAAAAATCAAGGGTGAACGCGGTTGAAGGTCTTGCATGATCGAAGGAGTTGATCAGAGATGTGATTGGATGAGTTTTGTTGAAGATCTTTCTTGGTGAGGATGACGTTCTGGTGATCTGAAGTTCGTTGATGCGTGATGGAGCTTGATCGGAGTTCTGGAGCTTTGAGATTCTCTGGCGAAACTCTGGTGGTCGATGGGAGGAGGAAGATGAAGATTAGGGAGGAAGATGAATGGTTCTGGGTTTTTTTCTGGGGATCTTGATGTTTCCGGTGGGGTTGGTGGTGGCCGCCGGCCATGCAGGCCGGCCGGCGAAGTTTGACGGTGAGAGGCTGTGTGGTCGCCATGTGGTGGTGTTAGTGGGGTGGTGGCATGCATGCCCTCCACGTGTGTGGGAGGTGGCAGATGGAGAGGGAGTGCATGCTGAGGTGTGGCGTGATGGTGATGATGCGCGTGGGGCCAGCCCCTGCATTACACGTGTGCTGCTAGCTTTATAGCACTGATAACTTCTGGAAGGTTCTGGAATAACCTAGACAGCGCTGGAAATTGCTGGACACTGCCTGAAAGAATCTGGACGTTTTTGGACATTGCATGCTGGACGAAAACACTCTTCTGGACAAAAACTGAATTAACCTGGGCCTTGGCTGCATTGGGCCCAAAACGAAAATAGAAAAAAAAGACTTCAAAAAACTGAATTAGCCCAATTACTAAACTAACCCTAATTAACTAAACTAATCTTAATTAATCTAAACTAATCTAATAATATTCTAATAAATCCACTAATCTAAAAATTATTCTAGTAAAACCTATATTAAAATCTAAAAAAAGACTATTATTTATTTAAATTCTATAAATGAAAAATCTATTTATTATATTCTAAAAAATCTAAAAATGATTTAAAAATCTATTTAAACTATTAAAACTATTAATATGAGAAAATGCTATTAATATTCTACAAAACCATATTACTCTATATTATCTAAAAGAAAATCTATATTATCCTATTTAAAAAGATAAAATCTATTTAACTCTATTATTCTAAAAAATGAATTAAAACATATTAAAACTATTTAAAATCTATTAAATTCTATACTATTTAAAAGAAAATATTCAAAAAACAATTAATATTCTAAAAATCCATATTATCCTATCTAAAAAGATAAAATCTATTTAAAATCCTATTAAACCCTAAAAATGAATTTAAAATCTATTTGAACCCTAAAAAATGCCATAAAATCCAGAAAAATCACCATAATTCCCAGAGGGACAAAATGAGCACCGAACGACACAAAAAATAATCGGTAAAAATAAACGGGCACCGAAATATCCCAAAAATCGATTCTACCTATTAAAACTGATAAAAAAACAACTGAAACACGAGACGGGAGCTGTGATCCCAATAAAATCAGAACAAATGAAAATATGCAATGTATGCAATATGCAGATGCGAATGCGGTTATGCGTCGAAACATCGAGCCAAAAGCGAGACCCTGTTGGTCAAATTTTGGGGTGCAACAGCTGCCCCTATTCAAGCGGCTTCGACCTGAGTGGGTGAAGAGCGCTCAGCCTTCAAACATTCAAGGTAGATGACGGTTGAATACAACTGGAACCCTGAAATTTGCCAACCGCAAGAATATACTGCAAAACTGCTTGAGGAAAAGCTTCCAATAAACTGAAGTTTGGTTGTAACGACAACAACTGATCAATTTTCTGATAAATTTTCTTCTCCTTTTCAACACCTGTGTAACGCCACAAGTATTGAAATAATGCTTCGGGAAAGCAAACGACTTGATTCCCATTTCTCTCATGGGATCAAATCTGGTCAAGTCACAGTTCACTGCGAACTTGAGGACAATTCTCCTGGGGGATTCTGAATCGACTGCTTGGCACCCATTCTGTCAACAGGCCGCAGCTTCAGAAATCTGATATATGTCAATCTTCGTTGTTGTTGTTTTTTTTCCGATGCTGATGTAACAACCAAATGAAGAATCACTCCGCTGGGGAAGAGAAGCTTAACCAAACAACTCTGCAGGTGAACAAGTTCGAAATCCAATAGGTAACCACTCTGGTCCATGTTTCGACATGCGTATGCTTGATAATGATGCAATGTCCTATATGACATGTAAATGTTATGCGTTCTGTTTGAAAATGCGATGCCCAGACGACATGGAAATGTCATATGTTTAATAAATGCAATGACGATATATGCAAATGTTAATGCAGGCTCGAGCTGCCAGAGAACACCAGGTCTGAAAACCACTTGGCAAAATAAATGTCGAAGGTAACGTCCACTCTACTGGGGATGAACTGAAGTCACAGAACCATCTCAGCAAAATAAATGCTGGAAACGGGAAATCAAATCCGCTGGGGATAACTGTCCTGCTGGAGAAATGAAAAGGCAACCCTGCTTGGCGACTTCACTGGGGAAAGAAAGCAACTCTGCTCGGGGATGCTTTCTTCAAACCATTGGCAACTGATTGTACTCTGCGGGGATTGACCCAAACTGAGGTTGATTGCGTGCGGCACACTGCTGGAAATGCCCCTACTATCAAGGATATCAATCTTAATCTGCTGAAGATACTCCTGATCCTACTCTGATACGGGGTAAAATACGATCTCGACTCTTCCGGGGATAATAAGCAACTTTCATCTGCTGAAGAGTAGCAATTCTGATTCAACAAAATCCACAAGGAATTCAAACATTACTCGGAGCACTGGTATCTGTCGAGCTTCGTATCGGGGAACACGACAACATGCGAGTCATTGGGAAATACTGTGTCAGATACCTTTAGGTTTTTTCGTTTTTATGGTTTAGGATAAACATGGACTATGTACACAGTGGGATATGGAAAATACTAGACGAGAACTAGCATTCAAAGGTAGACTACCAGGCGAGAACTGATAGGAAAATGGGTTAGAAAATTGATTTGGTTTTTATGAACATCAGACGGGGCTGACTGGATAACAGACTAAGAACAAGACAACCAGGCGAGAACTGGCTGAAAGTTGACGTGCACCAGGCGAGAACTGGTATAACACATAGGGTAAAACACACGAGAACTGATTACGCGATGACATGTACCAGGCGAGAACTGATACAACACTTGAAGAAACGGTGACCAAACGAGAATTGGTTACCAATAAACTGCACCAGGACGGGAACTGCTGCTTACAATAAACTGCACCAGGACGGGAACTGCTGCTTACAATAAACTGCACCAGGACGGGAACTGCTGCTTACAATAAACTGCACCAGGACGGGAACTGCTGCTTACAATAAGCTGCACCAGGACGGGAACTGCTGCTTACGGAAGGTTGGCCAGACGAGAACTGGTTACCGATTTGCCAGGCGAGAACTGGACTTTGGAATGACTGGTTACTGACACGCAACAAGTTTAAACTGCAGGATAATGATCCAACGACGGCAAGGCCTCCTTATTTGAAAGGTTCAGGTTTTGATAAGGGTATTGACACGATTCCCCGATACTTAGCTCTGGCTGGGGATAAACAAACTTGTTTGAACAACTTGCCCCAGTACACTCAGCCGGGGATAGAAAGAACTGGCTTGCACAACTTGCCCCAGTACAATCAACTTGCCCCAATCTATCTCTTGGGAATACTTGCTCTGAACAGCTTGCCTTGAGAATGCTTCGAGAATATTTGCCCCGGCATCTGCACGACAACAGAATTCAATCTCCATTAACCCAGTTGGTTTCAACACTTTCTGCGATGACTTGCCCCTGAATGAGCGATGAGCGACTCAACCCAATCTGATTATCCACTGGAAGCATCTGCTTTCAAATCTCAATGCTCTGAATAGCTGCCCCTGATTGGCTCTCAAGAAGATGCACTTCCGATCAACTGCTTCTCAAGCAAAACTGCCCCCGCTCAACTGGAGCTTCGGGACTTTTCCTCAGACTGACTGATGCTGAACTTACTGGAAGTCAATGCCCCTGATTCATCGGGCCTCACAACATACACCATTCTGATTCAGACTGCTGAATTACTCAGGCCTGCTCGATTATTCCTGCTGGAATTTCTTTCGTGTCAACTACTAACCTGCAATTAGAATCGTCTGTCTACGAATGGTAATCTTAATGCAACGGTTATGCAGATTTTGAAAAAAATTTTGAGCTGTCACTCATGCATATGATTGTGAGTGACGAATGAACCAAAGTTCAAACGTAGTGCTTACGTGGTCAGTGAAAAATGCAATAAGGATGTGACTAGCAAGTCAAGAAGGAGTCAGGTTACTCAACCTTATCGTAATGCGCTTCAGACTAACCCTACCTCAATTAGGTCTTTTAAGGGTTGTATCGTGGTCGGGTTCACGGTTCGTGAAACAAAGGATATTTGGCTCAAATTATGATTTGTACCCACCCCTTCTACGTGATGTTCTCCGATCCTGAGGTTCAGTTAACCTGGCACAAGCGCTCGCCTCTTCGAGAGGTATGTTGAATGGTAAAACCTACAGCTAAGGAATTCACAAGCTTTTCTTCCAAAGTGACAGTTACTCCTTCTTCGCTTTCGGTGTCTGTGTACACGACTTTGTGATTTGCTGGGGAAAAATTTCTTTTCATCCCTTCTTTTTCATTCTTTTGATTCCCTAATTTTTGCCTGGACTGACTCCTTTTGAGTTCTTTTCGATTTTTCTTTTTGAAGTCCAGCGGGATGCCCTGATTTTTGCCTAAGTATTAGCTTTCTCAGCTTTTTCTTTCTTTTTACTTAGCGGGCTTTCTTTCTTCTTTCTTTTGGAACAAAGTCGTGTGACACTGGTTGTCTTGATTGCTCCGAAAGGATTGTAACTGTCTCACTCCTGATTGGTGAGGTTTGACCTCTTGAAAGGTATAAACTGATTGGTCCTCGAAAGACAACACTCCTCTGTAAGACTTGAACGCTCGGTCAAGCTAACTGACACCTACCCTGCCCCGGGTTAAGATGTGAGGGTTTAAAAGTCCGAAAAAACTTCTACTTCCTGGCTCGAAGTGGTTGACAAGGGACTAACTCCTTATATCTCCAGTGTTTGGGGGATTTGAAACAATGCCTTGTACGTCATCGGTACGGTCTTATCTGAAAGCATACAATCATCGGTTATGAGTTTCAGTTTCATCATCCTCCCTCCAATCTTTGCTAGTCACAGCGAAAAAGTGGAGTGAAAAAAATGCAAGTGTCAGTGCAATGCAATAAATGAGTGACAACGACATAACTAATTCAGAAAAATGCATAGTCACTTTATTATTATCACCAAAACATACAATGCTTAAAAGCAGGTAGTAACTAACAGAAAAAAAGAAACTACAAATGACGAAAAGTCCGAGGACTGCCAATGCTGAGGCGCCTGCCTGCCGGAACCACTGGCTTTTGCTGGGGGATACCTTCCGAGTCAACGAGCTTAGACAGCTGAGCGGTTGGGATGAACAAACAGGAATCCTTCTCGAAAGGAAATGCAATCCTGATCAATCAACTGCTGTACCTTCGCCTGAAATGCTTTACAATCTTCCGTCGAATGCCCCGGAGAGCCACCATGATAACCACACTGAACGTGGGGATTGTACCCAGGAGGGTAAGGTTCTGGCACGGGCTTAAGAGCTTTCGGCTCCACCAAGGACTTCTGGATCAAAGATGGTAGCAACTGGCTATACGGCATCGGCACTGGATGAGAAGGACCATTCCTTCGTTCCAAGTTGTTGCGAGGTCGATTCTGATTCTGACGCTGATTCTGGTAACCTCGGCCACGAGTTTGCTGCTTTGCAATGGAAGCGACATAAGATTCCTGATGGGGTGCCCCAGGCACGACTGTCTGTTCAGAATAACGAGACACAGAAGATACTGACCGCGGAGAAGACGGAGAACCAACAGATTTCACCGATTCGACTTGAGGATATCCAACATCTGTCAGGACCGCATTGATCATAGCTTCATCTTCCGATTGAGAGCTACAGAGAGATTCAGTTTCACAGGCCTGACCTTTTGAAACATACGGGATTCTTCCAGTCTTTACACCATACTCGATGTGCTCTCCCGTCCTTACCAACTCAGTGAAATTTGGTGCGGCTCCAAGCATTCTTTCGAAGTACGGGCTCTGCAAGGAGTTCACGAACATGCTTTTCAGCTCTTGGTCTAGGAGCGGTGGTTGCACTCTACCAGCAAATTCTCTCCATCTCTGAACATACTTTTTGAAAGATTCATTGTTCCCTTGAGACAATTCTTGCAGCTGCATGCGAATAGGAGCTTCGTCCAGATTATAGTCGTACTGCTTCAGAAAAGCTCTGGCTAAATCCATCCATGATCGGATCTGATCACGCTCTAACTGCATATACCAACTCAGAGGTGGCCCAGTCAGACTATCTTGAAAGCAATGAATCATCAGCTTGTCATTGTGCACAAATGAAGTCATTCTTCGGCAGAACATCACCAAATGTTGCTTCGGGCAACTATCTCCTTTGTACCTTTCAAACCTCGGCATTCTGAACTTCGGAGGTAACACTAGGCCAGGAACTAGACACATATCTGCAGCACTAGGAGTAACAGCGTCTTTACCTTTCAAGGCTTTGAATCTCTCCTCTAATGCACGAAACCTTTCAGCATACACGGGAGCTAATGGGTCTTCATTCTTGGCTGTTGGGACCTCTCTTCGGAGCTTTGGCACAGGGAAGGCAAAACCCTGGTAGCCTGAGACATCAACAGAAGGAGAACGTTCACCTCGGACAACAAACTGCTCACGCAGACCTTGGTCTTCAACAGATGGCTGCACCAGCTGAGCTGCAGTAAGGTTGTTCACTTGCGGAAAGTCTTCGTCGCGCGGAGATCCATACAGAGGATTAGACGCCACGGTGAAACCAGACAAGGTATCAACAAACTGGAAGCTGCTCTTTGACATAGCTACCAATGGTCTTCAGCTGACCTCACTGCTCGATTCTGATCAAATCTGCTTTGACTCTGCTTCAACCCCTTGGTCGTCTTCAATACTCACCTTCAGAATCAAAATAACAGCTGGATAAGAGCTCTGACTAGCTGGCGAATGGTATGCAATATGATGCGAAGATGCCTATGCAAATGCAATGCAATGCAACAAACACGGGATCACAGCCCCCACACAATCTAAATACTGCTGCACTGCTGACGGAGACGTTCTCTGAAAAGAAGACCAGAATAACGGGTAGGTTGGAAGTCAAGTTTCCTGCACAAAAAAAACCCCCCCACTCACAGGTGTGGACCTATATCTGACAAGGTACGGCATCCTATGCGGTCATTAGCGTCACAGACTTTCAAAACTGACGATACGATTCCCAGAAGGAGTGGCATCATCAAGTCCTGAAGAGGCCTCACTTAGCTAACTTCCAAATGATCGGTTCCCAGAGTCGACAATTCACCAAACCAGCAACCGTCTCAACCCAAAGGGTTGAAAGTGAAGCCAACCGGATGAATCTCGTCTGAGCGTGGATTTCATGAGACACTAGTGCCTACAAAGCAAGCACGCGCCCACTAATTTCCACTCTAAGTCTAAGGTGCACTCCAAGCCCAGGTCCGGCTTATCTCAATATCATAGAACACCCGTAACACCCCAACAGCAACAGATAATATTGATAAATAAGCCCCAATAGACAAGCAAACGAGCGCTAGGATTGACTCTCTCTTAGGGGACGTTGGATCCCACAAAATTGACTCGCTTTCGGGACGTTGGATCCCTAGGAAACTATCAAGTCCCCAGCAGAGTCGCCAGCTGTCGCTACTGCGAAAATCGGCGCCGGCTGACAGAAGAGTCGCCACCGTGCGTTATTTATCCCTCAGAGCGGGAAAGGAAACGCTCGAAGTAAACCTCGCAAAAAACGGGGAAAGGTATGGTCATCGCAACCATAGCCTGGGTTCGGGAGTCGGTTACGCAAGGGGAAGGTATTAGCACCCCTCACGTCCGTCGTACTCGACGGGATCCACGCTTGCTTGGGTTGTCTACTGGATGCAAAACAATCTATCTACGGCTGCTAAATCTAAACGGAAGGGAATTGACTCGATAGAGCGTCGCACTCTATGCCTACGTATTCTCAGGAGAGAAAGTCAGAGTCAACGTAGTTCGGGACTACGGGAAAGATTGGCTCGCCAAGACCTCGCGTCTTGTGCCTACGTACTTCCACTGGATGGAAGATCAGAGCTTTACGTAGTTCAGACTAACTACGGCTAAACAAACATTCTCACACAGCAGTGAGAAAAACAACTGGTTTCACAGGGTCGGGAACCTATGGGCAAAACTATGGCTTGGTCTCAGATGCACTCGGGCAAGAGAGAAAAAGGGTTACAATTAGTCGTCAGCGGGAGAGTCTCGATCGCACAGCCGCGAGAGAACAAAAGTCAGTCGTTAGTGTGCTCGCTAGGATATCGCATCCTATGCCTACATATCTTCGTCTGGTACGAAGAATCAGAGCAGCTGTAGTTCGGCTACTTCGGGACCACAGCTCAAATCTCGTTTTATTCATCTCTGAAAAATGATTACAATGGTTGCATACTGCAAATAAATCTCCTAGGAAATACTATCCTATTCTATCCTGAAAAAATCGAATGGAAAATAGCCCCCTAACAAATGGGCTTCTAAACTATCCCCAAAATTGAGAAATAATTTCTATGAAAATATACCTAAAGAAAATGAACTCTAAAAAATATTAAATCGACACTTTAATATTTTTTCCTTTTTTCTTCTTTTCCTTTCAACATATTTTTTTTCTCAAAGTATTTTTCTCTCTTTTCATATTTTTCAATATATTTTTCCCCACATTTTTCTATGTATTTTTCTCTTCATTTTTTCTATGTATTTTTCTCCATTTTCAAATATTTCTTTTTTCACAAATATTTCTTTTCTATTTTTCAAATATATTTTCTTTTCATTTCTTTTTCTATTTTTTCAAATATTTCTTTTCTTTTCTTTTTCACATTTCTCAAAACAAAAGAAAAATAATAACAAAAGGGGGGAGGGGTATACTGCTATTACAGGGGGAGTTAACAAGAAAATAAAAATAAAAACTGCAATGCATAGGGCCCAGCCCAATTGGCAATACAGGAAACGGAGGGGGGGGGGGGTGCAACATTGAATCTGGGAGTGTGTTAGCACTTGATTTCGTTGGGCCCAGCCCACTCTCCCCAGAAAAAAACGTGAGGTGCCTCCAGAAAAAAACGCAGTTGGGCCTGGCCCAGTACTCTCGTGGACCTCCTCCTTCTCCCTCTCCCTTCACTCTGTCTCCATTCTGAAAACCCTAGAGATTTTCCTCTCAGCCGCCGCCGCCGGTCCCTTCTTTCCTTCTCGTCTCTCTCAACCTTGTTCCCCCTTGTTCTTCATCTTGCACTCAATCGTCTTCTTCCCACCGAGTCTCTCACCATCGAATCAGACGCTCTGTACCTTGTAATCCCCAACGATCTCACTCATTACAAATTGGCCTGATGACTTTCAGGGTTCTTGATGATAAACGCTTGGCTGAATGTTGGATGAATATTGACGATTCTTGGTACTCGTTGATGGTGGATTCAATGATGAAGGGCCTGGGACTCTCTGAAGAGCCTTGAAGATCCTGCAATGGAGGCATTCTGATGATTTCCAGGAGCCACGACGAAGATTTGTTCTTCTTGTTGCCGACGATCTTCACGAACGCGAAGATCTTGTTTGCAGGTTGAAGGCGAGGGGAGTAATCTGGGAAGCTCTGATTAGTTTGAGGATTCATCCTTGATGCACCTGAAGAAGTGCCAGAGAACATGATGAAGACGAAAGCTGATGGAGGTAGTTGAAGGTTGGTGATGAATCTTCATCGTTCTGATGAATTTCTGGAAAAATCAAGGGTGAACGCGGTTGAAGGTCTTGCATGATCGAAGGAGTTGATCAGAGATGTGATTGGATGAGTTTTGTTGAAGATCTTTCTTGGTGAGGATGACGTTCTGGTGATCTGAAGTTCGTTGATGCGTGATGGAGCTTGATCGGAGTTCTGGAGCTTTGAGATTCTCCGGCGAAACTCTGGTGGTCGATGGGAGGAGGAAGATGAAGATTAGGGAGGAAGATGAATGGTTCTGGGTTTTTTTCTGGGGATCTTGATGTTTCCGGTGGGGTTGGTGGTGGCCGCCGGCCATGCAGGCCGGCCGGCGAAGTTTGACGGTGAGAGGCTGTGTGGTCGCCACGTGGTGGTGTTAGTGGGGTGGTGGCATGCATGCCCTCCACGTGTGTGGGAGGTGGCAGATGGAGAGGGAGTGCATGCTGAGGTGTGGCGTGATGGTGATGATGCGCGTGGGGCCAGCCCCTGCATTACACGTGTGCTGCTAGCTTTATAGCACTGATAACTTCTGGAAGGTTCTGGAATAACCTAGACAGCGCTGGAAATTGCTGGACACTGCCTGAAAGAATCTGGACGTTTTTGGACATTGCATGCTGGACGAAAACACTCTTCTGGACAAAAACTGAATTAACCTGGGCCTTGGCTGCATTGGGCCCAAAACGAAAATAGAAAAAAAAGACTTCAAAAAACTGAATTAGCCCAATTACTAAACTAACCCTAATTAACTAAACTAATCTTAATTAATCTAAACTAATCTAATAATATTCTAATAAATCCACTAATCTAAAAATTATTCTAGTAAAACCTATATTAAAATCTAAAAAAAGACTATTATTTATTTAAATTCTATAAATGAAAAATCTATTTATTATATTCTAAAAAATCTAAAAATGATTTAAAAATCTATTTAAACTATTAAAACTATTAATATGAGAAAATGCTATTAATATTCTACAAAACCATATTACTCTATATTGTCTAAAAGAAAATCTATATTATCCTATTTAAAAAGATAAAATCTATTTAACTCTATTATTCTAAAAAATGAATTAAAACATATTAAAACTATTTAAAATCTATTAAATTCTATACTATTTAAAAGAAAATATTCAAAAAACAATTAATATTCTAAAAATCCATATTATCCTATCTAAAAAGATAAAATCTATTTAAAATCCTATTAAACCCTAAAAATGAATTTAAAATCTATTTGAACCCTAAAAAATGCCATAAAATCCAGAAAAATCACCATAATTCCCAGAGGGACAAAATGAGCACCGAACGACACAAAAAATAATCGGTAAAAATAAACGGGCACCGAAATATCCCAAAAATCGATTCTACCTATTAAAACTGATAAAAAAACAACTGAAACACGAGACGGGAGCTGTGATCCCAATAAAATCAGAACAAATGAAAATATGCAATGTATGCAATATGCAGATGCGAATGCGGTTATGCGTCGAAACATCGAGCCAAAAGCGAGACCCGGTTGGTCAAATTTTGGGGTGCAACAATCCCTTATTGACTTACTGTTGAAGTTCGACAAAGATATTGTCGACGTTCCTAGCGACATGATAGGTCCATAGGCGACGATAAGGAATTCTTCTGCTATGACGCAGAATGCCTGACGACATAATCGACCATCCATTACCAGTTACCGTGAAACTGGTGATCCCTTGATGACTTAAGAACCAAGATCTACAGCAAAATCAGATGATCATCCTGATGGAGATTTGAGATTAGACCTTTCACCGGTTACTGTATGACCAATTTCTCAGCAGAATTGCCATACAACTGTCATGCTCAATTTCTGAAGATGTGCCTACCAATCAAAGTATCGCTTACCTGTGCGGTGGCAGATCGCCTATTGCCGTGTAACCGGTGACCCCTTGATGATTCGAGGACGCAATGATATTAGATAAATCAAATAATCATCCTGAAGGAGGTTCAGATCAGTATTTCTCCAGCTAGTTGTCGTGCAACTATTACTTAAGTTTCCGAAGATTTGTCCCCATCAGAGTACCGTGTACTTATGCAGTTGGCAAATTTCCGGGTTTGTTGGCATTCAACCACCTTTTACCTTGATTGTTTGAGAGCCGTTCGCTTCTCACCCAGTCAGGTCCAAGCCGTTTGAATAGGGGCAGCTGTTACACCCCAAAATTTGCCCAACATTTCTTAACCTAGCTTATGTTTCATTTCATTCACATTAGCATTGTCATTTGCATTTCATTGATATGTATGCAGGAGATCAAGAGGTATGATTACCAATCAAGAGCTATACAAGACTTTGAAGCTAGCTAAGAAGGTTATTCAAGTGTTCAAGGGTTGATATCCTTGTCAGAGAAGTTAAAAGATCCTCAGAGAGAGTGATTGAAACCAAGAGTGTGTGTCTCCTAACTTGAGAGTTGTGGAGAGCCATCAGATGATTCTGAGGCCATGTGGATGGACTTGAGGTCTTGGGGGAACTCATGAGAAGTGTTGAAGATCACTTTGAGGCCTAGACAGGTCATTGTGCAAGATTAAGAAGGCTCATCCATGAGTGGTGCAATTAGGGTTTGACTGGGTCAACCCTAAGTCAACTGATGAGTTAAAGGAAGTTGAGATTTAATTCAAGATCCATGTGATCATGGATTGATACATTGATATGTTATAAGGATGATTCCAAGGTCAAATCATCATGATTGAAGAGTTTGAGAAGTTTCAAGCTAGGGTTTCTAAGACTTGACAGTGTAAAATCCCCTGGCTTGACCCCTGACTTAAAGACTATTTAACTCAAGATATGATTGTCATCTCATCTTTACCCTAGCATGATTGTTGTAGGTAATGATCTTAGCTTTAATTTGAGTACTATAAGTCCTTGATAGGGTTTATAGAACTCAAGTTATGAGTCAGACAAGTTACAAGTCATCTGAGGCATGTGAATTTAGAGCTTGAAAGTTACCCAACTTACATGACACTTTTGCCCAAGAAGTATGATTCCTATGAAATTTTGGTAAACATTAATGTTGTTCCTTATCGTCTTAGCTTTCTAGAGAGTACTAGAAGTCCATGATAGGATTTGTAGAACTCAAGTTATGGCTTTGACAAGTCAAGGGTATTTTGGGAAGTTGTGATTATGGGTCATTTTTGGTTATAGGTCATTTTCACCAACTTAGACATCTCAAATGAAATTTTGTTCAACTTGAAAGTTGCTCAAAATGGGGTTTTGACCTTGACCATGTATAAAGGAGGCATTGAAATGGCTCAAGGAGAGACTTGATTCAAGAAATTGTGAAAAAGGAAGAATTAAAGAGAATTAAAGACCAAAAATTCAAAATAAATGTTATGTGAGCAAATGAGGCAAAGTAATAGCATTTTTTGAATGGAAAATACATTTTGGAAACATTGGCGATATTAGATTTTTGATTTGAGTTCAATTTCATGGAATTTTATCTCATTGCTTCATGATGAAGTAACATAACATACATGAGCCATTGGATTGAAACAAGGGGAGAATCACCACCAGTCATGTTCGATATCTCATGAGAAGTTGAATGCAAGCTAGATGAGGCCAAAACAGAGAGGAAACCGTGACTGCCATGAATGAGATTTTGGTGAGAATTTGAAATTCCAAAATCTCATTCTGAAGCTTTGAGAAACTTCTGGATGATTCCATCAAGTTCTATATAAACCACTGAGTGTGTTCAGCCATTTTTTTTGGAGGAGTTTGAAGCTGGTAGCAAAAAGGGCAATTGAAAATTCAGAGTTGCAAGTTAAGATCGTGTTCTGAGTTCAAGGAGGAATCAAGGCAAATTGAAGGTGGCATTAGCTTCAGAAGGTGATTTAGATTGAATCTGCATCATCTTGAAGGTTGAATCGAGCAAGAAGTGCTTCTGTTACACCTCTGAAATCAGGTTGGTAACTTTCATCCTTGTGCATAATTTAGGAGGAGATAGATAGAAATCAATAGGTGGTTAGGATCCTTGCAATGTGTAGTTGGATTCTAGACCAAGAAATCATGGAATTAGAGACAAATTAAGGTGTTGATGATTTTCTGTTGAGGCTGAATTCTAGAGATTCTTGGAGAGATAATCAAGATTAGATAGCATAGATTGATCACTATGAGGTGCAGATTGAATTGGGACCATTAGTTTGAAGAATGGTGATGATCAAGATTTGGCCATATTCTGAAATTGTTATCGTGTTTTGGATTAGAGAGAGAGTTAGGCAATTTTGAATGGAGATTTATGATCAGTGTGAGAAACTGAGGAGATTGATGTATGGTTTTGTGACTTTGGCTGACCTGCGTGAAGGACCTCACCGGAGAAGACGGTGGCGCCACTGCTCAGGCCACCGTCTAAACTCTCCCTCCATCTGAATTCAAATTGGGGACAAAGCACATGAGGCGTTGGATGGTGTTTTGACCCTTGACCAAGTCCATGAATCCACGACCACGATTGCTTGAAAAGTCTGAAGATTGACTTGCAGCTTATACGCACCGTTTCATGAATCCCCTCATATTTTTCTCACATTTTTGTGATGAATTTAGGTGTTTTTTTAGGACTAGAACTTTAGAAGCTCCCTTTTAGGGTTTAGGTATGATACCTTGAGGTTTAGGATTTATTTGGAGTACTTAGAGAATGAATTAGGTCCTGATTTTTTAACCATAGGTTATTAGTGAATGCATGTTCCCATAGAAAAATAACCAGATTTTTAGAATGTGTTTTAGTATTTTTGATAGAATATTCTACTTGTGTGTTCATTTGGTGCTTCAATGTTGATGGTTGATGTGGAATGGACTCAAAATTGGACTTCCTTGCATAGTGGGCTTCTGGATCTCATTGAAAGACATCATGGACTTGATGGAGCTTGTGTGAAGTGGCTAGTGGAGCTTGGATTGAAGATATCCTTCCTTTTTGTTAGCTTTGAATAGCTTAGGAAATTAGGGCTTTAGGAGAGAGCTTAGAAATAGATATTTCTTCAAACAATGGTTGGTTTTGTTCCCATTCCATTCTCATACTGTGATTCAAAGTCCTAATGTTTAAATATCATCTCTCCTTTGGAGGGATGTGTGACATTTACAATGAGTAGAACTTTTGAGGATGCCTTTCTCTGATAACTGGTTGAGTGTCAGACAGGATTCCTTTGGTTTACTGTCTGCTTCCCATTATCAACCAACTTCCCTGATGATCATTCTCTTCATTCTTGGTGGAGCCTATTGAAGATTGAAGCTTGAAGATGGATTACCTTTCATTCTCTTGAAGAGGATAGACTTGAAGAACAGTTATAGACTGAGGACTGAACTACTGTCAGAGGATTGCTTTGCTGTGAAGCTGGGGAAGCTGTTGATTTGCTTTCTTTCCTGTCTGTTTGCTTTCTGTGCAAATGTATTGATGTGACTCATGTGATTTGCTTGATGCATTAGAATAAGTTCATGTTTAAATTGTTTTAAGATAGGAGCATGATTGCATTAGAGGTTGAGTTGCTCCCTCTGTTTGTATTTTTACTGTATGGCTTTGCTTGCGGGTATTCGGTGAAGCTCTGCTCCCTTGCCTATGTGGTTTGTGATTTGCTTGATGGCATTTTATTTTCCTTCATGATTGCAGTTATTCATATCTGGCTTGAGATCGAGACGAGCTTGTGGAGGCTGATGCCCCACATACATTTCCTCCCTCACTTGCATTGCATGCATTTTACAGTCGTTTACTGTTTAAGCTGATGCTTTATTTGTTTCTGTATACCATTGACATGATCCCCTAGGAATCTCACTTCCTTTGATAAGGAAGTGATGATTAGAACTTTAGGTTGAAACCTATGCATGATAACTTCTAGGAGATCCCTATTTCAAACCTCAACCATAGGATGAATCCATGGCATGACAACATTAGGACTTGATAGTCTCCCCTTAGTTGAGCCTGTTCTCTCTTCTCATCTCGAAACAAATCAAAATACAGTAATAAAGGTTAATTGATGTCGTACGTTACGAGCCTTAAGCTATTTGAGAAAGGGTTGTTGAAGGGTCACTCTTCAACAGTCTGGATATTTAGTATGGTACCCTTAGGGTGACATGCGACGCATTCACTCTCAGGTCATAGTCTCTAGTGCAATATTAGTTGCAAACATCCATAAAAAACAGTTCTTCCGTAAAAGACAGAAAACAAACTTCAAACCTTTTTGCCCCATGGACCCATAATTCAAAGGAAGCTTTTCTGAAGAAAAGAGTGTCGTTAACTCTCAGTTCTACCGCAAACGGTAACGCCTAAGTCTCCAAGGGTCGAGCTGCGTACGCCAAACTGCTGGAACTGTTTGTTAACCCTACTCGAAAAAACAGATGAATCTGAATCCCCGTAATCCGTATTGTCCCGAACTACATATGCTCTGATCTCTCAAGCCTGTTGAGAGTACGTAGGCACAATAATGATGTATTGGCGAGCCACCTTCCCCGTAACTCGTAGTTAGCCGAACTACGTTGACTCTGATTTCTCATTCTTTGATGAGAATACGTAGGCATAAAGTGCGACGCTTTGCCGAGTCATTTTCTTTTATTTTTAGACCGGCCTTGATAGGTAGATAGTAAAACCAACCCGTCAGATAAACACAACAAGCGTGGATCCCATCGAGTACGATGGACGTGAGGGGTGCTAATACCTTCCCCTTGCATAACCGACTCCCGAACCCAGACAACGGTTGCGATGGCCTTGTCTTATACCCATTTCGTCAGGTTTTTTCGATCGTTTCCTTTCCCGTCCTGAGGGATAAATAACGAAAGGTGGCGACTCTTCTGTTTTGCTGGCACCTTATTTTCGCGGTAGCGACACATGGCCTCTACGACGCTTGTGCAGTCAATTGCGCCAAGTGGTCCCATTTTATCCTATGTGGGAACACAGGGTCCACTAGTGACCCCATTTCCAGAGGAAATAAAGTATTCATGCCTTATATGCCTGGATTTTTGATGCCTCCAATAGGGCGTGAACAACCTTATGGCATTCCCACGTCAGTGATGGCAAGTTTGCATAATTCATTGTCAATGTTCTCAGACCCAATGGTGAGCATAACTTCGCCATTGCAAGGATCTGGTTCAGGCATCAATAACATGGGTCAAATTAGTCAACCCTTAGGGACAGGATTTCCTACCTAGATGCCTAATATTGAAGGTGAGAAAAACACTTAGAGGGGGGTTGAATAAGGGTTTTAAAACAATTAAGATGATAGAAAAATAACACAATATTTTTATCCTGGTTCGTTTGAACTCAAACTAATCCAGTCCACCCTACCAAGGTGATTTTCCTTTCTCAACAAGGACTTAATCCACTTTATCAAACTTGATTACAGTGTAAACCACTAAGACAACTGTCTTAGTCTTCTCAAGAAATTCTGACCACAACTTGGTCTTCTTAAGGAAATCTTTTACAAAGATAAACTAACAAATGTGTTTAATATGTGCTTCTAAAAAGCTATATCACAACAGTGATTTTTACACAAGTTAATGAATGAGAATGGAAACTAATTCAGCTTGAAGAATATTTGAATGAACGATTTGAATAATTTGTCAATAGTTTCGTCAACCTTTGAAGTGATGCTAATGCTTGCTTTTATAGTACTTTGAAATCCTTTCTCAAAGACTGTGCATTCTGATCTTTTTGTCTTCTATTGACTTTTCCTTTCTCAGAAGAGGAATGTTCTGACAAATCCTTTTGAAATCCTGTGTCAAGCACGAATGGGGAAAGAGCCGTTTAGGATAAGACAAGGAATATACCAACGGATCTTTATTTGAACAACATCTTCTTCAACAACTTTGGAATGCCTTGCATCAGAACTTCTGATGATGTTCTTAGTTGTTCAGGTCAGAGTTTACTAAATCAGAGTTTCTCTATCAGAGTTTGCAGCAAAGTGCTTTAAGCATGAAATCTTTATCAGAGCATACTTGCATATCAGAACTTCTGTACTTGCAGCGTTGAGTGTAACACCCCCTTTCTATACCCCCAAATAAGCAATTAAATCATTTTGACACTCAATAAAAAATTTATCAGAGTATAAATTAACACATGGTATAAAAGAGGTACGCCACATTATCCAGGAAATTCGAAACATCATACAACACCTGCTCATAGAGATATGCAACAAAGGGTAAATCACCACAAAGGAACTTAGTCCCTAAAACCCATATATCAATATTTAGAATAAAGCGGAAACATCTAAACATTAAATCACTTCATTCATATAAACATTGTATGCATCAACAATTTAATTCAAGTGAAAAGTTATGGTTACAAAACATTTCCAGCAGATATATACACAGATATATCACAAAGGAACCAAAAGAATTCCTAACTACCCGGTGCTACATATCAGAGCCAACCGACCAAAAAGGAACGAAGCCACGCTTCGCAAAAGACCTCCAGCAAACCTACTCTGCGATGCCTCGTAGAGCATTAAGAAACAATAGAAGGGTGAGAAACAATATCATAACAAACAATGCATACAATATATATATATATATATATATATATATATATATATATATATATATATATATATATATATATATATATATATATATATATATATATATATATATATATATATATATATATATATATATATATATATATATATATATATATATATATATATATATATATATATATATATATATATATAAATCTATACACCAACATATAATACACATAACACATTTCTCACCGCAATATGTTACAATTCAATCATATATACATCGCAACACATATACAATTCACAAAGCATATCCACCAATATATCATATAAAGATAATAATGCACTCATAGAGACCGACTCACGACTCTATGCTGATGCAAATGCGGTACCGACTCATTCAGCAGGTTCAATTGAAGAACCAAAGGAACCATCGCTCGTTACCGAAGTAAATCCCTGTCGGGCCTACGATGTTCACCCATCGCTCACACCCCACATGGGCACACGATGTTTTAGGATTGCTCACACCCCACAAGGGCACACAATCGTTCTACAGATTCTCCAGGGAATCAAAATAAACTATCGCTCACACCCCACAAGGGCACACGATGTTTCTGAATATTCTCCACGGAATCAAAATAAACTATCGCTCATACCCCACAAGGGCACACGATGTTTCTGCAGATCCTCCTAGGGATCAAAATAAACTATCGCTCACACCCCACAAGGGCACACTGTCGCGGTGAAATTTGGATACCAAACTATTAATTAGTTTGAATCTTTAATTCAATTTGCAACCGTTTTCCAAAGGAAGGGATAAAGATCGAAATTCCCACAATGAAATGCAAATGCAAGCTAGAGAGTTATAGGTTCGGGGGTTGGTTAAACTTAGGGAAGGTATTAACATCCTAAGTTTCTGTAGTACTCTACAGGAACCTCTTGTTTTAATGTTTGTTTATTGCTAAGGTTATCTGCTTAAAGGTAATACTAAGGGTTAAAAGTAAAGAGAAAGACCTAAGGGGTTAGTCCTAAGTATACTCGCCAAGACGTCGCATCTTGTGCCTACATATCCTGACGGGAATGGAATCAGAGTATTTGTAGTTCCCCTAAAGGGTTGTTAGAGACTTCTCGATTGTGGACGAGATCTCAAAGGGGATAAACGCATCTTAATGATACGCTTACGCGGAGTATAGAAAACTCCAATTTCTACGTTGAAAATTGTTAAGTTGAAATAGGGTTAAATTAGGGATTCCACGGCGGGAAACCCTAAAAGGGAGTGCGGCGACTCCTTGACCTAATGCTAGGGGTAATTTTGTAATTTTGTCTGCGATGAGATATTTGTGAAAAATTAGGGTTTGTAAAGTATGGAAAGGGTTTGAATTTTTTAGGACTATTAGCGTGGTGGCCAAACGGCTAGACCTATTCCTTCAGAGGAGTGCAAGGTGACAGATTAATGGTAAAAGATGCGAGAATTTAAACCATACAAACAACGGAAATTAAAGTGTGGAAAGATAAACGCGATTATTTGTTCGCGAGGTTACATTCCAGAAACAGATACAATAATAATGAAACTTAAATAGAAACACCATGTAATAACAATAAACATAAGCTGAAAAAATGAACACACACATTAGTAGGCAAAGTCAAACGGTAATCAGATGAATTATGAGACAAAAGTGCAAAATTAGAGATTCTTGTTGTTTATTTTTTTGATATAAAGAAGAAGTTTTGATTTAGGTTAAAAGAAGATTTAATATTATTATAAAAAAAAATTTAAGTTTAATTTTTGAAAACAGTTTCAACTTAATTATCTAAAAGAAGTTTTATTTTTAAAAAGGTTTAAATTTTAATACTAAAATGTGTTAGTTTATTATTATTATTTATTTTTTAAAAAAAATTAGTTAGCATTTTAAAAAAAGGTTTAGGTTAATAGAAAGGTTTAAAAATCAGACTTAATTTATTAATTGGAAAAAAGTTTTAATAGTATTTATTTTAAAACAGATTTCATCATTTAGTTATAAAAAAAAGGTTTAACAAAATAATAATAATGATAATTATAATAATAGATCACAAAATATAAAATAAAGAGGAAGTTGGGCCGGTAGGGTTTCCAACCCAACCCGGTTGCATGTCACGATTAAACACAAGGGGACAATCAATCTAGTGTTTCAAACCCTATTGTGTCTCGCGGCGCCGTTCACACTTTATCTGTTCTATCTCTTCGTCTTTCATGGTGTTCTTATCGTCTTTCTCTCGCAGCCATTGACCCATCCTGAAACAAACATAGATGATGTTAAACGTTTACAACATTGATTATTACTCACGTTTTTTAGGGTTTCGCTGAAAAAAAGGGGCCGATGATGTCGGAGCTGAGGCTCGAAGAAGGATTGATTGCTCGTTCGAATTAACGTCGGCGGTCTTCCTTCAGTGTGTCTCGTTGATTCGTTTCTTTCTGATGATAATGGCTTTCGTCTTCTCTCTTTCTCGCGGCCGCTTTCGCTAGGGTTTTGAATAGGTTGTGTCTTTCTTTTATACTTTCTCTTGATTCCTCTTGGGCTTTGTAACTTTGGATCTTCGTTACTATTCCATGAAATCTCTGATTTGCCCCGAAATTATTTGATTGAGGGCGTTTTGGATATTGATTTTCAATAATTATACCTTTCTGATTTGATCAAAGTTTTCCTTTTTCGGATTTGCCTGGTTGGATTCGCTTTGATTTCATCTGGATTTGCTTTGATTTCAATTGGATAACTGGATTTGTTTGGATTTTGCAGATGCTTCTGATACGGGTAACTCTGTCATAGGTTTGGATATCTGGTTTCATCTGATGCAGTTTGTTTTGACCTTTGGTTTTCATTCAAGTTGGATACTGATACGAACTGGATTATTGATGATGACCTACTTTCGATGTCCATTTTGATCTTGAGCCAATTTTTCTGATGGACTGATGTTCGGACTGTTGTCGTCAGATGATTTGGGGCTGTGATGTTTCCAAACTGAGCCTACATGTCGGTTTCGGGTTTCATGCTGATTTTGTGATGTGCACTCACTTGTTCAGTTTTGTATTTCCATCCACTTTGGTTATGGGCATCAGTTTTGGGATCCTGGCCATATTTACTTGATAGTGCTACCATATTTACTTGATATCGTCCCTTTGAATCCACATTTGCGCAAATCATTTCGTCCCGAAAACGCTTCTTTTACCTCTCTTTCTCGGCTGTCCCACAATGGAATAGATACTGCCGGTCGGTAGCCGAGGTTGAGGTTTGGAAGTGGGAGTAGGATGCGGCTTCGGTCGTGCCCTCCCGGCACCCAATGATGAAAATTTTCTGAGGGTGTCCGTTATACTTTCTAACATTTTTCTTCTGTTTTTCTTTGTCTTCATTTGTGCAGGTAACCGGAAGCAAAATGCGTGAAGACTCATGGTTGAAGGAAGCCTTTAGAATAATTTAAGTTTTTAGGCTCTTTTAGGATAGGAAAAATGTAACTTAGAGTCTTTTGTAATTTGTAACCAAAATATTCAATGAAATGAAATTCAAATCTTTTTTTACTCAATTATATTCCAGCTTTCCTTGAATTTGTATGGCTTTGGAATTATGGCTCAACATGAACTTTTGAAATGCCTCACCTTTATGTAATAGAATCAGTGCCTATGTATATCACTCGTGAATATTTTCAGACATTTGAATGTTGAACGCTCCATAAAAGCTTCAACTTCTCATTCAAAACATAATAACAAAGTGAGAATTCGTCCTATGAATTGAGTTTAAAATACTCTCTAAACTGTACACGCTTCGATGAAAAACAAACGCCAACATGAGCTATCAATATCTATTCACCCTTATTCCTTTATAAATATCAAATAACCATTTGCCTATATTCAAAACAACTGACTTAACAACAACGTATTCAAACTAAATTCCACTGATCAAATAGTTCCTCAAAAAAAGATCCAGCAACATCCAATTTATTTTAAATCCAAAATTACGCCTTATTAACAGAAAGGGGATTGCTCTGGAATGTCTTAAAAATAAACCATAAGCAATGAACGGCCCAAATCCAGTTATGTTTCTGACAACCTTTCCCGATACCAATCAAACCAGATTGATGCTCTGATATAAACCCAAGTGGCAAATACACGTCTCAGAAATAACATATCAACTGTCTCAAAAATCTGGTGACAACTTGTCTTCAAAAATTGTCAGCAACAACATGAAAATGACCATTTTGCCCATTCCACAGTTAAAGTGCCCCTGATGCAATTCCTGCAAAACAAACAGCCTGCGTAACCGGTTAATAGTTAACTTTATGCAAAAAATGAAATGTCATGATGCATGAATCGACTGATTTGAGGGTAAAGTTTGGGGTATTACTTGGACTATAGTGAGATCCTTAAGGTCAAAAATTAGGGTGCAACACACACGATGTTTCTGCAGATCCTACGCGGGATCAGACACACAAGAATGCAACATGATGCTTCATAAACAAAACGACTCCATACATTCTTGACATGCATACATATACACCATATATATTCATGTATATTTCATTCAATTCAAACAATTGCACAACATTGCCAAACAGCCACATTTCACACTCCACGATTCACAATCTAGGATTCACGCCATACGGCTACCCACAGCATAACATATCACAATATACACTATGCATAACCAGAAAGGATTAATCATACTTGAATCGAAGAATCCATCATGGAAGTGAAAACACAATAAAATAACACTCTGCTATGCTCGCTACTCTGTTTGCCTAGCGAACTCCCAGCGAGTGCTCGCTACTTGTTCGCCTAGCGAACAAGCTCGCGAGAGCAAACAAAAGCCTCTGACTTGCTTCGCTACCACACTCGTTTAGCGAAGGTCTAACGATTTGCTCGCTACTTCTTTCGCTACCAGCGAAGAGCACCACACACCATTCTGCCCAAGTCTGGGACCGTTCTCTACTGGCTCGCTACAGCGAATGCTAGCGACCTACTCGCCTAGCGAACGTGCCAGCGAGGGTCTGCGAACTCAGAATTCTCCACAGTCCAAAACCCCGAAACTCATCGAAATCTACCCGATTCAATACCAACTCGTATCAGCAGCTTCAGCCCAACATTCCCCGACTAAACTTAACCACTTATTCTCATTTCTAACCGTGAAAACTCGGTTTCTAACGATTTACTCAAAACCGACCTCAAAGGGAAAATGAGCAAAACTCTCCCTAATCCAAAAACAAACCAATAGAAACATACATAATCATATACATCAAAAGAATAATAAAGTTTCACACCCTTACCCGATTAGTCGAAGCTTAGAAGTTTGATTCTTGATGATTCTAGGTTTTTCCTCTTTCTCTTCTCTTTCTCTTCTCTTCTCTTCTTCTTTCCTCTCTATTTCTTTCTATCTCATTTCTTTTCTCTCTAATTCCACTTATATTCTTTCTATTCTATTTCTCTTAAATATCTACTGATCAAGGATTATCTAAAACATCCTCTAACTAATTCCCCAAAACTCTCCAAATAATAAAATAACATAATAAGCACACATAACATATTTAAGTTCAAATTCTACAATTAAAAGAATAATTCAATTAAAATAAATTAAAAGACTCAACAACAATGGGAAATTCAGAATCGAGGCGTTACAACTCTCCCCTACTTAGACATTTTCGTCCTCAAAAATATTACCTGATCCAAACAATTCCGGATGCGAATTCCGCATCTTACTCCCCAATTCCCAAGTCATGTTGCCCTCTGCAGCACCTCCCCATGCTACTTTCACAAGCGAAATATCTTTGCCCCTTAGCCTTTTAATCTCACGATCCAAAATCCTAATCGGTGAAACCTCAACCGTAAGATTATATCTTACTTCAACGTCATCCATAGGAATAACATGTGACGGATCCGGAACATACTTCCGAAGTTGCGAAACATGGAACACATCATGCAAATTCGAAAGGTTCGGAGGCAACGCCACACGATACGCCACAGCACCCACTCGTGCAATAATCTGATACGGACCTATAAAACGAGAAGTCAACTTCTTTGACTTCAAGGCACGACCCACACCTGTAACCGGTGTAACTCTCAAGAACACATGGTCGCCCTCTTGAAACTCAAAATTCTTCCTTCTTTTGTCATGATAACTCTTCTGCCTACTATGAGAAGCTCTCATCTTATCACGAATAAACTTCACCTTCTCCGTCGTTTGTTGTACCATCTCCGGACCAACAACCGATTTCTCACCAGTTTTATGCCAACACAAAGGTGTTCGACATCTCCGACCATATAAAGCCTCAAATGGTGCCATACCAATACTTGAGTGAAAAATGTTATTGTAGGTAAACTCAATCAACACTAAATAACTGTCCCAAGAACCACCTTGCTCTAGTACACAAGCACGCAACAAATCTTCCAACGACTGAATTGTTCTCTCTGTTTGACCATCTGTTTGCGGATGGTAAGCCGAACTCAATCTCAGCTTAGAACCCAAAGCCTTTTGCAAACTCTCCCAAAACCTTGAAGTAAATCTAGGATCTCTGTCTGATACAATACTCTGAGGGACTCCATGCAACTTCACAATCACGCGGGCATAAATCTCGACTAACTTTTCCAAAGGATAACTAATATCAATCAGAGTGAAATGAGCAGATTTAGTAAGCCTATCAACAATCACCCAAATGGCATTATGACCTCTTAGCGTATTCGGCAACCCTGTAATAAAATCCATCGATATACTATCCCATTTCCACTCTGGGATATCCAATGGTTGCATCAATCCACTAGGCTTCTGATGTTCTACTTTAGACTTCTGACAAGTCAAACACGCATACACAAACTGAGCTACATCCCTTTTCAATTCGGACCACCAAAAGATTTTCTTCAAATCTTGATACATCTTATTCGCTCCCGGATGAATACTCAAGTTACTCTAGTTTCCTTCCTCCAATATCATCCTTTTCAATTCCGCATTGTCAGGAATACAAATACGACCATGAAATCTTAAAACTCCAAAATCATCAACTTTGAAATCTTCATTCCCATTTGTCATCAAATCAACAAACTTCAAGTCCAACTTTTGCCTTTCACATATGGTAGCAAGAAAATCATTCGTAATATGAAGCACACCAAGCCTCACACTTATCGGCATCATTTCACAAACCAAAATCAAATCTCTAAATTCCTCCAAAAGTTCCCATTCTCTCATCACTAATGTAGACATGTGCAATGATTTCCGACTTAAGGCATCGGCCACCACATTTGCCTTACCCGGATGGTAATTCAAACCAAAGTCATAGTCTTTCAAAAGCTCTAACCACCTCTTTTGCCTCATGTTCAATTCCTTCTGATCAAATAAATACCTCAAACTCTTGTGATCACTAAAAACTTCAAATCTCGCACCATAAAGATAATGCCTCCAAATTTTCAAAACAAACACCACGGCCGCTAATTCCAAATCATGCGTAGGGTAATTCTTCTCATGCACTCTCAACTGCCTCGAAGCATAAGCCACAACTTTTCCCCTTGCATCAACACACCACCTAAACCTGACAAGGAAGCATCACAATAAACTACGAAAGGTTCCGTAGGATTCGGCAAAATCAAGACTGGCGCTGTTGTCAATCTTCTCTTTAACTCCATGAAACTCTCCTCACAACTAGCATCCCAAATGAAAGCTTTTCCCTTACAAGTCAACTGTGTTAACGGAAGTGCCATCTTCAAAAATCCTTCAATAAACCTCCGATAATAGCCTGCCAAGCCCAAAACACTTCAAATCTCCGTAACTGATTTAGGAGTTTCCCATTGCATTATCGCATCAATCTTGGATGGATCCACACTAATACCACTACCAGAAATAATATGTCCGAGAAAACTCACTTCTGACAACCAAAATTCACACTTGGACAACTTAGCATATAATTTCTTTTCCTTCAAAACCTGTAACACAATCCTTAAATGCTCTTCGTGCTCCTCTTGAGACTTAGAGTAAATCAAAATGTCGTCGATGAACACAACCACAAAATGATCCAACTGCTCATGAAAAATACGATTCATGTATTCCATAAACACACCCGGCGCATTAGAAACTCCGAATGGCATTACGGAATATTCGTAATGACCATACCTTGTCCTAAAAGCCGTCTTTGGAATATCCTCCTCCTTAACTCGAATCTGGTGATAACCTGATCTCAAATTGATCTTGCTAAATACACGCGCTCCAACCAATTGGTCCATCAAATCATCAATCCTTGGAAGCGAATACTTATTCTTAATCGTCACCTTATTCAACTGTCGATAATCAATACATAACCTCATACTTCCATCCTTCTTTTTCACTAACAATATCGGTGCACCCCAAGGAGAAACACTTGGCCTTACAAACCTCTTATCCAACAAATCATTCAGCTGCTCCTTTAGTTTTACCAATTCGGATGCTGACATGCAATACGGTGCCATCGAAATCGGTCTAGTACCAGGAACTAGATCAATTGAAAACTCGACTTCCCTTTCCGGCGGTACATCCATAATCTCCCCCGGGAATACTTCTGGAAAATCACATACCACTGGAAACACATCAAGCTCAACCTCACTCTCCACCGACAACGATGCAAACAAGTCGAACAACTGAGCTTCATCCGCTAAAAGCTTCTTCAACTCTTTAGTGGATAGAAAACTCTCACTTTCATCATCTCCCAAAGAAGGAAACCTTACCAACTTGTGATAGCAATCTAAATGAACTCTATTAAATTGTAACCAATTCATACCCAAGATCACGTCTAAACCTTCTAACGGCAAACACACCAAATCCATAATGAAGTCTTTACAATACATGGTCAAAGAACAACTTACACATACCAAAGAAGTAGTTACCGACCCCTAAGCGGGAGTCTCAATAACCATGTCTCCACTCATATACACCATGCACAAACCCAAACGCTTAGCACACTCAAGAGAAATGAACGAATGAGTCGCTCCGGTATCAATAATAGGAACTAAAGGCATATTATTAATAAAGCATGTACCTTTAATCAAGCGATCTGCATTAGTAGTGTCTGAACCGGCTAATGCAAATACTTTTCCATCCGACTGAGCTTGCTTTGGTTTGGTACACTTGGTGCTAATATGACCAACTTCTCCGCAAGTAAAACACTTTACCACATTCCTTCTACAACCAAAAGTGGCATGTCCAAGACTTCCACAATTAGCACCCTTATCCACAGACTTCCCACATTCAAAAGATTTGTGGCCCATCACGCCGCACTTGTAACATTTGACCGCACCAGAACTTCCTCCTCCGAGTCTCCTATCAAAGTTTCCCTTATACTTGTCTTTATCAACAAGCGTCATATAAGGTTCACTCCTTACTTGCTGCTTGCCTTTCTTCTCACTCAAACTCTTATAATGAGTAGATCGAGCCCTACTGTCTTCTTCAAAAATCCTACAACATTTGGTCAAGTCCGAAAATCTTCGTATCCTTTGGTATCCCACCACTTGTTTTATCTCAGGATGCAAGCCATTCTCATACTTAATGCACTTAGAGAATTCCGCTGTAACCGCCGCATAATGTAGATGAAATTGAACTAATTCCACAAACTTAGCCGTGTAGTCCACCACTGACATATTGCCTTGCTTCAGCTCAAGAAATTCCATTTCCTTTTTCCCTTTTACACTCTCAGGATAAATCTTTCTCAAGAATTATGTGCGAAATAAATCCCAGGTTACTTCCTCGTCATCTACCTCAAGAACTTGTCTCATACTGACCCACCAGTCGTCGGCCTCTTCTCTCAACATGTGAGTTCCAAGTCTCACCTTGTTTCGCTCAGTACACCTCATAACTCTAAATATTCTCTCAACTTCCTTCAACCAGATCTGAGCACCGTCCGGATCAAACCTCCCCTTGAATACCGGTGGCTGATTCTTTCTAAACTCATCATTAGCGTTCGAATTCGGTGCGCCTTGTGTTGCACCCCAAAATTTGACCAACAATTATTTATTCATTGAGTGTTTGAAAGTTGATACCTTCATCAGAAAGTTCAAGAGATCCTCAGAAGAGTTGATTGAAACCAGGGTTGTGTGCTTCACAGTCTGAAAGTTGTGGGTGCCCCTCAGATGATTCTGAGACTTTGAGAATGAACTAGATGTTTTGAGAAAGCTTATGAGGTGTCTTGATAGCCATCATGAAGCCCAGAGAGGTCATTATGCAAGAATTCAGAAGATTCAACCATGAATGGTAGAATTAGGGTTTTTGACTGGGTCAACCCTAGATCAGCTGAAGATTTGGAGAAGGTTGAGACTTAATCCAAGGGCCATGAGATCATGGAATGATGTATGGAGATGTTATAAAGATGATTCCTAGACCAACTCATCATGACTGAGGAGTTTGAGAAGTTTTGAGTTAGGGTTTCCAGGGATTGTCAGTGGAAAAACCCTAATTTGATCCCTATCTTCCAGGCAGTTTTAGCCCTAGATGTGATTGATATCTCATCTTCCCCACAACATGAATGTTGTAGAGCTTGTTCTAAGCTTTAATTTGAGTGGTGGAAGTCCTTGATAGGAGTTACAGAGCTCAAGTTATGGTTTTGACAAATTACAGGTCAGCAGAGGTGTGTGAATCTGGGTCCTTGAAAGTCACCCAACTTGCAGACAACTTTTGCCCTAGTAGGATGATTCCTATGGTTTCTTGGTAAACATGAATGTTGAAGAGGATCTTCTTAGCTTTAATTTGAGTGGTAGAAGTCCTTGATTGGATTTGTGGAACTCAACTTATGGTTTGAACAAGGCAGGGGTATTTTGGTCATTTGTCAGTTATAGGTCATTTTAGCCAATGCCTAAAACTCCTATTTCCAAGCCTCAAATGGAAAAACTCAAAACATGAAAGTTGCTCAAAGTGTGATTTTAAGTCTAGAAAGAAGGTCACAAATTGTTGAAAAAGCTCATAGCATGAAATTCCATGATTGGTCAAAAATGAACTAAAAATGACTTATAACTTTGAAAAGTTGAAATTGAAAAGTGATTTGGGAGATCCACAAATCCAAAATAGGTCATCCAATATATCATTTTGATTGGAAAAACCATTTTAAGAACTTTGGTTTAAATAGAATTTTCATTTGAGGCTTAAAAAATGAGGTTCCTTTGGAAATTTGTTGCTTGCATAAGAGGGCAACTTTGCAAAACCCTACACAAGCCAAAAATGCACTTGTTTTTCACTCATCCTCACTTAATAACTCATGTAAGGAGAATTTGGCAATGAATTGCAAGGCATGAAGCAAGGGATATGAGACTTTCAACTTCTCATTCAAGGAGAAATTCATGAACTTTCCACACCATTCTAGATGATTCTAGAAGCATCCAATGATTGTTATATAAAGAATGCATCAGAGAGTGATGAGAGGTTGGTGAAACTTGAGCCAAGTCAGAGGAGAGAGAGAGATACATAGCCATTGGAGAGATTTCTTCAAGTTGAAGCAAGTCAAGATATCTTGCACTACCAGCCACCTCCTTCATCACCATTGCAAACAGAAGATTGGTGGTCATTCAAGGAACATCTAGAAGCAGTTTCAAGCCTTGGAACCATCTCTACATCACTGCACCATAACCTCTTAACAGGTTTCTTCTTCACTCTCCATCTCTTAATTTAATGAGTTTCAATTAGTTTTATAGCCATAGAATTAATGTGTTAGGGTAGAGGATTCTTTCCCTTGAATTAGAGCAAGATTGGTGAGGTTGCATAACAGAACCATAATTCTTTAATCTTCCATGGCTGGCTGTGTAATGAGTTTTAGGTAGCATGAAGTAGGTTAAAATGATCAGGATAACATCAAGAATAAGTTTGTAGCTTTGGTTTTGAGTTTAGTGAGGATTGATATCAGGTTAAAATTATGAACCGTGTTGGTACCAAGATGTTCAAGGCTTCTGTTTGGACAATCCAGGGTGAATTAATAGAAACTGTACGTAGGGTTTTGTAGAGCTTGAGTAATAGATCAATTTTCGTTTTGGGATCTTGTTGAGCCGTGGCCTGAGCAAGGAGCTAGAAGAGCTCGAAGGTTGGCACATGGAGGTGGGGGTTCTGCAAACCCTAGGTTGTGATGGGGACGATGAAGGAGCGCCCTAGGATCAGTCCCAATATTTGACTCATTCGCCTAATCCAACGGCTGTGATCGAAGCTAAGAAAGAGAGGGAAGATTTGAATCTAATGAAACGCGGCGTTTCATTAAACCGCTTCTGGGCCCAGAGTTTCTCTTCGCACCCCACCTTTACTTGGCCCAGTCAGTTTTAACTAGTCTGATGTGCTATTCTAACCCCCCCTCCCTTTATTCATTTTATTTCTTTTTAATTTTCTTTTATTTTTTTCTGTCTTGTTAAATTCATTAAAAATTGGAAATAAATGATTTTTGGATGCTTCTTTTTTCTATGAGTAGATGAAATTGTGTAGAAAATTATAAAAATAAAAATGAGATTTTATTTTTTAGTTTGATATTTTTAATAGATTTTCCAATTAAATAGCTTTTTAATAGTCTTAATTTGATATTTGATTTTGTAGGAATTGTTTCATGACCTTCCCTTAGGATTTTTAATCCATTCTTTTTTGTGCAATTAGATGATGAATCATAGTTCCCTATAGGATTTTTTCTAGATTTTTAGAATTAAATCTTGATTAGTTTAATTAGGGTAGACTTAGGGTATCCTAATTAGGGTTTAGATTGTGTTTAGGTGATGATTCATTTTCTTTGATGGAGTTTTATCTTGATTTTTAGGTAGAGACCTTTGTATATGTTATGAGTAGGTGTTGAGGACCCTTATGAATATTTGTTAGATTTTTCCCCATTAGTTTAGTATTTTTAGGTATTTTCTGAAGTTGCCTGATGATTTGATCTGTTCAGTGGGTTATCTGTTCACCTGTGGGGTTCATTCTGAGGAATTTGTTGAGGGGCTTGTGTTGCCTTGAAGATATTGATGGAGAGCATCATGAAGTGAAGATTGTAGATCAAGAATCAGAGACCCAGAGCTTGTCCTGTTCCTTGTCTGTGAGGTTTGAGATCCTGAAGTTTGAAGGAAGTTCATGGTACTTTCCTGAGGAAGGCACTATGAGTGACTTTCATTCTTTCTTCTCACCTCTTTCTCAAGTATCCAATGATGTAGGAGCCAACTTGTGAGTTTAATTTCTCCTGAGGAGGAATGTAAACTGATCACATGTTGTTGAGCCACATGGGATACAACTCCTAAGTGGAAGCCTCCTAGTACTTTCCTGAGGAAGGTCCTATGAGTCTATTCACTTAGTTCCCTTAGTTTGTCTAGGAATTCTTAAGTATCCAATGATGTTGGAGCCAACTTGTGAGTTTAATTTCTCCTGAGGAGGAATGTAAACTGATCACATGTTGTTGAGCCACATGGGATACAATTCCTAAGTGGAAGCCTCCTAGTACTTTCCTGAGGAAGGTCCTATGAGTCTATTCATTTAGTTCCACTAGTTCAGATAGGATTTCCTAAATATCCAGTGATGTTGGAGCCTGCTTGTGAGTTTAATTTCTCCTGAGGAGGAATGTAAACTGATCACATGTTGTTGAGCCACATGGGATACAACTCCTAAGTGGAAGCCTCCTAGTACTTTCCTGAGGAAGGTCCTATGAGTCTATTCACTTAGTTCCCTTAGTTTGTCTAGGAATTCTTAAGTATCCAATGATGTTGGAGCCAACTTGTGAGTTTAATTTCTCCTGAGGAGGAATGTAAACTGATCACATGTTGTTGAGCCACATGGGATACAATTCCTAAGTGGAAGCCTCCTAGTACTTTCCTGAGGAAGGTCCTATGAGTCTATTCATTTAGTTCCACTAGTTCAGATAGGATTTCCTAAATATCCAGTGATGTTGGAGCCTGCTTGTGAGTTTAATTTCTCCTGAGGAGGAATGTAAACTGATCACAGTGGTTGAGCCATGTAGGATATGACTCCTGAGTATACACCTCCTAGTGCTTTCCTGAGGAAGACACTATGAGCCTGCTTGCTTAGCTCCCTTTCTTTGGTAAGCTTGTTCTGAAGCTTGAAAACTGGGATTGATTTCTCCTGTTCAGGGTTTTGCTTGAGAGCTTTGCTTAGCTTTGTTCAGACTCTGTGATTAGGGTTAGGATTAGAGAATAGATGATTCTTTCTCAGGCATGTGTGTTTTGTTTACCTGATGGCAACTTCATTTCTCTTATCTGTTATTGCTTGATAGCATGTGTGTTTGTTTGCCTGATGGCACTTCATTTCCTTTATCTGGTTCATTGCTTGATAGCACGTTGTTTATTTTCAGTATGATTACTGTTATTTCATGACTGGCTTGAGGTCGAGATGAGCTTGTGGAGGCTGAAGCCCCACACACATTTCCTCCCTCACTTGCATTGCATGCATTTTACTGTTAAGCTGATGCTTTTGTCTGTATTCTGTGTATCATTGACATGATCCCTTAGGACTCTCATTTCCTCTGCTGAGGATTTGATGATAGACTTTTAGGTTGAAACCTATACATGACAACATCTAGGAGTTCCCTGTTCAAACCTCAACCATAGGATGAATCCATGGCATGATAACAGTAGGACTTGATAGTCTCCCTCCTAGTTGAGCCATCTTTCTCGTAGTTTCCCGAACTACGTTTGCTCTGATCTTTCATACCAGATGAAAGTACGTAGGCATAGGATGCGACATCCTAGCGAGCAACCTCCCCCTTCACCCGTAGTTAGCCGAACTACGTTGACTCTGATTTCTCATTCTCTGATGAGAATACGTAGGCATAAAGTGCGACGCTTTGCCGAGTCATTTTTCTTTTCTTTTTCAGCCAGCCTTGATAGGTAGATAGATTATAACTAACCCGTCCAAGTAAACAAACAAGCGAGGATCCCGTCGAGTACGACGGACGTGAGGGGTGCTAATACCTTCCCCTTGCGTAACCGACTCCCGAACCCAGACAATGGTTGCGATGACCTTGTCTTACCCTTTTTCGTCAGGTTTTTCCGATCGTTTCCTTTCCCGCTCTGAGGGATAAATAACGAAAGGTGGCGACTCTTCTGTCATGCCGGCACCTTATTTTCGCGCAAGCGCCAGCTGGCGACTCTGCTGGGGATGCTATTGGCATCTAGGGACTTTTCCCATCCCTTATGCTGGGACCGTTTCCCATCCCCTACGCGAGTCAATCCTATTGTTTGTGTGTTTGCTTGTTGGGTTGCGTTTATTTATCGCATTTTTACTTCTCGCATCTTTACTTCCCGCACTTTATTTCCCGCATTTTATTTCCAGTTTGATATGATTATCTGTGCTGCTGTGGGAGAGGGATGTTACTGTGAGTGAAAAGCCGGACCTGGGCTTGAGTACACACCTAGATATAGTTGCGGAGAAGTAGTAGACGAACCTGTCTGCTGAGCAGGCACAGTTCCCTACGAAAATCTGCGCTCAGACGAGATTCTTGCAGAGGTGCTCCTTTCCGGTCCTGAGGATCTGAGGGGAGTCCAGACGTGAGGATTGTCGACTCTGGGGACCGATCATTTGGAAGTCAGCTAAGAGAGGCCGCTTCATGACTTGACGATGCCACTCCTTCTGGGAATCGTATTGTCACTCATGAATGTCTGTGACGCTGACGACCGCATAGGATGCCGTACCTTTGTCCGTGGATTAGGTCCATCATACCTGTGAGTGGGGTTGGGGTATTGCAGGAAACTTTGACCTCCAGACCACCCGGTTTTCTTGACAGTGAATCAGTTATGTTGGGTTCTCAGTTGCAGAGATGTTCTTGACAGAACAAGAGTTTGATCAGAGGATCTTATCGTCGGGTGTTTGTCTGTTCTTGATAGAGCAGGCTTTGATCAGTGTATTGTTATCAGAGGTTTGTCCTGGATGGAGCAGATTTTTGAGTGAGGTCTGAAGATCTCATCAGCAGTTGTTATTTGTTCTTGATGGAGCAGATTTTTGAGTGGGGTCTGAGGATCTCGTCAGCAGTTGTTATTTTGTTCTTGACAAGGCAGATTTTGAGTGGGGTTTGAAGATCTCATCAGCAGCTGTATTTTTTCTTGATAGGACAGATTTTTGATTTAGGGTCTGAAGACTTCATCAACAGATATTCCTTGATATTGCATCCGGGGTCTTTATTATCGAGCCTTCGTTCTTGTCAGAGCAGAACTTTGATCTCGATCCCATCAGATGGTTATTCCCAGCCGATCAGATCAGTGGTTTTACACCGGGGTCTCCTTCTCATCAGTGACTGTTGATACCGAACCTCCACAGCAGCCACCTGGATATATTGTTGCATGACTGCATTTTGCATTAGCTTGCATATTCATGTTTGCATTCCATTAGCATGTGTCTGTGCTGCAGGCGCGTTTCGTACCCTGAGTCTGGTGCCCCGAGCAATATGAGATATTTTCTTCCATAAATGGATCCAGTCTTATCACTGTATTAACACTATGTTGGCACGTTGGCACCAGAATCAGGGGTGATCTCCTGAACGTACAGACACCCATAATCCATCTTGCATGGCATAAGTCGGGGCTTGTCTTCTAACCCTTGTGTTTGCAGGTTTGACTCAGAATCTGGCAGCTCAGACTAATGGAGCAGATACAAGCTGAACTGGGGAAAGTCCAAAGCCAGCTGGGGCAGGTCATGAATGACATACAGGCAGTGCGTCTGGACCAGCAAGTACTCAGAGAGGAGAATCAGCAGCTGCAGAATCAGTTAAGCTTTCTCATGGGAGTGGTAAGGAGTATGCTAAATAAGGAGAGTGGTCAAGCACCCAAGGAGGAGACCAAAGTGCTTCCCCCATTGCCATCATTGCCACCTGCGCTGAAGCCAAGTGGACCTCATGGACCCTCTACACAGCATAAAGCTCGAGGCCTGTCTCATCATCAGCCGCGCCGAGCATCTCAGAATAATCCTGAAGGTTATGGTCAAAAGAAGAAGCTACTTGATAGAGTTGTAGACCCACTACCTGTGAGTTATGCCCAGCTGCTGCCGCTGTTGGTTCAGAACCGTGTTCTCAGGCTTCGGACCTCAAATCCACCAGATGACGTGTCACCAGACGCTGATCTAAGCATGCGTTGTGATTTCCACTCAGGAGCACCGGGGCACCATGTTGAAACATGCAAAGCCCTCAGGAATAAGATTCAGGACCTTATTGACTCAAGGACCATTAGGCTTGTGTCGGGCGGCATAAGAACATCGGGAAAGTTCATCCCTTACCCTGCGGAAGAGGTGGATGATTCCACTCCTTTGCCTGAAGCTGAGAAAGATCTGGAATATGTCCCGCGACCTTTGGTGACTGAATCGCCTCGCTCGCAGTTTCTACCTGGATCAAGCTCAAGGACGCAAGCGCCTAAACGAGAGACCGTCGCCATTCAGAAACGACGACCTCTTGCTCCTGGGCGGAAAGAATACCAGCACCAGGATCACAAAAGACCTCGCAACCACGGGGAACAAAGGAATGCTTCTTCCCATCCAGTGCCTGTGCCGTATAGCCAGATTCTTCCACTGTTGGTTCAGAATTCCTTGGTGGAACCGAAAGCTCTCAAGCCCGTGCTAGAGCCTTACACTCCAGGGTACGATCCTCATGCTCAGTGTGGCTACCATGGTGGATCTCTGGGGCATTCAACTGAAGATTGCAAGGCTTTCCAGGCGAAGGTGCAGCAATTGATCGACCAAGGGTGTATTTCCTTTCCAGAGGGAGTCTTGGTTGTGCGTGGCGACCTCTCAGCTGTTTGAGCTCGTAGATTCAGAGGGTTGTTTCCAGAAGCCAGTGATCCAGACGGGCAGACGTCCTCAACATTGGCAGTCCTCGGACTTTTTACTATTCGTACTTGTAGTTTCTTTTCTGTTAGTTACTACTTGCTGTTAAACATTGTATGTTTCGAATGGTAATGATAATAAAGTGACTATGCATTTCTTCTGAATTAGTTATGTCGTTGTCACTCATTTACTGCATTGCACTGGCACTTGCATTTTATTTACTCCGATTTCTTACTATGATTAGCAATGAGCGGAGGGAGGATGATGAAACTGAATACTCATAACCGATGATCGTATTGCTTTCAGATAAAACTTTGCCGATGACGTACAAGGCATTGTTTCAAATCCCCTAAACACCGGAGAGATAAGGAAGAGAATCCCTTGTTAACCACTTCGAGCCGAGAAGTAGGAGTTTCTTTCGGACTTTTGAACCCTCACATCTTAACCCGGGGCAGGGTAGTTGTCAGTTAGCTTGATCGAGCGTTCAAGTCTTATAGAGGAGTGTTGTCCTTCGAGGACCAATCACATCATATTCCTCGCCAGAGGTCGTACCTCATCAACCACAATGGTTAAACCTCACTAATCAGGAGTGAGACAGTTATAATCCTTTCGGAGCAATCAAGACAACCAGTGTCGCACGACTCGTTCCAAAAGAAAAAAGAAATAAGAAAGCCCGCTAAGTAAAAAAGAAAAGCTAGAAAGCAAATACTTAAGCAAAAATCAGGGCATCCCGCTGGACTTCAAAAGAAAAATCGAAAAGAACTCAAAAGGAGTCAGTCCAGGCAAAAGTTAGGGAACCAAAACAAAAGAATGAAAAAGAAAGGATTATAAAAAAGGAAAATCCTCGAACAAGGACAAAGTCGTGTAGACACAGACGCCGAAAAAGAAAAAGGAGTAACTGTCACTCCGAAACACCTTGTGAGTTCTTTAACCAGCTGTTCCCAATGTTCAACATACCTCTCGAAGAGGCGAGCGCTCGAGCTAAGTTAACCGGACTTTAGGATCGGAGAACATCACGTAGACAGGGTGGGTACAAATCATAATTTGAGCCAAATATCCTTTGTTTCGCGAACCGTGAACCCGACCACGATACAACCCTTAAAAGACCTAATTGAGACAGGGTTTATTCTGAGAGCGCATTACGATAAGGTTGAGTAACCTGACTCCTTCATGATTTGCTAATCATATCCTTATTGCATTTTTCACTGATCGCATCAGCACTACGTTTGAACTCTTTGGTTCATTCGTCACTCACTAGCATGACACGTAAATGAGTGACAGTACAACATTTTTCGAAATTTGCATGAACACTGCATTAAAATTACTATTCGTGAATAAACAATTTTAGTTGCAGGTTAGTAGCTGATACGAAGGAACTTCAGCAAGGAATAATCAATCAGGATTGAATCGTCAGAGGTCTGGATCAGAATGGCATGCTGTGGAACCCTGTGAATCTGGGGCAATGACTTCCAGTGAGCTTGGAATCGGTTTGTCTGAGGACAAGTCCCGGAGCATCAGTTGATTATGGGGCAGTTTATGCAAGCAGCAGTTGATCGGAAGTGAGTCTTCTCGGGACCCAATCAGGGGCAGTTATCCGGAATTCTTGCGATTTAAGGGCAGATCCCTCCAGTATTCGATCAGAGCATGTTGAGTCGCTCATCGCTCGTTCAGGGGCAAACTACTTCAGAGATATTGAAGCTAACCATGCTGAAAGTTGATCAGTTGAGGATGAATCCTCCCGTTGTGCAGATGCTGGGGCAAGCCCTCTGAAGATTGTCTTGTTGCCAGAATGAATTATTCCCAGAGGTCGGATTGGGACAAGTTGAAATGCACTGGGGCAAATTGTTCAAATGAGTTTGTTCACCCTAGCAAGAATTGAGTATCGGGGAATCGTGTCATTACCCCGCCAAAACCTGAACCTTCTGAAGAAGCCTTGCGGTCATTGGATTGCTATCCTACAGCATAACCTGTTACTTGACTCCATGATTGGTAGCCTGTATTCCCTGTGTTGACGTTGTTGAATCAGGATTGTTTCTCAGCAGAGATGTACGGTTTGAGGTTGTTCCCCCGTACAGTTTGAGACTACAGCAGATTGAGATGGCTTTTACCCCTCATCAGATTAGGGTCAAGATTGCCCTCAGTAGACCAGGATTGATATCCCCGAAGCGGAGCAAGTCCTCCTTCTCCAGCAGAGTTCAATAGTCTCTCCTCCGCAGAATCAGAATCAGAATCAGATAGTGAGCATTGATATGTCTTCCCCAGGTAGAGGTGATTCTCTTCCCCAAGCAGACGCATCCTGAAGGAATGTCACCTCATCAGCTGAGTCAAGCACGGAAGCATGATGATTATCCCCAGCACCGGGTCACAAGTGCAGAGTTCATAGAAATGATTGAATACCGAAGCTCGTGTCTTCCCCAGTAAAGTCACCGAAGCAGGATTTTCCCCCGCACCGGGTCACAAGTGCAGGATTCGCAAGAGGCTAGTCGTATACCGAAGTATGCAGTAGCTGATGGTGCCAGACTGAAGTCTCCAGTGGAACTAGGCTTCCCCGCCAGAGTCAGGCTCTCTCCTGAAGTTGGACGATTCCCTCTTCCCCAATAGAGTACTGGAACGGCTGATGTTGTATTCCCCTGCAGAGTTGTAATCTCCCCCGAAGTCAGATGATTCTTTCTTCCCCAGCGGAATTGAAATCCCCCATCAGAGTCGTACTCTCCAGCAAAGTAGAATGATTTCTCTCCCCGGCCGAGTCCGCAGAAAAGCAGAATCCTTGGAAGTTGATCAGATCATGATCAATTTTCCCCAGCAGAGCATTAAGCAGCTGATGCTGTATTTCCCCCTGAGTCGCACTCTCTCCAGCAAAGCAGAATGATTTCTCCTTCCTCAGCCGAGTTTGCAGAGGTCCCAGGGATCCGAATCCTTGGAAGTTGATCAGATCATGTTTGGTTTTTCCCCAAGTGAAGTACTGAGCAGCTGAAGTTGTTTCCCCACAGAGTGGTCATCCCCAGAAGAGTAGCCGAGACGGCCGCGCAGTTCATTCTCGCGATTGATATCAGCAGATCCAAGTTCTCGTAGAGCTTCGTCCCCTGCAGCAGTCAGCTGAGGTTGTTCCCCTGCAGCAGTTCGCGGAAGATCAATTCCCCAGACAGAGCCTGATTGATATTGGCATGTTCACAATCTCCTCAGCAGGATGACTCCTCTACCTGAGTGGTTCTTTCTCCTTGACAGGAAGATTCCCCCTTTCGGCATTTATTTTGCTGACAGGATCGCATCATTGCGCATGATTGCATAGCATTGTGCATGACTGCATAGCATCTGACGCTGCACAACATTGTGCATGATTGCATGGCATTTAGCATAAATACATGCCGCTCCCACCGTGTGGGGCATAGTGCAGAAGCATACGCATCATAAGCATGACCTAGGTCATTATCATCCTTATTGTACAGGTGTACCACCGAAAGACCGGTTGCTCAGGACGAGTCTTGGTGTTCTCCCCAGCAAGGTTATTTTCTTAGATGATTCTAAAAAGACCCCGGTGTGATCCCCGCAGTCGCTCGCTCAAGATGATTTTTGAGATCCCCAGCGAAGTCTTCGGTTCGAGATGATTCTCAAATCCCTCAGCAGGGCCATTTGCTTAAGACGATTCTTAAGACCTCAGCGCAGTTTCCCGAGTTGGTTGCTTTGGATGATTCTTGAGCTCCCCAATAGCGTCTCCAGCAGGAGTTGCCCAGGAAGGTTCCTGGAATTCCCAACAGAATGTTTGCTCCAGAAAGGTTATCAGTTCAGGACGATTCTTGAAGATGCCCGACGGATCTGTTTGTTCAAGTTGATTCTTGAAGTCCTCAGCAGCATAATATGTCTGCTCCAACAACGATGTCTAATCTGAAGATGGATTTCGTAAACGCCTGAAGGCGGAATCAAAGGTTCCGGTGAGTCCAGATTTCCGTGTTGAAGAATCAACAGGTAGCTGAAGACAAGGTTCCGGAGTTGTAGATACAACGGAGTGGTTCGTGTGAGTCTGAAGACCAAGTCAGTTATCCTGAGGTGATGATTGAGCGCGATCAAGAGAATGATACGTCTTCTGATTGAAGTCGAAGATGTTTCTCCAGCAGCGATGTCTAATCTGAAGATGGATTTCGTAAGCGCCCGATGGCGATATCAGAAGGTTCCGGTAAGTCCAGATTTCCGTGTTGAAGAATCAACAGGTAGCTGAAGACAAGGTTCCAGGGTTGTAGATACAACAGAGTGATTCGTGTGAGTCTGAAGACCAGGTCAGTTGTCCTGAGGAGATGATTGATCGCGATCAAATGAATAGTGTTTCTTCTGACTGAAGTCGAAGACGTTTCTCCAGCTGAAGCGGAGTTTTGCCTGAAGGCAAAGTGTTTGAATCCCCGTGGAGTCATGAATGGCTCAGGATACCATTTCTCTGACTGAAATCATAGATTTCCCAAGCTGAAGCGAAGGTGCCTAAGGGCAAGGTTATCCCCGAGGTCATGAGTGACTTAGGATTCGTTTTTTCGGACTGAAGGCCGAAGGATATCCCGGACTGAAGTCACGGATACTCTATAGCAGAGGTGGAGTTGCCTGAAGGCAGGTTCGTGTATCCTTGAAAATCAAGGACCATTGCTTTAGACTGAAGTCAAAGATACCTCCTGCAGAGTTGCCATCCTTGGAGGCCAAGGATGCTTATCTTCAGAAGTACTTGAAGATCTTTCCTAGCTGAAGCTGGAAGTGGCCAGGGGCCAGGGTTTCATATAGTTCTGACGTTGAAGTTCTACGGCGGGCAGTGTGCAGCAGTATTCCGATGTTCGTTATGGTTCTGAGGGTGAACCCCAGATCAGAGTGTGCTCGGTTAAGTCTCTCATTCCCAGCAGAGTAGCTCCAAATACGCAAGTGTACCTTTTGTTCCATTTACCAGGGGTGAACCCCAGGTCAGAGTTGTTCAGTGTTGTAGTTCTCCAGCGGCGATGCAGAGTATGTTTGTGTTTGACGGCGAGGTCAGATTATGATTTGTTCGACGGCAAGGTCAGACTCCTTAAATCCCCAGCAGAGATGATGTTGGTACGACGGCGATGTCGAGTGTCTCTCAGAGCGATGTTTGCTTCCGACGGCGATGTCAGATTCAGTTTTCCGGCAGCAATGTTGGGTATGTTAGAAGATTCAGCTCTCCAGCAGCGAGGTTGGGTGTTGTGGTTGTCTGAAGGCAACGTCAGAAGAATTTAATGTGGATAACTGACGGTGATGTCAGATCAGTATCTCCCCAGCTAGTTGTTGAGCAGCTAGTGTTGCAGTATTCAAAGATTTGTTCCCCGCAGGGTACCGTGTGCTCGTGCAGTTGGCAAATTTTCGGGTTTACCGATATTCAACCGTCTCGTACCTTGATTGGTTGAGAGTCGTTCGCTTCTCACCCAGTCAGGTTCAAGCCGTTTGAATAGGGGCAGCTGTTGCACCCCAAAATTTGACCAACAATTATTTATTCATTGAGTGTTTGAAAGTTGATACCTTCATCAGAAAGTTCAAGAGATCCTCAGAAGAGTTGATTGAAACCAGGGTTGTGTGCTTCACAGTCTGAAAGTTGTGGGTGCCCCTCAGATGATTCTGAGACTTTGAGAATGAACTAGATGTTTTGAGAAAGCTTATGAGGTGTCTTGATAGCCATCATGAAGCCCAGAGAGGTCATTATGCAAGAATTCAGAAGATTCAACCATGAATGGTAGAATTAGGGTTTTTGACTGGGTCAACCCTAGATCAGCTGAAGATTTGGAGAAGGTTGAGACTTAATCCAAGGGCCATGAGATCATGGAATGATGTATGGAGATGTTATAAAGATGATTCCTAGACCAACTCATCATGACTGAGGAGTTTGAGAAGTTTTGAGTTAGGGTTTCCAGGGATTGTCAGTGGAAAAACCCTAATTTGATCCCTATCTTCCAGGCAGTTTTAGCCCTAGATGTGATTGATATCTCATCTTCCCCACAACATGAATGTTGTAGAGCTTGTTCTAAGCTTTAATTTGAGTGGTGGAAGTCCTTGATAGGAGTTACAGAGCTCAAGTTATGGTTTTGACAAATTACAGGTCAGCAGAGGTGTGTGAATCTGGGTCCTTGAAAGTCACCCAACTTGCAGACAACTTTTGCCCTAGTAGGATGATTCCTATGGTTTCTTGGTAAACATGAATGTTGAAGAGGATCTTCTTAGCTTTAATTTGAGTGGTAGAAGTCCTTGATTGGATTTGTGGAACTCAACTTATGGTTTGAACAAGGCAGGGGTATTTTGGTCATTTGTCAGTTATAGGTCATTTTAGCCAATGCCTAAAACTCCTATTTCCAAGCCTCAAATGGAAAAACTCAAAACATGAAAGTTGCTCAAAGTGTGATTTTAAGTCTAGAAAGAAGGTCACAAATTGTTGAAAAAGCTCATAGCATGAAATTCCATGATTGGTCAAAAATGAACTAAAAATGACTTATAACTTTGAAAAGTTGAAATTGAAAAGTGATTTGGGAGATCCACAAATCCAAAATAGGTCATCCAATATATCATTTTGATTGGAAAAACCATTTTAAGAACTTTGGTTTAAATAGAATTTTCATTTGAGGCTTAAAAAATGAGGTTCCTTTGGAAATTTGTTGCTTGCATAAGAGGGCAACTTTGCAAAACCCTACACAAGCCAAAAATGCACTTGTTTTTCACTCATCCTCACTTAATAACTCATGTAAGGAGAATTTGGCAATGAATTGCAAGGCATGAAGCAAGGGATATGAGACTTTCAACTTCTCATTCAAGGAGAAATTCATGAACTTTCCACACCATTCTAGATGATTCTAGAAGCATCCAATGATTGTTATATAAAGAATGCATCAGAGAGTGATGAGAGGTTGGTGAAACTTGAGCCAAGTCAGAGGAGAGAGAGAGATACATAGCCATTGGAGAGATTTCTTCAAGTTGAAGCAAGTCAAGATATCTTGCACTACCAGCCACCTCCTTCATCACCATTGCAAACAGAAGATTGGTGGTCATTCAAGGAACATCTAGAAGCAGTTTCAAGCCTTGGAACCATCTCTACATCACTGCACCATAACCTCTTAACAGGTTTCTTCTTCACTCTCCATCTCTTAATTTAATGAGTTTCAATTAGTTTTATAGCCATAGAATTAATGTGTTAGGGTAGAGGATTCTTTCCCTTGAATTAGAGCAAGATTGGTGAGGTTGCATAACAGAACCATAATTCTTTAATCTTCCATGGCTGGCTGTGTAATGAGTTTTAGGTAGCATGAAGTAGGTTAAAATGATCAGGATAACATCAAGAATAAGTTTGTAGCTTTGGTTTTGAGTTTAGTGAGGATTGATATCAGGTTAAAATTCTGAACCGTGTTGGTACCAAGATGTTCAAGGCTTCTGTTTGGACAATCCAGGGTGAATTAATAGAAACTGTACGTAGGGTTTTGTAGAGCTTGAGTAATAGATCAATTTTCGTTTTGGGATCTTGTTGAGCCGTGGCCTGAGCAAGGAGCTAGAAGAGCTCGAAGGTTGGCACATGGAGGTGGGGGTTCTGCAAACCCTAGGTTGTGATGGGGACGATGAAGGAGCGCCCTAGGATCAGTCCCAATATTTGACTCATTCGCCTAATCCAACGGCTGTGATCGAAGCTGAGAAAGAGAGGGAAGATTTGAATCTAATGAAACGCGGCGTTTCATTAAACCGCTTCTGGGCCCAGAGTTTCTCTTCGCACCCCACCTTTACTTGGCCCAGTCAGTTTTAACTAGTCTGATGTGCTATTCTAACCCCCCCTCCCTTTATTCATTTTATTTCTTTTTAATTTTCTTTTATTTTTTTCTGTCTTGTTAAATTCATTAAAAATTGGAAATAAATGATTTTTGGATGCTTCTTTTTTCTATGAGTAGATGAAATTGTGTAGAAAATTATAAAAATAAAAATGAGATTTTATTTTTTAGTTTGATATTTTTAATAGATTTTCCAATTAAATAGCTTTTTAATAGTCTTAATTTGATATTTGATTTTGTAGGAATTGTTTCATGACCTTCCCTTAGGATTTTTAATCCATTCTTTTTTGTGCAATTAGATGATGAATCATAGTTCCCTATAGGATTTTTTCTAGATTTTTAGAATTAAATCTTGATTAGTTTAATTAGGGTAGACTTAGGGTATCCTAATTAGGGTTTAGATTGTGTTTAGGTGATGATTCATTTTCTTTGATGGAGTTTTATCTTGATTTTTAGGTAGAGACCTTTGTAGATGTTATGAGTAGGTGTTGAGGACCCTTATGAATATTTGTTAGATTTTTCCCCATTAGTTTAGTATTTTTAGGTATTTTCTGAAGTTGCCTGATGATTTGATCTGTTCAGTGGGTTATCTGTTCACCTGTGGGGTTCATTCTGAGGAATTTGTTGAGGGGCTTGTGTTGCCTTGAAGATATTGATGGAGAGCATCATGAAGTGAAGATTGTAGATCAAGAATCAGAGACCCAGAGCTTGTCCTGTTCCTTGTCTGTGAGGTTTGAGATCCTGAAGTTTGAAGGAAGTTCATGGTACTTTCCTGAGGAAGGCACTATGAGTGACTTTCATTCTTTCTTCTCACCTCTTTCTCAAGTATCCAATGATGTAGGAGCCAACTTGTGAGTTTAATTTCTCCTGAGGAGGAATGTAAACTGATCACATGTTGTTGAGCCACATGGGATACAACTCCTAAGTGGAAGCCTCCTAGTACTTTCCTGAGGAAGGTCCTATGAGTCTATTCACTTAGTTCCCTTAGTTTGTCTAGGAATTCTTAAGTATCCAATGATGTTGGAGCCAACTTGTGAGTTTAATTTCTCCTGAGGAGGAATGTAAACTGATCACATGTTGTTGAGCCACATGGGATACAATTCCTAAGTGGAAGCCTCCTAGTACTTTCCTGAGGAAGGTCCTATGAGTCTATTCATTTAGTTCCACTAGTTCAGATAGGATTTCCTAAATATCCAGTGATGTTGGAGCCTGCTTGTGAGTTTAATTTCTCCTGAGGAGGAATGTAAACTGATCACATGTTGTTGAGCCACATGGGATACAACTCCTAAGTGGAAGCCTCCTAGTACTTTCCTGAGGAAGGTCCTATGAGTCTATTCACTTAGTTCCCTTAGTTTGTCTAGGAATTCTTAAGTATCCAATGATGTTGGAGCCAACTTGTGAGTTTAATTTCTCCTGAGGAGGAATGTAAACTGATCACATGTTGTTGAGCCACATGGGATACAATTCCTAAGTGGAAGCCTCCTAGTACTTTCCTGAGGAAGGTCCTATGAGTCTATTCATTTAGTTCCACTAGTTCAGATAGGATTTCCTAAATATCCAGTGATGTTGGAGCCTGCTTGTGAGTTTAATTTCTCTTGAGGAGGAATGTAAACTGATCACAGTGGTTGAGCCACGTAGGATATGACTCCTGAGTATACACCTCCTAGTGCTTTCCTGAGGAAGACACTATGAGCCTGCTTGCTTAGCTCCCTTTCTTTGGTAAGCTTGTTCTGAAGCTTGAAAACTGGGATTGATTTCTCCTGTTCAGGGTTTTGCTTGAGAGCTTTGCTTAGCTTTGTTCAGACTCTGTGATTAGGGTTAGGATTAGAGAATAGATGATTCTTTCTCAGGCATGTGTGTTTTGTTTACCTGATGGCAACTTCATTTCTCTTATCTGTTATTGCTTGATAGCATGTGTGTTTGTTTGCCTGATGGCACTTCATTTCCTTTATCTGGTTCATTGCTTGATAGCACGTTGTTTATTTTCAGTATGATTACTGTTATTTCATGACTGGCTTGAGGTCGAGATGAGCTTGTGGAGGCTGAAGCCCCACACACATTTCCTCCCTCACTTGCATTGCATGCATTTTACTGTTAAGCTGATGCTTTTGTCTGTATTCTGTGTATCATTGACATGATCCCTTAGGACTCTCATTTCCTCTGCTGAGGATTTGATGATAGACTTTTAGGTTGAAACCTATACATGACAACATCTAGGAGTTCCCTGTTCAAACCTCAACCATAGGATGAATCCATGGCATGATAACAGTAGGACTTGATAGTCTCCCTCCTAGTTGAGCCATCTTTCTCGTAGTTTCCCGAACTACGTTTGCTCTGATCTTTCATACCAGATGAAAGTACGTAGGCATAGGATGCGACATCCTAGCGAGCAACCTCCCCCTTCACCCGTAGTTAGCCGAACTACGTTGACTCTGATTTCTCATTCTCTGATGAGAATACGTAGGCATAAAGTGCGACGCTTTGCCGAGTCATTTTTCTTTTCTTTTTCAGCCAGCCTTGATAGGTAGATAGATTATAACTAACCCGTCCAAGTAAACAAACAAGCGAGGATCCCGTCGAGTACGACGGACGTGAGGGGTGCTAATACCTTCCCCTTGCGTAACCGACTCCCGAACCCAGACAATGGTTGCGATGACCTTGTCTTACCCTTTTTCGTCAGGTTTTTCCGATCGTTTCCTTTCCCGCTCTGAGGGATAAATAACGAAAGGTGGCGACTCTTCTGTCATGCCGGCACCTTATTTTCGCGCAAGCGCCACCTTGCACCGCCCTAGCCATAGCCTTCAACGCCGCAACCATAGCAGTGTCATTACGACCAGCCATATTCTGATGATTCCCAACAATAACAACAAGGTTAAACAACCGTTCAACCAACACAACAACAAGACAGACGCAACTGACTCAACACTGGCTCTGATACCACTTAATGTAACACCCCCTTTCTATACCCCCAAATAAGCAATTAAATCATTTTGACACTCAATAAATTTTTTATCAGAGTATAAATTAACACATGGTATAAAAGAGGTACGCCACATTATCCAGGAAATTCGAAACATCATACAACACCTGCTCATAGAGATATGCAACAAAGGGTAAATCACCACAAAGGAACTTAGTCCCTAAAACCCACATATCAATATTTAAAATAAAAGCGGAAACATCTAAACATTGAATCACTTCATTCATATAAACATTGTATGCATCAACAGTTTAATTCAAGTCAAAAGTTATGGTTACAAAACATTTCCAGCAGATACATACACAGATATATCACAAAGGAACCAAAAGAATTCCTAACTACCCGGTGCTACATATCAGAGCCAACCGACCAAAAAGGAACGAAGCCACGCTTCGCAAAAGACTTCCAGCAAACCTACTCTGCGATGCCTCGTAGAGCATTAAGAAACAGCAGAAGGGTGAGAAATAATATCATAACAAACAATGCATATTATATATATATATATATATATATATATATATATATATATATATATATATATATATATATATATATATATATATATATATATATATATATATATATATATATATATATATATATATATATATATATATATATATATATATATATATATATATATATATATATATATATATATATATATATATATATATATATATATATATATATATATATATATATATATATATATATATATATATATATATATATATATATATATATATATATATATATATATATATATATATATATATATATATATATATATATCTAAATCTATACACCAACATATAATACACATAACACATTTCTCACCGCAATACGTTACAATTCAATCATATATACATCGCAACACATATACAATTCACAAAGCATATCCACCAATATATCATATGAAGATAATAATGCACTCATAGAGACCGACTCACGACTCTATGCAGATGCAAATGCGGTACCGACTCATTCAGCAGGTTCAATTGAAGAACCAAAGGAACCATCGCTCGTTACCGAAGTAACTCCCCGTCGGGCCTACGATGTTCACCCATCGCTCACACCCTGCATGGCACACAATGTTTTAGGATTGCTCACACCCTGCAAGGGCACACAATCGTTCTGCAGATTCTCCAGGGAATCAAAATAAACTATCGCTCACACCCCACAAGGGCACACGATATTTTTGCAGATTCTCTACGGAATCAAAATAAACTATCGCTCACACCCCACAAGGGCACACAATATTTCTACGGATCCTCCAAGGGATCAAAATAAATTATCGCTCACACCCCACAAGGGCACACGATGTTTCTGCAGATCCTACGCGGGATCAGACACACAAGAATGCAACATGATGCTTCATAAACAAAACGACTCCATACATTCTTGACATGCATACATATACACCATATATATTCATGTATATTTCATTCAATTCAAACAATTGCACAACATTGCCAAACGGCCACATTTCACACTCCACGATTCACAATCTAGGATTCACGCCATACGGCTACCCACAGCATAACATATCACAATATACACTATGCATAACCAGAAAGGATTAATCATACTTGAATCGAAGAATCCATCATGGAAGTGAAAACACAATAAAATAACACTCTGCTACGCTCGCTACTCTGTTCACCTAGCGAACTCCCAGCGCGTGCTCACTACCTGTTCGCCTAGCGAACAAGCTCGCGAGAGCAAACAGAAGTCTCTGACTTGCTTTGCTACCACACTCACTTAGAGAAGGTCTAGCGAGTTGCTCTCTACTCCTTTTGCTACCAGCGAAGAGCACCACACACCATTCTGCCCAAGTCTGGGACCGTTTGCTACTGGCTCACCACAGCGAATGCTCGCGACCTGCTCGCCTAGCGAACGTGCCAGCGAGGGTCTGAAGTCTCAGAATCCTCCACTGTCCAAAACCCCGAAACTGATCGAAATCTACCCGATTCAATCCCAACTCGTCTCAGCAGCTTCAGCCCAACATTCCCCGACTAAACTTAACCACTTATTCTCATTTCTAACCATGAAAACTCGGTTTCTAACGATTTACTCAAAACCGACCTCAAATGGAAAATGAGCAAAACTCTCCCTAATCCAAAAACAAACCAATAGAAACATACATAATAATATACATCGAAAGAATAATAAAGTTTCACACCCTTACCCGATTAATCAAAGCTTAGAAGTTTGATTCTTGATGATTCTAGGTTTTTCCTCTTGCTCTTCTCTTTCTCTTCTCTTCTCTTCTTCTTTCCTCTCTATTTCTTTCTATCTCATTTCTTTTCTCTCTAATTCCACTTATATTCTTTCTATTCTATTTCTCTCAAATATCTACTGATCAAGGATTATCTAAAACATCCTCTAACTAATTCCCCAAAACTCTCCAAATAATAAAATAACATAATAAGAACATATAACATATTCAAGTTCAAAATCTACAATTAAAAGAATAATTCAATTAAAATATATTAAAAGACTCAACAACAATGGGAAATTCAGAATTGGGGCGTTACATTGAGTACTTCCAAAGTCTTCTGAAGATATATGTATGTTCTTTGCTCAAGTTCTTCTTAGCTTCGCTCAGAGTCATTGTAGCAGATCAGAGTCTTCTGATGTGTTTCTTCTGACGCTCAGAGCTTTTTCGTTCTGTGATGTTCAGAGGCGTTCTTGGTTCCAGAATAATATTAATTTTGATATCTGAAATAGATAAACACTTGAACAAAAATTAGTGTATATAAATTCTCTATACAAAATTTCATTAATGTTATCATCAAAACAATGAGATATATTGAACATCAATCTGTGTTCTAACAATCTCCCCCTTTTTGATGATGACAAAAACTATGGGAAATTTTGTTTAAATAGAAAAGAAATATCACTCCCCCTGAGAATATTAATCTCCCCCTAAAATGAATACTTCAGAAAAGATAAAATACTTCCCTTTCAGCTTCTGTATTCTTTTAAGCTTCAGAGGAAACTTGCAGATTCTTAGGCTTTTAGTTTAGAGTTAATTCTAAGAATTTTGTCAGATGAGAATTATTAGCTCTGAAACACTCAAGAAATATGATTAGTTGAAATTTATCATGTATGAGTTCCCTTTGGTAACTGTTTATGTGCATTATCAAAATTACTATTTTCTCCCCCTTTTTGTCATATCAAAAAGAAAATCTTTTAAGAATAACTTTAAGACAGAAAAAAATATCAGAAGAAAAATGATAAAGCAACAGATAAGTTCATTCAGAAAAACATAACGTTCAGATGCATTAATCAAGATAATCCAGAAACAACATCCAAGACAAAAAGTAAACAGACAGATAACACAAGTGCACAAACAACACAGAAAAACTAAGAAGGACGAGAAGCCAGCATCCTCAGAAGGTTCGTTATCTCTGATGTGGATTCGTCTTGTTTCGCCATCCATGTCTTGATTTCATCAGTTGTCTTTTCTTGTTTAACCATCCAAGATTTCATCTCAGTGTTGCTAGCCTTGAGTTTAGCAATCTGAGCATGCAGATCTTCGTCTTCTTTCTTCATGTCAGATGACTCTAGAGCAGATGCAGAAGCAGAGGCATCATGAACAACCAAGGATGCAGAAGCATTCTGAACAACCATGTCAGCAGGTTGAGTAGAGTCAAGAGTCTCAGAAGCAGGAGCAGAAACTTCTGGAGCTACTACTTCAGAGCTAACCACTTCAGCAGTCTCAGAAGCAACCAAGGCCTCAGAAGGAATACACACGTCCTTTACAGGTGTGTTTTCCAGAAGCAAGGCTGGGTTTCTACTGACTCTTAGAAGAGTTTGTCTAATAGCCTCAGCAAATCTGACCTTGGCATCGTCATTGCAAATCTCTTGAAGATTGGAAGCTACAGAGTCAAATCTGGATCTGAATCTTTGCCAGATAGCCTTAGAATAACCAGGACTCAAACTTGACATGCATTTCTTCTTGGCAGTCAATAACCACATGTTTAATTCTTTTTCAAACCCAGCAAATAAAGTACTAACATCCAGCCTAGGTTTAGGTTTCAGATAGTTTTCTAGTGAAGGTGTTTTGGTGGATTCAGAAGTGGATGGGATGGAAAAAGAAGGGATATAGATAACAGGTGGATATGATGGAGAAGGAGTATGAACAAATGAAGGTTTAGCAATCTGAGGTTCATATGGGGTTGGGTTAGATGAGAAGGTTTTATTATCAGGGTTAGAAGGGATGGAAACAAAAGGTTTGAGAATAGATGAAATCAAATCAAATCTATCAGAATCAGTGAAATCAGATGAATCTGAAGAATCAGAAGATTCAGAGGATTCAGATGATCCAGAGGTAACCGAATAGACAGTCATAAGAGGTTGAAGATCAAGAACCATTGGTTCAGGATCAGATGGAATGGTTTTTGTTTGTTGTTCAGAAGTTTGTTTTTCAGGTGGGGGAATTTCAGAAGGTTGGTTTACAGAGAGTGTTGGTTCAGATGTATGTGGAGCAGAAGTTGGGGTTTGTCAGGGGTAGTTTTTTGATGTATGTTAAATGAGGGTGTGGATGGTACAGAAGATTGTGGTTCAGAAGGTTGTGGTTGAGGTTCAGAAATTTTATGTGGTTTGGGTGTAGAAGGAAGTGGTTGAGATCTTTCTGGTTCAGAAGGAATGGGTTCAGAGCCGTGAGGAGGAGAAGGTGAGGGAATAGGTTCATAAGGAGGAGGTTCAGATGCTAGTACTTCCTTTACTATTTCTAAAATAGAATCTAAACTAGCAGAAGGAGGGTTACCTTTTTGTTTCTTGACACGCTTTGGCTTTGCAGCAGATGCTTCGCCAGAAGCTTTTCTCTTTGTCTTAGAAGATCCTTCTTCTGAGACTTTCCTTTTCTTCCTCTATCTCTCCCCATGAAAATCAAATCCAGGTTCATCTGCTCTTTGGATCAGATGTTCTGGAATAGGAGTTCCATCTGCTAAACATTCTGATATGTAAGCCAGAATGATTTCCTTAGGCTCGTTAGCATAGAAAAGAGGGAAGTCATCCACTGGAATCCTTCTCTTGCTGACTTCTTCAGAATTGATCTGATCTGGTGCAGAAGTAAGTTCTTCTACAATCCTCATCCTCTGGAGACTCTTGCCATTCAGAGGTTTTCCAACAACTGAAGCTACTTCCTCTTTCATACCAGCTTCTGTCAGATGACCAACCAAGCCATTCTTAGTCAGAATATCTGAGATGAGTCGTCCCATAGGTATCTAGTTTCTTATCTTCTGGTGCTTGGTTCTGATTTCTTCTCTAGATTGCTTCACATGATTCCATAGATGGGTGAAGAGCAAGTAAGGCAGATCCACCTTGATGCCTTTTCCCAGACAATACATGAAGTACATCTGATCAGAGTTGATGTAGTCAGGTGAATTTGTTGATTTTCTGTGATGGATGCAACCTAAGAAGATCTTAGCCCAGATCTTGTACTGAACTTTCAGATCCTTTATCTTGCTGGAGGCTTCCCCAGAAGTAAACACCTCACTATATACCTCGTCCATATCCACATGATTAGCTGGCAGATGAGTAACACCATCTGATTCTTGATAACCTATCAGCTTGCGAATAAGGTCTTCAGTGATAATGATTTCTTTGCCCAGAACTGAAGACATGATGAATTTGGGGAAAACTCTTGCATGAATCCAAAATTCTTTGAACAAGAAAGGGTAAACTGGACCAACCAGTCTGTCAAAGTATTTTGTCCATCCGTGTGATGACACGGTTGGACGTAAATCAAATCCATTCTCAGTAATACTTTTAAAATCAATCAAAAACTCACAAAGAACTTCCAGTTGATCAACGGGAGTAAGGAGAGTTCTTTTATGAGTTGTGAACGGAGTAGGACCCATTGTAGAAGAAGAAACAGCAGCCATAGTTGATTCAAATTGTTGAGAGGTTGAAGATGAGGTTGCCATTGTTGAAGAAGTGAGATAACGAAAGCTTCTTTGGGTTTTGGGTTTGGAGGAGATGAAGAAACAATGGAGCAAACAGAAATGCATAAACGTGTGTGAGAGAGAGAGAGAGAGAGAGAGAGTGTGTGTGTGTGTGTGTGTGTAAAGTGTTAAATGGTGTTGTGTTGTGGCATTTATAGGGCAACAATTAGGGCACACTTACACACGTTCAACATTTAATAAATTGAAAAGAAAACAAAAGGTCACATCAAAAAGAATAATAATTAAAAGCAATCAATGATTCTGACAAGCGTGGGGAGGAAAACAAGAAATTGAAAATACAAACATTACCTCAGAACGGCGTCTCATTGAGTACACTCCACCTTTTCAGATATCATGTGACACGTGTTTGATGTTGATGTGCCTCTGAATCTCTTAACAATAAGAAACGTTAACCAACGCTCAGATCTTCTGAGACTTGTTAGATCAGAGTTTCACAAAAAGAAATAATCAGAAAAAATACATCAGAACATAGACATTATTCATATTTCATCAGAATAAATTTTCTTCTGAGTAATAGTTTTATTCTGGACAAAAATCCATACTAATATTCTTCAGAATAAACTTAAACCTATCTTCAGCAAAGGGTTTTGTAAAGATATCAGCCCATTGATGCTCTGTATCAACAAAGTTCAAACTAATAATTCCCTTCTGAACATAGTCTCTGATAAAATGATGCTTAATTTCTATGTGCTTTGCCTTAGAATGCAAAATTGGATTCTTAGAAAGGCAAATAGCAGAAGTATTATCATAGAAAATAGAAATGTTACTCTCATGAATCTGATAGTCTTCTAGTTGACTCTTCATCCAGAGCATCTGTGTGCTACAGCCAGCAGCAACAATGTATTCTGCTTTTGTTGTTGATAGCACTATTGTGGGTTGCTTCTTGCTGAACCAAGAGATCATATGACTTCCCAGAAACTGACAGCTTCCAGAAGCACTCTTATGCTCTACTCTGTCTCCAACATAGTCAGCATCACATAATCCAACTAATTTGTATTCATCAGATCTTCTGTAACACAAACCCACGTTAGTAGTACCTTTCAGATACCTCAAAATCCTCTTAACAGCTGTTAAGTGTGACTCTCTAGGATCTGATTGGAATCTAGCACATAGACAGACACTAAAGAGAATATCAGGCCTAGAAGCAGTCAAGTACAGAAGAGAACCAATCATACCTCTTAGAGCTTCTGATCTACCTTTTTACTTACCTCTTCTTTACCTAGTGTGCTTGTAGGATGCATTGGAGTCTTTGCTACCTTGCTTTCTGACATGTTGAATTTCTTCAGAAATTCATTTACATACTTTGTCTGATGTATATAGGTACCTTCTGGAGTCTGATTCACTTGAATTCCCATAAAGAATCTGAGTTCTCCCATCATGCTTATCTCGAATTCTGCCTGCATAGATTGAGCAAACTCCTTTCTAAGCGTAATATTGGTAGTTCTAAATATAATATCATCAACATAAATCTGACAGACTAAAATGTCTTTCTTAATTGATTTATGGAAGAGAGTAGTGTCAACTTTTCCTCTGACAAAGTTGTTTTCCAGAAGGAAATTACTCAGCCTCTCATACCAAGCTCTCGGAGCTTGTTTTAAGCCATAGAGTGATTTCTTAAGTTTGAAAACATGTTCTAGAAATTTTTCATTTTCAAAACCTGGAGGTTGATGAACATAAACTTCCTCTTCTATGAAACCATTTAAGAAAGCACTTTTAACATCCATCTGATATAGAGTGATGTTATTCTGTGCAGCAAAGGAAATAAGCAAGCGAATAGATTCTAACCTTACCACAGGAGCATAAGTCTTTGTGTAATCTATACCTTCTTTTTGACTGTATCCTTGAGCTACCAGTCTAGCCTTGTCTCTGATAACTTCTCCTTGCCTGTTCAGCTTGTTTTTGAAGACCCGTTTAGTTCCAATGATGTTGAAACCATTTGGTCTTGGAACCAGATCCCAGACGTCATTTCTGGTGAATTGGTTAAGCTCTTCTTGTACAGCAAGTATCCAATCATTATCATTCAGAGCCTCATCCACATAAATAGGTTCAATGATAGACACGAAACCAAACAGTGACGTTCTAGAAGATCTGAGAAATGACCTTGTTCTGATAGGGTCATCCTTCTTTCCAATTATCATTTCCTCTAGATGAGAGACTTTGATTCTGGATGATCCTTTAACATTTGGTTCTTCAGAAATTGTCAAGCTATCCATCTGAGCAGTCAAGGGAGTAGCATCTGACGTTGCTTGTGGTGCTTTTGCTTGAGCTTTGTTTGCCTCTGATTCTTCAGAGTTTGTGAGAAGGACTTCTCTATCTGCAGAAATTTCAAGCTGCTTTGGCTTTTGATTGCCAAGCTTATCATCAAATCTAACATGAATTGATTCCTCTACAATCTTTGTCTCAGTATTGTATACTCTGTAGCCTTTAGAGCGTTCAGAATATCCAAGCATGAAACACTTCTGAGCTTTAGAATCAAACTTGTTCAAATTTTCCTTAGTGTTCAACATACAACATACACATCCAAAAGGATGGAAATAAGAAATGTTGGGCTTTCTATTCCTCCACAGTTCATAAGGAGTCTTCTCCAGAAGAGGTCTTACAGACACTCTGTTCTGAATATAACAAGTTGTATTCATTGCTTCTGCCCAAAAATGTTTTGCCATGTTAGTCTCGTTGATCATGGTTCTGGCCATTTCTTGCAATGTTCTATTTTTCCTTTCTACAACCCCATTCTGTTGAGGGGTTCTAGGACAAGAAAAATCATATGCAATGCCATTTTCTTTAAAACAAAATTCAAAGTATTTGTTTTCAAATTCTTCACCATGATCACTTCTAACTTTAACAATTTTAAATTCTTTTTCGTTTTGGACTTGTTTGCATAAGTCAATGAATTCAGAATGAGACTCATCCTTGTGTTTCAGGAATTTTTACCCATGTCCATCTGTTGTAGTCATCAACAATGACTAATCCATACTTTTTGCCTCTGATGGATGCAGTTTTCACTGGTCCAAATAGATCAATATGAAGCAGCTCTAATGGTCTAGAGGTTGAAACAACATTTTTTGTTTTGAAAGAAGATTTTGAGAATTTTCCTTTCTGACATGCTTCACAAAAAGCATCTGAGTTGAACTTCAACTGAGGAAGTCCTCTGACCAGATTGAGCTTATTAATCTGTGATATGCGTCTCATACTAATATGACCCAATCATCTGTGCCAGACCCATTGCTCATCGTTAACAGACAGAAGGCATTTTACATTCTGAACTTTAAGTTCTGAAAGATTGATTTTGTAAATGTTGTTCTTCCTTTTTCCATTAAAGAGGATTGAGCCATCTTTTTGACTGACAGCTTTACAACATTTTTGATTGAAGATTATGTCATGACCATTGTCACTTAATTGACTTATGGATAATAGATTATGTATTAATCCTTCAACAAGTAAGACAATAGAAATGGAAGGGAGGTTACCATTACCAATAGTTCCAGAGCCTATTATTTTGCTCTTCTGGTTCCCTCCACACTTCACGTCACCTCCAGATCTAAGTTTCGGGCTTTGGAACATAGACCTTATTCTCGTCATGTGACGCGAGAAGCCAGAGTCCAGGTACCATGATTGGTGTTTCAACTTTGCTTCTAAGGATGTCTGCAACAAAAATCATTTTGTCCTTAGGTACCCATATTTTCTTGGGTCCTCTGCGGTTAGTATGTTTGAAATTCTTTCTGAAATTCTTTCCCTTAAGAGCATCCTTGTTCTGATGGAATTTTGGTTTATTAAACACAAGTTTGTTCAGATCAGAACGTGTGTGCTTAATATCATTTAAATGACCATATTTGAAATGAGTATATAGAGGAGAATACTTAATGATCAGTTTATCAACAGGTTTTGGATTTAAATCCTTCCTAGAGAGTGATTCATATCCAATTCCCTTTCTGTTGTTTCTGCTTACGCCATAGATCATTGAAGCCATCTAGCTTCTATCTTGGCCTCTGGCCAGAAACTTCTGAAGGCTATAATCATACTCTTTTAAAATGTTTTTAGAGCATAATATAGGACCTGAGTCAGATTTCTGAGCTTTTTCTAAATCATTTTTCATTTTAAGGTTGTTTGCTTTAAACTCAGCAACTTCTGATCTCAGCTGATCATTCTCAAATGTAAGACAGCTTTGAAGCTTCTTGTATTTAAGTTTTATTTTGCTGTAGCTTTCAAGAATTTCAGATAAACTCTCAGCAAGTTCAGCTCTAGAAAGTTTAGAAAATACCTCCTCAGAATCTGATTCTGATCCAAATTCAGTAGTTTCTTCGTGGTCCTCCACGTCAGCCATCAGTGCTACATTAGCACATTCATCTTCTGATTCTGATGAAGATTCAGAAGCATTTGAATCATCCCATGTGGCCATTAGAACCTTCTTCTTCTTTTCAAACTTCCTTCTGGGTTTCTTCTTCAGAAGTTTGGGACATTCATTTTTATAGTGGACAGACTCCTTGCCCTCGTAGCACACTACATCTTTCTTTCCATATTTCTTATGTCTAGAAGATTCGCCACGCTGATCAGATCTCTTGAAGTTTCTGAACTTCTTTTGTTTGTGCTTCCAGAGTTGGTTTATCCTTCTGGACAGCAAAGACAGTTCCCCTTCTTCAGAGGAAGATTCTTCAGAGCTTTCTTCAATAACCTGCAAAGCTTTAGCAGATTTGTTAGATTTTAGTGCAACAGACTTACCTTTCTTTTGAGGTTCGTCTTCTTCTAGCTCAATCTCGTGACTCCTTAAGGAACTGATCAATTCCTCCAGAGTAATCTTATTCAGATCCTTTGCAAGCTTCAGCGCTGTCACCATTGGTCTCCACATTGTTGGCAAGCTTCTGATGATCTTCTTGACGTGATCAGCAGTAGAGTAACCTTTGTCCAGAACCTTCAGACCAGCAGTTAGAATCTGAAACCTTGAGAATATAGCTTCTACAGATTCAGATTCCTCCATCTTGAAGGCCTCGTATTTCTGAATGAGCGCCAAGGCTTTTGTCTCCTTTACTTAGGAGTTTCCTTCATACGTCATTTTTAGAGATTCAAACATATCAAATGCAGTATCTCTATTTGTTATTTTCTCATACTCAGTATGAGATATTGCATTTAATAGAATGGTTCATGCCTTGTGATGGTTTCTAAACTCCTTCTTTTGTTGATCAGACATAGACTTTCTGTCAACCTTTTTGCCTTCATCATTTGTAGGATGAATATAACCATCAGTAACCAAATCCCATAAGTCAGCGTCATAGCCTAGAAAGAAACTTTCTATTCTATCTTTCCAGTAATCAAACTTCTCACCATCAAACATGGGAGGTTTGGTGCTTATTCTGTCTCTATCATCGTATTTGTTGTTGTATGAAGTTGAAGTTGAAGCTTCAGCAGCCATGATGAATCAAGAACAAGAGATTAAGAGTTTTTCCCAACAGGATCTTTTTCTGTCACGGTTAAGTGAGAGCACTTACAGAACCAGAGCTCTAATGCCAACTGAAGGTGAGAAAAAGACTTAGAAGGGGGGTGAATAAGGGTTTTAAAATAGTTAAGATGATAGAAAAATAACACAGTATTTTTATCCTGGTTCGTTTGAACTCAAACTAATCTAGTCCACCCTACCAAGGTGATTTGCCTTTCTCAACAAGGACTTAATCCACTATATCAAACTTGATTACAATGTAAACCACTGAGACAACTGTCTTAGTCTTCTGAAGAAATTCTGACCACAACTTGGTCTTCTTAAGGAAATCTTTTACAAAGATAAACTAACAAATGTGTTTAATATGTGCTTCTAAAAAGCTATATTACAACAGTGATTTTTACACAAGTTAATGAACGAGAATGAAAACTATTTCAGCTTGAAGAATATTTGAATGAGCGCTTTAAATAATTTGTCAATAGTTTCGTCAACCTTTAAAGTGATGCTAATGCTTGCTTTTATAGTACTTTGAAATCCTTTCTCAAAGACTGTGCCATCTGTGCATTCTGATCTTTTTGTCTTCTATTGACTTTTCCTTTCTCATAAGAGGAATGTTCTGACAAATCCTTTTTGTCTGAAATCCTGTGTCAAGAACGAATGGGGAAAGAGTCGTTTAGGATAAGACAAGGAATATACCAATAGATCTTTATTTGAACAACATCTTCTTCAACAACTTTGGAACGTATTGCATCAGAACTTCTGATGATGTTCTTATTTGTTCAGGTCAGAGTTTACTCAATCAGAGTTTCTCTATCAGAGTTTGCAGTAAAGTGCTTTAAGCGTGAAATCCTTATCAGAGCATACTTGCTTATCAGAACTTCTGTACTTGCAGCGTCGAGTACTTCCAGAGTCTTCTGAAGCTATACGCATGTTATTTGCTCAAGTTCTTCTTAGCTTCGCTCAGAGTCATTGTAGCAGATCAGAGTCTTCTGATGTGTTGCTTCTGACGCTCAGAGCTTTTTCGTTCTGTGATGTTCAGAGGCGTTCTTGCTTCCAGAATAATATTAATTTTGATATCTGAAACAGATAAACACTTGAACAAAAATTAGTGTATATAAATTCTCTATACAAAATTTCATTAATGTTATCATCAAAACAATGAGATATATTGAACATCAATCTGTGTTCTAACAAATATCACTAACAATTCTTCAACAGTGATAAGGCAATAGATGGACGAAAGTAATCACGAGATGGTCCAGATGCTTGCCCAACAAATGGGTGTCATATTCAATCCCTTAATCCAAAGTACTACCCAAACAAACTAACAATTGGTTGTGCAAATGATGCGCATTACTGATTTCTTTGGTGTCCTCAACCTCCTCGACAACCCTAAAGGGAATTGGTAAGAGAAAACCCAGGTTTAGTCTTAGAAGAAAACCCCACAATCAACCAAGTTCAATGAAATGCACCTCAGGCGAACATACTAAACTAGGGGGCAGGAGTCGAACAACCTAGGGTCGAACCTCCTAGAATTGAACAACCAATCTAAAGGGAACCAATGATAGTAATGGTGAATAGGAATAAGAACGTGAATGAAGTCATAAATCAGGTTTGACGCAATGATGTGGCGGTAGGTAATAACATAGAAGCCATGATCAAAAAAATTATGGATAGGAATGAGGTGAATATTGGCATTTATAGGCCAAATTATACATCACTATTATCTGAGTATATTCTGTTAACAGAATTACCCCCTGTTAGAACACAGATTGATTCTTAATAATATCTCTATGTTTTGATGATAACTATTATGAAATTTTGTATTGAAGAATTATATACTCTAAAATTTGCTTGAGAATGTTTGCTGCAGATGTTAAAGTAAGTATCACTCCAGAAGCAAATTAGATCTGAACATAAGAAATATGCAAGACTCTGAAGCGTCAGAAGCATCTCTTAGAAGATTCTGAACCCTGCCACCAGAAGATTTTAAGCGCTGCCTCCAGATGGATCTGAAGCAGAAGCTACAGAAGAATCTGAAGCAAGCCAGAAGCATCTGAAGCAATGAAGAAGTCTGTATGAAGAGTTATTCAAGCACAGTTACTTCAGAAGACTCTGATAGTACTAACGCTGCCAGTACTGAGGATCTGACCCAAAACTCTGCTCTGAACTTATACACACTGAAAGCACACTTGCTGCAAAGACTCTGATTCAACAAAACTCTGATGAACATCAGAAGGCTCTGACTAACTTAGACTCTGATGATTCTTGCTGAAAATTGTTGAAGAAGAATTCAAAGATTATGTCCGTTGGAATATCCAAATGACTCTTTCCTTATTTATGCTAGACACAAGAACACAGACAAAAAGGATTTCTCTGTGCATTCTTCTTCTAGGAAAGGTCACTTGATGTGAAGACAAAAAGGCTCAGACCTTTTGGTACACTATTCTCAACGTGAAAAGCTCTTGGATCACTGTGCCTGTAAAAGCAAGTCTCCACTCATCTTCTTCAGTTGACGAATACAGTTGAAAAGAATTCATTAAAAAAAACTCTCATGCAACTCATATATTCTTGCTAGAATTATTTCATTGTTCTTAATCTTAAGTGAAAAATCACAGTTGTGATAAGGCTTTATTAGAAGCATTTTAACACTTGTATTTATTATTACATTTGATTGTGAGAGAACCTTAAGAAGATCCAGTTAGGATCAGTAGTTCTTGAGAAGACTTCGAACAGTTGTTCTTAGTGCTTACTATTGTAATCAGTTGATTAAATAGTGGATTAAGTCCTTGTTTGAGAAAGGCAAATCACTCTAGAAAGGGTGGACTGGAGTAGTTGAGTTCAATGAACCAGGATAAAAATACTTGAGTTTTTACTTCTAAGTTTTATCTTCATACTTATTCAACCCCCCCCCCCCCTCCTTCTAAGTATTTTCTCACCTTCAGTTGGCATCAGAGCTCCGGTTCTGTATGTGCTACCACTTCACAGTGACAGAAAAGATCCAGTGAGAAAAACTTTGATATATATTTGGTTGTTACTATGGCTGATACTTCAATGTCTAACATTAACAACAAATATGAAGAAAGGGATAGAATCAGCACTAAACCCCCTATGTTTGATGGGGAGAAATTTGATTATTGGAAAGACAGGATTGAAAGTTTTTTCCTTGGTTATGATGCTGATTTATGGGATTTGGTCATAGATGGATATGTTCATCCCATTGATGGGAATGGCAAGAAAGTAGATAGAAAATCTATGACAGAAGCCCAAAAGAAGGAATTTAGAAATCACCACAAGGCTAGAACAATATTGTTAAATGCAATATCTCACACTGAGTATGAAAAGATCACAAATAGAGAAACTGCATTTGATATGTTTGAGTCCTTGAAAATGACTCATGAAGGAAACCTTCAAGTAAAAGAGACCAAGGCTCTGGCTCTAATTCAGAAGTATGAAGCCTTCAAGATGGAAGAAGCTAAATCAGTTGAAGCCATGTTCTCCAGATTTCAAATACTTACAGCTGGACTAAAGGTTCTGGATAAAGGTTACTCTACTGCTGATCGTGTGAAGAAGATCATCAGAAGCTTACCCACCAGATGGAGACCTATGGTGACTGCGATGAAAATGGATAAAGATCTAAACAAGATCTCCTTGGAGGAACTAATCAGCTCACTGAGGAGTCATGAAATTGAACTTGAGGAAGATGAGCCTCAAAAGAAAGGTAAGTAAATTGCCTTAAAATCTAATAAATATGCTAAAGCGTTGCAGGTAATAGAGGAAAGCTCTAAAGAATCCTCATCTGAAGATGAAGATGAATTATCCATGTTGTCCAGAAGAATAAACAAACTCTGGAAGCATAAAGGAAAGAAGTTTAGAAACTTCAGGAAGCCTGACCAAAGAAAAGAATCTTCTGGACACAGAAGATCTGGCAAAAAGGAGGTTGTCTGCTACGAATGTAAAGAACCCGGGCATTACAAAAATGAATGTCCAAAGCTTGTGAAAGAAAAGCCTAAAAGAAAATTTGGTAAAAAGAAGAAGGTTCTAATGGCAACCTGCGATGATTCAGATACATCTGAATCTGAACCTGATTCAGAAGAGGAATGTGCCAACGTAGCATTGATGGCAGACATAGAAGATCAGGAGGAAGGAATTTCAGGATCTGAATCTGACTCTGACGCTGAAGAGGTAATGGCTAAACTCACTAAAGATGAACTTATCAAAGTGTTATCAGAGGTTCTGAAGAGCTATAACAATATTAAGCTCAAATACAAGGAGCGTCAAAGCAATCTTGTATCTGAGAATAATATTCTCAAATTAGAAGTGGCTGAGCTAAATGAAAAGAACTTAAAAATGAAAAATGATTTTGAATTAGCTCAACAAGACTCTGATTCTGAAACTGAGTCTGAATGCAAAAATATTTTGGAAAAATATGACTACAGCTTTCATAAGTTTCTTGCTAAAAGCATAGACAGAAGCAAAATGGCTTCTATGATCTATAGAGTTAGCAGAAATAACAGAAAATGAATTGGATATAAATCTTCCTCTGGAAAGGTGATAAATCCAAAACCTGTTGATAAAATTATCATCAAGAAGACTCCTTTATATTCCCATTTTAAATTTGGTCACTTGAATGATATTAAACACACTCATTCTGAAAAGAACATTCATGTGTTTAAATCTAAGGCTAGTCAGAATAAACCTTATGTTGAAAAACAGAAGTTTAGACGACCCTTCAGAATAACTAATCCAAAAGGACCAAAGAAGATCTGGGTACCTAAGAGTAAAATAATTCCTGTTGCAGATGTTTTTAGCAGTAAGGTCAGGACGCCAGTCATGGTACCTGGACTTTGGATGCTCGCGACATATGACGTGTGTCATACCCCAAATTTGCCCGCCAGCTTTTGTAAATATTTTTGCATTTTTTATTTCACATTTTTCACGCCGTTTAGACACGTGTCCACCCCGATTGTGCGTTTTTCAGATCTTGACTATTTTTTGTCCAGTAGAAGCGTGACACGTGGCCTAAGGGCATTTTGGTAAATTTTGTTTCTATTTTCATTTTCTCATTTTTCTTTTCAAATATTAAATTTTTGTTCATATTTTTATTTTATCTTTTATTTAATTCAAATAGTTTGTTTTATTACATTTTTTAGAATTAGAATAGTTATTTATTTTTTTTCTTTAGAATAGATTTTATTTTAATAGTTTTTATATAGAATTTTAATTTAGTTAGAATTTTTATTAGAAATAGTTTTTTCTTATTTAGAATAGAAATAGATTATTTTTATAGCATAGAATTATTTTGTTTTTAGAATCATTTTAGTTAGAATTATTTAGAATTTTTAGCTTATTTATTTATTTATTATTTTATTAGAATATTTAATTTGATTAGGGTTAATTGCTATTTATTATTTAGATTTTTATTTTCTTTTTAATTATTTATTTAGATTATTATTATTATGTGATTTATTTTCTTTTATTTAGATTAGCTTTATTTTAGGATATAATTCAGTTTAATTATCAGTTTCGCATTTTTTTTTTATATATAGGTTTTTTAATTATTTTTTATTATTATTAGTTTTAGAGTTATTTAATTACTTTAGTATAGTTTTTTTTATTAGAGATATTTTAGAATTTTAGATTTAAGTTACTAATTTTTAGAGATATTTTAGGATTTTAGAATGAAGTTAGTAATTTTAGAGATATTTTAGGATTTTCTTTTAGTTTTATTTTATTTTTGTAGTAAATTTAGTTGTTTAGATTTAAATTATAGTTTTAATTCTATAGAATAGTTTTTGTAGAATAAATTATTTAATTTAGTAGTCAGTTAAATTTTTTTTTTATATTAGCTTTTTATATATATTTTATTTTAGTGGTTTTTATTTAATTTATTCTTATAAGTTGTTTAGAATTGTATATTAAATAAGTTTTTATTAATATTAGGATTTAACTTAAATAGTTTTGTTTAATAGATTTTGTTAGAATTTTATTAATTAGTTTTTAAGTAGGATTAGTTATTAATCAGCTTTTTTAAGTCAATTCAATTTTAACCATTGTTAGTCAATCATCAGCACTTCATTAGCATTGTCATCAGCACTTTATTAATCATGTCTTTCTTTTTTTAATTAATCTAACAACACCATTAAGTTAATTTAATCAAATTCAACACTAATCCTACAGCACGCCATGTGTCATCATCCTATATAAGTTCTACACTATTCATCGTCTCCCAGTTTTCAGCCTCCAAACCCTAATCTTCAATGAGCCGCCAACCACACACCTCCGCGAAATCCATAGCCAATACCATCTTCAATCTTCATTCAACATCACTAACATACTAACTCTAAACCAAAATCAACCTTATTTTCAAGTTCCAGAAACAAACTCGTTCAAATTACAAACCTTTGTAAACCAAACAACTTCCACTGCTAAACGTCCCCCTCCATAACCTCCTTCAACAAACAGTGGAACCCATTAACTCAGGAAAAACCACAAACCTTCAACCATTAGTGAACCCCATCTCAGCCCAGAGTTCTTCTCCTCACACCATTAAGGAACTCTTCGCCGTTTCCGTTACCACAATCACCGTAACCCAAATCCCAACTTCCACATCCCAAATCAAACAGAGATCAGAGAAATACTTCAAAAATCGAAACAGAGAGAGAGAAACGAAAAGGTTGATTTTTGAGATGGCATGGAAGAAAATGAATTTGAGAAACAGAGTGAAAACGTGAGAATGAGATGAACAAAAAGTGAGAATGAGAGGCAAGAAAACTGATACGGATATGAAGGAGAGGATTTTGTTCCTTTTTCTTATTTTTTATTTTATTTTATTGTTTTATTTTATTTATTTATTGATGTTGGGTTGACATTGTTGGTGGTTGGATTTGGAGCCCATTTGGCTATACACACCCCACGTTTCTTTCTCATACACCCCTTTGTTTGTTTTCTTTTCTTCTTGTTTTTTTTTTAAAAAAAATATAATTAATATTATTATTGTAAATATATTTTGGTTAATATATGTATATTTTAAAACTGTTATTATTAATTGTTTGTAAATATATATTATTAATTAATATGTGAATACTGTATTTATTTTGTTTTATAAATTTCTTTAAGAGTTTATTTATATATATATTTTTTTTAAGAAATTTTTTCGAGTTTTATTTATATCGTATAAACTTTTCTTTAGAATATTGTGTATATTATTATTATTTTAGAGTTTATATTTTTTTTATTTATTTAACTTCTTTTAATATTTCTTTATTATTTTTCTTCTAGGACTTTAGAGTCATTTTATACTAAAGTTTTGAGATTTATTCTTTATAGTTAGATTTTATTTCTTTTTTGTTATTGGGCATTTTTGCCCTTTTAGGTCGATGACGACATTTCCATCGTTTAACCGTCAAATTATTGACGTGAAACAAAGGATCTGAGACCACCTCTTTTCTTTCTTATTTCTTATTCCGATTCGATTTTATTTTTGACTTGTGGATCGATGAAGTCTTTTTATCCGCAAGCGTCAGATTTTCGAAGTCGATAACCTTCCCGATTTCAAATCTATGGGGGATAACCATTGGGGTCATCTTCCTTACTTTGGGATCGCGATAGGCTACCTTCGATTAATCGACATTTTGTTTGTGGTTAAGACGAGATCCCATTCTTTCGAGTCCCGATTCAGTCCACTAACCAATTGACGACTAACTAACCACTAACCTTTACTTTCTGTCAAATATACAATTGCTTTAATTTTCTGTCAAATATCAACTGCTTTATTTTTCAGTCATTTATATTCTTGTACATATTATATCTGTATATTATTATTATCTTGTAAATATTCAACACTTGTACATTATTTAAAACACTTAACAAATATCGAAACCGTAAAATCTAAATTGGTGGACTGTTGATTATATATCTTGTATATTATCCATTTCCTGTATATATTCGAATTTATCTCATCTCTTTGGCAGGTTATCAAATCTTTTCAATAAACAAATAATTATTCGTATTGAATTAAAAAGAGAGGATTGGGTGTAGACCTCTTCTTCTCCGAGTGTCGAGATGCTCACTGTAGTGTGGGTGGTTTCAATACTCGTCTTTCAATACGAAGACGACATTCTCTCTCCTCCTAAAAACCTCGGTCCCGCACCGAGTAACTTTTCAAACCTTCCCTCCTAAAACCTCGGTCCCGTACCGAGCGCATTTTCAAACCCCTTCAATAAGGAATCATTTCTCTTTGTATTGAATTAAAGAGAGAGGATTGGGTGTAGACCTCTTCCTCTCCGAATGTTGGGATGCCCACTGTAGTGAGGGTGGTCTCGATATTCGTCTTTCAATACGAAGACACGCCTCCATCCACCACCTCTCCCTCTTTAACTTCATTCCGTAACCTTTCTCACCTAAAACCTCGGTCCCGTACCGAGTGCATTTTCAAATATTTTCATAACAAAAACTTGAATGGTCGTGGAGTGGTTAGGCGTAGGCCTTCTCCTATCCCGAGTGTTGACGTTTACCGTAGGGTTCTCTGTCGCAAAAAGCACTTACCATTCGAAACCAAAAACACTTTAATAAGAGAATGAAGTTCTCTTTGTGTTGAACTAAAGAGAGAGGATTGAGTGTAGACTTCTCCCTCTCCGAGTGTCAGGATACTCACTGTAGTGTGTGTGGTTTTGATACTCGTCTTTCAATACGAAGACGCTATGTTCGCCACACATTTTTACAACAAAAACTTTGAGATAAAGAAGCGGGTACTACCTGTAGGGGTTACTATCCGAGGACCTATCTCGCCCCAAAAACAATCTCAACCAATCAAACATGATACCATGCCTCACATGGCGAAAACCAACCTTTCAAACAGGATATGTTACGTCCGTTCTACCGCAAACAGGTACGCATAAGTCTCCTCACATGCGAGCAGAAAAACACCTAAACTGCTAGAACGCGTACGATAACATCATCCACAAAACACACCGGTTATCCGCACCGTAGGCACGAACTACGTTGCTCTGATTTCTCTTACATGTTGAGAATACGTAGGCATAGGATTGCAATATCCTAGCGAGCACCCTTTTTCTTTTTCACCCTTTCCCAGAAAGGCATGCTACGTCCATTCTACCGCAAACAGGTAACGCCTAAGTCTCCAACGAGCGAGCAGCAATACACCTAAACTGCTAGAATGCGTACGATAGCATCGTCTACCAGTACACCCCATTTCCCCGCACACCGAAGGCCGAACTACGGCTGCTCTGATTCTTTACTTCTTTTAAGTAAAGATACGTAGGCACAAGGGTCACAATCCTTGCCGAGCACATCACCCCATATATCTGTAGTTCCCCGAACTACGTCGACTCTGACTTTCTCACATCTATTGAGAATACGTAGGCATAGGACTGCGAAGTCCTACCGAGTCTGTTCTTTCTCTTTTTCCCCGTTCTCTCTTTCCTCCTAACTTTCCTGTTTCTAACCCTTCTTTTACCCTGTGGAACACTTCTTATAGCATAATGTTTAAGCAAATAAATTCACACATCGACAAACAAAAGGTTCTCATCGAGTACGATGGATGCGAGGGGTGCTAATACCTTCCCTTTGCATAACCGGCTTCCGAACCCGTTCTTGGTTGCGAGACCATCTTATCCGTTTGTTTCTTAAGGTTTTCTCGATATTTTCCTTTCCCCTCATGGGATAAATAAAGTTCGGTGGCGAATCTTCTGTCCTTTCTTTTCGCCTCCCCGTCGTTGCGCGATGCATTTTTCGAGTAGCGACAGCTGGCGACTCTGCTGGGGAGTACCTAGCGAGCCAAGCCTAATTTGTTTGTCGCGTGTGTGATTTTGTTTGCTCTTATCTGTTTTTTATGTTGTGTTTATTCCTAACCTGTTGGTTTTATTGGGTTGATTTGTGAGATAAGGCTTTCTACCCGAGCTTTCAAGTATACACTAAGATTAGGAGGTGGTTTCTTTCTGATTTGCGAGACTTAGGACTCGTTGAGTTGGATCGAATCCCACCGCTCAGATGAGACCCCTTTGGGATGATTATGTCTTACGAGTAGTCGTAATGACGTTCTTATTTCCAACTTGGGAGTCCGCGATTATGAGGACCTTTGTAGAACCTTATTTTGAAGATTCCTAAAACATAACTCTGTGTTCATCCTTTGAAAGGATTACCGTCTTACGAGTAGTCGTTCTGATGGAAAACTTTTGAGGGTTAGTGCATGGGACTTTGTTTTAAAATCCTTTGGGATGCCCTCTTATAAGCCAATAGATTGCCCACCCAAGGGGAGAGATACTTTTTTTTCTTGCAGGATTTGTGACTTTAATCCTTGATGTTGATCTGTTCTCGTGTGCACTCATTGCATTGCATTTGCATAAGCATCTCTGCATCATTTTGCATTTTCTTCCTTGACCAAGATGCCAAGCTTACCCATCCTTTGTCCATAACCTGCAGTTGGTTTCCCGACACTCCTGCTGAACTCGTGAGAGCTTTGAAGCGTTTGAAGCAAGAGGAACGTAGACGCCTTGAAGGACCAATCAAACAAGGCAAGCTGAGATAGCTATGTCAGAGAACGATCGCCAGGGTGTTGAGTCTCCACCAGGATTTACTGTGACGACTAATCCATTATATGATCTTCCGCCGGATGGCCATCCTCCGCAAGTAAACGTTCCTACTCGACCCTAGAGGATGCCAACGACTGATCCCATGAAAGAAAAGCTTCGTGCCCTTGAGGAGACAATTCAATCTATGAGAGTGTCTGACATGCCCGACCTTGATGCTGCTGATATGTGTCTAGTGCTAGATTTGGTGATCCCTCCGAGATTCAAGATACCCAACTTCGAGAAGTACACCGTCTTTAGTTGCCCGAGGCGTCATTTGGTGATGTACTGTCGAAAAATGACCCCTTACACTCATGACGATAAGTTGATGATTCATTGTTTTCAAGAAAGTCTGAGTGGAGCGTCATTAAGTTGGTACACAGACCTAGAAAGAAGTCATATCCAATCATGGAGGGACCTAGCCAACGCTTTTCTAAAGTTTTATCAGTTCAATCTAGATACTCCTCCCACCCGCATGCAGTTGCAAAACCTATCTCAGAATGAAAATGAACCTTTTAAGGGATATGCACAACGGTGGAGAGAATTTGCAGCAAGGGTGCAACCACCACTTTTGGACAAGGAACTGATTGACATGTTCATCAACAGTTTGCATGGCTCTTATCTTGAAAGAATGGCTGGTTGTACGCCATCAAGCTTCTCTGACCTTGTGATTGTAGGAGAACGCCTCGAAAGCTACCTCAAAAGTGGACAAATCCAGGATGCATCAGGCAGCCAGGCCAGTGAGATTGAATCTTTCGACGATTTCCATGAGGAAGAGAAAGATGAAACCAGCGCACTCATAGCAAATGTTGAGTATTCTCACGATGTACCAGTAAAACTCTGTGGTCCCTCATCTGCTCAACAGGCATCATTACCAGCGCCATGTTATCCTTATGGGAAATCAGCCATGTCTAAAGCTTCATTCTGCAAGCCATGGGTCACTCCTCATGCAAATCAACAAGCCCATAGTCGAGGTCGTCCGAATCAGCGCCAAAATCAGCATAGGCTCAACAACAATTTGGAAAGAAGGAATGCTCCTCTTCATTCAGTCCCTATGTCGCACAGTCAACTACTCCCACATCTGATTCAAAATTCATTGGTAGAGCCTAAAAATCTTAAGCCTGTGCCAGAACCTTACCCTCCTGGGTACAATCCCAATGCTCAGTGTGGATATCATGGTGGATCCATGGGGCATGCGACTGAAGAATGCAAAGCCTTCCAAGCCAAAGTGCAACAGTTGATTGACAAAGGGTACATATCTTTTCCTGAAGGGAATTTGGTCGTTCATGTCAACCTTTCAGCTGTCTAAGCTCGAAGATTTCAAGGGTCATTTCAAGAAGCCAGTGGTCCAGGCAGGCAGACGTCCTCAACATTGGCAGTCCTTGAGCACTTTTATCATTTGCATCTTGTAGTTTATTTCCTGTTAATTGCTACTTGTGTTTAAACATTGTTGTTATGAATGGTAATGTTAATGAAGTGATTATGCATTTTCTGAATCAGTCACGTCGTATTCACTCATTATTTCCACAATCACAAACACATACTCCACTTCATCACTGTTGTTTTAGCAAATATTGGAGGGAGGATGACGAAAACGAAATACCCATAATTGCAAACCATATGCTTTCAGATAAAATCTTGTCAATGATGTACAGGCATTGTTTCAAATCCCCTAAACACCGGAGATATAAGGAGTTAATCCCTAGTAAACCACTTCGAGCCTAGAAGTAGGAGTTTCCTTCAGATATTCAAACCCTTAACACTCAACCTGGGGCAGGGTAGTTGTTCAGTTAATCTAATCCCGCACTCGAATCAACAAAGAAAAATCTAAAGACATGACGGTTGTTCATCAATGACCCGTGACATGGGAGTCACCGCACTCCAACAAAAAAAATCAAAAGCCTGCTGAGTCAAACACCTCAAAGGGGACTTAGGCAAAAAAAAACAAGGCTATCCCGATGGATCTGACAAGCAAATCAGTCCATGCAAAAGTTAGGGATCGAGAAAACAAAATCAAAAGAGGTCCTCAAACCCTCAACAAAAATAAAATAAGATTCAGTGGCCACCCAAATCAAGAGGCTACTGACATCCATCAAAATAAGGTGACTGCCATTTCAAGCAAACCTTGAACCATCAAGCTTACACCGTCAAGCAGATGCAGAATTAACTAAACGTAGGATTGAAGATCATCGAGAAGAAGGGTGGGTACAAATAATTCTTTGAGCCTAATATCCTTTGTTCTATAAACCGTGAACCAGACCACGTTACAACCCTCGAAAGACCTAATTGAGGCGAGGTTTATTCTGAAAACATATTATTGCGAGGTTGCGTAACCTGACTCCCACATATTTGCTAATCATCAGCATTGGTGTCAATATCCATGCTATATCTTTCACACCAATCAAATTATCACAACGTTTGGACTAAACAGTCCATTCGTATCACTATCACGACACTTAATAAACGACATTTTTTTCAAAACTTGCATGACCGTCACTTTAAAATTACCATTCGTGAACAAACAATTTCAATTGCAAGTCAGTAGTTGGCATCAAGGAAATTCCAACACGAAGCAATCAAATAGGACTTGACCATTTCAGCAGTCTGGATCAGAATCGAGCATGCTTTGTAGTCCCGTGGATCTGGAGCATTGTCATCCCGCGAATATGGAATCAGTCATTTTGAGGCAAATCCCCATGCATCGGTTGATTATGGGGCAGATCATCAAGAAGAGGTTGATCAAAAGTGAACTACACCAATCAGGGGAAGGCCACCCAGAGTTTCTTTGACTTGAGGATAGATCCCTCCAATGTTCAATCAGGATAAGTCAAGTCGCTTCAATGCTCTTTCAAGGGCAAGCTACTCCAAAAGTATGTTGAAGCAAACCACAAGAATCAGTTAAACAATGATGAATCTATTAATGGTACAAACTCTGGGGCAAGCCATCTTGAGGTCATCTCATGGCAAGCTACTAAAGCAAGTTCATCCTCATCAGCAACTGTTGAGTTCAAAACGAGTGTCGGAGAATTGTACCGTCATCTCACCCAATAACCTTAACCGTCCAAAAAGGCTTTGTTGTCATTGGATCCTTCATCCCACAGCCTAAACCTGTCACCTATCAAAACAAACCAAACCTCCAAAGTCCATGTCCTTACCTGTCAAAACCTTGTAACTTTCAAACCAGTCCCATCTGGTTAACCCTTTGCTGAATACCTAGCCTCGTCTGGTATATGTCAGCTTTTGAACCAGCTCCCATCTGGTCACCTTTTCTTTAGCCTTCCGTTTAACCAGTCCTCATCTGGCAAACACAATTTCAAAGTCCAGTCCTCGTCTGGCAAACCACAAAGTCAGTTCCCGTCTGACATCAAACCTAGAAGTCAGTTCTTGTCTGACAACTTAACCTTTTGTCACCAGTTCTTGTCTGGTAAACCTCATCCCTAAGTCCAGCTCCCATCTGGAAAACCACAAAATCAGCCCTCCTTTGACAACTTAACCTTTCGCCAACCAGTTCCATCTGGTCTACCCTCCGAATACCATCCCTCATCTGGTACTTCCAACCCAAAGTCCAATTTACATTGGCAACCACCAAAAGTCCGCCACGTCATCACCTGCATTCCCAGTCACATGCCTGCATCCATCATTATCATATGCATCATACACATCGCATTCGACTTCATAATCATCTTGCATCATATGCATACCCAGAATCATATCATACTTCCTCAGCTCTTGCATCTCCGTGCATCAATATTTGCATTGGCATTTCCATTTATGGAACAACATTATCATCAAGCATTCACATATGCGAGCTCAGGTCAAGGATCAATCTCGAAGATATCCAAGACCATATGCAGCCCAGTCAGGGGCATTCTCCGCAAGACCGTTGGTGTGCCCCCACGAAGTTGTGCAACTCTGGTTGGACAAAATTTTGAGCTTCAAAGCAACCATCAGCCCGGTCAGGGGCATTATCTGCAAAGACCGTGGGTCTCCCCGCGAAATTCAAAAATATCAAAGCAAAATTCAGCCTAGCCAGGGGCATCTTTTCAAGACCATGGGTGTATCGCATGAGGTATTTCAACCCCATGGTTAATCAAATCTTCAACGACAAATTTAGCCCAGTCAGGGGCATATCATTTAAAGTCAGCGATAAGTGGCAATCTCTTCGGAGAAGCTTATCTCCCTACATCCTTTTGGGTGTCAGGTTTGTCTGTATTTCATTTCTCAAACTTTTGTTTTCCTTTTCGGACAAATTTAGGATATTCTTTGTATCTAATTGACTTCTACCTTGAAAAATGAACGCTGCAGCAATTCATCTTACTCGGTCTAAGCCAATTAGATAGGGGCATCTGTCATACCCCAAATTTGCCCGCCAGCTTTTGTAAATATTTTTGCATTTTTTATTTCACATTTTTCACACCGTTTAGACACGTGTCCACCCCGATTGTGCGTTTTTCAGATCTTGACTATTTTTTGTCCAGTAGAAGCGTGACACGTGGCCTAAGGGTATTTTGGTAAATTTTGTTTCTATTTTCATTTTCTCATTTTTCTTTTCAAATATTAAATTTTTGTTCATATTTTTATTTTATCTTTTATTTAATTCAAATATTTTGTTTTATTACATTTTTTAGAATTAGAATAGTTATTTATTTTTTTTCTTTAGAATAGATTTTATTTTAATAGTTTTTATATAGAATTTTAATTTAGTTAGATTTTTATTAGAAATAGTTTTTTCTTATTTAGAATAGAAATAGATTATTTTTATAGCATAGAATTATTTTGTTTTTAGAATCATTTTAGTTAGAATTATTTAGAATTTTTAGCTTATTTATTTATTTATTATTTTATTAGAATATTTAATTTGATTAGGGTTAATTGCTATTTATTATTTAGATTTTTATTTTCTTTTTAATTATTTATTTAGATTATTATTATTATCTGATTTATTTTCTTTTATTTAGATTAGCTTTATTTTAGGATATAATTCAGTTTAATTATCAGTTTCGCATTTTTTTTTATATATAGGTTTTTTAATTATTTTTTATTATTATTAGTTTTAGAGTTATTTAATTACTTTAGTATAGTTTTTTTTGTTAGAGATATTTTAGGATTTTAGATTTAAGTTACTAATTTTTAGAGATATTTTAGGATTTTAGAATGAAGTTAGTAATTTTAGAGATATTTTAGGATTTTCTTTTAGTTTTATTTTATTTTTGTAGTAAATTTAGTTGTTTAGATTTAAATTATAGTTTTAATTCTATAGAATAGTTTTTGTAGAATAAATTATTTAATTTAGTAGTCAGTTAAATTTTTTTTTTTATATTAGCTTTTTATATATATTTTATTTTAGTGGTTTTTATTTAATTTATTCTTATAAGTTGTTTAGAATTGTATATTAAATAAGTTTTTATTAATATTAGGATTTAACTTAAATAGTTTTGTTTAATAGATTTTGTTAGAATTTTATTAATTAGTTTTTAAGTAGGATTAGTTATTAATCAGCTTTTTTAAGTCAATTCAATTTTAACCATTGTTAGTCAATCATCAGCACTTCATTAGCATTGTCATCAGCACTTTATTAATCATGTCTTTCTTTTTTTAATTAATCTAACAACACCATTAAGTTAATTTAATCAAATTCAACACTAATCCTACAGCACGCCATGTGTCATCATCCTATATAAGTTCTACACTATTCATCGTCTCCCAGTTTTCAGCCTCCAAACCCTAATCTTCAATGAGCCGCCAACCACACACCTCCGCGAAATCCATAGCCAATACCATCTTCAATCTTCATTCAACATCACTAACATACTAACTCTAAACCAAAATCAACCTTATTTTCAAGCTCCAGAAACAAACTCGTTCAAATTACAAACCTTTGTAAACCAAACAACTTCCACTGCTAACCGTCCCCCTCCATAACCTCCTTCAACAAACAGTGGAACCCATTAACTCAGGAAAAACCACAAACCTTCAACCATTAGTGAACCCCATCTCAGCCCAGAGTTCTTCTCCTCACACCATTAAGGAACTCTTCGCCGTTTCCGTTACCACAATCACCGTAACCCAAATCCCAACTTCCACATCGCAAATCAAACAGAGATCAGAGAAATACTTCAAAAATCGAAACAGAGAGAGAGAAACGAAAAGGTTGATTTTTGAGATGGCATGGAAGAAAATGAATTTGAGAAACAGAGTGAAAACGTGAGAATGAGATGAACAAAAAGTGAGAATGAGAGGCAAGAAAACTGATACGGATATGAAAGAGAGGATTTTGTTCCTTTTTCTTATTTTTTATTTTATTTTATTGTTTTATTTTATTTATTTATTGATGTTGGGTTGACATTGTTGGAGGTTAGATTTGGAGCCCATTTGGCTATACACACCCCACGTTTCTTTCTCATACACCCCTTTGTTTGTTTTCTTTTCTTCTTGTTTTTTTTAAAAAAAAAATATAAATAATATTATTATTGTAAATATATTTTGGTTAATATATGTATATTTTAAAACTGTTATTATTAATTGTTTGTAAATATATATTATTAATTAATATGTGAATACTGTATTTATTTTGTTTTATAAATTTCTTTAAGAGTTTATTTATATATATTCTTTTTTTAAGAAATTTTTTCGAGTTTTATTTATATCGTATAAACTTTTCTTTAGAATATTGTGTATATTATTATTATTTTAGAGTTTATATTTTTTTATTTATTTAACTTCTTTTAATATTTCTTTATTATTTTTCTTCTAGGACTTTAGAGTCATTTTATACTAAAGTTTTGAGATTTATTCTTTATAGTTAGATTTTATTTCTTTTTTGTTATTGGGCATTTTTGCCCTTTTAGGTCGATGACGACATTTCCATCGTTTAACCGTCAAATTATTGACGTGAAACAAAGGATCTGAGACCACCTCTTTTCTTTCTTATTTCTTATTCCGATTCGATTTTATTTTTGACTTGTGGATCGATGAAGTCTTTTTATCCGCAAGCGTCAGATTTTCGAAGTCGATAACCTTCCCGATTTCAAATCTATGGGGGATGACCATTGGGGTCATCTTCCTTACTTTGGGATCGCGATAGGCTACCTTCGATTAATCGACATTTTGTTTGTGGTTAAGACGAGATCCCATTCTTTCGAGTCCCGATTCAGTCCACTAACCAATTGACGACTAACTAACCACTAACCTTTACTTTCTGTCAAATATACAATTGCTTTAATTTTCTGTCAAATATCAACTGCTTTATTTTTCAGTCATTTATATTCTTGTACATATTATATCTGTATATTATTATTATCTTGTAAATATTCAACACTTGTACATTATTTAAAACACTTAACAAATATCGAAACCGTAAAATCTAAATTGGTGGACTGTTGATTATATATCTTGTATATTATCCATTTCCTGTATATATTCGAATTTATCTCATCTCTTTGGCAGGTTATCAAATCTTTTCAATAAACAAATAATTATTCGTATTGAATTAAAAAGAGAGGATTGGGTGTAGACCTCTTCTTCTCCGAGTGTCGAGATGCTCACTGTAGTGTGGGTGGTTTCAATACTCGTCTTTCAATACGAAGACGACATTCTCTCTCCTCCTAAAAACCTCGGTCCCACACCGAGTAACTTTTCAAACCTTCCCTCCTAAAACCTCGGTCCCGTACCGAGCGCATTTTCAAACCCCTTCAATAAGGAATCATTTCTCTTTGTATTGAATTAAAGAGAGAGGATTGGGTGTAGACCTCTTCCTCTCCGAATGTTGGGATGCCCACTGTAGTGAGGGTGGTCTCGATATTCGTCTTTCAATACGAAGACACGCCTCCATCCACCACCTCTCCCTCTTTAACTTCATTCCGTAACCTTTCTCACCTAAAACCTCGGTCCCGTACCGAGTGCATTTTCAAATCTTTTCATAACAAAAACTTGAATGGTCATGGAGTGGTTAGGCGTAGGCCTTCTCCTATCCCGAGTGCTGACGTTTACCGTAGGGTTCTCTGTCGCAAAAAGCACTTACCATTCGAAACCAAAAACACTTTAATAAGAGAATGAAGTTCTCTTTGTGTTGAACTAAAGAGAGAGGATTGAGTGTAGACTTCTCCCTCTCCGAGTGTCAGGATACTCACTGTAGTGTGTGTGGTCTTGATACTCGTCTTTCAATACGAAGACGCTATGTTCGCCACACATTTTTACAACAAAAACTTTGAGATAAAGAAGCGGGTACTACCTGTAGGGGTTACTATCCGAGGACCTATCTCGCCCCAAAAACAATCTCAACCAATCAAATATGATACCATGCCTCACATGGCGAAAACCAACCTTTCAAACAGGATATGTTACGTCCGTTCTACCGCAAACAGGTACGCATAAGTCTCCTCACATGCGAGCAGAAAAACACCTAAACTGCTAGAACGCGTACGATAACATCATCCACAAAACACACCGGTTATCCGCACCGTAGGCACGAACTACGTTGCTCTGATTTCTCTTACATGTTGAGAATACGTAGGCATAGGATTGCAATATCCTAGCGAGCACCCTTTTTCTTTTTCACCCTTTCCCAGAAAGGCATGCTACGTCCATTCTACCGCAAACAGGTAACGCCTAAGTCTCCAACGAGCGAGCAGCAATACACCTAAACTGCTAGAATGCGTACGATAGCATCGTCTACCAGTACACCCCATTTCCCCGCACACCGAAGGCCGAACTACGGCTGCTCTGATTCTTTACTTCTTTTAAGTAAAGATACGTAGGCACAAGGGTCACAATCCTTGCCGAGCACATCACCCCATATATCTGTAGTTCCCCGAACTACGTCGACTCTGACTTTCTCACATCTATTGAGAATACGTAGGCATAGGACTGCGAAGTCCTACCGAGTCTGTTCTTTCTCTTTTTCCCCGTTCTCTCTTTCCTCCTAACTTTCCTGTTTCTAACCCTTCTTTTACCCTGTGGAACACTTCTTATAGCATAATGTTTAAGCAAATAAATTCACACATCGACAAACAAAAGGTTCTCATCGAGTACGATGGATGCGAGGGGTGCTAATACCTTCCCTTCGCATAACCGGCTTCCGAACCCGTTCTTGGTTGCGAGACCATCTTATCCGTTTGTTTCTTAAGGTTTTCTCGATATTTTCCTTTCCCCTCATGGGATAAATAAAGTTCGGTGGCGACTCTTCTATCCTTTCTTTTCGCCTCCCCGTCGTTGCGCGATGCATTTTTCGAGTAGCGACAGCTGGCGACTCTGCTGGGGAGTACCTAGCGAGCCAAGCCTAATTTGTTTGTCGCGTGTGTGATTTTGTTTGCTCTTATCTGTTTTTTATGTTGTGTTTATTCCTAACCTGTTGGTTTTATTGGGTTGATTTGTGAGATAAGGCTTTCTACCCGAGCTTTCAAGTATACACTAAGATTAGGAGGTGGTTTCTTTCTGATTTGCGAGACTTAGGACTCGTTGAGTTGGATCGAATCCCACCGCTCAGATGAGACCCCTTTGGGATGATTATGTCTTACGAGTAGTCGTAATGGCGTTCTTATTTCCAACTTGGGAGTCCGCGATTATGAGGACCTTTGTAGAACCTTATTTCGAAGATTCCTAAAACATAACTCTGTGTTCATCCTTTGAAAGGATTACCGTCTTACGAGTAGTCGTTCTGATGGAAAACTTTTGAGGGTTAGTGCATGGGACTTTGTTTTAAAATCCTTTGGGATGCCCTCTTATAAGCTAATAGATTTCCCACCCAAGGGGAGAGATACTTTTTTTTCTTGCAGGATTTGTGACTTTAATCCTTGATGTTGATCTGTTCTCGTGTGCACTCATTGCATTGCATTTGCATAAGCATCTCTGCATCATTTTGCATTTTCTTCCTTGACCAAGATGTCAAGCTTACCCATCCTTTGTTCATAACCTGCAGTTGGTTTCCCGACACTCCTGCTGAACTCGTGAGAGCTTTGAAGCGTTTGAAGCAAGAGGAACGTAGACGCCTTGAAGGACCAATCAAACAAGGCAAGCTGAGATAGCTATGTCAGAGAACGATCGCCAGGGTGTTGAGTCTCCACCAGGATTTACTGTGACGACTAATCCATTATATGATCTTCCGCCGGATGGCCATCCTCCGCAAGTAAACGTTCCTACTCGACCCTAGAGGATGCCAACGACTGATCCCATGAAAGAAAAGCTTCGTGCCCTTGAGGAGACAATTCAATCTATGAGAGTGTATGACATGCCCGACCTTGATGCTGCTGATATGTGTCTAGTGCTAGATTTGGTGATCCCTCCGAGATTCAAGATACCCAACTTCGAGAAGTACACCGTCTTTAGTTGCCCGAGGCGTCATTTGGTGATGTACTGTCGAAAAATGACCCCTTACACTCATGACGATAAGTTGATGATTCATTGTTTTCAAGAAAGTCTGAGTGGAGCGTCATTAAGTTGGTACACAGACCTAGAAAGAAGTCATATCCAATCATGGAGGGACCTAGCCAACGCTTTTCTAAAGTTTTATCAGTTCAATCTAGATACTCCTCCCACCCGCATGCAGTTGCAAAACCTATCTCAGAATGAAAATGAACCTTTTAAGGGATATGCACAACGGTGGAGAGAATTTGCAGCAAGGGTGCAACCACCACTTTTGGACAAGGACCTGATTGACATGTTCATCAACAGTTTGCATGGCTCTTATCTTGAAAGAATGGCTGGTTGTACGCCATCAAGCTTCTCTGACCTTGTGATTGTAGGAGAACGCCTCGAAAGCTACCTCAAAAGTGGACAAATCCAGGATGCATCAGGCAGCCAGGCCAGTGAGATTGAATCTTTCGACGATTTCCATGAGGAAGAGAAGGATGAAACCAGCGCACTCATAGCAAATGTTGAGTATTCTCACGATGTACCAGCAAAACTCTGTGGTCCCTCATCTGCTCAACAGGCATCATTACCAGCGCCATGTTATCCTTATGGGAAATCAGCCATGTCTAAAGCTTCATTCTGCAAGCCATGGGTCACTCCTCATGCAAATCAACAAGCCCATAGTCGAGGTCGTCCGAATCAGCGCCAAAATCAGCATAGGCTCAACAACAATTTGGAAAGAAGGAATGCTCCTCTTCATTCAGTCCCTATGTCGCACAGTCAACTACTCCCACATCTGATTCAAAATTCATTCGTAGAGCCTAAAACTCTTAAGCCTGTGCCAGAACCTTACCCTCCTGGGTACAATCCCAATACTCAGTGTGGATATCATGGTGGATCCATGGGGCATGCGACTGAAGAATGCAAAGCCTTCCAAGCCAAAGTGCAACAGTTGATTGACAAAGGGTACATATCTTTTCCTGAAGGGAATTTGGTCGTTCATGTCAACCTTTCAGCTGTCTAAGCTCAAAGATTTCAAGGGTCATTTCAAGAAGCCAGTGGTCCAGACAGGCAGACGTCCTCAACATTGGCAGTCCTTGAGCGCTTTTATCATTTGCATCTTGTAGTTTATTTCCTGTTAATTGCTACTTGTGTTTAAACATTGTTGTTATGAATGGTAATGTTAATGAAGTGATTATGCATTTTCTGAATCAGTCACGTCGTATTCACTCATTATTTCCACAATCACAAACACATACTCCACTTCATCACTGTTGTTTTAGCAAATATTGGAGGGAGGATGACGAAAACGAAATACCCATAATTGCAAACCATATGCTTTCAGATAAAATCTTGTCAATGATGTACAGGCATTGTTTCAAATCCCCTAAACACCGGAGATATAAGGAGTTAATCCCTAGTAAACCACTTCGAGCCTAGAAGTAGGAGTTTCCTTCAGATATTCAAACCCTTAACACTTAACCTGGGGCAGGGTAGTTGTTCAGTTAATCTAATCCCGCACTCGAATCAACAAAGAAAAATCTAAAGACATGACGGTTGTTCATCAATGACCCGTGACATGGGAGTCACCGCACTCCAACAAAAAAAATCAAAAGCCTGCTGAGTCAAACACCTCAAAGGGGACTTAGGCAAAAAAAAACAAGGCTATCCCGATGGATCTGACAACCAAATCAGTCCATGCAAAAGTTAGGGATCGAGAAAACAAAATCAAAAGAGGTCCTCAAACCCTCAACAAAAATAAAACAAGATTCAGTGGCCACCCAAATCAAGAGGCTACTGACATCCATCAAAATAAGGTGACTGCCATTTCAAGCAAACCTTGAACCATCAAGCTTACACCGTCAAGCAGATGCAGAATTAACTAAACGTAGGATTGAAGATCATCGAGAAGAAGGGTGGGTACAAATAATTCTTTGAGCCTAATATCCTTTGTTCTATAAACCGTGAACCAGACCACGTTACAACCCTCGAAAGACCTAATTGAGGCGAGGTTTATTCTGAAAACATATTATTGTGAGGTTGCGTAACCTGACTCCCACATATTTGCTAATCATTAGCATTGGTGTCAATATCCATGCTATATCTTTCACACCAATCAAATTATCACAACGTTTAGACTAAACGGTCCATTCGTATCACTATCACGACACTTAATAAACGACATTTTTTTCAAAACTTGCATGACCGTCGCATTAAAATTACCATTCGTGAACAAACAATTTCAATTGCAAGTCAGTAGTTGGCATCAAGGAAATTCCAACACGAAGCAATCAAACAGGACTTGACCATTTCAGCAGTCTGGATCAGAATCGAGCATGCTTTGTAGTCCCGTGGATCTGGAGCATTGTCATCCCGCGAATATGGAATCAGTCATTTTGAGGCAAATCCCCATGCATCGGTTGATTATGGGGCATATCATCAAGAAGAGGTTGATCAAAAGTGAACTACACCAATCAGGGGAAGCCCACCCAGAGTTTCTTTGACTTGAGGATAGATTCCTCCAATGTTCAATCAGGATAAGTCAAGTCGCTTCAATGCTCTTTCAAGGGCAAGCTACTCCAAAAGTATGTTGAAGCAAACCACAAGAATCAGTTAAACAATGATGAATCTATTAATGGTACAAACTCTGGGGCAAGCCATCTTGAGGTCATCTCATGGCAAGCTACTAAAGCAAGTTCATCCTCATCAGCAACTGTTGAGTTCAAAACGAGTGTCGGAGAATTGTACCGTCATCTCACCCAATAACCTTAACCGTCCAAAAAGGCTTTGTTGTCATTGGATCCTTCATCCCACAGCCTAAACCTGTAACCTATCAAAACAAACCAAACCTCCAAAGTCCATGTCCTTACCTGTCAAAACCTTGTAACTTTCAAACCAGTCCCATCTGGTTAACCCTTTGCTGAATACCTAGCCTCGGCTGGTATATGTCAGCTTTTGAACCAGCTCCCATCTGGTCACCTTTTCTTTAGCCTTCCGTTTAACCAGTCCTCGTCTGGCAAACACAATTTCAAAGTCCAGTCCTCGTCTGGCAAACCACAAAGTCAGTTCCCGTATGACATCAAACCTAGAAGTCAGTTCTTGTCTGACAACTTAACCTTTTGTCACCAGTTCTTGTCTGGTAAACCTCATCCCTAAGTCCAGCTCCCATCTGGAAAACCACAAAATCAGCCCTCCTTTGACAACTTAACCTTTCGCCAACCAGTTCCATCTGGTCTACCCTCCGAATACCATCCCTCATCTGGTACTTCCAACCCAAAGTCCAATTTACATTGGCAACCACCAAAAGTCCGCCACGTCATCACCTGCATTCCCAGTCACATGCCTGCATCCATCATTATCATATGCATCATACGCATCGCATTCGACTTCATAATCATCTTGCATCATATGCATACCTAGAATCATATCATACTTCCTCAGCTCTTGCATCTCCGCGCATCAATATTTGCATTGGCATTTCCATTTATGGAACAGCATTATCATCAAGCATTCACATATGCGAGCTCAGGTCCAGGATCAATCTCGAAGATATCCAAGACCATATGCAGCCCAGTCAGGGGCATTCTCCGCAAGACCGTTGGTGTGCCCCCACGAAGTTGTGCAACTCTGGTTGGACAAAATTTTGAGCTTCAAAGCAACCATCAGCCCGGTCAGGGGCATTATCTGCAAAGACCGTGGGTCTCCCCGCGAAATTCAAAAATATCAAAGCAAAATTCAGCCCAGCCAGGGGCATCTTTTCAAGACCATGGGTGTATCGCATGAGGTATTTCAACCCCATGGTTAATCAAATCTTCAACGACAAATTTAGCCCAGTCAGGGGCATATCATTTAAAGTCAGCGATAAGTGGCAATCTCTTCGGAGAAGCTTATCTCCCTACATCCTTTTGGGTGTCAGGTTTGTCTGTATTTCATTTCTCAAACTTTTGTTTTCCTTTTCGGACAAATTTAGGATATTCTTTGTATCTAATTGACTTCTACCTTGAAAAATGAACGCTGCAGCAATTCATCTTACTCGGTCTAAGCCAATTAGATAGGGGCATCTGTCATACACCAAATTTGCCCGCCAGCTTTTGTAAATATTTTTGCATTTTTTATTTCACATTTTTCACGCCGTTTAGACACGTGTCCACCCTGATTGTGCGTTTTTCAGATCTTGACTATTTTTTGTCCAGTAGAAGCGTGACACGTGGCCTAAGGGCATTTTGGTAAATTTTGTTTCTATTTTCATTTTCTCATTTTTCTTTTCAAATATTAAATTTTTGTTCATATTTTTATTTTATCTTTTATTTAATTCAAATAGTTTGTTTTATTACATTTTTTAGAATTAGAATAGTTATTTATTTTTTTTCTTTAGAATAGATTTTATTTTAATAGTTTTTATATAGAATTTTAATTTAGTTAGAATTTTTATTAGAAATAGTTTTTTCTTATTTAGAATAGAAATAGATTATTTTTATAGCATAGAATTATTTTGTTTTTAGAATCATTTTAGTTAGAATTATTTAGAATTTTTAGCTTATTTATTTATTTATTATTTTATTAGAATATTTAATTTGATTAGGGTTAATTGCTATTTATTATTTAGATTTTTATTTTCTTTTTAATTATTTATTTAGATTATTATTATTATCTGATTTATTTTCTTTTATTTAGATTAGCTTTATTTTAGGATATAATTCAGTTTAATTATCAGTTTCGCATTTTTTTTTTATATATAGGTTTTTTAATTATTTTTTATTATTATTAGTTTTAGAGTTATTTAATTACTTTAGTATAGTTTTTTTTGTTAGAGATATTTTAGGATTTTAGATTTAAGTTACTAATTTTTAGAGATATTTTAGGATTTTAGAATGAAGTTAGTAATTTTAGAGATATTTTAGGATTTTCTTTTAGTTTTATTTTATTTTTGTAGTAAATTTAGTTGTTTAGATTTAAATTATAGTTTTAATTCTATAGAATAGTTTTTGTAGAATAAATTATTTAATTTAGTAGTCAGTTAAATTTTTTTTTTATATTAGCTTTTTATATATATTTTATTTTAGTGGTTTTTATTTAATTTATTCTTATAAGTTGTTTAGAATTGTATATCAAATAAGTTTTTATTAATATTAGGATTTAACTTAAATAGTTTTGTTTAATAGATTTTGTTAGAATTTTATTAATTAGTTTTTAAGTAGGATTAGTTATTAATCAGCTTTTTTAAGTCAATTCAATTTTAACCATTGTTAGTCAATCATCAGCACTTCATTAGCATTGTCATCAACACTTTATTAATCATGTCTTTCTTTTTTTAATTAATCTAACAACACCATTAAGTTAATTTAATCAAATTCAACACTAATCCTACAGCACGCCATGTGTCATCATCCTATATAAGTTCTACACTATTCATCGTCTCCCAGTTTTCAGCCTCCAAACCCTAATCTTCAATGAGCCGCCAACCACACACCTCTGCGAAATCCATAGCCAATACCATCTTCAATCTTCATTCAACATCACTAACATACTAACTCTAAACCAAAATCAACCTTATTTTCAAGTTCCAGAAACAAACTCGTTCAAATTACAAACCTTTGTAAACCAAACAACTTCCACTGCTAACCGTCCCCCTCCATAACCTCCTTCAACAAACAGTGGAACCCATTAACTCAGGAAAAACCACAAACCTTCAACCATTAGTGAACCCCATCTCAGCCCAGAGTTCTTCTCCTCACACCATTAAGGAACTCTTCGCCGTTTCCGTTACCACAATCACCGTAACCCAAATCCCAACTTCCACATCCCAAATCAAACAGAGATCAGAGAAATACTTCAAAAATCGAAACAGAGAGAGAGAAACGAAAAGGTTGATTTTTGAGATGGCATGGAAGAAAATGAATTTGAGAAACAGAGTGAAAACGTGAGAATGAGATGAACAAAAAGTGAGAATGAGAGGCAAGAAAACTGATACGGATATGAAGGAGAGGATTTTGTTCCTTTTTCTTATTTTTTAGGAAGTTTTACCTCATACCCCTACACTTATACTTATACCCCTACATTAAAATTTTTTAGAACAAAATATCCTCGTATAAAAATTTATTATTATTTTTATTTATTTACCGGAAGACTTTTTGCAAGTCTTCCGGTTCATATTTTTTTATTTGTTCACTAGAAGACTTTTTGGAAGTCTTCCGGTTCACATTTTTTTTCGTTTGTTTACCGGAAGACTTTTTGAAAGTCTTCCGGTTCATATTTTTTTCTTTTGTTCACCAGAAGACTTTTTGGAAGTCTTCTAGTTCATGTTTTTTTTTAATTTTTAATTAATATTTAAAATTTATTAATTTTATATAAAGATCATACTTAAAATATAAAAATTCTATAAATAGAGAATCATTTTCAGAATATTTTCTATTTGCTATAATTATTAGAATACTATGACATTAAAATCATTTATTTTAAATGATCATAATAGTAGAATTTTCTCAAATATCTTATTAATCTTAAACATTAATAAATAAAATAAATTTAAATATAGGATATAAGTTTACATTATTCAATATATTTAATCAAATGAAAACATATGTGATAAATCAATAATGTATTTTAACTTAAAATGATCACAATAAGTTAACTTGCAAAATAATATAAGTAATAAATTAATAATGTATTTTATTTAAAATAATCACAATAATAGAAGAAACAAATAATGTGTTTTATTTATAGGACTGATATAGTTTTATTGATTATTTAATTTTGAATACTACTATGAATATAATATTTAATCTGTACTTTAGAACTCACATAATTATAAATATAAAACAATATTGTTTTATTACCCATATTTTTATTTAATTAAAAAAAATTAAAAATATAAATTTATTATTTGTTTTTCATTTTTGTTTGATCTTTTTTTATTTATAACTTTTTTGCATGTTCTATACTGTGCTTACTTTAAATAAAATATATTATTTATTTATATCTTATATTTTTACTTTATTAAAAATATTAAATAAAGTGAAATTATTACTTATATTTTAATTTGGTTGATTTATTTAATTGAAAGTTCGATTTAGTTTTTGTTTTTTGCAAGTTATATTATTATGATCATTTTAAATTAAAATACATTATTGATTTATCACATATGTTTTCATTTGATTAAATATATTAAATACGGTAAATTTGTAAATTTAGTAAGATTTGTTAGCAAATTCTAAATATATAATACTAATGTGATAATATTATGATAATTATAGCAAATAGAAAATATTTCTAAATTTTTTTTTCTATTTATAGAATTTTTATATATTAAACATAATAGATAAAAATTTACTAAAATGGTGTTTATATGAAATTAATAAATCTATTATGCTTAATATATAAAAATTCTATAAATAGAATTTCTTTTTTTTGAAATATTTTCTATTTGCTATAATTATCATAATATTATCACATTAGTATTATATATTTAGAATTTGCAAACAAATCTTACTAAACTTTCAAATTTACTGTATTCAATATATTTAATCAAATGAAAACATATGTGATAAATCAATAATGTATTTTAATTTAAAATGATCACAATAATATAACTTGCAAAAAAAAAACTAAATCGAACTTTCAATTAAATAAATCAACCAAATTAAAATATAAGTAATAATTTCACTTTATTTAATATTTTTAATAAAATAAATAATATATTTTATTTAAAGTAAGCACAGTACAGAACACGCAAAAAAGTTATAAATAAAAAAAGATTAAACAAAAATGAAAAATAAATAATAAATTTATATTCTTAATTTTTTTAATTAAATAAAAATATGGGTAATAAAACAATATTTTTTATATTTATAATTATGTGAGTTCTAAAGTATAGATTAAATACTATATTCATAGTAGTATTCAAAATTAAATAATCAATAAAACTATATCAGTCCTATAAATAAAACACATTATTTGTGTATTCTATTATTGTGATTATTTTAAATAAAATATATTATTAATTTATTATTTATATTATTTTACAAGTTAACTTATTGTAATCATTTTAAGTTAAAATATATTATTTATTTATCACATATGTTTTCATTTGATTAAATATATTGAATAATGTAAACTTATATCCTATATTTAAATTTATTTTATTTATTAATGTTTAAGATTAATAAGATATTTGAGAAAATTCTACTATTATAATCATTTAAAATAAATAATTTTAATCTCATAGTATTCTAATAATTGTAGCAAATAGAAAATATTCTGAAAATGATTCTCTATTTATAGAATTTTTATATTTTAAGTATAATATTCAAAAATTTACTAAATAGGTCTTTATATAAAATTAATAAATCTTAAATATTAATTATAAATTAAAAAAAAACATGAACCGGAAGACTTCCAAAAAGTCTTCCGGTGAACAAAAGAAAAAAATATGAACCGGAAGACTTCCAAAAAGTCTTCCGGTAAACAAACGAAAAAAATGTGAACCGGAAGACTACCAAAAAGTCTTCCGGTGAACAAATAAAAAAATATTAAAAAAAAATAATAAATAATAAATTTTTAGACGAGGATATTTTGGTCCAAAAAATTTTAATGTAGGGGTATAGGTATAAGTGTAGGGGTATGGGGTAAAACTTCCTATTTTTTATTTTATTTTATTGTTTTATTTTATTTATTTATTGATGTTGGGTTGACATTGTTGGAGGTTGGATTTGGAGCCCATTTGGCTATACACACCCCACGTTTCTTTCTCATACATCCCTTTGTTTGTTTTCTTTTCTTCTTGTTTTTTTTTTAAAAAAAAATATAAATAATATTATTATTGTAAATATATTTTGGTTAATATATGTATATTTTAAAACTGTTATTATTAATTGTTTGTAAATATATATTATTAATTAATATGTGAATACTGTATTTATTTTGTTTTATAAATTTCTTTAAGAGTTTATTTATATATATATTTTTTTTTAAGAAATTTTTTCGAGTTTTATTTATATCGTATAAACTTTTCTTTAGAGTTTATTTTTTTTTAAGAAATTTTTTCGAGTTTTGAGATTTATTCTTTATAGTTAGATTTTATTTCTTTTTTGTTATTGGGCATTTTTGCCCTTTTAGGTCGATGACGACATTTCCATCGTTTAACCGTCAAATTATTGACGTGAAACAAAGGATCTGAGACCACCTCTTTTCTTTCTTATTTCTTATTCCGATTCGATTTTATTTTTGACTTGTGGATCGATGAAGTCTTTTTATCCGCAAGCGTCAGATTTTCGAAGTCGATAACCTTCCCGATTTCAAATCTATGGGGGATGACCATTGGGGTCATCTTCCTTACTTTGGGATCGCGATAGGCTACCTTCGATTAATCGACATTTTGTTTGTGGTTAAGACGAGATCCCATTCTTTCGAGTCCCGATTCAGTCCACTAACCAATTGACGACTAACTAACCACTAACCTTTACTTTCTGTCAAATATACAATTGCTTTAATTTTCTGTCAAATATCAACTGCTTTATTTTTCAGTCATTTATATTCTTGTACATATTATATCTGTATATTATTATTATCTTGTAAATATTCAACACTTGTACATTATTTAAAACACTTAACAAATATCGAAACCGTAAAATCTAAATTGGTGGACTGTTGATTATATATCTTGTATATTATCCATTTCCTGTATATATTCGAATTTATCTCATCTCTTTGGCAGGTTATCAAATCTTTTCAATAAACAAATAATTATTCGTATTGAATTAAAAAGAGAGGATTGGGTGTAGACCTCTTCTTCTCCGAGTGTCGAGATGCTCACTGTAGTGTGGGTGGTTTCAATACTCGTCTTTCAATACGAAGACGACATTCTCTCTCCTCCTAAAAACCTCGGTCCCGCACCGAGTAACTTTTCAAACCTTCCCTCCTAAAACCTCGGTCCCGTACCGAGCACATTTTCAAACCCCTTCAATAAGGAATCATTTCTCTTTGTATTGAATTAAAGAGAGAGGATTGGGTGTAGACCTCTTCCTCTCCGAATGTTGGGATGCCCACTGTAGTGAGGGTGGTCTCGATATTGGTCTTTCAATACGAAGACACGCCTCCATCCACCACCTCTCCCTCTTTAACTTCATTCCGTAACCTTTCTCACCTAAAACCTCGGTCCCGTACCGAGTGCATTTTCAAATCTTTTCATAACAAAAACTTGAATGGTCGTGGAGTGGTTAGGCGTAGGCCTTCTCCTATCCCGAGTGTTGACGTTTACCGTAGGGTTCTCTGTCGCAAAAAGCACTTACCATTCGAAACCAAAAACACTTTAATAAGAGAATGAAGTTCTCTTTGTGTTGAACTAAAGAGAGAGGATTGAGTGTAGACTTCTCCCTCTCCGAGTGTCAGGATACTCACTGTAGTGTGTGTGGTCTTGATACTCGTCTTTCAATACGAAGACGCTATGTTCGCCACACATTTTTACAACAAAAACTTTGAGATAAAGAAGCGGGTACTACCTGTAGGGGTTACTATCCGAGGACCTATCTCGCCCCAAAAACAATCTCAACCAATCAAACATGATACCATGCCTCACATGGCGAAAACCAACCTTTCAAACAGGATATGTTACGTCCGTTCTACCGCAAACAGGTACGCATAAGTCTCCTCACATGCGAGCAGCAAAACACCTAAACTGCTAGAACGCGTACGATAACATCATCCACAAAACACACCGGTTATCCGCACCGTAGGCACGAACTACGTTGCTCTGATTTCTCTTACATGTTGAGAATACGTAGGCATAGGATTGCAATATCCTAGCGAGCACCCTTTTTCTTTTTCACCCTTTCCCAGAAAGGCATGCTACGTCCATTCTACCGCAAACAGGTAACGCCTAAGTCTCCAACGAGCGAGCAGCAATACACCTAAACTGCTAGAATGCGTACGATAGCATTGTCTACCAGTACACCCCATTTCCCCGCACACCGTAGGCCGAACTACGGCTGCTCTGATTCTTTACTTCTTTTAAGTAAAGATACGTAGGCACAAGGGTCACAATCCTTGCCGAGCACATCACCCCATATATCTGTAGTTCCCCGAACTACGTCGACTCTGACTTTCTCACATCTATTGAGAATACGTAGGCATAGGACTGCGAAGTCCTACCGAGTCTGTTCTTTCTCTTTTTCCCCGTTCTCTCTTTCCTCCTAACTTTCCTGTTTCTAACCCTTCTTTTACCCTGTGGAACACTTCTTATAGCATAATGTTTAAGCAAATAAATTCACACATCGACAAACAAAAGGTTCTCATCGAGTACGATGGATGCGAGGGGTGCTAATACCTTCCCTTCGCATAACCGGCTTCCGAACCCGTTCTTGGTTGCGAGACCATCTTATCCGTTTGTTTCTTAAGGTTTTCTCGATATTTTCCTTTCCCCTCATGGGATAAATAAAGTTCGGTGGCGACTCTTCTGTCCTTTCTTTTCGCCTCCCCATCGTTGCGCGATGCATTTTTCGAGTAGCGACAACGTGAGAAAGGTCCATGTTCCAAAGTATGGAGCTTAGATCTGGAGGTGATGTGAAATTTGGACGGAATCAGAAGGGAAAGATTATTGGATCTGGCACTATTGGAAATGGTAACCTTCCCTCTATTACTAATGTTTTACTTGTAGAAGGATTAAAGCATAATCTATTGTCCATAAGTCAATTAAGTGACAATGGTTATGACATAATCTTTAATCAAAATTGTTGTAAAGCTATTAGTCAAAAGGATGGATCAATCCTATTTAGTGGAAAGAGGAAAAAAACATTTATAAAATAAATCTTTCAGAACTTAAGGTTCAGAATGTTAAATGCCTCTTGTCTGTTAATGAGGAGCAATGGGTCTGGCACAGAAGATTGGGGCATATTAATATGAGACGTATATCTCAGATTAATAAACTTAATCTTGTTAGAGGACTTCCTAAGTTGAAGTTCACCTCAGATGCTCTTTGTGAAGCATGTCAAAAAGGGAAGTTTTCAAAATCCTCTTTTAAATAAAAAAATGTTGTTTCTACCTCCAGACCATTAGAATTACTTCATATTGATCTATTTGGACCAGTGAAAACTGCATCCATCATAGGAAAGAAGTATGGATTAGTCATTGTTGATGACTATAGTAGATGGACATGGGTAAAGTTCTTAAAACACAAGGATTAGTCACATTCTGTGTTCTTTGACTTCTGCAAACAAGTCCAGAATGAAAAAGATTTCAAAATTATAAAAGTCAGAAGTGATCATGATGGTGAATTTGAAAACAAATATTTTGAAAAATATTTTAATGAAAATGGCATTGCTCATGATTTTTCCTGTCCTAGAACTCCACAATAGAATGGAGTTGTAGAGAGGAAAAATAGAACTCTGCAAGAAATGGCCAGAACCATGATCAACGAGACTAATCTGGCAAAACACTTTTGGGCAGAAGCAATAAACACAGCATGTTACATTCAGAACAGAGTGTCTGTAAGATCTCTTCTGGAAAAGACTCCCTATGAATTGTGGAGGAACAGAAAGCCCAACATTGCTTATTTTCATCCTTTTGGATGTATTTGTTATATGTTGAACACTAAAGAGAATCTTAACAAGTTTGATTCTAAAGCATAGAAGTGTTTCATGCTTGGATATTCTGAATGCTCTAAAGGCTACAGAGTATACAATACTGAAACACAGATTGTGGAAGAATCTATTCATGTTAGATTTGATGATAAGCTTGGCCTTGAAAAGCCAAAGCAGTTTGAAAGTTCTGCAGATAGAGAAGTAATTCTCACAGACTCTGAAGACTCAGAGGCAGACAAAGCTCAAGTGAAGGAACCAAAAGCAACGCCAGATGCAATTCCTTTGACTTCTCAGATGAATAACTTAAACATTTCTGAAGAATCAACTATTAGAGGATCATCTTCCAGAATCAAAGCTTCTCATCCAGAGAATGTGATCATTGGAAAGAAGGATGACCCTATCAGAACAAGATCCTTCCTTAGATCATCTGAAGCATCATTATTTGGATTGGTGTCAATAATTGAACCAACCTCTATGGATGAAGCTCTGCAAGACAATGACTGGATTATTGCCATGCAAGAAGAGCTAAATCAGTTCACTAGAAATGATGTGTGGGACTTAGTTCCAAGACCGAAAGGATTCAACATAATTGGAACTAAATGGGTCTTCAGAAACAAGCATAATGAGAAAGGATAAGTTGAAAGAAATAAGGCAAGGCTAGTTGCTCAAGGGTACAGTCAGCAAGAAGGAATTGATTATACAGAGACTTATGCTCCTGTTGCAAGGTTAAAGTCTATTGGTTTACTCATTTCTTTTGCTGCACAATATAACATCATTCTATATCAGATGGATGTTAAAAGTGCCTTTCTATATGGAATTATAGAAGAAGAAGTTTATGTTCACCAGCCTCCTGGTTTTGAGCATGAAAAATTTCCAGAATATGTTTCCAAACTAAAGAAATCTCTGTATGGTTTAAAACAAGCTCTCAGAGCTTGGTATGAGAGGTTAAGCAATTTTCTTCTGGAGAAAAACTTCATCAAAGGCAAAGTGGACACAACACTCTTTTGTAAAAGATTTAAGAAAGATCTTCTAATTTGTCAAATATATGTGGATGATATTATATTTGGATCTACCAATACTATGCTGGGAAAGGAGTTTGCTCAATGTATGCAGGCAGAATTTGAAATGAGCATGATGGGGGAATTGAGATTCTTTCTGGGAATTCAAGTCAACCAAACTCCAGAGTGCACTTACATTCATCAGACCAAATATGTTAAAGAACTTCTGAAAAAATTTAACATGACTGATAGTAAGATGGCAAAGACTCTCATGCATCCAACTAGTACACTAGGCAAGGAAGAGGTAAGTAAGAAAGTAGATCAGAAACTCTACAGAGGTATGATATGATCTCTTCTCTACTTAACTGCTTCTAGACCTGACATTTTGTTCAGTGTATGCTTATGTGCAAGATTCCAATCAGATCCTAGAGAATCACACTTAACAGCTGTTAAGAGGATTCTATGGTATCTGAAAGGTACTTCTAATGTGGGTTTGTGTTACAGAAAATCTGATGATTTCAAATTTGTTGGATTCTATGATGCTGATTACGCTGGAGACAGAGTGGAAAGAAAAAGTACTTCTGGAAGTTGTCAATTTCTAGGAAGAAATCTAATCTCTTGGTACAGCAAGAAGCAACCCACAATTGCACTATCAACTACAGAGGCAGAATATATTGCTGCTGCTGGATGTAGCACGCAGATGCTCTGGATGAAAAGTCAGCTAGAAGACTATCAGATATTTGAAAGTAACATTTCTATATTCTGTGATAATACTTCTACTATATGTTTGTCTAAAAACCCCATTTTACACTCTAAGGCAAAACATATAGAAATTAAACATCATTTCATCAGAGACTATGTTCAGAAGGGAATTATAAACTTAGCTTTTGTTGATACAGATCATCAATGGGCAGATATTTTCACAAAACCCCTTACTGAAGATAGGTTCAAATTTATTTTGAAAAATATTGGTATGGATTTGTGTCCAGAATAATATTTGTCATAAGCAAATTCTTCAGATGTAAAATGTTTATAACTCTGAAGTATTTCATCTATTGCTTACTAGATTTATGTTTATTTGTGTGTATCTGAACTAACCAATCTTAGAGGATCTGAACATTGGCTAACGTTTCATTTCTCAAGAGAGTTCAGAAGCACATGCAAGCAAACATGTGTCACTCTTAATCTGAAAAGATGGCGTGTACACTACTGAAGAGACGTTTGAGGTATGGTTTGAATAGTGAAAATCTTGATTTTCCCCCCAATTTGTCAGAATCAATTAATGCTTGAAATGATTTTTATTCTCTTTCATTAATTGTCATTAAATGCTATGTACAAACGTGATTTGTATATCTGTTTGAGTGCCTTAATTGTTTTCTATAAATACCACATCTCACACCAATTTCACACTTTTCACAACACAAGCAAGTTTATGCATTTCTGTCTTCTATTCTCTCTTCACAAAAACCCTAAACCCTCGTCAAAATCATCTTCATCATCTTCAATGGAAACCTCATCTTCTACAGCAGCTCAGTTTCAATCAACCATGGCCGCAGTTACTTCTGCAAATATGGGTGTAACTCCATTCATTGTACCTAAAAGGACTTTGTTAATTCTTGTTGACAAACTTGAAGTTCTCTGTGAATCAATGGTGGAATTTGATTCATTAGCTGAAAATGGATTTGAATTTCATTCAATAATTGATGCACAAGGCTGGGTAAAATACTTTGACAGATTATTTGGACCAGTTTACCCTCATCTAGTGAAAGAATTCTGGATACATGCTTCTGTTTATCCCAAATTCATCTTGTCTTCTGTTCTGGGTAAGGAGATTATAATTACTGAAGATCTAATCAGGAAACTCATAGGGTATGAGGAGACCGATGGAGTATGTCATCTGCCAGCTAGGCGTGTAGACATGGAAGAAGTTTATGAGGAAGTCATCACTTCTGGATAGGCCTCCAACAAATTTAAAGATCTGAAGTCTGACTACAAAATTTGGGCAAAGATTTTTCTAGGATGCACTCATCACAGAAAATCTACAAATTCTCCAGATTATATGAACAATGAACAACTCTACTTCATGTACTGTTTAAGTTAGAGCACTAAGGTAGATCTCCCTTACATTCTGTTTATGCATTTATGGAATCATATCAATGCTTCAAGAGAATCTGTAAAGGAAAAGGGTCAGAAGATCAGAACATGGATCCCCTTTGGAAGGTTAATTTCAGACATTCTGACAGAGAATGGTCTGGTGACTGCTCTGTATGAAGCTGGAGTCAAGGATGAACTTGAATCCATTGTTGGAAAACCTCTGAATGCAAAGAGTCTTTAGAGACTAAAAATTGTAGAGGAACTCTCATCTGCACCCAAGAAGCTGAATATTTCTGAAATCAGTCAGAAGCGAATTCCAGTTGAAAACTATCCACTGTTTTGTGCTGAAGAACCAAGGGATATAATTGTGAGATTTACTGATGCATGCAAAGCAGATGGGACGCCCATTCCTGCAGATATTCTAAAAAGAGCAAGAGAACCAATGCCTAATGTATACAATGAGAACACAAGGAAAAGAAGTCAATCAGAGGCAAAAGAAGTTGTTGCTCAGAAGAAGCCAAAAGTTGCTGACAAGCCTCAGAAGTTGATCAAGAGGAAAGCATCTGGAGCCGCTCCCTCTGTTCCCACAAAGCGTATCAAGATTAAAGGTACTAAACCTTCTGCATCTTCTTTCTCTAACATTGTTTTAAATGAATCAACATTCAATTCTATTCCAAAACCCCCTCCTACTCAAAAACAATTTGTTCCTGCTCCATCTCAAAAATCTGAACCATTAAAAATTCCTTCCCCACAAAAATCATCTGATCCCATTTCCACTACTCCAGTAAAATCTTCTATTATTCCATCATATGAACAAACAACAACAACAACACCAGCAAATCAAAATCCACCACCTATAACAAAACCAACAGAACAATCTGCACCACAACCACAACCAGAAAAACAACAACAACCAGAAAAACAACAATCAAACACATCTGAACCTATACAATCTAATCCAGTGGCATTTGATCCTATTGCATCTGATCAAGTTATTTCAGAACCACCTATTTCTGAACCACTTATTTCAGAACCACCTATTTCTGAACCACCTATTTCTGAACCACCTATATCTGAACCACCTACTTCTGAACCACCTACATCTGAACAACCTGCATCTGAACCTCCATCAAAACCTTCTGAGAATCAATCAGAACCAACCAACCCATCTGAAACAAATATCCCTGAGACATAGGTTCTAGACGTTACGCCTCTCAAAACTGTTTTTGAAGTGTCCTCTACGTCTTGTACTCCAACCACATCCTCAAACTCATCAGAATCTGATATACACCCAGATATTCTGTCACCTCCCTCTCTCAGAAATCTTGCAGTTAACAAACCAGAACCACCTGTTTCATCAGACTCTCTCATTCCCAATCCCATTCCAAAACCTAAGCCAAGGAGATCTGAATTTGTATCCTTTGCTTCCTTTAAACCACTCCCCACTGATCCACTTTCTTATTTTTTGAAAGTTAAAAATTTCTATGACAGAATTGAACCATCTGATACTATCAACCCTTTTAAACCCAAGCTTTCCATCATTCTACCATCTGTTCTTCAAACCTATATAAAAGAACTGCCATAAATGATTTCATTAGAATCTCTTTTATCTGATAAATCTGCATTCATTCCTTACTCATCTACCACATTTGATGTTGTTTCCTATGCATCAAATGTAAAACCATATCTGTTAAATGCTTTAATCAGATCAAAAATTGTTATTTCATCTGATCCTCCATCCATACCCTTCTACCCTCGCCCTCTGATCACCATTCCAAAATTCACCATTCCACCTTCACCTCAACCCAAGCCAATCACATTGGAAACTCTTCTAAAACCAAAACCTAGGCTGAATGTTGATCATTTATTTATAAGTTTTTTGCAAGAAATAGAGATGCATTTAGGCTCTGTATAGAGGAAGTGTTTATCAACAATGGATGCAAATGAATCTGATGCTATTTGGAATAGCTTCATCAATAGATTCAATACTGTAGCATCAAATCTGAAGAACGTATGTTCTGATGATGCGAAGCTCAGATTTGCTGAAACTGCTAGAAGTTTGTTCTGGACTGTTAAAAGATCTGTACCATTGCTTCTTAAAGATGCTCCTTCATCATCTGAAGTATGTGATACAGAAGTGAATGCTGAATCTGCATCTGAAGACAACCCTCTGGCTATGACTCTTGTAGAACATCCCTCTGGATCTGCTGCTCCTGACTCTGAATCCCCTATGGAAATTGACTATGTTCCTGCTTCAAAATCTGCCCCACCTTCTTCATCTGAGATCAAGAAAGAGTATCCAGATCTTGAAGATAAGATTGCAGTTCTGGAAGCTGGTCAATCAGAGATTAAGTCATGGATGGCTAAGCAAGATAAGAAGTCTGAAGACATGGCTCAGTGGATGTCCAAACAAGATCAGAAGAATGAAACCATGGCTAAGTGGATGTCAAAGCAAGAACAGTCATCCTCTGAGATCACTGATCTGTTGAAGATGATTTTGTCAGAACAAACTTAGTTTATTCTTTTTCATCTGATGTTTGCACATGTATTTGAATCTTATCTGATGTTTTGTATCTCTTGATCTATATGTATGAAAGACTATGTGTTTTTCTCTACATAATTTATCTTTTCAGTATTTCCTTTTATTTGTCTTTTAGAAGTTCTTACTTTTTGATTATGACAAAAAAGGGGGAGAAAATAGATCTGAACTGTTTAAATAAACTCTACCAAAATGAAACTTCAGATATATCAAATTTTATCTAACATAAACTCTAAGTGTTTCAGAACATTTGATAAATCTGATATATTCTTAAAAGAAACTCTGAGACTTCCAGATCATTTTTAACGTATCAAACTCTGACTCTGAAACATGCAAGATCTAATGTTCAGAACATTCGAGCTCTAATTCTGAAAAGAATACTCAAGACAAAAAGGGAAGTTTCTATTCCTTATTAATATTCAATTCAGGGGGAGATTCATCATCTCAGGGGGAGTTATAATTATTTTCTTTTCCAACTGAACAAAATTTCTGATGTTTTTGTCATCATCAAAAAGGGGGAGATTGTTAGAACACAGATTGGTTCTTAATAATATCTCTATGTTTTGATGATAACTATTATGAAATTTTGTATTGAAGAATTATATACTCTAAAATTTGCTTGAGAATGTTTGCTGCAGATGTTAAAGTAAATATCACTCCAGAAGCAAATTAGATCTGAACATAAGAAATATGCAAGGCTCTGAAGCGTCAGAAGCATCTCTTAGAAGATTCTGAATGCTGCCACCAGAAGATTTTAAGCGTTGCCTCCAGATGGATCTGAAGCAGAAGCTACAGAAGAATCTGAAGCAAGCCAGAAGACTCTGATAGTACTAACGCTGCCAGTACTGAGGATCTGACCCAAAACTCTGCTCTGAACTTATACACGCTGAAAGCACACTTGCTGCAAAGACTCTGATTCAGCAAAACTTTGATGAACATCAGAAGGCTCTGACTAACTTAGACTCTGATGATTCTTGCTGAAAATTGTTGAAGAAGAATTCAAAGATTATGTCCGTTGGAATATCCAAACGACTCTTTCCTTATTTATGCTAGACACAAGAACACAGACAAAAAGGATTTCTCTGTGCATTCTTCTTATAGGAAAGGTCACTTGATGTGAAGACAAAAAGGCTCAGACCTTTTGGTACATTATTCTCAACGTGAAAAGCTCTTGGATCACTGTGCCTATAAAAGCAAGTCTCCCTCATCTTCTTCAGTTGACGAATACACTTGAAAAGAATTCATTAAAAAATACTCTCATACAACTCATATATTCTTGCTAGAATTATTTCATTATTCTTAATCTTAAGTGAAAAATCACAGTTGTGATAAAGCTTTATTAGAAGCATTTTAACACTTGTATTTATTATTACATTTGATTGTAAGAGAACCTTAAGAAGATCCAGTTAGGATCAGTAGTTCTTGAGAAGACTTTGAACAATTGTGAGACTCTGAAGCGCCAGATGCATCCATTAGAAGATTCTGAATGCTACCAACAGAAGATCCTGAGCGTAGCCTCCAGAAGGATCTGAAGCAGAAGCTCCAGAAGAATCTGAAGCAAGTCAGAAGCATCTGAACCAAAGAAGAATTCTGTATGAAGAGTTTTTCAAAGCATAGTTACTACAGAAGATTCTGAAAATACTAAAGCTGCTAGTACTGAGGATCTGACTCAATTATGCTCTGATCTTAAACACGCTAAAAGCACACGTGCTGCAAATACTCTGATTCAGCAAAACTCTGATCAACATCCGAAGGCTCTGATCAATTCAGACTCTGATGGAACTTGCTGAAAATTGAAGAAGAATTATTCAAAGATTATATCCGTTGGAATAATCCAAACGACTCTTTCCTTATTTATGCTAGACACAAGAACACAAACAAAAAGGATTTTTCTGTGCTTTCTTCTTCTAGGAAAGGTCACTTGATGTGAAGAAAAAAAGGCTCAGACCTTTTGGACACTCTTCTCAACGTGAAGCTCTCCTTGGATCAGCTGCCTATAAAAGCAAGTCTTCACACATCTTCTTAACTTGACGTTTTTATCAAAAAGAATTCAACATTCAAAGCTCTCATACTATTCACATTCTTTCAAGAATTAACTTCTTTGTTCTTAACTTTAAGTGAAAAATCACAGTTGTGATAAAGCTTTTTAGAAGAAATTTAAACACTTGTATTTGTATTACATTTGATTGTAAACCTTAAGAAGATCCAGTTAGGATCAATAGTTCTTGAGAAGACTTTGAACAGTTGTTCTTAGTGCTTACTATTGTAATCAGTTGATTAAATAGTGGATTAAGTCCTTGATTGAGAAAGGCAAATCACTCTAGGAAGGGTGAACTGGAGTAGTTGAGTTCAACGAACCAGGATAAAAATACTTGAGTTTTTATTTCTAAGATTTAATCTTCATACTTATTCAACCCCCCCTTCTAAGTATTTTCTCACCTTCAGTTGGCATCAGAGCTTCGGTTCTGTATGTGCTACCACTTCACAGTGACAGTAAAGATCTAGTGAGAAAAACTTTGATATATATTTGGTTGTTACTATGGCTGATAATACAATGTCTAACAATAACAACAAATATGAAGAAAGGGACAGAATCAGCACCAAACCCCCTATGTTTGATGGGGAGAAATTTAATTATTGGAAAGACAGAATTGAAAGTTTTTTCCTTGGATATGTGTCGCTACTGCGAAAATCGGCGCCAGCTGAACAGAAGAGTCGCCACCGTGCGTTATTTATCCCAAAGGAGGGAAAGGAAACGCTCAGAGTAAACCTACCGCAAAGATGGGAAAGGAATGGTCATCGCAACCAAATCCTGGATTCGGGAGTCGGTTACGCAAGGGGAAGGTATTAACACCCCTCACGTCCGTCGTACTCGACGGGATCCACGCTTGTTTTCTGGTACGGATTGTTATTCTATCTACTCTACAGGTCTGGGGTTAAAAGAAAAAAGAAAATGACTCGGCAAAGTATTGCACCTTATGCCTACGTATTCCCGTCTGGAACGAGAAATCAGAGTCAACGTAGTTCGCCTGCCTACTGGAAAGGAGGGGAAGGTTGCTCGCTAGGATATCGCGTCCTATGCCTACGTACTTTCATACAGCATGAAAGATCAGAGCAAACGTAGTTCGGGCCACGTACGACACAAGTCTGTCCTGATTGTTTTTTATCTCCTTCTGAAAAGGGTTTTTCTGATTACTGGTCCAAGCGGACAAAAATGACGTTTTGATGAGTTCACATTCTTTTACGGAAGAAGTGTCTTTTATTATGTTTGAAATATTTATTGTGTTTTTCTGTTTGTTTTGAGAAAGAAGAGACAGAACTCTAACCTATGGTTGAAAAGGGAATCAAACTAACCTAATGTTATCATGCATGGGTTAAGACCTAATGTCTATCATGTTCCTCTCTTGCGCAAAGAGAAACAGAGATCCTAAGGGGATAAACGGAAACAGAAACAACAGATACAATAAAACAGTAAAATATGCATGAATGCAACAATACAAGCGAGGCAAGGGAGTCCCACTCAACCTCGAACCCAGAAAACAACAGGCAGAAGCGAACGAAATTCACCTCCAACCTAACAGATTAATTGGCAAATAATACAGTCCGGGAAACTCAAACAATACATCAAAAGATTATAAACAACAAGAATAAACAGCACACAGCAACTCTGCACAGCAAGCTCCATCATCTTCCATCTTCAAGTCATCTTTAAAACATCTACAAGCTTCAAGCCAGCATCAATCTTCAGGGAGGGAAACTCTAATAGTAAATACCTTCAACAGCTTCAAACAGCAGGGCTCCAACAGCAGCAATCAAATGCACAACTTCAACAGCACCATCTTCATCTTTTACAGCCTTCAAGCAAGGTCTCTATCTTCAATCTTTCATGGCTTTTCTTCAAGTCCCACTCTCCAAGATGAGTAGCAGTTAACAAGATGAAATGGATGTTAAACAATCAGTTGCCTACCAAAGGTGGCCTACTGACTGCTAACAAGATACATACAGTTTTCTCTCAAAAGTTCTATCTCTTAAATACATTCACTAATCCTTCCAAAGGAAGGAGGTGAGTATTTAAAATAGACTTTGAATCATAGAGAAAGAATGGAGGCAAACAAGACCTTCCATGTTTATGTAGCAAGTTTCTACTCTAAGCTCTACCTAACTCCTAGTTCCTATAATCTTCAACAGCTCTTGAACTGGATCTTCACTCCTTTTGTCTTCAATGGGCTTCATCCACAAAGCTCTTCAATCCAAACCCATACCCCAAGCAATCCCAATAACCCACACAATCAAACAATAACCCTAGAAAGGGCACACCATACAATCAATCAATTATAAAAAACATACTAAGAGTATTAACATAATAGGGGAAATTCTAACATTTTTCTAAGGGATCTATTATGCTTACCCTTAATACCCCTATAGGCCCATGTCCTAATTCAATCTAAAAACCCAAAAGAAAATTGTTTTAATACACCTATGTTGGGTTCAAAACCCTAATTAACTAGTCTAATAGTTTCTAACTAAACTACCTAAAATGAAGTCCTAGAAATTGTGGTATAAAAACCAGGGGCACCTAATATCCATATCTAGTTGTACTAAAAAGAATGGGGTGAAAATCCTAAAGGAAACTCTTAAACTAAATTCAACAAATGGTAGCATCAACTAAAAGAATTAAAAAAGCAATTAAATGTAAAAATATGCAAAAAATATAAAAATGAAGTAAAATGGAAATTTTATGATTTTACATTTTTCTTGACAAAAAAAGGAAAATAGGGAAAAAATCCCATTGAAAAATAGTGATTTTTCAATTTATTATGGATTTTCAAAGTTATAAAAATTTTGGAGTGAAATTAATGTGAAAATGATGCATGGGGGGTATGAACAGCAACAATCCCAGTTATTATGATGCTTTGGGCCCAGATAGGGGGGTGGCGTTAGTAGACGCGCCTGGGCCCATTCGAATTCAGAAATTAATTGAAAAAACCAAAGAAAAGAAAGGCAAACACGGTGCGAATAGCATGAAAACATAGTTATAATATGAAATTGGGCCTGCATGGGGGTTTGGATAGCACTGAATTCACTTAAGCCCAGGAACGCGTTTAATGAAACACAACGTTCCATGGGTCAGCTCTCCCTCCAAAATTCGTTTCAAATCTCAACCACTAGATCATTCTCCAGTCAACAAGTCTTATGCGCATCCAACGACGATGAGGTCGTCCCTAACCTTGAGCAACTAGGGTTTTCAGCAACCATGGAAATACATCCTCCATGCAACAGAATTCGACCAGCTTGTTCTCCCTCGTCTCTTCATCAAATGACACGATATAAGAACCAAATTTAATCTATTTTCCACGTAGAATATAGCTGTGGTGTTGGTTTGCCTTAAAGCAACCTCTATCATCCAAACCGAAAGGTATAACATCATGAACTCAACATTTCATTAGCTTTCAACCTTCACCAAACTCACCAATCTTTGTACAGAAATAATCCTCAGGCTATACTGATCAAAACTAGCTAATCACCTAAGATTCTAACAGCTTAATCATCATGTTCTATGCCCAAACCGAATTCACATGCATACATCAACCTTCATAAAATCTTGCCAAATGCTCCAGAAATGATCATCTAACCACCTAGAGTATGTTTAACCTAACAAATCACGAAGAATATCCCTAATCCAAGCTAAATCGTGAGAATAACTAACCTGGTAAGAAGATGAAAACAGAAGGTCGAATTCTTCACTTCAAAGCTTGCAATGCTCCAGGATCACTCAATGTACTATGATCTTGATTCTGTATGCAACAATTCTTGCTCAAACCACCTGGATCATCATAACCGATTCTTCTTGCACTTGAAGATGTGAAGATTGTAGAGCACGATTCAGGCACCAATCCACTCAGCTCTTGGTAGCAATGTGATCAATGATGATTATTGAATTGAATAGAAACAAAATCTTGGATGAATGATGAAGAATTAAGAGGATTTGAAGCAATTTGCAAAAAAGCAAGATGAAGTGAAACTATGAGTTTTCTATCAAAATGAAGTTCAACCCTCTTTTGGATCAGTTGGAATGAATATATAGATGATGATGGAAAGTTCCAGAACTTGCTAGATTGATCTCATGAGAAGTTGCTTATATATTTGCATGAGAAAGTGAAATTGGTGAGTTGAAAAAAATCAGTCCATGAAACCTTGTTGCAGCTCCTCATTCTCACTTGAAAATCTCATTAGGTGATATTTTGAACATGTGGAAAGGCCTTGCTAGCTTGCACATTAATCCCTTGTATGCATTGGATGTGTAACTTCAATTATAAGCAAGCTATGGTAATTCCCAAATTTTGACCTCAAACCCAAAATCTAACATTTCCAATAGTCTTAAAATGTCCTTTACCTTCAAAATGGTTGGTCATATGCTTGGTTTTGCTTTTGTATAAAAAATTCACAATTTTGGTCCTTTAAAAATGTATTTTTCCCTTTATAATTAGTCAATTTGGCAATTCTAAGCTATGAGCATTTCCAACTTGCCACACCCACTTTACCAGACTCAAAATGTCATTTGGAGCAAGTTTGATGTTGAACATTTCTTCATTTGAAGTTTGGAAATAGGAGTTTTGGGCATATGCTTGAAATGACCTGTAATTCCACTTTCCCAAAATACCCATGGCTTGCCAAGATCATAAGTAGAGTTCTACAAATCAGATGAAGGCATACCATACCTTTCTAGAAAGCTAAGATCATGAGGAACAACTTTCATGTTGGACAAAAATCCATTTGAAAATTCCTTGAGGGGTAAAAGTGGCTTGGAAATCAAGTAACTTTCACAAACAAATTTCAGTGCCCTCTAATGACCTGTAACTTGCAAGAACCATAACTTGAGTTCTATAAATCTCCTTAATGCCTTCCACCACTCAAATTAAATGTCTTGAGATACTCTACAAGTTTAATGTTGGCCAAGGATCCATTTGAGACTTGCATTTTGAATTACTTTGCTTGGAAGTTTGACCTAAACCAGGGGATTTTACACAGAAACCCTAATTCAGAAACTTCTCTTCTTCTTGATTTCTTTTGATTTCTCCTTGGCACAACACCACATCCCTATCCACACATCAAATGAGGCATCCCACATCTTCCAAACAGGCCTTGATTCCCTTCAATCAAGCACTTGACCTAAGGTTGACCTAGGGTTGACCCAGATGACACCCTAGTTGACTGTCTTCAACTGTATCTCTTATAACCATGCCAATGACTTGCCTCACTCTCAAAATGACCCTCTAGGTCTTCCATGCCCTCAATTCATAGCTCACCACTTCTCTGATGATCTTCACATATCCTCAAGATAGGAGAGAAACCCACTGCTTTGCCTTTAAACTTCACGAAGCTCCAATTTCTTTCTTGGTGATTTGAATAGGCTTGAATCTTGATAAAAGCCTCTTGAATATATTCCTTGAGATGAAAAATAGCACTTGATCCCTTGTCAGATGACTTGCTATGCTATGCAAATGATTAGACTATGTACATGACTTTTTATGCAAATGACAATGCAATTGAAACATAAACCAAGTGAAGTAGGTTGAGCAAATTTTAGGGTGCAACAACTGCCCCTATTCAAGTGACTTGGACCCGACTGGGTGAAACGCCCGGAGCCTTCAGACATTCGAGGTACAAGACGGTTGAATACTAAGAACCCAGAAATTTGCCAACCGCAGAAATAAACTGCACAACTGATTGGGGAACACTATCTACAAATCTGATTTCAACATCATCTTGTCAAAACTGGAATAAACTTATTGACTTCACTAGGAGAAGCAATTCTGTCTGGTCATACAGGAAAATAACTCCGCCTTTGATGCGGGTAAACACTCTGCCAAATACAGGAAAATAACTCCGCCTTTGCTACGGGTACACTCTGTCAAATACAGGAAAATAACTCCGCCTTTGCTACGGGTACACTCTGTCAAATACAGGAAAATAACTCCGCCTTTGCTACGGGTACATACTCTGCCAAATACAGGAAAATAACTCCGCCTTTGCTACGGGTACATACTTTGCCAAATACAGGAAAATAACTCCGCCTTTGCTACGGGTACATACTCTGCCAAATACAGGAAAATAACTCCGCCTTTGCTACGGGTAAATACTCTGCCAAATACAGGAAAATAACTCCGCCTTTGCTACGGGTACATACTCTGCCAAATACAGGAAAATAACTCCGCCTTTGCTACGGGTACATACTCTGCCAGATACAGGTCCTCTGCCCATCTTTGCAGCAGCTGGCTCTATCAATCATATGGGCGACACAATATGAGTCTAGTCTTCCAATCTTCAGTGCTGACATGGCAGCAAATCTGAGAAGGACTCTACTGGAGATTTTCTGAATCCACATTGCCAGGCAACTTCAAAAATCGATTCATGAAATCTTTTGATATTGTTATAACAACAATCCTGAAGAAATACTCCGCTGGAGGGGTAAGAGAAACTTAAACAAGCACCTCTGTGGGGAATAATGCCACAATTGACATTATTATTACATATCTCACGCCGAGATCTTGAATGTTTGGTAATTAATTTGAGCAAGAGCTCTCTCCACCTGCAAGGAAAACAACACTAGAAAAAAACGGTTAACCAACCTGGTTTATGTTTCAGAATGCATATGTTTGACAATGGCGTAATGCTCCATTCGACATGGAAATGCTACGCGTTTTTTTTTATTTGGCGGATGCAAATATGACACTATATGCCGATGCAAATGCAGGCTCGAACTGTTGGGATACAGAAAACCGCTTCAGCAAAATAAATGTTGAAGACAACGCCAACTCTGCTGGGGATAACCAGGCGTCACAGAATTATTCCAGCAAAATAAATGCTGGAAAAGTGAAGCCAACTTCGCTGAGGAATAACTGAATGCGCCAATCATGATTGGACTTCTTCCAGGGACAGCTTACCCGTGCCAATGAAAATTGGACTTTTGCTGGGGAGTGAACGGGTATCACACGGTATTCTGACAAAATAAATGCCGGGACACCCAACCAACTCTGTCGGGAAGATTTTTAACCTTTGATTTCCACTGGGAGGAAAGAAAACACTTGCTGAAAAGAGAGAACTCCGCTGGGGACGAAACGACTCTCTTGGGGAAAATCAACTGACTCCGTTGGGGAGAGTAAATGACCCTACTGGGAAGGGAATCTCTACTGGGAAGAGTAGACTGCCTGGGTACAGCTCACAAGTTGGAAATATTAATCTTCTGAGGCTAAACCACTCTGCTCGGGATACACTGTCTGAATACAACCTTCGATTTTGGAATCATCAAGTCTGCTGAGGGTAAACGACCTTGCTGGAGAATGTCCCTCGGATAAGCTACGACTAGCTAGGGAATTTGATCCTTCTTTGGTAAGGAACATTGTCATCTCAGAAGCGCGACTTGCGTGAGGATTCTCTTCGAGTAACGATCGAGTCTTTCTGTTACGGGCTCCTGGTCAGTACTGCGATCTTTCGATCGTCCACTTCGTATGGTCAAAAACCCTACAACACCACAAACGAGACAAGACAAGTCTATGCAACCAAATCTATTCAGGTTAGCGTTAGTGACATCATCTTCAGTTAATTCAAAGTTTTAGCAATTATTGGCAAGAGCCAGCGATGTTATACACTTGCTAGTTTTATTAAACCTTGGCGTTTGTCATGTACAAAACAGTAAAGAACCAACATCAAATACTGAATAACATGTTTTATTGATTGGGCCCCTAAATGGGCAGAGTTTTGTACACGGGATGTAACTCCTGAAAAGAGGAAGCTACGCACAACAAATATACAAGTATGCACAAGAAGCATAAATATAATGACAAATCAAATTTGTACACATGTCGGCAACGTGATGCAGACGAACATCATGAGCTGACCCTCCTATGACTCGCCTGACTCTAGCGCTTTCCCGGTATTCACACTTCTGAAGAGATTGTATCTGATAATCGACCCCCCAGGTATATTCTCCCGCACCAATGCGCACTGCAGTATCAAATTCGGGCCGCAGTCATTTGCTTTTCAAATCCCTAACTTTTGCGTGAACCGCCCTTTACGGGTTTTCAGTTCACCGGGATACCCTTTTTTGCCGAAGCCGCCCAGTGTAGGTTTTCGACTTCGTGGGTGTACATTTTTTTCAACTTTATCCCTAATTTTTTCCCGAACCTTTCATTCTGTTTTTGGTTCGCCAGGATGCCCCATTTTTGCCTGGACTCTCTTTTTTCTGTCCAGCGGGTCAATTTCAAGCAAAGTATTTTTTAACTGCGTCCGAATTCACAGGCGACGTAAAGTCTTCACCGTCCATGGTGGACAACAACAAAGCTCCTCCTGAAAAGACTTTTTTGACAACGTATGGCCCTTCGTAGTTAGGGGTCCATTTGCCCCTGTGATCTGTCTGTGGCGGGAGAATCCTCTTCAACACAAGGTCGCCCGTCTGAAAGCTCCGAGGATGTATCTTTTTATCATACGCTTTCTTCATTCGGCTCTGGTACAACCGACCGTATGCTAGAGAAGCTAACCTCTTCTCATCCATTAAACTCAGCTGGTTCAACCTGTCTTTCACCCATTCTGCCTCGTCCAGTTGGACATCTCGTAATACCCTCAGGGAAGGAATCTCAACTTCCAGTGGTAACACTGCTTCCATTCCGTACACCAACGAGAACGGGGTTTCCCCGGTTGATGTGCGAACCGTCGTACGATAACCGTGCAAAGCAAAAGGTAGCATCTCATGCCAGTCCTTATAGGTCACCACCATCTTCTGAACAATCTTCTTTATGTTCTTATTGGCCGCTTCAACAGCGCCATTCATCTTGGGTCGATAAGGAGAGGAGTTGTGATGCTCGATCTTAAAACCCTGACACAGCTCCTTCATCATTTTGTTATTTAAGTTCGAACCGTTGTCGGTAATTATCCGCTCGGGTATTCCATACCTGCAAATGATATCTCTCTTGATAAACCTGGCTACCACCTGCTTGGTCACATTTGCATAAGATGCCGCTTCCACCCATTTGGTAAAATAATCGATTGCTACCAAAATGAAATGGTGTCCGTTAGATGCCGTCGGCTCGATCTTTCCTATCATGTTGATTCCCCACATTGAGAATGGCCACGGTGACGACATCACGTTCAGAGGACTCGGAGGCACGTGGATCTTATCTGCATAAATCTGGCACTTATGACACCTCTTCGCAAACTTGAAACAATCGGTTTCCATAGTCAGCCAATAATAACCTGCCCGCAGCAGCTTCCTCGTCATAGCATGCCCACCAGCATGCGTACCAAATGTACCCTCATGTATTTCCTCCATGAGCAACTTCGCCTCTTTCTCGTCTACACAATGCAGTAGCACCAAATCGTGATTTCTCCTGTATAAGACACCGTCCGGATTCAGATAGAAATTGCCCGCCAATCTCTTGAGAGTCTTCTGATCGTGACTGGATGCCCCAGCCGGATACTCTTTGTTTTTCAGGAAAGTAAGGATATCAAAATATCAGGGTTTATCATCAGATGCTTCGTCAATGGCAAATACGAAGGCGGGTCTGTCAAGCCGAGAGATAACAATTCTGGGAGCCTCATTCCAGAAGTTGACTTTATACATGGAAGACAATGTGGCCAGGGCGTCAGCCATCTGATTCTCTGCTCGCGGTACATGATGTAACTCAACCTTGTCAAAGAAGGGCAACAATCTCCTCGCGTAATTCATGTATGGTATCAAATTAGGCTGACGTGTCTCCCATTCTCCTTTTATTTGATTCACCACCAGAGCTGAGTCTCCATATACATCCAGATTTTTGATTCGCAAATCAATGGCTTCTTCAAGCCCCATGATACAAGCTTCGTATTCGGCTTCGTTATTGGTAACTGGAAAGGTCAATCGAGCAGTGAATGGTATGTGCGACCCATGTGGAGTAGTGATGATTGCCCCTATTCCGCTACCATAGGAGTTTACAGCTCCGTCAAAGATCAACTTCCATTTGGAACCCAATTCTGGTCCTTCGTCCGACAACGGTTCTTCACAATCTTTCATCTTTAGGTACATGATATCCTCGTCAGGAAAATCAAACCTCATCGATTGGTAGTCCTCAATAGGCTGCTCTGCCAAGTACTCAGATAATACACTCCCCTTTATAGCCTTCTGTGAGACATACTGGATGTCGTATTCGGTTAAAACCATCTGCCAACGGGCAATTCTCCCCGATAATGCCTGCTTTTCGAATACGTATTTGATAGAATCCATCTTCGAGATGAGCATGGTTGTATGGTTCAGCATGTATTGTCTCAAACGCTTGGCGGCCCAGGCTAGCGCGCAACAAGTTTTTTCGAGCATTAAATATCGAGATTCACATTCAGTAAACTTCTTACTCAAGTAGTATATCGCATGCTCTTTTCTTCCTGTCTCGTCGTGTTGACCGAGAACACAACCCATACTTCCCTCAAGAACTGTCAAATACATAATCAAGGGTCGCCCTGCCACTAGAGGTATCAAAATAGGAGGCTCTTGCAAATACTGTTTTATTTTATCGAACGCCTTTTGACAATTTTCATTCCATGTTACAGCCTGGTCCTTTTTCAACAGCTTGAACAATGGCTCACACGTGGACGTTAGGTGAGATATGAACCGAGCGATGTAGTTCAACCTCCCTAAAAACCCGCGCACCTCTTTTTCTGTTTTAGGCGTCGGCATCTCTTGTATTGCTTTTATTTTTGCAGCATCAACCTCTATTCCTTTTTCGCTCACGATAAACCCCAGCAGTTTACCCGACCTCACCCCGAAGGTGCACTTGTTAGGGTTCAGTCTCAGCCTGAACTTCCTAAGCCTTTTGAATAGCTTCAGCAGATTCACCAAATGTCCTTCCTCCGTCTGGGATTTGGCAATCATATCATCGACATAAACCTCGATCTCCTTATGCATCATATCATGAAAAAGAGTCGTCATTGCACGCTGATACGTTGCCCCAGCATTCTTTAATCCGAAGGGCATCACTTTGTAACAAAATGTTCCCCAAGGCGTGATGAAGGTAGTCTTCTCCATGTATTCTGGCGCCATCTTAATCTGGTTATAGCCCGAGAAGCCATCCATGAAGGAGAATACGGAGAATTGAGCAGTGTTGTCAACCAGCACATCGATGTGAGGAAGCGGGAAATCATCTTTCGGGCTCGCTTTATTCAAATCACGGTAATCTACGCACATTCTCACTTTACCGTCTTTCTTTGGCACCGGTACAATATTAGCGACCCATGAGGGATATTTTGTAACAGCTAGGAAACCAGTATCCCACTGCTTTTGGACCTCCTCCTTAATTTTCACTGCCATATCAGGCATAGTTCTGCGAAGCTTCTGCTTAACCGGCGGGCATTCTTCTTTTAGCGGTAGACGGTCCACAACCATATCTGTATCCAGCCCAGGCATGTCTTCGTACGACCAAGCGAACACATCACTGTACTCTCTAAGCATTTCAACCAGTCTTCGCTTGACGTCGCTCTGCAGCGCGGCTCCTATACGGATGTTCCTTTCAACCACTTCCGACCCCAGGTTAACAGTTTCTATGACCTCCTCATGAGGCAGGATGATTCGTTCTTCTTGCTTCACCAACCAAGACAATTCTTCTAGAACGTCACCATCTTCAACAATCCCCTCTTCGGCCTGAAATACCGGGTGCTCAACGTCGAAATGAGTCATAGGCGGTTCAATGATGTCATCTGAAAATCTTATCCTGCAAAAGGAATGGTTAAATGCTTCAAAATGCGTATAAAGCGAATAGCCACGTTGCCATTTTATTGTAAAACACAAAAACAGGAAAAACAGAGATCACAATATTTGTACATGAAAAAACGCCTTTTATTTAATGATTAAACAACGCAGTGTACATAACAGCACGACCCTAAGCAAAATCACGATGCCCCGGGTAAGACATCGGACTGTTCAACAATTAAGAAAACAAAGTATTACTGTTTGGTAGTCACAGGAACAATCTCCTAAATAGACCAATTGCATAATCCTTGTCCTGGCACGCTCGGCTGAATCCAGGCGTCCATGTCGCAGTCACTGTCTCCTTCTTCAGAATCTGAAACAGCGTTGATGGCCTCGTGATACACTCCACTAGCTGTGATTGTTATTGGTCCTTTGAAACGGGATGCCCCAGCAGCAGGCGTTGATGACGACGGTTGATACCCAGCCCAAATCTGTCCATCTTCACGGGAATATCTAGAACCTTGCCCCAGCCTTTTGTCTCACCAGTCTTCACTAGAGCCTGAGCCTCCTTGTATGACGAGACGGCCACCTCTGACGCTTTACTCGGCCCTGGAACTTTGTCTTTGATGCGCAACCCTTCAAAGGCTTGACAGGGTGTTTCATGAATCTCACCGTCGACTTCTACGTACTTTAATGATGACAGATGGCTAACCAATATATCTTCTTCTCCACAGACCGTGACCACACTGTCCCCTACCATGTATTTCAGCTTTTGGTGCAAGGTAGATGTGACTGCCCCAGCACTATGGATCCATGGTCGTCCGAGAAGGCAGCTGTATGCGGGCTGGATGTCCATAATGTAAAATTCAGTTTCGAAAACCTCCGGCCCCACCTGCAGAGGTAACGTTATAGATCCAAAGACTGTCCTTCGTGTACCATCAAATGCCCTGACCACCAAGTCACTAGGCGTACAAATGATTCCCCTGATGTCCAATTTCATCATTGCTTTCTTTGGTAGCACGTTTAAGGAAGATCCGGTATCTACCAGTACGTGGGACATGACTGAGCCCCTACACTCAACTGAGACGTGCAACGCCATGTTATGCTCTCTCCCCCTCGGGGTCAAATCAAAGTCTGTAAATCCCAAGTTATGGCCTACGTTCACATGCGCCAACACCCCCTCCAACTGATTCACAGAAACATCTTGGGGTACGAAGGACGTATCCAGAACTTTCAACAATGCATTCCTATGAGCTTCGGAACACAATAGCAACGACAGTATGGATATCTTCGATGGCGTCTGTTGAAGGTGCTCAACAATCTTATAATCACTCTTACGAATAAGGCACATAAACTCTTCTACATCCTTCAATGACGTTTCTTTTTCGTTCCTCTGCACAGGGACATCCTCATTCATTTTTCCTTTTCCTTTCACCAGCCGTTCAGCCTCTACCTCAGGCGATATAAAAATTCTCCCACTTCTCGTCATCCCTCTGGTGCCGACGACATTGTCTACAACCTCAACTGGCTGTTTACTAACATCAATTTTCACCCCATCACAGTATGCTTCCAACCCATAGGTCCAGGGTACTGCCTTAGTGCTCTCATAAGGGATTGGTCCTGCCTTGGTGATAGTGATCGGCGGTCGCCTGGCTGGCGCTGTTATAGTTATCGTTTTTTGAGGGATTGTCATGGTAGCTACATCACTTTGCTCATCCGCTGATAACTCTGCAGGTTCCTCAATTGCCGTTCTGTCGAATTGTAACGTGCCTTCATCTATTAAGGTCTGAATACCCCTCTTCAATTCAGCACAACCCCCAGCTTGGGTCCAACACTCTAAACAAAACTCATCGCAGCCCGGATACACACCTCCTTTCAATAATCTGCTCTTTATCTCACACAACGGTGTCTTTAGGTCATCAACATTCATGATCAAGTTCAAACCCTCCTCAGTTAAAATAGCCTTTGCACCATGGTTGGGCATGGGCTTTTGTACTATGTTCGGACCTGCTTGCCCGAAATTGATAGCCTTGCTATCCAACAGATCCTGTACCACATGCTTGAATGCGTGGCAATTCTCTATGTCATGGCCAGGAGCCCCGGTGTGGAATTCACAGTGCTTGTTTGTGTCAAAGCCGTACGGAGGAGTGCCTGTTACTGGCGTCATAGTCCTCTTTTCCACCAAGTTCAAACCCAATAACGTCTGTAGCAATTCTGCATACGTTGAAGGAGGCGTTTCGAACACCCTCCTTGGTTTGCCCCCCTGAATTCTGCGCTGGGCAGGATGTGCCCCTTGTTGTGGCTGTTGTTGCTGTGGTGGTATTGGTTGTTGATGAAATGGAATTGTGACACTTGCCACCTGTTGCGGATGATTGTACTGATTCCGACCTCTGCCCCGGCCTCGGCCTCGGCCCCCGAATACTGCACTTGCACCACCTTGACGGTGCCCACCAAAAGCCCTTCTGTTACTGCCAGCTGAAGTAGATTCCTCAGCTTGGAATCTTCCTAGTTTAATATTGCTTTCAATCTTCTCACCCATCAAGATTAGGTCCGAGAAACTACCCAAGGAAGTATGAAACAGCTTGTCATAAAACACACCAGTAAATGTTCCTATGAACATATCATTCATTTCTTTGTCATCCAAAGGGGGATGAACTCGTGCAGCCATGTCGCGCCATCTCTGCGCATATTCTTTGAAGCTCTCGTCTTTCTTCTGGGACAACCCCTGTAACTGGACCCGGTTGGGTGCCAAGTCACTATTGTACTTATAATGAGCCACAAACGCTTCAGCCAGCTGCTTCCAAGTTTTTATCTGAGTTGGCTCCAACCCCATGTACCATTCAAGGGAAGGACCAAACAAGCTGTCTTGAAAGAAATGCATCAACATCCTCTCATCGTTCGAATACGCCGACATCCTTCTATAGTATGACCGCACATGCACCTTTGGACAGGTATCCCCCTTATATTTGTCGAATGTGGGAGCTTTGAACTTTAGCGGTACCCTCAGGCCAGGCACCAGACCCATTGTGGTCATATCTAAACCCACAACACTTTGATTCACAACACCTTTCATCTGCTCCTCGAGCATCTTGATTCTCTGAGAGTCATCCATAGGACCTTCAAAACCTCCACCAGAGAAAGCATCTTCTTGCTGATCTTCTAGCCAGTTACCGTTCCCAGTTCCGTATCCCTCATACCCGTTGTTATGGCCAAATCTAGTCTGATTCATTACAGGGCCCCGCCCCCTGTTACCATACCCCGGAGCGACTCCGGCAGGTCCAAAAGACATTATCCCAGCACCATTCCCATTACCGAATCCGCCATAACCCTGATTGGTATTACTAAATCCATCCTGTCCGAAGCCCTGAGCGTTGAAGCCGTACTTCCCAGCATGATCAAACCCCTGGTCATTAAAGCCAAATCCGTTGTTACCGAAGCCATTACCTCCAATATTATCACCACCCAGATTGACATCTCCGAACCCAACGTTGTTGACGACAGTCTCGTTACCGATTCCTGCGTTACCGTTCCCGGCGGCAGCGCCGTTGTTCACATTGACAGCAGGTATGTTCACCACAGGTGGAGCTACTGGTGTAGGAGTACCATCCCCGTGGATAGTGTCAACTCGCACAGAATTATGGTCTTCGTTTCCGTGCCCAGCATTTCTCATCAGCAAAGGCTGCACCAAAGCTTGCAAGTTCTCCTGGCCTTTCGCAATGGTCTCCATTGTCTGCATGAATAGCGCCAGCTTCTCACGCATGTCCTGCATTTCATTCTGCATCTGATCCATAACTCTTCTGCAGTTGGTACGAGTAGAGTATCGGTGCGGGCGTTGAATTTCAATCCTGAAAAGACCTGTACGGTGCAGGAAATGAGATACAGTTCAATAATCATCTGTAATGCAATATGAATGTGAATGCAATGCAATATGTGTCTGTGCATTAGGGGATATCACTCCCCGATTCTAGTGCGAATGTGTCAGTGTGGTGACAGTGACAGCAATACGAAGTTCGGAGCCGAATCATAGAAAACATCTCATATACTGCAGAGGAACCCATCAGGTCAGGAATACAATATCAATGAGTGTACAATAAGAAGGCATGACCTCAACCAACAATCCTGGTGATGGTCAGCACAATGCAAATAAAGCATACACATTAATACATGGAACGGTCAAGTGCTCCCATATGCCTGGTACTCCTCTAATAACCTCTTAGTCTCTGGATGACTTGGTCGGGTAAGCAGACCCTCAACAAGTAGATCTCTTCGCTTGAGAACACGTCGTAAATCACCAGCGGATTCCTCCCATGCCCCTTCTCCGAAGCGATCCTCTAGCTTCCGTTTCTGAGACACAGCTTCTTTCTTGCCCTCGATGGCCTTGTTCAATGAGTTCTGAAGACTATATCTTGCCATCACCTCCTCTTCATACTTTTTATTGCTAGCCTTCAACTGTTCTTCGAGTTCAGAAATTTGCTACTTCAATTTGTCCTCCCTCTTTTTGTTGTTGGTTAGCGTAGCATTCCACGTTTTGTTACAAGAAGATATTTCCCGGTGGGCGGCATCGAGTGCTTTCTTCTTGGACTCCAACATATCATGAGAGCTTCTGAATTCTTTCCCCAGGCGTTCATGCTTCTTTTTCTCTTCGGTCAGTTCGGCACCTAGCCTGTTTACTAACTCAGTCTGCTGTTGAAAAGAATGCACAACCTTGTTCTTCTCACTACGCATCTGAGCCAGTTCCTTTTCTAACTCTTCATTAGCCAACAGCAAGGCTTCCTTCTCTTTTACAACTCGCTCGTGGACCTCCATAGTAACGGTGGTTGGTTCCTCTACTGGAACATGAACATGGACTGGTGCAGCTGGAAACGGCATTAGCAACTGTTTTGCTCTCTCTTGTATCCAAGCTTTGTAAGGTACATAAGCCTGACAATCATTCTTCCCCAATAGTGGTTTCCCTCTTCTGTTGATACGCATCCAGGCGTGCTGAAGCTTGGCTAGTAACTCTCCATTCAAGTCACCGGTAAAGTACAGAGATTCCTGCACTTCTTCCTCCCTAAGTGGGTTCTTCAATGCGTATCCAAATTGGCAAACAAACAGCGATGGATTATAATTGATGCATCCTTTCCTTCCTATTAAAGGAACATTAGGATATCCGGCGCAGCTGAAAATAAGATCTTACCCCAGCAAGTCTCGGTCAAACCACTCAATGTCTTCAGAAGATAGTCTCATCAAGCGCTCTGGCCAGTCAGTTGTAGTTGCGCCATCTATAAAAGGTCCCTTTAGGGGGAGATGGCTCTTAAACCACATGTTCAACAGCGGCGCGCAACAGTAAACAGTCTTTCCTCTCCTATTTTCATTTTTGTAGTGCAATGAATGATAGAGATCTCCAATCAAGGTGGGTATAGGGTTGCCAGCAGCAAACAGATGAAAGGCGTCAAAGTCCACAAAATTGGGTAAATTGGGAAACAGCACTATTCTGTAGATGCACAGAGCCAAAATAGCATTAAAGACTATCCAGCATCCGCTCTTGGCGTATTCTTGGGCTTTGCCAACCAGAAAACCGAGGGAGAAGCCTGGAACCCCGAGCCAAGAAGTCACTAATAGTTCAGAAGCGTTCATGTGTAAAGCCTTAGCTAAGTCCTCCAGCTTGGGCTTAGCGTCACAATGGATGAAAGGAACCTTATTTTGCACCGGCAGCTCGATAAACTCTGCGTACTCTTCCATGGTAGGCCCCAAAATAAAGTCAGCAAATGTGAAACATCTCAAGGCATGGTCATAGAATTGCATCAATGTATACAGCCCATTCAGCTCAACAGCAGTTGGCTTGCAAACCAGTCTCAACAGTCTTCCATAACTCATTCTGAAACTTCTCCTGACCTCCTCATCAGCAAGGGAAATCAGACCAAGTAGGGGAGTAACATCAGGTGTAGGTAACTTGTATGCAACTGTCCTTCTCAAACCAACCATGATCAGAAATCAGAAGTCCGGACACTAGAATCAGGGAATATGCAAATGCACCTGCAGCACAGACACACGTTAACGAAATGCACATGATAATGGTTATGCGAACAATGCAATGCAAATAGATGCAACAGGGACCAAATGCCATGGCTGAGAAGCCCGAACCACTTCATAAGTCTCAAATAGACCATCCATAATTCCTCAAACCCTGGTCTTAGACAGACCCAATACAAAGCTTCAACTCTGGTCTCTGATAGACCCCATAACATAACTCCAATTGGTCTCTGATAGACCCCTCAACTGTCCATAAATACCCTGAATCTCAAATCAAGAAACAAACCGGTATCTGAAGGTCTAGTTACCTGCATAGCCCCGAACCCTCTCACAGGTAGGTGTCCTAGTAACTGACAATGGTATGGCATCCTATGCAGTCGTCAGCGTCACAGACTTTCAGGGTTGATGATACGATTCCCAGAAGGAGTGGCATCATCAAATCCTGAAGAGGCCTCACTTAGCCAACTTCCAAATGATCGGTCCCCGGAGTCGACAATTCAACTAACCAACAACCCCTTCGACCCAAAGGGTAGAAAAAGAAGTCAACCAGAAGAACCTCGTCCGAGTGTGGATTTTGCGGGACACTAATGCAAGCTAAGCCGGCACGCGCCCACTACTTTCCACTCTAATTCTAAGTGCACTCAAGCCCAGGTCCGGCTTATCTCTCAATCATAGAACACCCGTCACAACCCCAATACAACAATAATAACAATAATATAATGCTGAAAGTAAATGACAGAAAAGTAAATCCATACAAAATCCTCGACGGGAAAACTAGCGCTAGGATTGACTCGCTTAGGGGACGTTGGATCCCCAGCAGAGTCGCACGTTGTCGCTACTGCGAAAATCGGCGCCGGCTGAACAGAAGAGTCGCCACCGTGCGTTATTTATCCCAAAGGAGGGAAAGGAAACGCTCAGAGTAAACCTACCGCAAAGATGGGAAAGGAATGGTCATCGCAACCAAATCCTGGATTCGGGAGTCGGTTACGCAAGGGGAAGGTATTAGCACCCCTCACGTCCGTCGTACTCGACGGGATCCACGCTTGTTTTCTGGTACGGATTGTTATTCTATCTACTCTACAGGTCTGGGGTTAAAAGAAAAAAGAAAATGACTCGGCAAAGTATTGCACCTTATGCCTACGTATTCCCGTCTGGAACGAGAAATCAGAGTCAACGTAGTTCACCTACCTACTGGAAAGGAGGGGAAGGTTGCTCGCTAGGATATCGCATCCTATTCCTACGTACTTTCATACAACATGAAAGATCAGAGCAAACGTAGTTCGGGCCACGTACGACACAAGTCTGTCCTGATTGTTTTTTATCTCCTTCTGAAAAGGGTTTTTCTGATTACTGGTCCAAGCGGACAAAAATGACGTTTTGATGAGTTCACATTCTTTTACGGAAGAAGTGTCTTTTATTATGTTTGAAATATTTATTGTGTTTTTCTATTTGTTTTGAGAAAGAAGAGACAGAACTCTAACCTATGGTTGAAAAGGGAATCAAACTAACCTAATGTTATCATGCATGGGTTAAGACCTAATGTCTATCATGTTCCTCTCTTGCGCAGAGAGAAACAGAGATCCTAAGGGGATAAACGAAAACAGAAACAACAGATACAATAAAACAGTAAAATATGCATGAATGCAGCAATACAAGCGAGGCAAGGGAGTCCCACTCAACCTCGAACCCAGAAAACAACAGGCAGAAGCGAACGAAATTCACCTCCAACCTAACAGATTAATTGGCAAACAATACAGTCCGGGAAACTCAAACAATACATCAAAAGATTATAAACAACAAGAATAAACAGCACACAGCAACTCTGCACAGCAAGCTCCATCATCTTCCATCTTCAAGTCATCTTTAAAACATCTACAAGCTTCAAGCCAACATCAATCTTCAGGGAGGGAAACTCTAATAGTAAATACCTTCAACAGCTTCAAACAGCAGGGCTCCAACAGCAGCAATCAAATGCACAACTTCAACAACACCATCTTCATCTTTTACAGCCTTCAAGCAAGGTCTCTATCTTCAATCTTTCATGGCTTTTCTTCAAGTCCCACTCTCCAAGATGAGTAGCAGTTAACAAGATGAAATGGATGTTAAACAATCAGTTGCCTACCAAAGGTGGCCTACTGACTGCTAACAAGATACAGACAGTTTTCTCTCAAAAGTTCTATCTCTTAAATACATTCACTAATCCTTCTAAAGGAAGGAGGTGAGTATTTAAAAGAGACTTTGAATCATAGAGAAAGAATGGAGGCAAACAAGACCTTCCATGTTTATGAAGCAAGTTTCTACTCTAAGCTCTACCTAGCTCCTAGTTCCTATAATCTTCAACAGCTCTTGAACTGGATCTTCACTCCTTTTGTCTTCAATGGGCTTCATCCACAAAGCTCTTCAATCCAAACCCATACCCCAAGCAAGCCCAATAACCCACACAATCAAACAATAACCCTAGAAAGGGCACACCATACAATCAATCAATTATAAAAAACATACTAAGAGTATTAACATAATAGGGGAAATTCTAACATTTTTCTAAGGGATCTATTATGCTTACCCTTAATACCCCTATAGGCCCATATCCTAATTCAATCTAAAAACCCAAAAGAAAATTGTTTTAATACACCTATGTTGGGTTCAAAACCCTAATTAACTAGTCTAATAGTTTCTAACTAAACTACCTAAAATGAAGTCCTAGAAATTGTGGTATAAAAACCAGGGGCACCTAATATCCATATCTAGTTGTACTAAAAAGAATGGGGTGAAAATCCTAAAGGAAACTCTTAAACTAAATTCAACAAATGGTAGCATCAACTAAAAGAATTAAAAAAGCAATTAAATGTAAAAATATGCAAAAAAAATATAAAAATGAAGTAAAATGGCAATTTTATGATTTTACATTTTTCTTGACAAAAAAAGGAAAATGGGGAAAAAATCCCATTGAAAAATAGTGATTTTTCAATTTATTATGGATTTTCAAAGTTATAAAAATTTTGGAGTGAAATTAATGTGAAAATGATGTATGGGGGGTATGAACAGCAACAATCCCAGTTATTATGATGCTTTGGGCCTAGATAGGGGGGTGGCATTAGTAAACGCGCCTGGGCCCATTCGAATTCAGAAATTAATTGAAAAAACCAAAGAAAAGAAAGGCAAACATGGTGCGAATAGCATGAAAACATAGTTATAATATGAAATTGGGCCTGCATGGGGGTTTGGATAGCACTGAATTCACTTAAGCCCAGGAACGCGTTTAATGAAACGCAGCGTTCCATGGGTCAGCTCTCCCTCCAAAATTCGTTTCAAATCTCAGCCACTAGATCATTCTCCAGTCAACAAGTCTTATGCGCATCCAACGGCGATGAGGTCGTCCCTAACCTTGAGCAACTAGGGTTTTCAGCAACCATGGAAACACATCCTCCATGCAACAGAATTCGACCAGCTTGTTCTCCCTCATCTCTTCATCAAATGACACGATATAAGAACCAAATTTAATCTATTTTCCACGTAGAATATAGCTGTGGTGTTGGTTTGCCTTAAAGCAACCTCTATCATCCAAACCGAAAGGTATAACATCATGAACTCAACATTTCATCAGCTTTCAACCTTCACCAAACTCACCAATCTTTGTATAGAAATAATCCTCAGGCTATACTGATCAAAACTAGCTAATCACCTAAGATTCTAACAGCTTAATCATCATGTTCTATGCCCAAACCGAATTCACATGCATACATCAACCTCCATAAAATCTTGCCAAATGCTCCAGAAATGATCATCTAACCACCTAGAGTATGTTTAACCTAACAAATCACGAAGAATATCCCTAATCCAAGCTAAATCGTGAGAATAACTAACCTGGTAAGAAGATGAAAACAGAAGATCGAATTCTTCAATTCAAAGCTTGTAATGCTCCAGGATCACTCAATGTACTATGATCTTGATTCTGTATGCAACAATTCTTGCTCAAACCACCTGGATCATCATAACCGATTCTTCTTGCACTTGAAGATGTGAAGATTGTAGAGCACGATTCAGGCACCAATCCACTCAGCTCTTGGTAGCAATGTGATCAATGATGATTATTGAATTGAATAGAAACAAAATCTTGGAAGAATGATGAAGAATTAAGAGGATTTGAAGCAATTTGCAAAAAAGCAAGATGAAGTGAAACTATGAGTTTTCTATCAAAATGAAGTTCAACCCTCTTTTGGATCAGTTGGAATGAATATATAGATGATGATGGAAAGTTCCAGAACTTGCTAGATTGATCTCATGAGAAGTTGCTTATATCTTTGCATGAGAAAGTGAAATTGGTGAGTTGAAAAAAATCAGTCCATGAAACCTTGTTGCAGCTCCTCATTCTCACTTGAAAATCTCATTAGGTGATATTTTGAACATGTGGAAAGGCCTTGCTAGCTTGCACATTAATCCCTTGTATGCATTGGATGTGTAACTTCAATTATAAGCAAGCTATGGTAATTCCCAAATTTTGACCTCAAACCCAAAATATAACATTGCCAATAGTCTTAAAATGTCCTTTACCTTCAAAATGGTTGGTCATATGCTTGGTTTTGCTTTTGTATCAAAAATTCACATTTTTGGTCCTTTAAAAATGTATTTTTCCCTTTATAATTAGTCAATTTGGGAATTCTAAGCTATGAGCATTTCCAACTTGCCACACACACTTTTCTAGACTCAAAATGTCATTTGGATCAAGTTTGATGTTGAACATTTCTTCATTTGAAGTTTGGAAATAGGAGTTTTGGGTATATGCTTGAAATGACCTGTAATTCCACTTTCCCAAAATACCCCTGGCTTGCCAAGATCATAAGTAGAGTTCTATAAATCAGATTAAGGCATACCATACCTTTCTAGAAAGCTAAGATCACGAGGAACAACTTTCATGTTGTCCAAAAATCCATTTGAAAATTCCTTGAGGGGTAAAAGTTGCTTGGAAATCAAGTAACTTTCACAAACAAATTTCAGTGCCCTCTGATGACCTGTAACTTGCAAGAACCATAACTTGAGTTCTATAAATCTCCTTAATGCCTTCAACCACTCAAATTAAAGGTCTTGAGATACTATACAAGTTTCATGTTGGCCAAGGATCCATTTGAGACTTGCATTTTGAATTACTTTGCTTGGAAGTTTGACCTAAACCAGGGGATTTTACACAGAAACCCTAATTCAGAAACTTCTCTTCTTCTTGATTTCTTTTGATTTCTCCTTGGCACAACACCACATCCCTATCCACACATAAAATGAGGCATCCCACATCTTCCAAACAGGCCTTGATGCCCTTCAATCAAGCACTTGACCTAAGGTTGACCTAGGGTTGACCCAGATGACACCCTAGTTGACTGTCTTCAACTGTATCTCTTATAACCATGCCAATGACTTGCCTCACTCTCAAAATGACCCTCTAGGTCTTCCATGCCCTCAATTCATAGCTCACCACTTCTCTGATGATCTTCACATATCCTCAAGATAGGAGAGAAACCCAGTGTTTTGCCTTTAAACTTCACGAAGCTCCAATTTCTTTCTTGGTGATTTGAATAGGCTTGAATCTTGATAAGAGCCTCTTGAATATATTCCTTGAGATGAAAAATAGCACTTGATCCCTTGTCAGATGACTTGCTATGCTATGCAAATGATTAGACTATGTACATGACTTTTTATGCAAATGACAATGCAATTGAAACATAAACCAAGTGAAGTAGGTTGAGCAAATTTTAGGGTGCAACAATATGATGCTGATTTATGGGATCTGGTCATAGATGGATATGTTCATCCCACTGATGGGAATGGCAAGAAAATAGACAGAAAATCTATGACAGATGCTCAGAAGAAAGAATTTCGAAATCACCACAAGGCCAGAACAATATTGTTGAATGCAATATCTCACACTGAGTATGAAAAAATTACAAACAGGGAAACTGCATTTGACATGTTTGAATCCTTAAAGATGACTCATGAGGGAAACTCTCAAGTCAAGGAAACTAAGGCTCTGGCTCTGATCCAGAAGTATGAAGCCTTCAAGATGGAAGACTTTGAATCTGTTGAAGCTATGTTCTCCAGATTTCAAATACTTACAGCTGGACTAAAGGTTCTGGATAAAGGATACTCTACTGCTGATCAAGTGAAAAAGATCATCAGAAGCTTACCTACCAGATGGAGACCTATGGTGACAGCGCTGAAAATGGCTAAAGATTTGAACAAGATCTCCTTGGAGGAACTGATCAGTTCACTTAGAAGTCATGAAATTGAACTTGAGGAAGATGAACCTCAAAAGAAAGGTAAATCTATTGCTTTAAAATCTAATAAATCTGCTAAAGCATTGCAGGTAATAGAGGAAAGCTTTGAAGAATCCTCATCTGAAGATGAAGATGAACTATCCATGTTGTCCAGAAGAATAAACAAACTCTGGAAGCATAAAGGAAAGAAGTTCAGAAACTTCAGGAAGCCTGACCAAAGAAAAGAATCTTCTGGACACAGAAGATCTGGCAAAAAGGAGGTTGTCTGTTATGAATGTAAAGAACCTGGACATTACAAAAATGAATGTCCAAAGATGCTAAAAGAAAAGCCTAAAAGAAAATTTGATAAGAAGAAAAAGGTTCTGATGGCCACCTGGGATGATTCAAATACATCTGAATCTGAATCTGAGTCAGAAGAAGAATGTGCCAATGTAGCTTTGATGGCAGACATAGAAGATCAGGAGGAAGAAACTTCAGGATCTGAATCTGACTCTAAATCTGACTCTGACGCTGAAGAGGTAATGGCTAAACTTACTAAAGAAGAACTTATCAAAGTGTTATGAGAAGTTCTAAAAAGCTATAACAATATTAAGCTCAAATACAAGAAGCGTCAAAGCAATCTTGTATCTGAGAATGATATTCTCAAATCAGAAGTAGCTGAGCTAAATGAAAAGAACTTAAAATTGAAAAATGATTATGAATTAGCTCAACAAAACTCTGATTCTGAAACTGAATATTAATGCAAAAATATTTTGGAAAAATATGATTATAGCTTTCAGAAGTTTCTTGCTAAAAGCATAGACAGAAGCAAAATGGCTTCTATGATCTATGGAGTTAGCAGAAATAACAGAAAAGGAATTGGATATGAATCCTCCTCTGGAAAGGATTTAAATCCAAAACCTGTCGATAAAATTATCATCAAGAAAACTCCTTTATATTCTCACTTTAAATTTGGTCACTTGAATGATATTGAACAAACACGCTCTGAAAAGAATATTAATGTGTTTAAATCTAAGGCTAGTCAGAATAAACCTTATGTTGAAAAACAGAAGTTTAGACAAACCTTCAGAACAACTAACCCTAAAGGACCCAAGAAGATCTGGGTACCTAAAAGTAAAATAATTCCTGTTGCAGATGTTCTTAGCAGCAAGGTCAGGACGCCAATCATGGTACCTGGACTCTGGATGCTCACGACACATGACAGAAGAAAGGTCTATGTTCCAAAGCCTGGAGCTTAGATCTGGAGGTGATGTGAAATTTGGAGGGAACCAGAAGGGCAAGATCATTGGATTTGGCACCATTGGAAATGGTAAACTTCCCTCTATTACTAATGTTTTACTTGTTGAAGGGTTAAAACATAACTTATTGTCCATAAGTCAATTAAGTGACAATGGTTATGATATTACCTTTAATCAAAAAATGTTGTTTCTACTTCCAGACCACTAGAATTACTTCATATTGATCTGTTTGGACCAGTGAAAACTGCATCCATCAGAGGCAAGAAGTATGGATTAGTCATTGTTGATGACTATAGTAGATGGACATGGGTAAAGTTCTTAAAACACAAGGATGAGTCACATTCTGTGTTCTTTGACTTCTGTAAACAAGTCCAGAATGAAAAAGATTTCAAAATTATAAAAGTCAGAAGTGATCATGGTGGTGAATTTGAAAATAAATATTTTGAAAAATATTTTAATGAAAATGGCATTGCTCATGATTTTTCCTGTCCTAGAACTCCACAACAAAATGGGGTTGTAGAGAGGAAAAACAGAACTCTGCAAGAAATGGCCAGAACCATGATCAATAAGACTAATCTGGCAAAACACTTTTGGGCAGAAGCAATCAACACAGCCTGTTACATTCAGAATAGAGTGTCTGTAAGACCTCTTCTGGAGAAGACTCCATATGAACTGTGGAAGAACAGAAAGCCCAACATTTCATATTTTCATCCTTTTGGATGTGTTTGCTATATGTTAAATACTAAAGAAAATCTGCACAAGTTTGATTCAAAAGCACAGAAGTGTTTCATGCTTGGATATTCTGAACGCTCTAAAGGCTACAGAGTATACAACACTGAGACACAGATTGTGGAAGAATCTATTCATGTTAGATTTGATGATAAGCTTGGCAATAAAAAGCCAAAGCAGTCTGAAAACTCTGCAGATAGAGAAGTAGTCTTCATAGACTCTGAAGGCTCAGAGGCAGACAAAGCTCAAGTGAAGGAACCAGAAGCAACGCCAAATGCTATTCCTTTAACTTCTCAGATGAACAATTTAAACATTTCTGAAGAATCAATTGTTAGAAGATCATCTTCCAGAATCAAAACTTCTCATCCAGAGAATGTTATAATTGGAAAGAAGGATGATCCCATCAGAACAAGATCCTTTCTAAGATCATCTGAAGCATCATTATTTGGACTGGTGTCAGTAATTGAACCAACTTCTGTAGATGAAGCTCTGCAAGACAATGATTGGATTATTGCCATGCAAGAAGAGTTAAATCAATTCACCAGAAATGATGTGTGGGATTTAGTTCAAAGACCAAAAGGATTCAATATAATTAGAACTAAATGGGTCTTCAGAAATAAGCTAAATGAGAAAGGAGAAGTTGAAAGAAATAAGGCAAGGCTTGTTGCTCAAGGGTACAGTCAACAAGAAGGTATTGATTACACTAAAACTTATGCTCCAGTGGCAAGGTTAGAATCTATACGCCTTCTTATTTCATTTGCTGCACAAAATAACATCACTCTGTATCAGATGGATGTTAAAAGTGTCTTTCTAAATGGTATTATAGAAGAAGAAGTTTATGTCCACCAGCCTCCTGGTTTTGAGAGTGAAAAATTTCCAGATCATGTTTTCAAACTAAAGAAATCTCTATATGGTTTAAAACAAGCTCCCAGAGCTTGGTATGAGAGATTGAGCAATTTTCTTTTGGAGAAAAATTTCATCAGAGGCAAAGTGGACACAACACTCTTTTGTAAATCATTTAAGAAAGATCTTCTAATTTGTCAAATATATGTGGATGATATAATATTTGGATCTACCAATACTATGCTGGGAAAGGAGTTTGCTCAATGTATGCAGGTAGAATTTGAAATGAGCATGATGGGAGAACTGAGATTCTTTCTAGGAATTCAAGTCAATCAAACTCCAGAGTGCACTTACATACATCAGACCAAATATTTTAAAGAACTTCTGAAGAAATTTAACATGACTGTTAGTAAGCTGGCAAAGACTCTCATGCATCCAACTAGCTCACTTGGCAAGGAAGAGGTAAGTAAGAAAGTAGATCAGAAACTCTACAGAGGTATGATAGGATCTCTTCTTTACTTAACTGCTTCTAGACCTGACATATTATTTAGTGTATGCCTGTGTGCTAGATTCCAATCAGATCCTAGAGAATCACACTTGACAATTGTCAAGAGGATTCTAAGGTATCTGAAAGGTAATTCTAATGTGGATTTGTGCTACAGAAAATCTGATGATTTCAAATTAGTTGGATTCTGTGATACTGACTACGCTGGAGACAGAGTGGAAAGGAAAAGTACTTCTGGAAGTTGTCAATTTCTAGGAAGAAATCTAATCTCTTGGTACAGCAAGAAGCAACCCACAATTGCACTTTCAACCACAGAGGCAGAATATATTGCTGTTGCTGGATGTAGCACGCAGATGCTCTGGATGAAAAGTCAGCTAAAAGATTATCAGATATTTGAAAGTAACATTTCTATCTTCTGTGATAATACTTCTGCTATATGTTTGTCTAAAAATCCCATTTTACACTCTAAGGAAAAACATATAGAAATTAAGCATCATTTCATCAAAGACTATGTTTAGAAGGGAATCATAAATTTAGCCTTTGTTGATACAGATCATCAATGGGCAGATATTTTCACAAAACCCCTTGTTGAAGATAAATTCAAATTTATTCTGAAAAATATTGGTATGGATTTTTGTCCAGAATGATATTTGTCAGAAACAAATTTTACAGATGCAAAAATGCCTAATGCTCTGAAGTATTTCTTCTGATTACTTATTCATTTTCTTTAATTATTTTCTTGTGAAACTCTGAACTAACAATCCTCAGAGGATCTGAACGTTGGTTAACATTTCATTTCTCAAGAGAATTCAGAAGCACATGCAAGCAAACACGTGTCACTCCAAATCTGCAAAGGTGGCGTGTACACTACTGAAGAGACGTTTCAGGTGAAGTTTGAATAGTGAAAATCTTGATTTTCCCCCCAAATTGTCAGAATCAATAAATGCTTGAAATGATTTTTATTCTTTTCATTAAATGCTTTGTTCAAACGTGCTTTCTTATGACTGTTTGTATGCCTATGAGTTTAGTATAAATATCACACTTCTCACCATTTTCACACTTTTCACGTCTCAAACCTTTTATGCATTTCTGTCTTCTCTTCTCTCTTCACAAAAACCCTAAGCGTTTGACAAACTCATCTTCAATGGCAACTTCATCATCAACTGCTGCACAATTTCAATCTACCATGGCTGCAGTAACTTTTGCTAATATGGGTGTAACTCCTTATACACCACCAAAAAGAACATTGCTAACACCTGTTGAAAAACTGGAGGTTCTCTGTGAATCAATGGTGGAATTTGATTCACTGGCTGAGAATGGTTTGAATTTCGCTCCATTATAGGTGCTCAAGGATGGGTGAAATATTTTGATAGACTTTTTGGACCAGTTTACCCTCTTCTAGTGAAAGAATTCTGGATCCATGCTTCTATTTACCCTAAGTTCATTTTATCTTTTGTTCTGGGCAAAGAGATAATTATCACAGAAGATCTAATTAGAAAACTCATTGGATATGAGGAAACAAATGGAGTATCACACTTGCTAGCTGGGCGTGTAGATATGGATGAATTATATGAGGAAGTGATGACTGCTGGACAAGCTTCTAATAAGTTCAAAGATCTGAAGCCTGACTACAAGATCTGGGCTAAGATTTTCATGGGATGCATTCATCATAGAAAGTCTACAAACTCTCCAGACTATGTCAACAATGAACAGCTCTACTTTATGTATTGCTTAAGCCAGAGCACCAAGGTAGATCTTCCATATATTCTGTTTATGCACTTATGGAATCATATAAATGCCTCTAGAGAATATGTGAAAGAAAAAGGTCAGAAGATCAGAACCTGGATTCCTTTTGGAAGGTTAATCTCAGATCTTTTAACAGAAAATGGACTTGTAACTGCTCTGTATGCTGCTGGAGTCATAAAAGAACTGGAATTCATTCTTGGAAAGCCTCTGAATGCCAAAAGTCTTCAGAGACTAAAAATAGTAGAAGAACTCACAACAGCACCCAAGAAGCTGAACATTACTGAACTGAGTCAGAAGAGAACCCATGTAGATGACTACCCTCTATTCTATGCTGAAGAACCAAGGGAAATTATAGTAAGATATATTGATGATTGCAAGGCAGAAGGAAAGCCTATTCCTGCAGATATTATAAAGAGAGCAAGGGAACCATTGCCTGTTGTAGTAGAAGAGACACCAAGAAAGAGAAGTCACTCAGAAGCAGAAGCTGCACCTGTTCAGAAGAAGCCCAAGGTTGCTGAGAAGCCTCAGAAGCTGCTAAAGAGGAAAGAATCTGGAGACACTCCTTCTGTTCCTGCTAAACACATCAAAATTAAAGGTACTAAATCTTCTGTATCTTCTGCAAATCCTATTGTTATAAATGAATCAAATGTTAAGTCTATTCCAAAACCACCTTCTACACAAAATCAATCTGTTACTGCTCCACCTCATGTTTCTGTTCCATCCCCACAAAAATCTTCTAATCCTATTTCCATCTCACCTGTAAAACAATCATCTGTACCAAAATCAACAACAACAAAACCAAAAATTCAGACTCCACAAATACCAACAAAACCATCTGCACCACAAAAACCACAATCAGAACAACAACCAGAAAAACCATCTGAACAACTCAAAGAAAAGCCATCTGAACAACAACAACAACCTCAAGAAAAACAACAAGAAAAACAATCTGAACCTCTACCAGAAAAAGACTCTGAACATCAACAACAAAAATCCTCTGAACCTCAAACACAACAACAAGAGAAACAACCATAATCACAAAATACACCATCCAACACATCTGAAGCCATTGCATCTGTTCCAGTTACCTCTGAATCAATAAAAATTTCATCTGATCCACCCACATATGAACCCCCATCAAAACCCTCTGAAAACCCTTCAGAATCTATCAACCCATTTGGAACCAACATCCCTGAGACAGAAGTTCTAGATGTTACACCTCTGAAAACTGTCTTTCAAGTGTCCTCTACCTCCTGCACACCAACCACATCATCCAATTCCTCAGAATCTGACATACACCCAGATTTTCTGATATCCCCTTCTCACAGAGATTCTGAGGTAAACCAACCAGACCCCCCTGTATCTTCTGAAGTTCTTATTCCAGATCCTACTCCCACACTTAAATATCATCTGAAATCCTCATTCCAAATCCTATCCCAACATCTACACCAAGAACATCTGTCACTACTGCCTCGTGCGACCAATTCTCATCTTATTTTCACAACCTTTCCTATGGTTTCAAACTCAAAGATTTATATGACAGAGTTGAACCATCTGACCCTATCACTCCCTTCAAACCCAAACTTACAATCATACTACCATATGTGCTTCTAACCTACATTAAATCAATGTCAGACATAGGTTCATTAGCAACAATATCATACTCTGCTAAATCTGCAAAAGTTGTTACTTCAGCTAAACCTGTTTCATCTGATAAACCTGCTGCTTCTGTTGAACCTGCAAAATCTGCTTTCCAACCTTACTCTAATAAACCCTTTGATGTGGTTTCCTATCACACCAAAGCAAAACCAAATCTATTGAATGGCTTAAACAGATCCAAACCTGACAAATCCCCTGAAATTCCTTTCATACCATACTATCCTCCTCCTCTGATCTCCATTCACAAATCCATATTTCCACCTACTCCCCAACCAAAGCCAATTACCTTGGAGACTTTGTTACACCCCAGACCTAGACTAAATGTTGATCATTTATTTACATGTTTTTTGCAAGAAATACAGATGTATTTAGGTACTATACAGAGGAAGTGTTTAGCAACAATGGATGCAACAGAATCTGATGTCATCTGGAATGGATTCATCAACAGATTCAACACTGTAGCATCAAATCTGAAGAACATATGTTCTGATGATGCGAAGCTCAGATTTACTGAAGCTGCAAGAAGTCTGTTCTGGACTGTCAAGAGATCTGGACCATTACTTCTTACAGATGCTCCTCCATCATCAGAAGAAGCTACTGAATCTGCATCTGAAGACAAACCTCTGGCCATGACTCTGATAGAACATCCTTCTGGCTCTACTGCTCCAAGCTCTAAAGATCCTATGGAAATTGATTCTGTTCAAGCTTCAGAAACTGTTCAACCTTCCCCATCTGAGATTAAGAAAGAACATCCAGATCTTGAGGATAAGATTGTTGTTCTGGAAGCTGGTCAATCAGAAATCAAGTCATGGATGGAAAAACAGGATAAGAAGTATGAAGACATGACTCAGTGGATGTCTCAACAGGATCAGAAGAATGAAACAATGGCTAAGTGGATGTCAAAACAAGAACAATCCTCTTCAGAGATCACGGATCTGTTGAAGATGCTTTTGTCAAAACACTCTTAGTTTTTCATTTTTTTTTCATTCTGATGTTTTGCATCTGATGTTTGCTTATGTATTTTGAATATCTTCTGATGCATGTACTCTTGCTCTGAACTAAATTGAATGAATGTTTCAAAGTTTTCTCCACATGATTTATCTAATTTACTGTTTCCTTTTATTTGTCTTTTTAAAGTTTTTACTTTTTGCTTATGACAAAAAAGGGGGAGAAAATATAGATCTGAACTGTTTAATTAAACTTAACCAGAATGAAACTTCAGACATATCTATTTTATCTAACATTGAATCTGAGTATTTCAGAACATTTGATAAGTACACTCTGTAAAAGAAACTCTGAGACTCTCAGATCATTTGACAATTATCAAACTCTGACTCTGAAATTTGCAAGACACTCTGACTCTCAAATGTTAAAGAACAATCAAGCTCTAACTCTGAAAATTACTCAAGACTAAAGGGAAGTTTCTATTCCTTATTTGTATTTAATTCAAGGGGAGATTCATCATCTCAGGGGGAGTTATAATTATTATTTTTTCAATTAAACAAAATTTCTGATGTTTTTGTCATCATCAAAAAGGGGGAGATTATTAGAACACAGATTGGTTCTTAATAATATCTCTATATTTTGATGATAACTATTATGAAATTTTGTAATTAAGAATTATATACTCTAAAATTTGCTTGAGAGTTTTTACTACAGATAGTAAAGAAATTAACACTCCAGAAGCAAATCAGAATTGAACATAAGAAATTTGCTAGACTCTGAAGTGCCAGATGCATCCATTAGAAGATTCTGAATGCTACCAACAGAAGATCCTGAGCGTAGCCTCCAGAAGGATCTGAAGCAGAAGCTCCAGAAGAATATGAAGCAAGTCAGAAGCATCTGAACCAAAGAAGAATTCTGTATGAAGAGTTTTTCAAAGCATAGTTACTACAGAAGATCCTGAAAATACTAAAGCTGCCAGTACTGAGGATCTGACTCAATTATGCTCTAATCTTAAACACGCTAAAAGCACACCTGCTGCAAAGACTCTAATTCAGCAAAACTCTGATCAACATCAGAAGGCTCTGATCAATTCAGACTCTGATGGAACTTGCTGAAAATTGAAGAAGAATTATTCAAAGATTATATCCGTTGGAATAATCCAAACGACTCTTTCCTTATTTATGCTAGACAAAAGAACACAGACAAAAATGATTTTTCTGTGCTTTCTTCTTCTAGAAAAGGTCACTTGATGTGAAGATAAAAAGGCTCAGACCTTTTGGACACTCTTCTTAACGTGAAGCTCTCCTTGGATCAGCTGCCTATAAAAGCAAGTATTCACACATCTTCTTAACTTGACGTTTTTATCAAAAAGAATTCAACATTCAAAGCTCTTATACTATTCACATTCTTTCAAGAATTAATTTCTTTGTTCTTAACTTTAAGTGAAAAATCACAGTTGTGATAAAGCTTTTTAGAAGCAATTTAAACACTTGTATTTGTATTACATTTGATTGTAAACTTTAAGAAGATCCAGTTAGGATCAGTAGTTCTTGAGAAGACTTTGAACAGTTGTTCTTAGTGCTTACTATTGTAATCAGTTGATTAAATAGTGGATTAAGTCCTTGATTGAGAAAGGCAAATCACTCTAGGAAGGGTGGACTAGAGTAGTTGACTTCAACGAACCAGGATAAAAATACTTGAGTTTTTATTTCTAAGATTTAATCTTCATACTTATTCAACCCCCCCTTCTAAGTATTTTCGCACCTTCAGTCCTAAATACTTGAACAAAACGTACATTGTCCAAAAAACACATTTTCATAATTAATTGAATGAAAAAGGCGATGTTGGGATATAGCATTCTAATAATGCCCCATTAATTGGTTGCGAGGCTGACGTCTCGTTTATCGAGTAATCGTCATTCTCCCTTAAAATATTCAACTAATCAAACCTTATTTTCTCGGTCCCGTGCAATCGAAATCCTAAAACCTACTCAAATCAAACTCTTTTTCTCAATCAAATCCCTAATACACTTTAATCAACTCAAACACTTTTTGCAAAAAACATTGTTTAGTCCCTTCTTCCGCGCATATAAACTCATGCTTCAGCCTCCTCTAGCGAGTAGATAAGCCAATGTTTAGAATTTAGAATGTGACCTTAACTCTCGTTCATAAAACACACCAACCTAACCATAGTACGACGAACTATGGTGCTCTGACTTTCCCATTGCACGAGGGAATACGTAGACACAAGGGCCCCAATCCTTGGCGAGCACCTTACTATAAAACCACCCATTTTCCTCTTAGAAGCAAATCCTTATAAGAAAACAAACAACCTAGCTAACTTTTCTCTCGAATCAAATCAAGAGGTTCCCGTTGAGTACAACGGACATAGAGGGTGCTAATACCTTCCCTCTTGCATAATTGACTCCCGAATCTAGAATTTGGTTACGATGACCATATTCTTATCTCTTTTAAAGGTTTTATCAATATTTTCCTATTTCTCCCTTGAAATGAATAAAGTTCGGCGGCATCATACCTAAATTTGCCCACTCTTCTGTTAGAACACAGATTGATGTTCAATATATCTCATTGTTTTGATGATAACATTAATGAAATTTTGTATAGAGAATTTATATACTATAATTTTGTTCAAGTGTTTATATATTTCAGATATCAAAATTAATATTATTCTGGAAGTAAGAACGCCTCTGAACACCACAGAACGAAAAAGCTCTGAGCGTCAGAACCAACTCATCAGAAGACTCTGATCTGCTACAATGACTTTGAGCGAAGCTGAGAAGAATCTGAGTAAAGAACATACGTAAAGCTTCAGAAGACTCTGGATGTACTTATTGATGCAATTATAGAAGCTCTGATAAGCAAGTATGCTCTGATAAGAATTTCACGCTTAAAGCACTTTGCTGCAAACTCTGATAGAGAAACTCTGATTGAGTTAACTCTGATCTGAAGAACTAGGAACATCATCAGAAGTTCTGATGCAAGACGTTCCAAAGTTGTTGAAGAAGATGTTGTTCAAATAAAGATCCGTTGGCATATTCTTTGTTCTTATCCAAACGGCTCTTTCCCCATTCGTGCATGACACATGATTTCATACAAAAAGGATTTGTCAGAACATTCCTCTTCTGAGAAAGGAAAAGTCAATAGAAGACAAAAAGAACAGAATGCACAGATTGCACAGTCTTTGAGAAATGGATTTCAAAGTACTATAAAAGCAAGTCTCAGTATCACTTCAAAAACTAACGAACTACCAACGAATTATTGACAAATTATTCAACAAGCTCTCATACAAACGTTCTTCAAAAGCTGAATAGTTTTATTTCGTTCTAAAAACTTGTGTAAAAATCACTATTGTGATATAGCTTTTTAGAAGCACATCTTAAACGCATTGTTAGTTTATCTTTGTAAAAGATTCCTTAAGAGACCAAGTGTGGTCAGATTTCTTGAGAAGACTAAGACAATTGTCTTAGTGGTTTACACTGTAATCAGTTTGATTTAGTGGATTAAGTCCTTGTTGAGAAAGGCAAATCACCTTGGTAGGGTGAACTGGATTAGTTTGAGTTCAAACGAACCAGGTTAAAAATACTGTGTTATTTTTCTATCATCTTAATTGTTTTAAAACCCTTATTCAATCCCCCCCCTTCTAAGTGTTTTTCCTACCTTCAGTTGGCATCAGAGCTTCGGTTCTGTAAGTGCTCTCACTTAACCGTGACAGAGAAAATCCTGTTGGGAAAAACTCTTAATTTATTGTTCTTGATTCATCATGGTTGCTGAAGCTTCAACTTCAACTTCATACAACAACAAATACGATGATAGAGACAGAATCAACACTAAACCTCCCATGTTTGATGGTGAGAAGTTTGATTACTGGAAAGATAGAATAGAAAGTTTTTTTCTAGGCTATGACGCTGACTTATGGGATTTGGTTACTGATGGTTATATTCATCCTACAAATGATGAAGGCAAAAAGGTTGACAGAAAGTCTATGTTTGATCAACAGAAGAAGGAGTTTAGAAACCATCACAGGGCGAGAACCATTATATTAAATGCAATATCTCATACTAAGTATGAGAAAATAACAAATAGAGTTACTGCATTTGATATGTTTGAATCTTTAAAAATGACGCATGAAGGAAACTCCCAAGTAAAGGAGACAAAAGCCTTGGCGCTCATTCAGAAATATGAGGCCTTCAAGATGGAGAAATTTGAATCTGTAGAAGCTATATTCTCAAGGTTTCAGATTCTAACTGCTGGTCTGAAGGTTCTGGACAAAGGTTACTCTACTGCTGATCACGTCAAGAAGATAATCAGAAGCTTGCCAACAAGGTGGAGACCAATGGTGACAACGCTGAAGCTTGCAAAGGATCTGAATAAGATCACTCTGGAGGAACTAATCAGTTCCTTAAGGAGTCACGAGATTGAGCTAGAAGAAGATGAACCTCAGAAGAAAGGTAAGTCTATTGCGCTAAAATCTAACAAATCTGCTAAAGCTTTGCAGGTTATTGAAGAAAGCTCTGAAGAATCTTCCTTTGAAGAAGTTGAACTATCGTTGCTGTCCAGAAGGATAAACCAACTCTGGAAGCACAAACAAAAGAAGTTCAGAAACTTCAAGAGATCTGATCAGCATGGCGAATCTTCTGGACATAAGAACTCTGGAAAGAAAGATGTAGTGTGCTACGAGTGCAAGGAGCCAGGCCACTATAAAAATGAATGTCCCAAACTTCTGAAGGAGAAACCCAGAAGGAAGTTTGAAAAGAAGAAGAAAGTTCTAATGGCCACATGGGACGATTCAGATGCTTTTGAGTCTTCATCAGGGTCAGAAGATGAATGTGCTAATGTAGCACTGATGGCTGACATGGAGGACCATGAAGAAAATGCTGAATTTGGATCAGAATCAGATTCAGAAGAGGTATTTTATAAACTTTCTAGAGCTGAACTTGCTGAAAGTTGATCTAAAATCCTTGAAAGCTACAGCAAGATCAAACTCAAATACAAGAAGCTTCAAAGCTGTCTTGCATCTGAGAATGATCACCTGAGATCAGAAGTTGCTGAGCTTAAAGCAAACAATCTTAAAATGAAAAATAATTTAGAAAAAGCTCAAAAATCTGACTCAGATCCTATATCATACTCTAAAAACATTTTAGAAGAGTATGATTATAGCTTTCAGAAGTTTCTGGCCAGAGGCCTAGATAGAAGCAAGATGGCTTCAATGATCTATGGCGTAAGCAGAAACAATAGAAAGGGAATTGGATATGAATCACCCTCTAGGAAGGATTTAAATCCAAAACCTGTTGATAAACTGATCATTAAGTATTCTCCTATGTATACTCACTTCAAATATGGTCATTTAAATGATATTAAGCACACACGTTCTGATCAGAACAAACCTGTGTTTAATAAACCAAAACCTCAGAAGAACAAAGATGCTCTTAAGGGAAAGAAATTCAGAAAGAATTTCAAACCTACTAACCCCAGAGGACCCAAGAAAATATGGGTACCTAAGGACAAAAAAATTTTGTTGCAGATGTCCTTAGCAGAAAAGTTGAGACACCAATCATGGTACCTGGACTCTGGCTGCTCGCGATACATGACGGGAAGAAGGTATATGTTCCAAAGTCTGGAACTTAGATCTAGAGGTGACGTGAAGTTTGGAGGGAACCAGAAGGGCAAAATCATAGGCTCTAGAACTATTGGTAATGGTAACCTCCCTTCCATATCTAATGTCTTACTTGTTGAAGGATTAACACATAATCTATTGTCCATAAGTCAATTAAGTGACAATGGTTATGATATAATCTTCAATCAAAAATGTTGTAAAGTTGTGAGTCAAAAAGATGGCTCAATCCTCTTTAATGGGAAAAGAAAGAACAAAATTTACAAAATCAATCTTTCAGAACTTAAAGTTCAGAATGTAAAATGCCTTCTGTCTGTTATTGATGAGCAACGGGTCTGGCACAAAAGATTGGGTCATATTAGTATGAGACGTATATCTCAGATTAATAAGCTCAATCTGGTCAGAGGACTTCCTCAGTTGAAGTTCAACTCATATGCTTTTTGTGAAGCATGTCAGAAAGGAAAATTTTCAAAATCTTCTTTCAAAGCAAAACATGTTGTTTCTACCTCTAGACCATTAGAGTTGCTTCATATTGATCTATTTGGACCAGTGAAAACTGCATCCATCAGAGGCAAGAAGTATGGATTAGTCATTGTTGATGACTACAGCAGAAGGACATGGGTAAAATTCTTGAAACACAAGGATGAGTCACACTCTGAATTTCATTGACTTCTGCAAACAAGTCCAAAATGAAAAAGAATTTAAAATTGTTAAAGTCATAAGTGATTATGGTGGAGAGTTTGAAAACAAATACTTTGAAATTTTTTTTAAAGAAAATGACATTGCACATGATTTTTCTTGTCCTAGAACTCCTCAACATAATGGAGTTGTAGAAAGGAAAAATAGAACATTGCAAGAAATGGCCAGAACCATGACCAACGAGACAAACATGGCAAAACATTTTTGGGCAGAAGTAGTGAATACAGCTAGTTATATTCAGAACAGAGTGTCTCTAAGACCTATTCTGGAGAAGACTCCCTATGAATTGTGGAGGAATAGAAAGCCCAACATTTCTTATTTCCATCCTTTTGGATGTGTATGTTTTTGTTCAACACTAAAGAAAATCTGAACAAGTTTGATTCTAAAGCTCATAAGTGTTTCATGCTTGGATATTCTGAACGCTCTAAAGGCTACAGAGTATACAATACTGAGACACAGATTGTAGAGGAATCAATTCATGTTAGATTTGATGATAAGCTTGGCAATCAAAAGCCAAAGCAGCTTGAAATTTTTGCAGATAGATAAGTCCTTCTCACAGACTCTGAAGAATCAGAGGCAGACAAAGCTCAAGAAAAAGCACCAGAAACAACATCAGGTGTTACTCCCTTGACTGCTCAAATGGATAGCTTGACAATTTCTGAAGAACCAAATGTTAAAGGATCATCCAGAATCAAAGCCTCTCATCTAGAGGAAATGATAATTGGAAAGAAGGATGACCCTATCAGAACAAGATCATTTCTCAGATCTTCTGGTATGTCATTGTTTGGTTTGGTATATGTCATTGAACCTACTTCTATGGATGAGGATCTGAATGATAATGATTGTATACTTGCTATACAAGAAGAGCTTAACCAATTCACAAGGAATGACGTCTGGGATCTGGTTCCAAGACCAAATGGATTCAACATCATTGGAACTAAATGGGTCTTCAGAAACAAGTTGAATGAGCAAGGAGAAGTTATCAGAAACAAGGCTAGGTTGGTTGCTCAAGGATACAGTCAGCAAGAAGGTATATATTACACAGAGACTTATGCTCCTGTGGCAAGGTTAGAATCTATTCGCTTTCTTATTTCTTTTGCTGCACAGAATAACATCACTCTATATCAGATGGATGTTAAAAGTGCTTTCTTAAATGGTTTCATAGAAGAGGAAGTTTATGTTCATCAACCTCCTGGTTTTGAAAATGAAAAATTTCCAGAACACGTTTTCAAACTTAAGAAATCACTCTATGGCTTAAAACAAGCTCCCAGAGCTTGGTATGAGAGGCTGAGTAATTTCCTTCTGGAAAATAATTTTATCAGAGGAAAAGTTGACACTACTCTCATCGATAAATCAATTAAGAAAGACATTTTAGTCTGTCAGATTTATGTCGATGATATTATTTTTGGAACTACCAATATTATGCTTGGAAAGGAGTTTGCTTAATCTTTGCAGGCAGAATTCGAGATGAGCATGATAGGAGAACTCAGATTCTTTCTGGGAATTCAAGTGAATCAGACTCCATAAGGTACCTACGTACATCAGACAAAGTATGTAAAGAAACTTCTGAAGAAATTCAACATGTCAGAAAGCAAGGTAGCAAAAACTCTAATGCATCCTACAAGCACACTAGGTAAAGAAGAGGTAAGTAAAAAGGTATATCAGAAGCTCTACCCTTCTAGACCTGATATCCTCTTTAGTGTCTGTCTTTATGCTAGATTCCAATCAGATCCTAGAGAATCCCACTTAACAGTTGTTAAGAGGATTCTGAGGTATCTGAAAGGTACTACTAACGTGGGTTTGTGTTACAGAAAATATGATGATTACAGATTAGTTGGATTTTGTGATGCTGACTATGCTGGAGATAGAGTAGAGCGTAAGAGTACTTCTGGAAGCTGTCAGTTTCTGGGAAGTCATCTGATCTCTTGGTTCAGCAAGAAGCAACCCACAATAGAGCTTTCAACAACAAAAGCATAATACATTGCTGCTGCTGGTTGTAGCACACAGATGCTTTGGATGAAGAGTCAACTAGAAGACTATCAAATTCATGAGAGTAACATTTCTATTTTCTGTGATAATACTTCTACTATTTTCCTTTCTAAGAATCCTATTTTACATTCTAAGGCAAAGCATATAGAAATTAAGCATCATTTTATCAGAAACTATGTTCAGAAGAGAATTATTAGTTTGAACTTCGTTGATACAGACTGTTGCGGTGAAATTTTGATGTCAAGCTATTGATTAACTTGAATCTTAATTCATTTACAACCGTCTTTTATTTATCCGGGAGAAAGGTTAAAGGAAGGGAAAAACCTATTTTTGCATTGTAAACACAACGCGGGGAGAGATCTAAAGTTCGGGGGTTAGTTAAGTTTAGGGAAGGTATTAGCATCCTAAACCTCTGTAGTACTCTACATGAACCTCTTGTTTTAAATATTTGTTACTGCTATGTTATCTGCTTAAGGTTATGCTAAGGGTTAAGGGTGAAGAAAAGGACCTAAGGGGTTAGTCCTAAGTATACTCACCAAGACTCGCATCTTGTGCCTACGTATCCTGGGTAGGGGATGGAATCAGAGTATTCGTAGTTCCCCTCACAGAGGGAGGAAGAGGGACTTCTTGACTGTGGTCAAGGTTCCAGGGGGAAATAAACGTTCATAGGGAAGCGCTTATTTTGGAGTATGGCAACTCCTATTTCTACGTTAAAGCTCGATTTGAAAAGGTAAGGAATAAGTATTCCACGGTGGGAAACTTATATGGAGTGCGGCGACTCCTAATCCTAAGGCTAGGATAAAGGTTTGAATGCCCACAGCGGGACGCCTAAATATGAGTACGGCGACTCTAAGTTTTAAGTTTTAAGGAAAGATGGTGGAATTGATTTTAGTTTAAGGAATTAGAGACTAAGGTTAAACATTTATTGTTTGGTTATCTACGTTATACAGTAATACTAGCAACTCAAAAGTTTTGTGATTTTGATATAAGGTTTAGAAGTTAGTTATTTTGTTTATCCTTGCAAAGTTTTATATATTTGAGAAAATGTTTAAAGATTGAATTATAACAAGAATGCTAGATTAAGTAGTCCTAGATCAAATATGAGAGTTTTTATTTTTATCTAAGTTATTTGAGTAAAAGACAAAGAAATTTAAATGAGTATTTATTATTATTATAGTTTTTTGTGGGTTTAGAAGAAGAGAAAATTTGGTTTTTAATTATATACATTTTTTTTACATTTATTATGAAAATGAAAGTTAAATTAAATCATGAAATTGAACATTTTTTTTTACTGAAATAAAGCTAATTTGAAAATTAATTTGATAACTAACTATCTTTTTATTTATTATTAATATTTAGAGTTTTTATTATTTTAAAAAGAGAGATTCATTTTTATCACTTTTTTTTAATTGAAAATTCATTTTTATTTTATTAAATTAAATTAATCAGATTTTGAAATAAGATTAGTGTTCAAAGTTAGTGGTTATTTATAGTTAGTAGTTAGTTTATTTTATTATCAAATTTAAAAATTACAAAGAAATATAAAAATAAGATAAAAGTAAGAAATAATAATAAAAAGAAACATAAAATAGAAACAAGAAAAAGTAAGATGGGTTGGGCCGGTGGTGATGAACCCACCGGACCCAACCCGGTCCAGAAACGAATGGGATTGGAGGGTAAGGGTTTTGGAACCCTAATCCCAAATTCCTTAGAACGGTGTGTCTCAACGTCCTCTCTTATTTCCAGTGTTCCTCCTTTCGTTCTTCAATTCACACTCCTTCTCCGTTTTCCTCCCTCTGTTCAATTTCTTCCGCTTCTCTTTCTCAAAACCTGTGAATGGACAAACAAAATAGAAACACAAATATAAACGAAAAAAATGGAATGGTCACCTACGGAGGTGAAGTGTTTGGCTAACGGCTTCACGGTGGCGTGTTGAGGGTAGACGGTGGTCTTTTGCCGAAAACAGTGGTGGTTTTGAAGCTATAACCCGCGGGTTCCAACGACGTACGCGGGGACGAAGGTGACGTCCACGAAGAAGATAAGTATCTCTCTTCTTATGTGTTAGGGTTTGCAATCTTCTGGGTTTTGTGAATTTTTAGTGTTTTAATGAATTCGTGTTGAATTTCTGGTGGTTGGTGGTTTTTGATGCTTTGTGGAGATCTGTGTGTTGTCGGTTTTGTGGATTTGTGACTTCCGTGGATCCGTGAATTGGTGGATGTCCACTCCTCCTATGTGAAGTTCATTTTCTTTTATAACCCAACTTTCTCAAAAACGAATTGAAGATTTAGATTAAGGACTTTCCATTTTAACTCAAACATGTCTGAAACATGTTTGTGAATTTCGGTTTCTGTTTTTGGGGTAGTTATTGATTGTGATTTTCTTGCTGTATTTCATGATGTGTGTAATAATGTGCTTCGATTTTTAGAAAGAAAATCTCCATAACCCCTTTTCTTTGTTTTGGAAACTGCAGATGCTTGCAGTAATGGCGTTAAGGGTGTCATGGGCCTCCACACCGTCCTCTTCTAATGTGGTGCAAGGTGGAGATAATAGCAACTAACTTTCCTCCAATGATGTGCTTGTTTCTGAGTTCTGTCCATGAGAACTTAATTGTTTCTGACTTTATGCTGCAGGAAAGGAAAGTCGAATTTATGACACAAGATGATAACTCCCACTCCCAGCACCTTGAACATCTCTACGGTGGATGTGTATTTTCTCTAACAAAAGTGGCTGCCTGGGCATTGCCATAGGATCACGTCACAGAAAAGAGGAAAAATGGTGCATCTGTCTTAAGGTAAAAATGTTGGTCATTATGGCTTTGGAGTGTCATTCAAACTGAACTGATTACTTTGGTGTAGCAATATTCTGGCGCAACGTGAAGACGATGGCTGTTCCCATGAGTGAATAAAACGCTTTCTTGTTTTTTGGATTTCCAAGCCTTGCGCGGATTGGATTATGAATATGGTGAAAAAATGGTGAGACCTGAATATGTCTTGCATTGGGTTATTCAGAACATCTCCAACATTTCCTTTAACTTTATACCGCAACCTCTTACTTCCTGGCTATGCGACTAATGATCATCTTTGTTGTTTTGTTGTTTTTAACAGGGATTTGCAGGATGGAGGTGTTCGTCCATTTGGCGTTTGTAGGAATTTATCTGTTTGCCTTTCCCGTCCGCCGATGCTCCATACACACAACTGGGAGTCAGCTACGAAACAAACACCTTTAAAACGTGAGGAAAAAACAGAAACCAGCGATTCTCTTCTGATGACCGTTTAATTTGGTTTTGCCCTCATCCACTCTAACATTGTGAATTTGGATGGAAGAATCATTCATGTCAATAGCAGTAATATTATTATCTTGAGGAGGGCAGAGAAGCATTGCCGGCGAGCATGAAGAGTTGGATTCGATTGAGGTATGTTTGTCCCTGTTATAGTTGTCATGTGTATGTTTCATAGGGTGGTAATGTATGACTATTTTACAATGTTTAGCATTGCCTTAAGTGTCATGAAAACTTGGTTTGCATATTGGTTTTTTTTTATGGCAGTGTGAGTTTTAGCTGTACTAAACAAGTCTCTATTTCCATATATGCAGCAGGAGAGCTTGATTTTCAAAAAAGGCAAGTCCAGATAGGCTTGGAGTGTAACCTTCAGCCCGCGGAAGAGGTTGTGTCTTACAAACTACAACAGGTAGTTGTTCGCATTTGATATATTCCAGCTTCCAATGAGATTAGCTTAAACCTTCTAACACGGTTGCTCTGTTTCAGGTGCTCTCTAGATCTTCCTGCGATAATCACGGCAATGTTTGGTTTCTAACTTCGTTTTAATCTTAACAAAACATGTGTTGATAGTGGTGTCGGCTCGGTTAAGACGGTGCAGCCAAGATAGCGATAACAGCAAGGCTGAAATTGGGCGGGTTTCACCCTTTCGGGTGCCGTCGCCGAAGGTATTTATTTTCTTTACACACTGCTAATACGTAACCATTTTTCTTTTTTTAATAACTTAAACAACTGCTAATATCGGCTTGGTTTCTTGATACATGGAATTGTCAGGAATTAAACATGAGCTCACGGCGGATCATCAGAAGAGTGACTGGGGATTTAAATCCTTCGTGAAGTTAACCGACCTCCATGATGCTGAGAAAGGGCTTATTGTGAAGGATACTGGTATTGTTGCTGTTGTTGCACCACGGTAATCGTGGGAACATTGCTTGCAGCATGGGAGTTCAAAACCTCCCGACGTGATGAAGGAAACTGCGCGCGTACAGTGACAAACATACCTCAATGGCATCACTGATACATGTAACTTCCTTTGAATACTGTAACTTCCTTTTATGATATTACAATGAATGGAATTAATCATGATTATTTTGAATCACTGATACATGCTGGGTTTTGAAGCTTTTACGGTACGTTTTGAATTACCAGTGTTCTTTGACGTGAATTTTTAGAGAAACTTGGATTTACAAACTGATACCACCTAAACGCATGTATCCTTAAATTTCCGCCTGAATCTCGTTTTGCCGCTTTGCACTTAGCCAAAAGACTTTTGCATTATCCTCTTAACAACTTCAATGGCATCATCCCAATTGAATGTGGATATAGAAACTCCTTGGCTTCGCAATAAAACACAGTGAATTATTTGATATAGAAACTCCTTGGCTTCGCAATAAAACACGGTGAATTATTTGATATTTGTGAAGACATGAATCTTGCCTCTTAAATTGAAATTTATTCTATGAAACTGAACTCAAATTGTTAGTCCCTTTTCTGTTTCACATCAAACCGTTCAAGCCTAAACATAGACCAACCTTTTCACTTGACTATCCATAATCCCTTCTATGCACAAAATGAAATTCTTGATCCTGTATTCATCGAGGAGTCCTGAAGATAAAAAGGCTTTGTAATGCTGATTTTAAATTCCCATGAAATCAACCTAACTTACTGAACCCACACGGGGTATACTTATTATTTTCAAATTTCCTTGACGGATCTGCAAAATGGACAAACTAAACAAAACAGTTAGTTTATGTATAAGTGATTGGCTTAAATGATATGTAAATGATCAATGAATCTAAGGGTAAAATTTGGGGTATGACAGTTGCCCCTATTTAAATAACTTCACCGGATGATTTGAGCGGCGAATGCTCGAGAAATAATGGTGAAAGGGATTTAAATATAGATAACCGAAAATTTTTCCCTTAGATGCAGTGATATGCAATGCTATGGACAAAACGACAATGTTGACGATGCCATGAATCTAGAATGACGCGTATGATGGGAATGATAAATGCAAGGATGCAGATAAAACGACGACACAGGGGAAGACGACGCATTGGGGAAACGACGCCGAACCGGGGAAATCTAAAGTAATAGACCAACAAGTTCAAGCATGACCAGCTGTCGCCTTAGAAAGACAGACAATAAGAGATCCTCAATGGAGATGGCACCGGCGAGACTGCATCCACTGGGGAAAATATCCGAGAGTACGGCTCAACGGGTTCAGGCATGACCAACTGATACTCTAAGATAACAGGTAAGCTTCCATGATCAAAATATGATTCAGCTCCTTCTTTAACTAAATGATTCATTTAGAAAGGGTTAATAAACTTCTTCACGTTTCAAAGTCTGCTGCTCCCTGAAATGATTCAGTTTCTTCTTTTGCTTGAAAAGGGTAAAAATTGTCTGCGGCGAGACGTCCGAAAATGAGTACGGCGACTCAACATCCTACGGTTCAGGAAATGATGTGTCCATGGCGGGACGCCCAAGATTGAGTACGGTGACTCAACGTCTGAAGGTGTATGGTAATGATATGTCCACGACAGGACGCCCAAGAATGAGTACGGCGACTCAACGTCTTAAGGTTACAATCACTTGTTGCTAGTCATAATGAATATAGGGTAAGTTTCTCAGGCGAGAATTGTTGCAAATCTTTGTTGTAATATGGCTCTTCTTGAAATATAGTGCAAAATAAATGCACGTCCAGGTAGGTTCAGCGACCGATAGGGACCGAAGTTCAATCTAGGATCGAGCTAAAAAGAAACTGTCGAACAAGATCCCATTGAGGGATTTAATTCAAATGGGAACTATCTATTCCTGGCATGGAAAAGATAACTGAAATAACCATCATCCACGAGGGTTGAACTCTGTGGGGAGACTGAACATGGTAAGTATTTTATGCTTAGGGTTGACGATCTACTAGGAGAGAACGGTCAAACCCAGTTACTTGGCAGTAACCACAGCCAAAGTAACGACAAAAGCTAACGAGGATATCAAACATGCAGATGCTAAAGCGTATGTCAATGCGTATGAAAATGCAAGAAATGCAAATGAGTATGCGAAATGCTTATGCGAAATGCTCATGCTCATGCTGACAAAACAGACGAGAGTAAGAGACATGAGATGAAATAAACATCTCGACGGGGAAACCCGGCGACCTCTGCAAAGGTACATCTGTCAGGGGATAGGAAAGTTGATGGCGGAACCAAATCTTGCTTCAAAGTTCTAAATTCTCTGGGGGGAACACTTCCACTTGGGGATACGATATCATGACTTCACTGGAGGGATTGCCGTCATAAATCTGAATTCTGATCGAAGAGACATGTTCACTAGGAGAGTCATCTTAGGAGTAAAAGCTTCCGGGGATAAAATAAATATATGTTTCAATGGGGAAGTGTGAGGCTAGGAAGCTTCATGGAGAAAGTAATAGCTTCCTGGAGAAGTACATCAGCTTCCCTAGGGAACGTATCTCAACTTCTTGGCGAGAGCATGGAAATCTCCTGGGAAATATTTTTCGGATCTGTCCGAAAGTGTTGTCAGCTTATAGTCTCTCTGGGGACTGCTCTGAGGCAACGGTTTAAAAGTGCTTCTGCAACAATGAGACTTACTGGGGAAAGGAAGATATCCTTCAGAGATTTCCACAAGTCAAAACAACTTTATGTGTTCCAAAAGCGTCTTCAAAAACAGTTTTAAGTTTAGAAAACTCTTCACTTTCAAAATTATTATCAACAAATAGCAGTTTTCATAACAAAAATGAAAACAGAGATAATATAATAGACAAAAATTTGAATTGCAAAGGGTTTTAATTTATTGAAGAATGGTAGCTTGGTAAAGGCAGAGCTCCATGGAAAATTACAATTGAAATTAGCAAGTTGGAAAAGGCTACATTGAATCCAACGACCTCTACCGACCCTAATAACTGAGGCTACCCAAAATCCTGCTTCTGACAAGAGCGATTGGATTGAAATTTATATTCTGTAGAATGTTCTTTGATGCTCGGCGTCATCTAATGCAGTGAAATGCCTTTGTCCCTAACTTTTGCCTGGATCGCCCTTCCGGGTTTTCAATCCACCAGGATGCTCATTTTTGCCTAAGCCGCCCTTTCAGGTTTTCAGCTTAGCGAGCTATGTATTTTTTTGTACTTTTATCCCTTATTTTTGCCTGGATCTCCTTCCTAGGTTATGATCCACCAGGATACCCATTGTTGCCTAAGTCGCCTTTTCGGGTTTTCGACTTAGCGGGTCATTTTAGGCATAATATTTTCTGACTGCATCAGAGTTTACAGGATGTGCAAGCTCTTCACCATCCATAGTTGTAAGAATTAGTGATCCTCCGGAGAAGACTGTCTTCACAACAAATGGGCCTTCGTAGTTGGGCATCCACTTCCCACGCATATCTTTGTGAACTGGCAGAATTTTCTTGAGTACGAGCTCTCTCTGACGGAACTCACGGATTCCGACTTTCTTGTCAAAGGCTCTCTTCATCCGTTTTTGGTATAACTGACCATGGCACATAGCTGTCATGCGTTTCTCGTCGATAAGATTCAGCTGGTCAAATCTGTCTTGAACCTATTCGGCCTCATCAAGCTTGGTCTCCCTCAATACCCGTAAGGAAGGTAACTCAACTTTGATGGGGAGGACGACGCCCATTCCATACACCAACGAGAAAGGGGTTGCCCCTGTTGAAGTTCGCACTGAAGTTCTGTATCCGTGCAAAGAAAATGGTAACATTTCATGCCAGTCTTTATAAGTCTTGACCATCTTTTGCAAGATTTTCTTAATGTTCTTGTTCGCAGCTTCAACGGCTCCATTCATCTTAGGACGGTAAGGAGAAGAATTATGATGTGCAATCTTGAAACTTTTGCACAACTCCTTCATAGTTTTGTTGTTCAAATTGGTACCATTATCTGTTATGATCCGACTTGGAATTCCATAACGATAGATAATCTCTTTTCTGATGAAGCGGGCAACCACTTGCCTGGTCACGTTGGTGTATGAAGCAGCTTCTACCCATTTGGTGAAGTAATCGATAGCAACCAGAATGAAACGGTGACTGTTGGAAGCTTTCGGCTCAATTGCCCCAATCATGTCAATGCCCCACATTGAGAAAGGCCACGGTGAGGATAAAACATTCAACGGTGTTGGAGGTACGTGGACCTTATCAGCATAGATTTGGCACTTATGGCATTTCCTGGCATATTGGATGCAATCTGTTTCCATAGTTAACCAGTAATATCCAGCTCTCAGAATCTTTTTAGACATAGCATAACCATTGGCATGAGTTCCAAAGGTTCCTTCATGAATCTCTTGGAGTAACATGTCTGCTTCACGTTTGTCAACACATCTAAGCAGGACCATGTCGTAGTTTCTCTTATATAGTACATCATTGCTGATGAAGAACTTGGATTCTAGTCTTCTCAAAGTCTTCTTCTCGAGATTTGTAGCATCGGCTGGATATTCTTGCTTGAGCAGGTAGTTCTTAATGTCATAAAACCATGGCTTATCATCAGATTCTTCTTCAACCATTTGACAGTAGGCAGGCTCAGTCTTGCGTTCAATTCGAATTAGAGTGGCATCATTAACGAACCTGACTTTCCACATTGAGGCTAACATGGCTAGAGCATCGGCAATATGGTTTTCAGATCTTGGAACATGCTTGAAAGTGATCTCATCAAAGTACTCAATCATTTCAACAATGTAGGCTCTGTACGGGATTAACTTCTCATGTCTGGTTTCCCATTCACCTGTAACTTGATAAATAACCAAAGCTGAATCTCCACTCACTTCGAGAAGTTTGATTCTAAGGTCAATAGATGCTTCAAGGCCAAGAATGCATGCTTCATATTCGGCGATATTGTTCGTACATTCAAAGTCTAACCTTGTTGTAAATGGGGTATAACCACCTTCTGGATTCATCAGAACGGTGCCTATGTCATGCCCACTGTAATTAGAGGAACCATCAAACATCATCTTCCACCAGAGACCTGGCTCGGGACCTTCATCAGGACCTGGCTCTTTATAATCCTTTACCAACATAATGTCTTCGTCAGGAAATTCAAACTTGAGAGGCTCATAGTCTTTAACTGGTTGGTCTGCAAGACAATCTGAAAAGATACTACCTTTGATAGCTTTCTGAGTCACATACTAGATGTCATATTCCGATAACAACATGTGCCAGCGGGCAAGTCTTCCAGACTAAGCAGGATTTTCAAAAATGTACTTTATTGGATCCATTTTCGAGATCAACAAAGTGGTGTGACAAATCATGTATTGCCTGAGACGCCTAGCAGCCCATGTTAATGCACAACAAGTCTTCTCCAAAAGTGAATATCTGTTCTCACAATCAGTAAACTTCTTGCTCAAGTAGTAAATGGCATGTTCTTTTCGTCCAGTCTCATCATGTTGACCCAATACGCAACCCATAGACTTATCTAGAACAGTAAGGTAGATGAACAGTGGTCTTCCAGGAACAGGAGGAATCAAGATAGGAGGTTCTTGCAGATAACCCTTGATCTTCTCAAATGCTTGCTGACAATCAGAATTCCAATCAACAGTCTGCCCCTTGCAAAGTAATTTGAAGATCGGCTCACAGGTAGCAGTCATATTAGAGATGAATCTGGAGATATAGTTCAGTCGTCCAAGAAAACATCTCACTTGTGTTTCAGTCTGCGGAGCAGGCATGTCCTGAATGGCTCGAACTTTATCGGGATCTACCTTAATTCCTCGTTGGCTGACGATAAAACCGAGTAGTTTTCTAGATCTAACACCAAAGGTACACTTAGCAGGATTTAACTTCAATTGGTACTTCCTGAGTCGTTCAAACAGTTTTAACAAATGGTCCAAATGGTCCTCTTTATTTTGGGATTTGGCAATCATATCATCAACATAAACTTCGATCTCTTTATGCATCATGTCATGAAAGAGAGCGACCATAGCTCTTTGATATGTTGCCCCTGCATTCTTCAAACCGAAGGGCATAACTTTGTAGCAGTAGGTCCCCTAAGGAGTAATGAAAGTGGTCTTTTCTCTGTCGACTGGATCCATTTTGATCTGATTGTAACCGGAGAAACCATCCATAAAAGAGAAAACTGCAAAACTGGTTGTATTATCAACAAGTGTATCAATATGCGGCAGAGGGAAATCATCTTTCGGGCTTGCCTTGTTCAAATCCCTGTAGTCTACACACACTCTAACTCTACCGTCTTTTTTGAGTACTGGAACAATGTTGGCTACCCAATCAGGATACTTCACAACTGTAAGGAAACCTGCATCAAGTTGTTTCTTAACCTCATCTCGAATTTTCAGAGCCATGTCAGGTCTTGTCCTTCGAAGTTTCTGCTTGATAGGTGGACATTCTGGCTTAAGTGGCAACTTGTGAACTACAATATCAGTGTCTAGACCGAGCATATCTTGATACGACCATGCAAACACATCTGAATATTCTTCTAGAAGCTTTACCAATCTCTGCTTGACCTCGGCCCCAAGTGTTGTAGCAATCTTGACCTCTCTCTTATCTTCATCAGTGCCAAGATTAATCAAATCTACCTGCTCTTTGTATGGTTGAAGCTCGGTGTACTCATACTCAACCAATTTTTCCAATTCAACGGGTACTTCGAAATCTTCATCACCCTATCTTCAGCTTGATAAATGGGTGAATCCCAGTCAGGAGTGAAAGCAGGATCGTCGGATTCAACAAGGTTTTGGATATCACTGCAATGTTTGGGCTTATTTTATTAAATGCACAAGGAAAATGCACGAGGAGAAAATGCTTTTAAATTTAGTTTGTAGTTTTTGAAAAGGTTTGCCAATTTCTTTTTAAAAAGTGGAAACAAAAAACGCAAATGAAACAAATGGGATTTTAACAAAATGCATTTATTAATATCATTTTAGAAAGTGAAAAGGCGGCCCTACAAATTATCCAATAGCTTCAGGCGTAGCTATGGAATTTTTGAAAACAGTAAATGAAAATGTTAAATTACTTTGAAATGGGAAAAATCACAGGGATCTCTATAGCTTCCCAGTTGCTCAAAGCTGCATTGCTCTTGAATACCAATTTGCTCAGGTCTTCATCATCATCATCATCATCATAGTTGATAGCATTGACTTGGAAACTTCCGCTGACAAACACTTCTTGGACAGTCTTCGGACGCCCTTTGACATTTATAGAAGCTTTATCATGAGTTGGTTTGTAACCCAACCCGTGGCGATCAGTCTTGGTCTTGATGTCGATCACTTCTCCCCAACTTTCAGGAGTTCCCCTGTCGATTGTCGATCTGGTACTCTTGAAAGATGCAAAGGATGGATTACTCTGGCCCACTGTTTCTTCAACTTCCAATAGGACAACATTGGCGATCTCAAGTGCCTGGAAAGAAGTTTCCAAAGCGTCTTCATCAGCCTCAATGTAACGAAAAGAAGATAGGTTACTGACCATCAGATCCTCTTCACCATGTATGATAACCAGCTTTTCATCTACCACAAACTTCATCTTCTGATGCAGAATTGAAGTCACTGCCCCAGCGGCATGGATCCAAGGTCTTCCAAGCAGACAACTGTAGTTGGGATTGATGTCCATTACCTGAAAAGTGATGTTGAATACATGTGGCCCAATTAAGATCAGAAGCTCCACTTCTCCGATCACGGATCTACGAGAACCATCAAAGGCTTTGACAATCAAGGAAGTAGGCTTCATCACGGCCTTTTTATAAGCCAACTTAGCAAGAACTCTCTTGGGTAGGACATTCAGAGATGAACTGGTATCCACAAGCACCCTTGATAAGTTATCCTCCAAACATTTCACTGATATATGTAAAGCACGGTTGTGATTCTGACCTTCTCTCGGTAACTCCTCGTCACTAAAGCTGAGAGTGTTGCAGGCAGTAATGTTGGCGATTACACTATCAAATTTTCCGGTAGTAATATCTTGAGAGACATGAGCTTGAGCCAATATCTTTTGTAACGAGTTCTGTGAGCAGGTGAACTCATCAATAGAGACAAGATTGAGATCTTAGAAGGAGTCTGGTGAAGCTGATCAATAACTTTATAGTCACTCTTCTTAATGATCCTCAAAAATTCAGCGTCTTCATCATTAGTAACTGCTTCTTTATCCTTGTCTTTGGCCGACACAGTAGTTGTAGTGGTCTCTTTTGGCGGAGTCACATCGAATTGGGGAGTATAAATATGAGCACTGCGTGTCATCCTGCTTGCCCCAACTATATTCGTCACATCGCCATTTGCAGTCTTCAATTTTCCCCTCGGAATAACTTTCCCAGATTCTTTGTCAATCATGGTCACATCATATTTCCAAGGTACAGCTTTAGGATCACTGAAATGAAATGGACTTGGTTTCTGAATAATTAACGGCTTTGGCTGATTCACCGCAGGAGTACCTGGATTATTGAACACAGGCTTTGCAGAACTTGACATTGGCAAATTAAACACTGGAACTTTAACATTTGGCTCTAGTAAACTGAAGACGGGCTCAATCACAACAACTTCATCCTTCTTCACCTTATTAACCACTTGTAAGAACCCATCATTGATCAATTTCTGAACATCATTCTGAACCCACAAACAGCCATTGATACTGACATCACAACTTGTACAAATAGTATGAGAAGTAGATACTAAACCGACCTCAAACAACTTAGAATGGAAAACCCAAATAGGAGTCTTGATTTGAGCAACATCAAGGATAAAACTTTCATCAGATGAACCATCAATAGCATTAACAGCCCCATGGTTTGGCAGAGGATTCTTCTTGACATTCGGTTGAGGATCATCAAAAGACAGGATCTTCTTTTCCATTAATTCTCTGACAAGATGCTTAAGAGCGTAACAGCCTTCTATATCGTGACCTGGCGCACCCTCATGAAATAAACAATGAGCGGCGGCGTTGTAATTAGCTGGTAGCGGATTGGGAGGCGGACCCAAAGCTCTGGTAGTAATCAAACCTTGTTGTACTAGTGAGGGGTACAACTCGGTGTAAGTCATTGGAATGGGAGGACACTGCTTGTATTGTCTCTTGTTGGGACCATGCTGGCGAGGAGCCTGATTCTTCGACTGATATGCAGGAGCGTTGGGCGCTTATTGATAGTTGGCAGGAGCTTGTGCAGGCTGATAACCAGGAGTTTGTGGATATACCCGAGGCGGATAAATAGGATCCGGTTGCACAGGCTGATAAGCAGGCATTTGCTGGTTGAATGCGGGAGAAACAGCGGCCACATAAGGTTGTTGAGCGTACTGCACAGGATAACCTTGTTGTTGAACATAATAAGGCTGATGTTGATAAGGTTGATTTCTTCGTCTGTCTGTAGATACATCATTAGTTTCACCCTCTTTCTTCTTCTGAGAACTGAACGAAGGTTTCTTGGCTTAACCTTTGGAGCTTGAACTACCAACAGCACTTGACATCTTACCACTTTTCAGACCCAATTCCACTTTTACACCAACAACAACAATGTCAAAAAAATTAGAAGTCACACTACCAACCATTCTCTCGTAGAATTCTGGACGCACTGTGTCAACAAACCAATCGGCTAATTCCTTCTCGGTTAGAGGAGGTTCCACTTGTGAAGCAATCTCTCTCCACCTCTGAGCATACTGTTTAAATGATTCTGAATTCTTTTGGGACATACTAAGCAGTTGTCTTCAATCAGGAGCCAGATCCATGTTATACTTGTAGTGTTTAATGAAAGCATCAGACAGATCTTGAAAGCATTTGATACGGGACTGATCCAAAGTTAGGTACCATTTTGAGGAAGCACCTTTCAGACTATCTTGGAAGCAGTGTATCATTAGCTTATCGTTCTCAACATGGGCAGCCATTTTACAGTAGTACATTATCAAATGAATTTTCGAACAAGTAGCACCTTCATATACGTCAAAGCTCAGAGTTTTGAACTTCGGGGGAATAGTCAATCCAGATACCAAGCAGACATCTCTGGTGGCAGCACCAAAGATTTGGTCACCTTCCATCATTCTCAGCCTTTTGTCAATGATTTCAACATTCTCACGCAACTTCTCATGTCGCTCATCTTCACCATCCTTCATGTAAGGAATATCATAAACCGGCTCATTAAAGTAAGGTTGCACACGAGTATGAACAACAGCTGGTGTAAAGGTCAGAATCACTTGAGGAGCCTCGGAAACCAAAGGAATAGCTTGGGGAATCGGTTGAGCGATAGAAACCACAGGAGGAGGAGGCACAAAACCGTATGGGAGACCATAGGGAGGTACACTCGCAGTAGGAACAGGAGGTTGAGGATCCACAACAGTATTAGTAATCTCGAACACGATAGTGGGCTGAGTATCCATCCTCGCGTTAATGACTTGAAGCATTTCCATTATCTGCCCAACACTTCCTTGAAGGTCTTCGAGTTCGTTACTAACACGGTCAAGTTCTTGATTCTGTTCCACCATCTTTTTCCGAGCTCGAGCTCTGGTGTTGTATTGATGCAGAGGACTCAGGATGACAGAACTGGAAGCGAGAGAACGAAGGATGAGAAACCGGAGGAAAAAATGCAAATGCAAAAATAAGATGCAATGCAATGCATAGGTTTCAAGGACTTCAACGGTCGATTGCAAATATTTCGAGGAAATATTGAAAAAGTTTTAGACTTTGAAATGTAGGAATTTTTTTTGAATTTGCATAAGGACAAATTGAATTCCTTGAAACCAGGAATGACATGATGCTGGATGCAATGCACACAAAGCACACAAAGATCCTAGGTTAGAGGAGTATGAGTGGAGTCAAGGTCTACCCATCCCAAAAGGTAAGTACTATGGGTTAATTGTACCTGCAGAACAAAGGTTCTAAAAAGGTCCCCAAAGTCATTAGCCCATCCTTCGGATATTATCAACTTTCCAACTAACTTGGGGGTTAATAATATTCTCAAGAGAACTTCTTTTGAGTGTAGTATCGCGTAGCACTATTTCTGGACTACTCCCTCATAGTCTCGCACTACGTCCTAATAAAGGCCAAAGTGGGGTTAAAGGTAACTACGGTCCTTAGTATCATGGACTCCAATTGAAAGTAGTAAAAGTTTTCACGACTAAACTCGTTCAACCGAACCATTTTCAAAAGGGTCTCAACTAAGCGGGATTCTCGAGTCAACTTGGTCGGGACTCACTCCTTATAAGCCTCGTCGAATATATCACCTTTCTATAATAACTGCACTCAAATCCGGGTGTAGGACTTTGTCTCACCACTCAAGGATCATCCCAAAAGCAATAGACAGATAAGCAAATAAGCAAACAAATATAATAACAAGTTAGGGGAACCCACTGAAAACTTTCCCCAGTGAAGTCGCCATTTTCTGTTGCAGTGAAATTTCGATGTCAAGCTATTGATTAACTTGAATCTTAATTCATTTACAACCATCTTTTATTTATCCGGGGGAAAGGTTAAAGGAAGGGAAAAACCTATTTTTGCATTGTAAACACAACGCGGGGAGAGATCTAAAGTTCGGGGGTTGGTTAAGTTTAGGGAAGGTATTAGCGTCCTAAACCTCTGTAGTACTCTATAGGAACCTCTTGTTTTATATATTTGTTATTGCTATGTTATCTGCTTAAGGTTATGCTAAGGGTTAAGGGTGAAGAAAAGGACCTAAGGGGTTAGTCCTAAGTATACTCGTCAAGACTCACATCTTGTGCCTACGTATCCTGGGTAGGGGGTGGAATCAGAGTATTCGTAGTTCCCCTCACAGAGGGAGGAAGAGTGACTTCTTGACTATGGTCAAGGTTCCAGGTGGAAATAAACGTTCATAGGGAAGCGCTTATTTTGGAGTATGGCAACTCCTATTTCTACGTTAAAGCTCGATTTGAAAAGGTAAGTGTTGCACCCTAAAATTTGCCCAACCTTATTCCTTGGTTTATGTTTCATCATCATTAGCATTTGCATATAGAGTCATGTACATAGACTAACCATCTGCATAGCATAAGCATAGCAAGTCATTCAACAGGGGACCAATCATTATTTTCATCTCTAGAGGCCTAGCAAGAGGTTATTATCCCAATTCAGTCATATTCAAGTCATCAGGAAAGAATTTGAAAGCAAAGAGTTCAGCAGATCAAGCCTTGAGTCCATCTCCTAGCTGAGGGTATCTGAGGACCAACAAGAGGATTGTGAGCTATGGAATGAAGACATGGAGAGCATCTAGACATCTTGAGAGACTTATAAAGTCATTTGGAGAAGAAAACAAGTCATTGATGGAGGCACAAGAGCTACAGTGGAAGACAGTCAACTAGGGTTTCATCTGGGTCAACCCTAGGTCAACCTTAGGTCAATTGACTGACTTAAGAGGGCATTCAAGTCTATTGGAGAGATGTGGGGATCAATATTGAACATATGAAGAAGGATATGGAGATATGACAAGGAGAATTCAAGAGAAATCAAGGAGAAGAGGAGTTACTAAATTAGGGTTTCTCTGTAAAATCCCCTAGTTTAGGTCAAATTTCCAAGCAAGATAAGTCAAAATGCTAACTTCAAATGGCTTCTTGGCCAACATGAAACTTGTAGAGGATCTCAAGGCCTTTAATTTGAGTGGTGGAAGACCTCAAGGAGATTTATAGAACTCAAGTTATGGTCCTTGCAAGTTACAGGTCATCTGGGGTGTCTGAATTTTTGTCTGTGAAAGTGACTTGACTTCCAAGCTAGTTTTGCCCCTCAAGGAGATTTCAAATGAATTCTTGGTCAACATAAGAATTGTTCCTCATTGTCTTAGCTTTCTAGAATGGTATGGCATGCCTTCATATGATGTGGAGAACTCAACTTATGGTCTTGACAAGCAAAGGGTATTTTGGGCATTTGTGAATTACAGGTCATTTTAACCTATACCCAAAACTCATACAAGGAGGCCTCAAATGGAAAAACTTACAACATCAAACTTGTTCCAAATGGGATTTTAAGTCTAGAAAGAAGGTCACAAGTTATTGGAGAAACTCATAGCATGGAGTTGCATGATTGGTCAAAATATGAACTAAAAAGGCTTATAAAGTGAATAATTTCAAGTTGGAAAATGGTTTGGGAGATTTACAAGTCCAAATGGAGACTTCCAATATATGATTTTGAATGGAAAAACAATTCTAAGAACAATGGTTCACACACTTTTTTGGGTTTAGAAGGAAAAAATGAAGTTATCCATGGTTGCTTATCATTTAAGAAACATAATCAAAAATGAGCCAAAGTTTGAAAACAAGGGAATGTGCAAGATGGATCTAGAATGTTCATTTGGGGTCTATATATTCATGAAAGGAGAATTTGGCAAGGGTTGGCCTCATTTGCACCAAGAATTCCACATAATTTCTCACACTTTTTCATTGGAGTTTCATTACAATTCTCTCAAAACCTTCACCAACTTTCATCATAATCAATTCAATTTCACTCCATCATCATCATAGATCATAATTGAAGCAAGTTTCTGGTAGTTATCATCCATTTTCGAGTGCTTTTCTCAAGATCATCAAAATCACAAGTTCAAGTGGATTGCATGATTCAAGCAAGGAACCTCCAAGTTTGTGCATACAGAATCAAGTTCCTCAAGGATTGATCAGGATTCAACACTTAAAAGCCTCAGATCTTTCATCTCCATAACTGTTTGCAAGATTTTGCACAAGGTAAGTTTTCAATCACACAGCTCGATTCAGTTAGTTAGGCATGATTTTGTTAGTGTAGAATTGATCTAGGTGGTTAGGAGATTAGTTTAGATGAATTTGGAGTGATTTGGAGTCCATTGTTAGCAGGTACCATAAACTGTTTGGATCAATATCTCTTATGTTAATGCACTAGAATGTTAGTTGGATTGATCAGGTTAATCACCATGATGCATAGAGCAGTTTAGGATAGGTTTGAGAGAGAATTATCTTGGTGCATCTCAGAGTAATCTCATGATAACCAGAGTTTGATGCGCGCGGGTTTGGTGTTGTGGTGAGTTTCAAATTGATCTAAGGCCATAGGATTATAGAGGAAGAAATTCTGAGCAGATTTCATGTTTACATCATGAGGATTCATTGCGTGTGGAGTGAGAACGGTTTGGTGTAAGGTAGCTCGTGCATGAGCTCGCATGGCAGAAACCCTAGGTTTCAGGTTGAATGAGGAAGAAGACGAAATCGTGGCCCTTCGTTTGGTGTAAGACTCTTGACTTTTAGAGTGATCCAATGGCCTATATTCAATCTGAATTGGAGGGAGATTACCCTGGCCCTAAACGCACCGTTTCATTAATTGAAACGGGCGGGCCTCAGATGATTGTGTTATCCCCACCCCCGAGTTAGGCCCAAAACCATTTTCCAACGTGTTTTCGCTGCTTTTCTCACCCCCAGCTGATTCCCTTTTGTTTTTTAATTCTGATGGTTGATTGGGCCCAGTGTGAAACGCTACCAACACCCCCCTTTATGAGGCCCATCCAGAATTGAACTGCGCGTAGTTACTCTTCATACCCCCTCTTGCTCATTTTAATTCATTTTAATTTTTTCTTATTTCATTCTAATTTTTGCCATTTTTATTAAATCATAATAAATTCATAAAAAATGTTTTTTAATCCATTCTTTTTACCATATTTTCATTAAAATGTCTAGAATATTATAGGAAAATAAAATTTCATTTTTAGTTTTATTTCATATTTTTTACATATTTTCTAAATAAATAGCATAATAAATAGTTACATTTCATGCATCATTTTAATGATTTTTGTTCTCTCACATGCTTTGATATTTTTTGATCATTATTTTCATATTGTTTAGATGAGATATTAGGCTTATAGAAATATTTTAGTTCCCTTTTTTAGGAGTTAATTTTAGGTGATTAATAAATGCTTGAATATCATGAACAAAACTAGGGTTTTTTAGGTGACAACTTAGGAAGTTCAATTTTCTCCCTTAGGACTTAGGGTTTGAATAGGTTAGTTATGGGACTATAGGGGCTATGGGTAGCTATTAGATCCCTTAGAGAAAAGTCAGGATTCCCCTACTGATATTAATGCTGTTTGTATATCTGTTGTCTGGTGTGGTGTGCCCTCTGGGGATTGTTGATTGTTTGATTGGGTATTGGGTTTGTCTGGGCCCTGGGGAGGCTGAAGATTTGTGAAGATGAAGCCATTGAAGATCCAGAGATTGAAGATCAACTGTCAGAGTTGAGGAGGAGTTTCTTGCTATCAGTTGCTGAGAAGACTAGGGTTTAGGAGCTAGGCAGAGCTCTAGATTAGAAAGTTTGTTTCTCAAACATGGATTGCCTTGTCTGCATCCATTCTTCTCTGTGATTCAGAGTCTCTCTAAGACACTCACCCCCTTCCTTTGGAAGGCTTGGTGATGGTGTCTATGAGATAGAACTCTTGAGAGAAAATGTCTCTTGTGTTAGAAGCAGTCTGTTCACCACCTTTGGTAGTCAGCTGATTGCTTAACACCCAATTCACTCTTGTGACTGATCCCTCATCCTGGAGGTTTGAGCTTGAAGAAAAGCCATTGCAAATGGAAGACTGATGATCAAAGCCCTTGTCTGAAGGCCATGAAGATGGAGATTGATGCTTGTTGAAGCCTGTAGCTGATTGGAGGTTGCTTGAAGTCAGTTGTTGAGTCAGAGCTGCTGATGCTGTTTCCTTTGCTGTATTTCATTTGTTGATGTATTGATTGGTTTTCTGAACTGTATTGTTTGCTGTTTACCCTGCTGGGTTGAGAGTGAAGTCTGTTCACTTTTGCCTATTGTTTTCTAGTTTCGAGGTTGAGTGGGACTCCCTTGCCTCGCTTGTACTGCTGCATTCATGCATTTTACTGCTTTACTGTATATATCTGATATTGTTTCTGTTTCTGCCTATCCCGTAGGATCTCTGTTTCTCTCTGTGCAAGAGAGGAGCATGATAGACACTAGGTCTTAACCCATGCATGATAACATTAGGTTAGTTTGATTCCCTTCGCAACCGTAGGTTAGAGTTCTGTCTCTTCTTTCTCAAAACAAACAGAAAAACACATAAAGATTTCAAACACAATAAAAGACACTTCTTCCGTAAAAGAATGTGAACTCATCAAAGTGTCATTTTTGTCCTCTTGGACTGTTAATCAGAAAAACCTTTTTCAGAAGGAATAAAATCAACCAAGACAAGCTTGTGTCGTACGTGGCCCGAACTACGTTTGCTCTGATCTTTCATGCTGTATGAAAGTACGTAGGCATAGGATGCGATATCCTAGCGAGCAACCTTCCCCTCCTTTCCCGTAGGTAGGCGAACTACGTTGACTCTGATTTCTCGTTCCAGGCGGGAATACGTAGGCATAAAGTGCGATACTTTGCCGAGTCATTTTCATTTCCATTTTATTTTCTTTTTAACCCTTGACCTATAGTTTAGATAGAATAACAATCCATACCCGAAAACAAGCGTGGATCCCATCGAGTACGATGGACGTGAGGGGTGCTAATACCTTCCCCTTGCGTAACCGACTCCCGAATCCAGGTTTTGGTTGCGATGACCATACCTTTTCCCCTTTTTCGCGAGGTTTACTCTGAGCGTTTCCTTTCCCTCCCGTGGGATAAATAACGCACGGTGGCGACTCTTCTGTTCAGCCGGCGCCGATTTTCGCAGTAGCGACAGCTGGCGACTCTGCTGGGGATCCAACGTCCCCTGGCTGCTAAGGACTGCGACAGTTCTTATGCATTTGGGATCCAACGTCCCTTGAGAGAGTCAATCCTAACGCTTGTGTTCCCGTCGAGGATTTTGTATGGAGTTATTTTATATTTCTAACCTTGTTTTTCCAGCTTTATATATATTGTTTATTATTGCTGTATCTGGGGTGTGACGGGTGTTCTGATATTGAGAGATAAGCCGGACCTGGGCTTGAGTGCACCTAGAATTAGAGTAGAAATTAGTGGGCGCCCGCTTGCTTTGCTTGCTTTGGTGTCCCATGAAATCTACACTCAGACGAGGTTCCTCTGGTTGGCCTCCTGCCCCTTCCTTTGGTTGGCGTGGGTTGCTGGTTAGTTGGATTGTCGACTCTGGGGACCGATCATTTGGAAGTTGGCTGAGTGAGGCCTCTTCAGGATTTGATGATGCCACTCCTTCTGGGAATCGTATCATCAACCCTGAAAGTCTGTGACGCCGACGACCGCATAAGATGCCGTACCTTGTGCCAGTTATAGGGCCACCCACCTGTGAGGGGATTCAGGGTTATGCAGGTAACTAGACCTCCAGACTACCGGTTATTTCTTGATCAGAGATCCGGGTTATTTATGGAGATTTATTCTGAGGTCTGCCAGAGACCATGTGGAGATTTATTCTGAGGTCTGTCAGAGACCATTTGGAGATGTATTCTGGGGTCTGTCAGAGACCATTTGGAGATGTATTCTGGGGTCTGTCAGAGACCATTTGAGAGGTGTTCTGAGGTCTGTCAGAGACCAATTATGGATGTGATTTGCGGTCTGTCAGAGACCAGTGAGTTATGGTTTGAGGTCTGTCAGAGGCCAGTGTTGGAGTTCTATTTTAGGTCTATCTGAGACCATGGTTTGATGACTTCTGGACGGTCTATCTGAGACCTTTCTTGATTGGGTTTAGGCTGTTCAGCTGCAGCTTTGGTCCCTGTTGAATGTTACTTGCATTGCATCCTCGCATATCCATTATCATTTGCATTTCACTAACGTATGTCTGTGCTGCAGGTGCATTTGCATTTCCCTAGTTCTAGTGCCCAAACTTCTGAGTGTTTGATCATGACTAGCCTACGGAGAACGGTTGCTTACAAATTGCCTACGCCTGATATTGTTCCTTTACTGGGATTGATCTCTCTTGCTGATGAGGGTGTTCGTAGGAGTTTCCGGATGAGTTATGGTAGATTACTGAGATTGGTGTGCAAACCTACAGAGGTAGAGTTAGATGGGCTGTATGCTTTGATGCAATTCTATGACCCTGCTTTGAGGTGCTTCACGTTCTCTGATTTTATTATGGGACCAACTCTGGAGGAATACGCTGAGTATGTTGAGCTGCCCGTGCAGAACCAGGTTCCATTCATTCATTGTGATGCCAAACCCAAGCCGGAGGAATTGGCAAAAGCCTTGCATGTTGATGCTTCTGAACTTGTGACTACTGTTTCCCGTGGAGTTCCAGGCTTCTCATTTCAGTTCTTAGTTGGTAAAGCCCAAGAGTACGCCAAGAATGGGTGCTGGGTTGCTTTCAATGCTGTGTTGGCCTTGTGCATCTATGGCATAGTACTGTTCCCCAATATACCGGATTTTGTGGATTTCGATGCTTTCTACTTGTTTGCCGCTGGTAATCCTGTACCTACTTTACTCGGAGATCTCTACCACTCGCTGCATTACAAGAGTGAGAAGGGAAGAGGGAAGAATGTTCATCTGTGTGTGCCCTTATTGAGTATGTGGTTTGAGAGTCACCTTCCTAAGAGAGGATCTGCTGCAGAGACTACAATTCCAGTTGGTTGGCCAGAGCGTCTGATGAGGCTATCGTCGGAAGATATGGAGTGGTTTGATAGAGATTTGCTAGGATCTGAGCTCCTCTTTAGCTGTGCTGGTTACCCTAATGTGCCATTGATTGGAAGAAAAGGGTGTATTAATTACAATCCTTCTCTATTCATTCGCCAGTTCGGATATGCGCTGAAGAATCCACCTCAGGAGGAAGAAGTACAGGAATCTCTGTACTTCACCGGTGACGTGAAGGGGGAGTTATTAGCCAAGCTGCGACATGCCTGGACGCGTATTAACCGCAAAGGGAAGCCGTTGTTAGGAAAGAATGACTGTCAGGCCTATGCACCTTATAGAGCTTGGATTCAGGAAAGGGCTAGTCAGTTGAAGATGCCGTTTCCAGATGCACCAATTCTTGATCCTATTCCGGTAGAAGAGCCGACTACTGTTTCTAAAGAAGCATATGAACAAGTTGTGAGGGAGAAAGAAGCCTTAATGAAGATTAATGAAGGGTTAGAGCAAGAGCTAGCCCACGCACGCAGTGAGAAGAACAAGGCCGTATATGCTTTCCAACAACAGATTGAGCTGGTAAACAGGTTAGGAGCTGAGTTGACCGAGGAAAAGAAGAAGCGCGAACGTCTGGGGCAAGAGTTCAGAAGTTCCCATGACATGCTGGAAGCCAAAAAGAAAGCGCTCGACGCAGCACACCGAGAGATATCTTCTTGCAATAAGACTTGGAATGCTACTCTCACCAACAACAAGCAGAGGGAAGATAAGCTAAAGCAGCAAATTTCCGACCTCGAGGAGAAGTTGAAGTCTAGCATCAAGAAGTGTGAGGAGGAAGTGATGAACCGGTATAGTGTCCAGCATGCACTGAACAAGGCAATCAAATCCAGAGATGAAGCAGTGTCCCAGAAGCGAAAGTTAGAAGATTGCTTCGGAGAAGCGGCATGGGAAGAAACCGCTGAAGACGTACGCCGTGTCCTTAAGAAGAGAAACCAGCTTGTTGAAGGGCTGCTCGATCGACCAAGCCATCCGGAGACCAAGAAGTTGATAGAGGAGTACCAGACTTTTGGGAGGATCTGATTATTCCATTATTTGTAGGCTTTATTTGCATAGTGCTGACCATCACCAGGATTGTTGGTTGAGGTCATGCCATCTTTGTACTCTCAGTGATATTGTGCCTTGGGCTTATTGATTCTCTCTGCAATATACGAGGCTTTCTATGATTCAGCTCCGGTATTCTTATTGTCAACACTGTCACTGCACCGGCACCCTCGCACTAGAACTGGGGGAATGAACTTCCCTAATGCACAGACACATTGCATTGCATTCATATTCATATTGCATAACAGGTAATCTTTGAATGGTGTCTTATCTCCTGCTTTGATTCAGGTACTTAACAGGATTCCAGATCAACATCCGCACCGCTATTCTACACGATCCAACTGTCGGAAAGTCATGGACCAGATTCAGAATGAGATGCAGGATGTACGCGAGAAGCTCGCCCTCTTCATGCAGACCATGGAGGCTATAGCAAAAGGGCAAGAGAATTTGCAGGCCATGGTCCAGCCTCTGTTGGCTCGCAACGCTGGTCATGGTAACGAAGATCATCAGTCTGTCCGGGTTGATACTGCTCATGGAGATGGCACTCCAACGCCAGTGGCTCCGCCTGTCGTCAATGTGAATGCTGCTAACGTCAACAACGCTACCGCTGCTGTGAATGGTAACGTCGGGGTTGGAAATGAAACTGCTGTCCACAACGCTGGGCTGGGTGATGTCAATTTGGGAGATAATCTCGGAGGCAATGGCTTTGTCAACGCTGGGTTCGGATTCAACGATCAGGGATTCGACAACCCTGGCAAGTATGGCTTTAATGCTCAAGGCTTTGGGCAAGATGGTTATGGTATGGTCAATCAGGGCTACGGAGGTTTTGGAAACGGAAACGGTGCTGGTTTTATGGCTGGTGGTCCTGCGGGAGGTGTTCAAGGGTATGGCAACAGAGGCCGAGTTCCGGGGATGAATCAGGTCAGAGCTGGACGTAATAATGCGTATGATGGATACGGGGCTGGAAACGGTATGTGGCAAGAGGATCAACAGGAAGACGCCTTCTCTGGAGGAGGCTTTGAAGGGCCGATGGATGATTCTCAAAAGATTAGAATGCTGGAAGAGCAAATGAAGGGAGTCCTAAACCAGAGTGCTGTGGGTCTGGACATGGCAACTATGGGCTTGGTACCTGGCTTGAGGGTGCCCATTAAATTCAAAGCGCCTGCGTTCGATAAGTACAAAGGAAATACATGTCCGAAGGTTCATGTACGAGCTTATTACAGAAAGATGTCTGCATACTCCACTGACGAGAGAATGCTCATGCATTTCTTTCAGGATAGTCTATCGGGCCCTTCCTTAGAGTGGTACATGGGGTTGGAGCCAACTGATATCAAGACGTGGAAGCAATTGGCGGAGGCGTTCGTAGCCCATTACAAATATAACAGTGACCTGGCACCCAATCGGGTCCAGTTGGCCGGGCTTTCGCAGAAGAAGGGGGAGAGTTTTAAAGAGTACGCGCAAAGGTGGCGCGATATGGCTGCCAGGGTCCGTCCCCCTGTGGAAGATAAAGAAATGAACGATATGTTTGTTGGCACATTTACCGGGCTGTTTCATGATATGTTGTTCCATACGTCTCTGGCTAGTTTTTCAGATCTGATTTTGATGGGTGAAAAGATTGAGCGGAACATTAAGCAAGGAAAGTTCCAAGTTGACGAGTCAGCTGCATCTGGCAGTAATAGGAAAGCTTATGGTGGGCGCCGTCAGGGCGAAGCTAGTGCTGTATTTGGAGGCCGAGGCCGAGGCCGAGGCAGGGGAAGAAATCAATATCGTCAGCCGCAGCAAGTGTCGAGTGTCACCATCCCGTATCAACAACAACCAATCCAGCAACAACAACAGGTTCAGCAGCAACCAATGCCACAGCAGCAGCAGCCTCAGCAGGGGGCACAGCAAGCTCAGAGAAGATTCCAGGGTGGTAAGCCGAGAAGGGTGTTCGAGAAGCCTCCCTCTAACTATGCTGATTTATTGCAGACCTTGTTGGGATTGAATCTGGTGGAGAAAAGAACCTTGGCACCGATAACGGGAACTCCCCCGTTCGGCTATGATGCAAATAGGCGCTGCGAGTTTCATTCTGGGGCCCCGGGCCATGATATAGAAGGTTGTCATGCTTTTAAGCACGTTGTGCAGGATCTCTTGGACAACAAGTCTATCAACTTCGGAACGACCGGTGCGAATATAGTCCAGAAACCCATGCCTAATCATGGGGCGAATGCCGTGCTGACTGAGGAAGGTCTGAATCTGATTATGAATGTTGAGGATTTAAAGACGCCGCTGAGCGAAATAAAAAGCCGACTGTTGCAGGGGGGTGTTTACCCGGGTTGTAATGAGTACTGCTTAGATTGTTGGGCCCTGTCTGGGGGGTGTGAGGATTTGAAGAAAGGCATTCAGGCCTTGATTGATGAAGGTGTATTGCAGTTTGATAGAACAGCAACTGACGAGCCGGCAGGGGCAGTAATGGATAATCAGAGTGATGTTGCCACAGTGACAATTCCTAGGAAGACGATCACTATTTCAGCACCAGCTCAGCGACCACCGATTACTATAACTAAAGCCGGGCCAATCCCGTATGAGAACACGAGGGCCGTCCCATGGTCATATGGGCTAGAGGTGTATTGTGACGGGATTAAAATCGATGTTAACAAGCAGTCAGCAGAGATTGTGGATAATGTTGTTGGCTCGGGAGGCATGACAAGAAGCGGCAGGATCTTTATATCTCCTGAAGTAGAAGCCGAAAGGATAGCGAAAGGAAGAGGGAAAGCGGTTGAGAATGTTCCGGTTCAAGAAAATGAAAAAGAAGCAGCATCTAAGGATGTCGAAGAATTCATGCGCTTAATTCGGAAGAGCGATTATAAAATTGTGGAGCATCTGCAGCAAACGCCATCCAAAATATCTATTCTGTCATTGCTGTTGTGTTCGGAAGCCCACAGGAACGCTTTGCTGAAAGTCCTGGACACTTCTTTTGTACCACAGGATGTCTCCGTAAACCAGCTAGAAGGAGTATTAGCACACGTAAATGCAGGCCACAGTCTGGGCTTTACTGATTTCGACTTGACTCCGAAAGGAAGGGATCATAATATGGCATTACATGTATCTGTTGAGTGCAGAGGGTCGACAATGTCGCATGTATTGGTTGACACCGGGTCGTCTTTGAATGTGCTGCCTAAGAAGGCTATGATGAAGCTGGATGTTCGAGGGATTTTGTGCACACCAAGTGATTTGGTGGTCAGAGCGTTTGACGGCACGCGGAGAACAGTCTTCGGATCGATTACCTTGCCTCTGCAAGTGGGGCCAGAAGTGTTTGCAACGGAGTTTTATATCATGGATATACAGCCTGCGTACAGCTGCTTGCTGGGAAGACCTTGGATTCACGGTGCAGGGGCAGTTACGTCAACCCTGCATCAGAAGTTAAAGTATATGGTCGGAGACAGCGTAGTCACCGTGTGCGGAGAAGAAGACATCCTGGTCAGCCATCTTTCTTCGTTTAAATATGTGGAAGTCGACGGGGAGATCCACGAGACGCCATGCCAGGCATTCGAAGGTTTGCGCATAAAGGACAAGAGTCCCGGGCCAAGCAAAGCGCCAGAGATAGCTGTTTCTTCGTATAAAGAGGCTCAAGCGCTAGTGAAGGCAGGAGAAGCCAAGGGCTGGGGGAAAGTATTGGACATTCCGGTGAAAATGGACCGGTTCGGACTGGGGTACCGACCGTCGTCATCAACTCCTTCCGTGGGGGCCCCTCATTTCAGAAAGTCAATCACCATCTCTGCCAGTGGAGTATGCCATGAATCTGTCAATGCTGCTTCAGAATCCGATGAAGGGGACAGCGACTGTGATATGGATGCCTGGATTCAGCCAAGCACGCCAGGACAAGGACTATGCAACTGGTCCATTCAGGAGCTTGTTCCTGTGACTTTTAAACAGTAATGCTTTGCTTTATTAATTGTTGAATAATCTGATGTCTTGCCCGGGGCATCAGGATTTGCTTAGGGCTGTGTTGTTATAAACATTGTTTTGTTAATCATTAAATAAATGGCGTTTTTTTCATGTGTAAATACCGTAATCCCTGTCTTTCTTGTTTTGTATTTTTCAATAAAATGGCAACGCGGTTATCTGCTTTATACGCATTTTGAAGCACTTAACCCTTCCTTTTGCAGGATGACATTTTCAGATGACATCCTTGAGCCACCTATGACTCGTCCCGACTTCGAGCACCCGGTATTCCAGACCGAAGAAGAGGTTGTCGAAGATAGCGACGTTCCTGAAGAGCTGTCTTGGTTGGTGAAGCAAGAGGAAAGAGCCATTCTGCCTCACGACGAGGTTATCGAGATTATCAATTTGGGGTCGGAAGGGGTTGAGAAAAATATTCGTATCGGAGCCGCACTGCAGAGTGATATCAAGCGAAGACTGGTGGAAATGCTCCGAGAGTATAATGATGTATTCGCTTGGTCGTATCAAGATATGCCAGGGCTCGATACAGATATGGTTGTGCATCGCCTGCCACTGAAAGAAGACTGCCCGCCTGTCAAACAAAAACTTCGCAGAACTCGCCCAGATATGGCAATGAAGATCAAAGAGGAGGTTCAGAAACAGTGGGACGCTGGTTTCCTGGCTGTGACGAAGTATCCCTCCTGGGTTGCTAACATCGTACCAGTGCCAAAGAAAGACGGCAAGGTTCGAATGTGCGTGGATTACAGAGATTTGAATAAAGCAAGCCCAAAAGACGATTTTCCACTTCCTCATATTGACGTATTAGTTGATAATACCGCTCAATACTCTGTATTCTCCTTCATGGATGGCTTTTCAGGCTATAATCAAATTAAAATGGCGCCAGAGGATATGGAGAAGACTACTTTCATAACGCCTTGGGGAACATTTTGCTATAAAGTGATGCCCTTTGGTTTGAAAAATGCTGGGGCAACGTATCAGCGTGCGATGACAACTCTCTTTCATGACATGATGCATAAAGAGATCGAAGTTTATGTTGACGATATGATTGCCAAATCCCAGACGGAGGAAGAGCATCTGGTGAATCTGTTGAAGTTGTTTAAAAGGCTTAGGAAGTTCAGGCTGAGGCTGAACCCTAACAAATGCACCTTCGGGGTGAGATCGGGTAAGCTCCTGGGGTTCATAGTAAGCGAAAGAGGAATAGAGGTCGATCCTGCTAAAATAAAAGCGATTCAAGAAATGCCGACGCCTAGAACAGAGAAAGAGGTGCGCGGGTTTTTAGGGAGATTGAACTACATTGCTCGGTTCATATCTCACCTAACTGCTACGTGCGAACCATTATTCAAGCTGTTGAAGAAAGATCAAGCTGTAACGTGGAACGATAATTGTCAAAAGGCGTTCGACAAAATAAAGAAGTATCTGCAGGAGCCTCCTATTTTGATACCCCCAGTGGCAGGGAGACCCTTGATAATGTATTTGACGGTTCTTGAGGGGAGTATGGGTTGTGTTCTCGGTCAACACGACGAGACAGGGAGAAAAGAGCATGCAATCTATTATCTGAGTAAGAAATTTACGGACTGTGAATCTCGATACTCAATGCTGGAGAAAACTTGTTGCGCGCTAGCCTGGGCCGCCAAGCGTTTGAGGCAGTACATGCTGAATCATACAACCATGCTCATCTCGAAGATGGATCCAATCAAATATATATTTGAAAAGCAGGCGTTGTCAGGTAGAATTGCCCGGTGGCAGATGATCTTGACTGAATACGATATTCAATACGTCTCGCAAAAGGCAATAAAGGGGAGTGTGTTGTCTGAGTATCTGGCGGAGCAGCCTATTGAAGAGTATCAATCGATGAGATTTGACTTTCCTGACGAGGATATCATGTATCTCAAGATGAAGGATTGTGAAGAGCCGTTACCAGACGAAGGACCAGAGCCGGGGTCCAAATGGCAGATGATATTTGATGGAGCTGTGAATGCTTACGGTAGCGGAATAGGGGCAATTATCACTACGCCGCACGGGTCGCACATCCCGTTTACTGCCCGATTGACCTTTGCCGTTACCAACAATGAGGCCGAATACGAAGCTTGTATAATGGGGCTTGAAGAAGCCATTGATTTGCGAATCAAACATTTAGACGTATACGGAGACTCAGCTCTAGTAGTGAATCAGATCAAAGGGGAATGGGAGACACGGCAGCCTAATTTGATACATTATATGAATTATGCAAGGAGATTGTTGCCTTTCTTCGACAAAGTTGAATTGCATTACGTGCCACGGGCAGAAAATCAAATGGCTGACGCCCTTGCCACTTTGTCTTCCATGTACAAGGTCAATTTCTGGAACGAAGCTCCCCAAATCACTATCTCTCGGTTGGACAGGCCAGCTTATGTATTTGCTATTGATGAAGCGTTTGATGGCAAACCGTGGTATTTTGATATCCTTAATTTCCTGAAGAACAAAGAGTGTCCGGCTGGGGCATCCAGTCAAGATCAGAAGACTCTCAGGAGATTAGCGGGTAATTTCTACTTGAACCCGGATGGCGTCTTGTACAGAAGAAACCACGATTTGGTGTTGTTGCGTTGTGTAGACGAGAAGGAGGCAAAACTTCTCATGGAGGAAATTCACGAAGGTGCCTTTGGTACGCATGCTGGGGGGCATGCTATGACGAGAAAACTGCTGCGGGCAGGTTATTTTTGGCTGACGATGGAAACTGATTGTTTCAAGTTCGCAAGGAAGTGCCACAAGTGCCAAATTTATGCTGACAAAATACATGTGCCTCCGAGTCCTCTAAATGTGATGTCATCTCCATGGCCATTTTCGATGTGGGGAATCGATATGATCGGAAAGATTGAGCCGACGGCTTCTAATGGGCATCGGTTCATACTAGTAGCAATCGATTATTTCACCAAGTGGGTGGAAGCAGCGTCTTACGCAAATGTAACGAAGCAAGTGGTGGCTAGATTCATCAAGAGAGATATCATTTGCCGATACGGAATTCCCGAGCGGATAATCACGGATAATGGTTCTAATCTGAACAACAAAATGATGAAGGAGCTCTGTCAGAATTTCAAGATCGAACATCACAACTCCTCCCCTTACCGACCCAAGATGAATGGCGCTGTCGAAGCGGCCAATAAGAATATCAAGAAGATTGTCCAGAAAATGGTGGTGACGTATAAGGATTGGCATGAAATGCTACCTTTCGCTTTGCACGGTTATCGTACGACGGTACGCACATCAACCGGGGCAACTCCGTTCTCGTTGGTATACGGAATGGAAGCGGTATTACCATTGGAAGTCGAGATCCCTTCTTTGAGGGTATTGCGAGACGTTCAGCTGGACGAGGCAGAATGGGTAACGAACAGATTGAACCAATTGAGTTTGATGGATGAGAAGAGGCTAGCTTCTCTAGCATACGGTCGTTTGTATCAAAGACGAATGAAGAAAGCGTACGACAAGAAGATACTTCCGCGAAGCTTTCAGACGGGCGACCTTGTGCTGAAAAGGATTCTCCCGCCGCAAGCAGATCACAGGGGCAAGTGGACCCCCAATTACGAAGGGCCATACGTTGTCAAGAAGGTCTTTTCAGGAGGAGCTTTATTGTTGTCCACAATGGACGGGGAAGACTTTGCATCACCTGTGAATTCGGACGCCGTTAAAAAATACTTTGCTTAAAATAGACCCGCTGGACAGAAAAAAGAGAGTCCAGGCAAAAATGGGGCATCCTGGCGAACCAAAAACAGAATGAAAGGTTCGGGCAAAAGTTAGGGATAAAATTGAAAAAAAATGTACACCCGCGAAGTTGAAAACCTACACTGGGCGGCTTCGGCAAAAAAGGGTATCCCGGTGAACTGAAAACCCGTAAAGGGCGGTTCACGCAAAAGTTAGGGATGAGAAAAGCAAATGACTGCGGTCCGAATTTGGTATTCAATGAGCATCAGTGCGGGAGAATATGTTTGAGGAGTCAGTTATCGGATACAACCTCTTCAGAAGTAGGGATACCGGGAAAGATAAGAGTCGGACGAGTCATGGGAAGATCAGTTCGTGATGTTCATCTGCATCCAGTTGCCGACATGTGTACAAAATTTAATTTGTCAATATTTATGCTTCTTGTGAATACTTGCATACTTGTATATTTGCTTTGTGTAGCTTCCTCTTTTCAGGAGTTACATCCCGTGTACAAAAAAAACTCCGCCCATTCAGGGGCCCAATCAATGAAAATGTGTTATTCAGTACCTGATGCCTGTTCTTTACTGTTTTGCGCATGATAAAACGCCTAAGTTTATTGAAGCTAGCATGAGTATAACATTACTGGCCCTTGCCAACAATCGTTAAAGCTTTGAATTAACTGAGTGTAACGTCACTAACCTGAATTGATTTGATTGCATAGGCTTGTCGTGTCTTGTTTGTGTTGTTGCAGGTTTCATAACCGTACGAGGAAGGTGATCAAAAGATTGCAATAGTGAAAGGCTTGATCCTCACGCAGGTCATGCATGTTCTTCCTGAAGAAGGATAGAATTCCCCAGCTAGCCGTAGCTTATCCAAAGGACGTGCTCCAGAGAAGTTACTCGTCCTCAGCAGAGTTTAGTGATTCCGGGATCGTAAGGCTATATTCAGACAGGTTCATCTCCCCCCGCAGGGTCATGCATTCTCCCCCGGCGGAGTCAGTTAATTTTCCCCGAGAGAATCCAGCCATCCCCAGCGGAGTTCTCTTTTCAGCAAGTGTTCTTTCCTTCCAGTGGAATCTGAAGATCAAGACTCTCCCAGGCAGAGTCGATGGTGGTTCCTGTCCTTTATTTTGTCAGAGATACCGTGTGATTTTAGTTCACTCTCTAGCAGAGGCTCAATCATACCAGGCGCATCTGCTATTCCCCAGCAGGGGGTTACCTCCGCAAGGTATTTGGTTTGAGTTATATTCCCCGGCAGGGGGTTCCTTCAACAAGACGGGTGGTTTGAGTTCCCAAATTCCCAGCAGGGTCGACTTCATCCTATCAGCATTTATTTTGCTGGAATAATTTTGTAGCATCAGGCTATCCCCGGCGAGTCGGCGTTACCCTTCCAGCATTTATTTTGCTGAAGTAGTTTCTGTACTCCAGTAGTTCAGGTGGAGAGAGCTCTTGCTCAAATAAATCACCAAACAGTCAAGATCTCGGCAGGAGATATTCAATAATAATGTCAGTTTCGGCGGTATTCCCCACAGAGTTGTCATGATAAAACTCTCTTTGTCTCCAGCAAAGTCATTTATGCAAATGCATCTTATCTTCCCCAGCCAGAGTGGCCAGGATAAGTGTCTTCTTATCCCCAAGCAGAGTTCGTTTGTCATCAACAAGTCGCATGAATCAGAATTTCGAAGCAGGTGTCCAATAGTGGGTTTGCAGACATCCCCAGTAGAGTCCGCCTCAAAGTCGCTGTCACGTCAGTGCTAAGAAGTTTGTGGGTGAAGAACTAAGTCCTGACGTGGACCATTTATTCCTAGAATGACGGGATTCCTTCAGAAGTGGGCGTCCTAACGTGGACAGGTTTGTTTTACCGGATTGGTAAGGTGTGTTAATCCTGACGTGGATAGATTCGGTCTTTTGAAATTTGGAGAAAGGGAGGTCATGACGTTGACAAAAGATTGGTTACTCTTCGTGTTGGTATTCTGACGTGGATCATTTTGTGTTCAGCGGATATCTTTATTCGTGATGGTGAAATGTGCGTCCTGACGTGGACAAGTTTGTAGTTCTTTGTGATGACAAGATACAAGAATCCTGACGTGGACAAATTTATCCTTCTTCGTGTTGTTGACAAAGGGTAAGTCCCGACGCGGATATTTCCCCAGCAAGTCAAAAGTGGGAGTCCTTACGCGGACAAGTCTTATTTCCTCAGTGAGTCGAAGACGCCTGAGTCCTAACGTGGACATACCAAGACGAGGTCAGTGTCCTTACACGGACAAATCAATGAAATTATTTTTTCCTTACGTGGAAAGAAGTGGGTCCTAACGTGGACGATGTAGTCCTTACGCGGACGTATCAGAAGTGATTCCTAACGTGGAAATGACAGTATTCCTAACATGGAAAAAAGAGAGTCCTTACGTGGACAGGTTAAGATGGCATTCCTTACGTGGAAAAATGAGTCCTGACGCGGACAAAGTGAGAAAGAATTGATTCCTTACGTGGAAAGACCTGAGTCCTAACGTGGACATATCAAGAGCATTCCTTATGTGGAAGAAAAATGGTTTCCTTACGTGGAAAGACGAGCTTATTCCTTACGTGGAAAGATTGAGTCCTCACGCGGACATATCGAGATTGATTCCTGGCGTGGAAAGAAATGGATTATTCCTGACGTGGAAAGAGAGTTTAGTCCTGACGCGGACAGATCGAAGAAGATTGCTTCCTAGCGTGGAAAGATAAAAGCGTTACTCCTAACGTGGACGATGTGATTCCTAACGTGGACAGGTGTTACTCCTAACGTGGAAGAATGTTATTCCTAACCTGGACGATTCAGTTTATGGAAATGCAGACGAATTATCCCCAGCGGAGTTGCCGAGATTTTCCTGGGTTGACAGTAAGTGGAGTCCTAACGTGGACAAGTTTTAGTTAAGATTTCTTCGTATCGACGACAGACAGAGTCCTAGCGTGGACAAGCAAGCAATCTGTTATGACAGAATCCTCTTCAGAACGATGAAGACAATCCCCAGCACGGTCGTGCGAGATCAGCGGGTTACTCTAACAGTCAGATTCAGCTGACGAATGTCATTCCGCAAGCAGGAGCGCAGTTTATTTCTGCGGTTGGCAAATTTCTGGTTTCACTAGTATTCAACCGTCTCGTACCGCGAATGTCTGAAGGCTCCGGGCTCTTCATCCAATCGGGTCCAAGTCGCTTGAATAGGGGCAGCTGTTGCACCCTAAAATTTGCCCAACCTTATTCCTTGGTTTATGTTTCATCATCATTAGCATTTGCATATAGAGTCATGTACATAGACTAACCATCTGCATAGCATAAGCATAGCAAGTCATTCAACAGGGGACCAATCATTATTTTCATCTCTAGAGGCCTAGCAAGAGGTTATTATCCCAATTCAGTCATATTCAAGTCATCAGGAAAGAATTTGAAAGCAAAGAGTTCAGCAGATCAAGCCTTGAGTCCATCTCCTAGCTGAGGGTATCTGAGGACCAACAAGAGGATTGTGAGCTATGGAATGAAGACATGGAGAGCATCTAGACATCTTGAGAGACTTATAAAGTCATTTGGAGAAGAAAACAAGTCATTGATGGAGGCACAAGAGCTACAGTGGAAGACAGTCAACTAGGGTTTCATCTGGGTCAACCCTAGGTCAACCTTAGGTCAATTGACTGACTTAAGAGGGCATTCAAGTCTATTGGAGAGATGTGGGGATCAATATTGAACATATGAAGAAGGATATGGAGATATGACAAGGAGAATTCAAGAGAAATCAAGGAGAAGAGGAGTTACTAAATTAGGGTTTCTCTGTAAAATCCCCTAGTTTAGGTCAAATTTCCAAGCAAGATAAGTCAAAATGCTAACTTCAAATGGCTTCTTGGCCAACATGAAACTTGTAGAGGATCTCAAGGCCTTTAATTTGAGTGGTGGAAGACCTCAAGGAGATTTATAGAACTCAAGTTATGGTCCTTGCAAGTTACAGGTCATCTGGGGTGTCTGAATTTTTGTCTGTGAAAGTGACTTGACTTCCAAGCTAGTTTTGCCCCTCAAGGAGATTTCAAATGAATTCTTGGTCAACATAAGAATTGTTCCTCATTGTCTTAGCTTTCTAGAATGGTATGGCATGCCTTCATATGATGTGGAGAACTCAACTTATGGTCTTGACAAGCAAAGGGTATTTTGGGCATTTGTGAATTACAGGTCATTTTAACCTATACCCAAAACTCATACAAGGAGGCCTCAAATGGAAAAACTTACAACATCAAACTTGTTCCAAATGGGATTTTAAGTCTAGAAAGAAGGTCACAAGTTATTGGAGAAACTCATAGCATGGAGTTGCATGATTGGTCAAAATATGAACTAAAAAGGCTTATAAAGTGAATAATTTCAAGTTGGAAAATGGTTTGGGAGATTTACAAGTCCAAATGGAGACTTCCAATATATGATTTTGAATGGAAAAACAATTCTAAGAACAATGGTTCACACACTTTTTTGGGTTTAGAAGGAAAAAATGAAGTTATCCATGGTTGCTTATCATTTAAGAAACATAATCAAAAATGAGCCAAAGTTTGAAAACAAGGGAATGTGCAAGATGGATCTAGAATGTTCATTTGGGGTCTATATATTCATGAAAGGAGAATTTGGCAAGGGTTGGCCTCATTTGCACCAAGAATTCCACATAATTTCTCACACTTTTTCATTGGAGTTTCATTACAATTCTCTCAAAACCTTCACCAACTTTCATCATAATCAATTCAATTTCACTCCATCATCATCATAGATCATAATTGAAGCAAGTTTCTGGTAGTTATCATCCATTTTCGAGTGCTTTTCTCAAGATCATCAAAATCACAAGTTCAAGTGGATTGCATGATTCAAGCAAGGAACCTCCAAGTTTGTGCATACAGAATCAAGTTCCTCAAGGATTGATCAGGATTCAACACTTAAAAGCCTCAGATCTTTCATCTCCATAACTGTTTGCAAGATTTTGCACAAGGTAAGTTTTCAATCACACAGCTCGATTCAGTTAGTTAGGCATGATTTTGTTAGTGTAGAATTGATCTAGGTGGTTAGGAGATTAGTTTAGATGAATTTGGAGTGATTTGGAGTCCATTGTTAGCAGGTACCATAAACTGTTTGGATCAATATCTCTTATGTTAATGCACTAGAATGTTAGTTGGATTGATCAGGTTAATCACCATGATGCATAGAGCAGTTTAGGATAGGTTTGAGAGAGAATTATCTTGGTGCATCTCAGAGTAATCTCATGATAACCAGAGTTTGATGCGCGCGGGTTTGGTGTTGTGGTGAGTTTCAAATTGATCTAAGGCCATAGGATTATAGAGGAAGAAATTCTGAGCAGATTTCATGTTTACATCATGAGGATTCATTGCGTGTGGAGTGAGAACGGTTTGGTGTAAGGTAGCTCGTGCATGAGCTCGCATGGCAGAAACCCTAGGTTTCAGGTTGAATGAGGAAGAAGACGAAATCGTGGCCCTTCGTTTGGTGTAAGACTCTTGACTTTTAGAGTGATCCAATGGCCTATATTCAATCTGAATTGGAGGGAGATTACCCTGGCCCTAAACGCACCGTTTCATTAATTGAAACGGGCGGGCCTCAGATGATTGTGTTATCCCCACCCCCGAGTTAGGCCCAAAACCATTTTCCAACGTGTTTTCGCTGCTTTTCTCACCCCCAGCTGATTCCCTTTTGTTTTTTAATTCTGATGGTTGATTGGGCCCAGTGTGAAACGCTACCAACACCCCCCTTTATGAGGCCCATCCAGAATTGAACTGCGCGTAGTTACTCTTCATACCCCCTCTTGCTCATTTTAATTCATTTTAATTTTTTCTTATTTCATTCTAATTTTTGCCATTTTTATTAAATCATAATAAATTCATAAAAAATGTTTTTTAATCCATTCTTTTTACCATATTTTCATTAAAATGTCTAGAATATTATAGGAAAATAAAATTTCATTTTTAGTTTTATTTCATATTTTTTACATATTTTCTAAATAAATAGCATAATAAATAGTTACATTTCATGCATCATTTTAATGATTTTTGTTCTCTCACATGCTTTGATATTTTTTGATCATTATTTTCATATTGTTTAGATGAGATATTAGGCTTATAGAAATATTTTAGTTCCCTTTTTTAGGAGTTAATTTTAGGTGATTAATAAATGCTTGAATATCATGAACAAAACTAGGGTTTTTTAGGTGACAACTTAGGAAGTTCAATTTTCTCCCTTAGGACTTAGGGTTTGAATAGGTTAGTTATGGGACTATAGGGGCTATGGGTAGCTATTAGATCCCTTAGAGAAAAGTCAGGATTCCCCTACTGATATTAATGCTGTTTGTATATCTGTTGTCTGGTGTGGTGTGCCCTCTGGGGATTGTTGATTGTTTGATTGGGTATTGGGTTTGTCTGGGCCCTGGGGAGGCTGAAGATTTGTGAAGATGAAGCCATTGAAGATCCAGAGATTGAAGATCAACTGTCAGAGTTGAGGAGGAGTTTCTTGCTATCAGTTGCTGAGAAGACTAGGGTTTAGGAGCTAGGCAGAGCTCTAGATTAGAAAGTTTGTTTCTCAAACATGGATTGCCTTGTCTGCATCCATTCTTCTCTGTGATTCAGAGTCTCTCTAAGACACTCACCCCCTTCCTTTGGAAGGCTTGGTGATGGTGTCTATGAGATAGAACTCTTGAGAGAAAATGTCTCTTGTGTTAGAAGCAGTCTGTTCACCACCTTTGGTAGTCAGCTGATTGCTTAACACCCAATTCACTCTTGTGACTGATCCCTCATCCTGGAGGTTTGAGCTTGAAGAAAAGCCATTGCAAATGGAAGACTGATGATCAAAGCCCTTGTCTGAAGGCCATGAAGATGGAGATTGATGCTTGTTGAAGCCTGTAGCTGATTGGAGGTTGCTTGAAGTCAGTTGTTGAGTCAGAGCTGCTGATGCTGTTTCCTTTGCTGTATTTCATTTGTTGATGTATTGATTGGTTTTCTGAACTGTATTGTTTGCTGTTTACCCTGCTGGGTTGAGAGTGAAGTCTGTTCACTTTTGCCTATTGTTTTCTAGTTTCGAGGTTGAGTGGGACTCCCTTGCCTCGCTTGTACTGCTGCATTCATGCATTTTACTGCTTTACTGTATATATCTGATATTGTTTCTGTTTCTGCCTATCCCGTAGGATCTCTGTTTCTCTCTGTGCAAGAGAGGAGCATGATAGACACTAGGTCTTAACCCATGCATGATAACATTAGGTTAGTTTGATTCCCTTCGCAACCGTAGGTTAGAGTTCTGTCTCTTCTTTCTCAAAACAAACAGAAAAACACATAAAGATTTCAAACACAATAAAAGACACTTCTTCCGTAAAAGAATGTGAACTCATCAAAGTGTCATTTTTGTCCTCTTGGACTGTTAATCAGAAAAACCTTTTTCAGAAGGAATAAAATCAACCAAGACAAGCTTGTGTCGTACGTGGCCCGAACTACGTTTGCTCTGATCTTTCATGCTGTATGAAAGTACGTAGGCATAGGATGCGATATCCTAGCGAGCAACCTTCCCCTCCTTTCCCGTAGGTAGGCGAACTACGTTGACTCTGATTTCTCGTTCCAGGCGGGAATACGTAGGCATAAAGTGCGATACTTTGCCGAGTCATTTTCATTTCCATTTTATTTTCTTTTTAACCCTTGACCTATAGTTTAGATAGAATAACAATCCATACCCGAAAACAAGCGTGGATCCCATCGAGTACGATGGACGTGAGGGGTGCTAATACCTTCCCCTTGCGTAACCGACTCCCGAATCCAGGTTTTGGTTGCGATGACCATACCTTTTCCCCTTTTTCGCGAGGTTTACTCTGAGCGTTTCCTTTCCCTCCCGTGGGATAAATAACGCACGGTGGCGACTCTTCTGTTCAGCCGGCGCCGATTTTCGCAGTAGCGACAGTAAGGAATAAGTATTCCACGGTGGGAAACTTATATGGAGTGCGGCGACTCCTAATCCTAAGGCTAGGATAAGGGTTTGAATGCCCACGGCGGGACGCCTAAATATGAGTACGGCGACTCTAAGTTTTAAGTTTTAAGGAAAGATTGTGGAATTGATTTTAGTTTAAGGAATTAGAGACTAAGTTTAAACATTTATTGTTTGGTTATCTACGTTATACAATAATACTAGCAACTCAAAAGTTTTGTGATTTTGATATAAGGTTTAGAAGTTAGTTATTTTGTTTATCCTTGCAAAGTTTTATATATTTGAGAAAATGTTTAAAGATTGAATTATAACAAGAATGCTAGATTAAGTAGTCCTAGATCAAATATGAGAGTTTTTATTTTTATCTAAGTTATTTGAGTAAAAGACAAAGAAATTTAAATGAGTATTTATTATTATTATATTTTTTTTTTGTGGGTTTAGAAGAAGAGAAAATTTGGTTTTTAATTATATACATTTTTTTTTACATTTATTATGAAAATGAAAGTTAAATTAAATCATGAAATTGAACATTTTTTTTTACTGAAATAAAGCTAATTTGAAAATTAATTTGATAGCTAACTATCTTTTTATTTATTATTAATATTTAGAGTTTTATTATTTTAAAAAGAGAGATTCATTTTTATCACTTTTTTTTTAATTGAAAATTCATTTTTATTTTATTAAATTAAATTAATCAGATTTTGAAATAAGATTAGTGTTCAAAGTTAGTGGTTAGTTATAGTTAGTAGTTAGTTTATTTTATTATCAAATTTAAAAATTACAAAGAAATATAAAAAGAAGATAAAAGCAAGAAATAATAATAAAAAGAAACATAAAACAGAAACAAGAAAAAGTAAGATGGGTTGGGCCGGTGGTGATGAACCCACCGGACCCAACCCGGTCCGGAAACGAATGGGATTGGAGGGTAAGGGTTTTGGAACCCTAATCCCAAATTCCTCAGAACGGCGCGTCTCAACGTCCTCTCTTCTTTCCAGTGTTCCTCCTTTCGTTCTTCAATTCACACTCCTTCTCCGTTTTCCTCCCTCTGTTCAATTTCTTCCGCTTCTCTTTCTCAAAACCTGCGAATGGACAAACAAAACAGAAACGCAAATATAAACGAAAAAAATGGAATGGTCACCTACGGAGGTGAAGTGTTTGGCTAACGGCTTCACGGTGGCGTGTTGAGGGAAGACGGTGGTCTTTTGACGAAAACGGCGGTGGTTTTAAAGCTATAACCCGCGGGTCTCGACGATGTACGCGGGGACGAAGGTGACGTCCATGAAGAAGATAAGTATTTCTCTTCTTATGTGTTAGGGTTTGCAATCTTCTGGGTTTTGTGAATTTTGAGTGTTTTAATGAATTCGTGTTGAATTTCTGGTGGTTGGTGGTTTTTGATGCTTTGTGGAGATCTGTGTGTTGTCGGTTTTGTGGATTTGTGACTTCTGTGGATCCGTGAATTGGTGGATGTCCATTCCTCCTATGTGAAGTTCACTTTCTTTTATAACCCAACTTTCTCAAAAACGAATTGAAGATTTAGATTAATGACTTTCCATTTTACCTTAAACATGTCTGAAACATGTTTGTGAATTTCGATTTCTGTTTTTGGGGTAGTTATTGATTGTGATTTTCTTGTTGTATTTCATGATGTGTGTAATAATGTGCTTTGATTTTCAGAAAGAAAATCTCCATAACCCCTTTTCTTTGTTTTGGAAACTGCAGATGCTTGCAGTAATGGCGCTAAGGGTGTCATGGGCCTCCACATCGTCCTCTTCTGATGTGGTGCAAGGTGGAGATAATAAAAACTAACTTTCCTCCAATGATGTGCTTGTTTCTGAGTTCTGTCCATGAGAACTTAATTGCTGCGACCTCCACCATAGACACGATATGAAGTTTGAAGAGACCATTATAAATCGTTAGTGTATTTTTTGATTCTGCGGGTATTTTATGGATTCCTGACTTTTCTTATATCGATTTTTGACCTGTTTAATTTCCTTGGGTGAGCAAAACTGAACTTAATCGGATAATTTGACTTTATGCTGCAGGAAAGGAAAGTCGAATTTATGACACAAGATGATAACTCCCACTCCCAGCACCTTGAACATCTCTACGGTGGATGTGTATTTTCTCTAACAAAAGGGGCTGCCTGGGCATTGCCATAGGATCACGTCACAGAAAAGAGGAAAAATGGTGCATCTGTCTTAAGGTAAAAATGTTGGTCATTATGGCTTTGGAGTGTCATTCAAACTGAACTGATTACTTTGGTGTAGCAATATTCTGGCGCAACGTGAAGACGATGGTTGTTCCCATGAGTGAATAAAACGCTTTCTTGTTTTTGGGATTTCCAAGCCTTGCGCGGATTGGATTATGAATATGGTGAAAAAATGGTGAGACCTGAATATGTCTTGCATTGGGTTATTCAGAACATCTCCGACATTTCCTTTAACTTTAAACCGCAACCTCTTACTTCCTGGCTATGCGACTGATGATCATCTTTGTTGTATTGTTGTTTTTAACAGGGATTTGCGGGATGGAGGTGTTCGTCCATTTGGCGTTTGTAGGAATTTATCTGTTTGCCTTTCCCGTCCGCCGATGCTCCATACACACAACTGGGAGTCAGCTACGAAACAAACACCTTTACAACGTGAGGAAAAAACAAAAACCAGTGATTCTCTTCTGATGACCGTTTAATTTGGTTTTGCCTTCATCCACTCTAACATTGTGAATTTGGATGGAAGAATCATTCATGTCAATAGCAGTAATATTATTATCTTGAGGAGGGCAGAGAAGCATTGCCGGTGAGAATGAAGAGTTGGATTCGATTGAGGTATGTTTGTCCCTGTTATAGTTGTCATGTGTATGTTTCATAGAGTGGTAATGTATGACTATTTTACAATGTTTAGCATTGACTTAAGTGTCATGAAAACTTGGTTTGCATATTGGTTTTTTTTATGGCAGTGTGAGTTTTAGCTGTACTAAACAAGTCTCTATTTCCATATATGCAGCAGGAGAGCTTGATTTTCAAAAAAGGCAAGTCCAGATAGGCTTGGAGTGTAACGTTCAGCCTGCGGAAGAGGTTGTGTCTTACAAACTGCAACATGTAGCTGTTCGCATTTGATATATTCCAGCTTCCAATGAGATTGGCTTAAACCTTCTAACACGGCTGCTCTGTTTTAGGTGCTCTCTAGATCTTCCTGCGATAATCACTGCAATGTTTGGTTTCTAACTTCGTTTTAATCTTAACAGAACATGTGTTGATAGTGGTGTCGCCTCGGTTAAGGCGGTGCAGCCAAGATAGCGATAACAGCAAGGCTGAAATTGGGCGGGTTTCACCCTTTCGGGTGCCGTCGCCGAAGGTATTTATTTTCTTTACAAACTGCTAATACGTGACCATTTTTCTTTTTTTAATAACTTAAACAACTGCTAATGCCGACTTGGTTTCTTGATACATGGAATTGTCAGGAATTAAACATGAGCTCACGGCGGATCATCAGAAGAGTGACTGGGGATTTAAATCCTTCGTGAAGTTAACCGACCTCCATGATGCTGAGAAAGGGCTTATTGTGAAGGATACTAGTATTGTTGCTGTTGTTGCACCATGGTAATCGTGGGAACATTGCTTGCAGCATGGGAGTTCAAAACCTCCCGACGTGATGAAGGAAACTGCGCGCGTACAGTTCATCCATGTTGGGTCTGAAATAAGGAATATCGTGACCATTGGGGCGTCGTAAACTGACGAGCCAGGCATGTCGCGAGAATCTTGTTGTTGTGACTGTGACGGTGCGAGCGCTGCGTTTTTTCTTATTCGCGACGGTGTGTAGAGAAGATGTCTTTGTATCTTTTTCTTATTTTTTAAAGATAGTTGATGATAGCAGAGTTTTGATCCTTTGAATACTGTAACTTCCTTTTATGATATTACAATGAATGGAATTAATCATGATTATTTTGAATCACTGATACATGCTGGGTTTTGAAGCTTTTACGGTACGTTTTGAATTACCAGTGTTCTTTGACGTGAATTTTTGGAGAAACTTGGATTTACAAACTGATACCACCTAAACGCATGTATCCTTAAATTTCCGCCTGAATCTCGTTTTGCCGCTTTGCACTTAGCCAAAAGACTTTTGCATTATCCTCTTAACAACTTCAATGGCATCATCCCAATTAAATGTGGATATAGAAACTCCTTGGCTTCGCAATAAAACACGGTGAATTATTTGATATTTGTGAAGACATGAATCTTGCCTCTTAAATTGAAATTTATTCTATGAACAAAATGAAATTCTTGATCCTGTATTCACCGAGGAGTCCTGAAGATAAAAAGGCTTTGTAATGCTAATTTTAAATTCCCATGAAATCAACCTAACTTACTGAACCCACACGGGGTATACTTATTATTTTCAAATTTCCTTGACGGATCTGCAAAATGGACAAACTAAACAAAACAGTTAGTTTATGTATAAGTGATTGGCTTAAATGATATGTAAATGATCAATGAATCTAAGGGTAAAATTTGGGGTATGACACAGACCATGAATGGGCTGATATCTTCACAAAACCCCTTGCTGAAGATAGGTTTAAGTTTATTCTGAAGAATATTAGTATGGATTTTTGTCCAGAATAAAACTATTATTCAGAAGAAAATATATTATGATGAAATATGAATAATGTATATATTCTGAAGTAATTCTTCTGATTATTTCTTTTGGTACATTATTTTTTTTGTGAAACTCTGATCTAACAAGTCTTAGAAGATCTGAGCGTTGTTTAACGTTTCTTATTCTTAAGAGATTCAGAGGCACATCAATATCAAACACGTGTCACATGATATCTGAAAAGGTGGAGTGTACTCAATGAGACGCCGTTTTGAGGTATTGTTTGAATTCTCAATTTCTCGTTTTCCTCATCACGCTTGTCAGTATCATTTAATGCGTTTAAATCAAGATTCTTTTTTATATGACAAAAAGGGAGAGAAAATGGTAATTTTGATAATTCACATAAACAGTTATCAAAGGCAAATCATACATGATAAATTTCATCTAATCATATTCTTGAGTGAGTGTTTCAGAGCTAATAATTCTCATCTGACAAAATTCTAAGAATTAACTCTGAACTAAAGTCTGAGAATCTACAAGTTTCCTCTGATGCTGAAAAGAATACAGAAGATGAAAGGGAAGTATTTAATCTTTTCAGAAGTATTCATTTCAGGGGGAGTAATATTTATTTTCTATTTAAACAAAATTTCCCATAGTTTTTGTCATCATCAAAAAGGGGGAGATTGTTAGAACACAGATTGATGTTCAATGTATCTCATTGTTTTGATGATAACATTAATGAAATTTTGTATAGAGACTTTATATACTCTAATTTTGTCCAAGTGTTTATTTGTTTCAAATATCAAAATTAATATTATTCTGGAAGCAAGAACGCCTCTAAACACCATAGAATAAAAAAGCTCTGAGCGTCAGAAGCAACTCATCAGAAGACTCTGATCTGCTACAATGACTCTGAGCAAAGCTGAGAAGAATCTGAGTAAAGAACATACGTAAAGCTTCAAAAGACTTTGGATGTACTTAACGCTGCAAGTACAGAAGCTCTAATAAGCAAGTATGCTCTGATAAGGATTTCACTCTTAAAGCACTTTGCTGCAAACTCTGATAGAGAAACTCTGATCTGAAGAACTAGGAACATCATCAGAAGTTCTGATGCAAGGTGTTCCAAAGTTGTTGAAGAAGATGTTGTTCAAATAAAGATCTGTTGGCATATTCTTTGTTCTTATCCAAACGGCTCTTTCCCCATTCGTGCATGACACAGGATTTTAGACAAAAAGGATTTGTCAGAACATTCCTCTTCTGAGAAAGGAAAAGTCAATAGAAGACAAAAAGAACATAATGCACAGATTGCACAGTATTTGAGAAATGGATTTCAAAGTACTAAAAAAGCAAGTCTCAGCATCACTTCAAAAACTAACGAACTACCAACGAATTATTGACAAATTATTCAACAAGCTCTTATACAAACTTTCTTCAAAATCTGAATAGTTTTATTTCGTTCTAAAAACTTATGTAAAAATCATTGTTGTTATTTAGCTTTTTAGAAGCACATCTTAAACACATTGTTAGTTTATCTTTGTAAAAGATTCCTTAAGAGACCAAGTGTGGTCAGATTTCTTGAGAAGACTAAGACAGTTGTCTTAGTGGTTTACACTGTAATCAGTTTGATTTAGTGGATTAAGTCCTTGTTGAGAAAGGCAAATCACCTTGGTAGGGTGGACTAGATTAGTTTGAGTTCAAACGAACCAGGATAAAAATACTGTGTTATTTTTTCTTTCATCTTAATTGTTTTAAAACCCTTATTCAACCCCCCCCCCCCTTCTAAATGTTTTTCCTACCTTCACCTTCTTCTAGTTTTGCCTGGCTTTTGTTTCGTTTTCACCTGCACATCATTTACGTCGCATCCTACCAGTGTTATCAGCCGAATTGAATTTATCGGGGTTACAGTTGCTTTGCTCACATTTTAGACGATTTAAATCAATTCAAACGAGAAGTTCCATGTCAAAATCGAGCAAAAGTCGCCTTCTTTTTTATGATTCAGTCCGTGCTGATAATTTGGCGCATTTCGGTGTTCGCCTGTTTTTCATTTCTATTTCCATGGTATTTTGCATTTTATTGCTCTTCTTGCTTTATATTTAATTATTTTTAAAATAGTTTAAATAGTTTTTTTTAATTGTTTAGAATTTTTTTTAATAGAGATTTTATTTGTTAGAATTTTAAATAGTTTAGAATAGTTGTTTTAACAAAAAATAGATTTTTAATTAATTTAGAAATAGATTTTGTTTAGATTTAATTTAGTAGTTTTTAGAATTATTTTCTTTTTAGAATAATTTTTAGGGATTAGTTTTTATTTATTTAGAGGATAGAATTTCATTTTAAATATGGCATTTTAATAGTTTTAATTTATTTTTATTAAAAGTTAAATAGAATTTAATTTTTTAAATAGGTTTTTTTTTATTATCAGATTTTATTTTTTTAGTATAGAATATTTTTATTAATTAGATTTTAGATTTTAGTTTTATTTTTATTTTAGATTTAACATTTAGAATTTTCAATTGTTTTTTATTATTAGAATTGTATTTAGTTAGAATTATTTAGGATTATATAGAGTTAAGTTAATTTTTATTAGGTTTAACTTTTTAGAATAAACTTTTCACCATCATCACCATTTATCATTAACCATTCAATTAAGTCAAAACACTTCATTAAGTTGTGCCACGTGTCAGACTCATAGGGTATAAAGCCTTATTCATTGTCCCCAACATCTGAGACAGAACCCTAGCCGCACACACAATACTATTCATCACCAGTTTTTTCCTCCAAACATCTTCATCAATCAACCTCCCAAACACCATATCCAACCTTCATCATTCATCTTCAACCTACATCATCATCAAACTCACCTTCATCCTTCGTCCAAAACTCATCAACACCTCCATTAAAACTCCATCTTCTTCATCGTAACTTCGATCCAAAACTCAACATCCCACACTCAAACAAATAGCTGTAAATCCTCACCTTCAAAACCAACTCAAACCTATAAAATCCATCCGAAAACAACAACCCATTAACCCAGAAACACAATAGAACCTTCATTCCCTCCTCCTCGAAAACTAGCGTCTCGCCAACACTCACCAAATCCCCAGCAAAACCCAGAACCGCGCCTCATCATTACCTTCACTCAACCTTCTTCTTCTCCGAAACAAACCAACCCATCTCCATTTCAAGCTTCACCTTCATTTTCATCCGCAAAAACCGTTCATCAATAACCCATAAATCGAAACCGACGACAACCCATTTTCCAAACTTAAAACCCGTTTTCTGAAAAAAGCTTCAATACCATAACCAAACGACCCATTTTTCTAAGACCCAGCCCTTCACTCAACCCGCGAAATCGTATTCTTCTCCAAATAACTCTAACATTCCCAAACCCTTTTCAATTTTTTTCCAGAAACAGGCATAAACAGGGGCGGAAGTTTCGAAATGAACAAGAAAATTTTGGACATTGAAGAACTATGACGCTGTGTTTGGTTTTTGTTGATGACGTTAAGTTGACCACAAGTCCACTCTTCATTTGTCTGTTCTTCTTATTTTGAGTGAGTGATGGGCCTCAAGGCCCAAATGGTCCATGATTGTTTTGTTCACCCCCTATCTAAATCTATACCCCTTTTTGTTTGGATTATTTTTCTAAGACCAAGTTTGTAATTATCAATATATTTTATATTTAGTTTATATACTTTTATATTTAGTTTTATTAAGTTTGTTAATATTTTGTAAATCTTTTTTAATAATTATAACATATTTTGTAAATATTTTGCTAATCTGTTTTTTAATTGTTAATATATATATATATATATATATATATATATATATATATATATATATATATATATATATATATATATATATATATATATATATATATATATATATATATATATATATATATATATATATATATATATATATATATATATATATATATATATATATATATATATATATATATATATATATATATATATATATATATATATATATATATATATATATATATATATATATATATATATATATATATATATATATATATATATATATATATATATATATATATATATATATATATATATATATATATATATATATATATATATATATATATATATATATATATATATATATATATATATATATATATATATATATATATATATATATATATATATATATATATATATATATATATATATATATATATATATATATATATATATATATATATATATATATATATATATTCTTTATTACTATAAATAGTTTCTAGATTTATATATATTTTCTATTCTTAAATTTCTTTTAGGAGTTTTATTAATTTATTTTAATATTTTCTATTTTAGAGGTAATTCTATTTCCTATTTATTATTGGACTTTTTTATTCTATCATCTGTTTGGGTCTATGACGAGACCTCTGTAATCCATTACCAGTCAAATTATTGATGAATAATGTTGGATCCGAAACCACCTCTTTTCTCTCCTCATTTTTTCTTCTTCCGATTTTATTTTGATTTTTTTTGGATCGATGAAGTCTTGTATCCGTAGGCGTCGGATTTATCGGAATTGATAACCTTCCCTATTTCAAACCTATGGAAGATGACCATTTGGGTCATTTTCTTTACTTTGGGATCGCGATAGGTTACCTTCGATTAATCGACATTATGTTTGCGATTAAGACGAGATCCCACCTGTTTTTGGTCCGTGCGACATGATTAAACCGGAGAATGATTCTCAATATCATTTCTTTATCTTGTCCTTAGCACAGATATCAATCACGCGACCTCCTATAGTTTGACTTCCCTCATAAGTCGAACTACGACAGTTTAGCATCACATTGTGTCCCGATTCAGTTCACTAACACTGTCAAACCATCTTCGATAAGAGATTGAAGTTTCTCTTTGTATTGAATTATAGAGAGAGGATTGAGTGTAGACTTCTTTCTCTTCGAGTGTTGGGATACTCACTGTAGTGTGTGTGGTCTCGATACTCATCTTTCAATACGAAGACAATTGTATTCTCCACACCATTTTCTCCTAAAACCTCGGTCCCATACCAAGTGCATTTTTAAAATTCCTTTAATAAGAGAATGAAGTTCTCTTTGTGTTGAATTAAAATGAGAGGATTGAGTGTAGACTCCTTCCTCTCCGAGTGTCAGGATACTCACTGTAGTGTGTGTGGTCTTGATACTCGTCTTTCAATAGGAACACTCTACGTTCGCCACACCATTTTCATAACAAAAACTTTGAGATAAATAATTGGGTACTACCCGCAAGGGGTTACTATCCGATGACATATTTCACCCCTAAAAACAGTCCCACAAATCAAACTTGACACCTTGCCTTGCATGGTGAAAATCAATCTTTCAAAAAGGATATGTTATGTCCGTTCTACCGCAAACAGGTAACGCCTAAGTCTCCAAACGAGCGAGCAGCAAAACACCTAAACTGCTAGAATGCTCTATGATAACATCATCCACAAAAACACTGGTTACCCATAGTATCACGAACTACGTTGCTCTGATTTCTCATGCATGTTGAGAATACATAGGCACAAGACGATGATGTCTTGGCGAGCACCCTTTTCTCTTTTCCACCCTTTTCTAAGAAGGACATGCTACGTCCGTTCTACCGCAAACAGGTAACGCCTAAGTCTCCAACGAGCGAGCAACAATACACCTAAACTGCTAGAATGCGCATGATAGCATTGTCTACCAGAACTTTCCAGCAAACCGTAGGCCAAACTACGGTTGCTCTGATTCTTTACTTCTTTTGAGTAAAGATACGTAGGCACAAGGGCCACAATCCTTGCTGAGCATATTCCCCTATATATGTAGTTCCCCGAACTACGTTGACTCTGACTTTCTCATATCTTTTGAGAATACGTAGGCCTAGGACCGCAAAGTCCTACCGAGTCTGTTCTTTCTCCTTTATTTCCCGTTATCCCTCCTTTGTCTATTTCTAACCCTTATCTTTACCCTAGGAACACTCTTAGAAAGCAATATATTTTAAGCAGATACCTTCACACATCGACAAACAAATGGTTCTCATTGAGTACAATGGATGCGAGGGGTGATAATACCTTCCATTCGCATAATCGGCTTCTGAACCCGTTCTTTGGTCGCGAGACTGTAATACCCCAAATTTTACCCTTTCTTTTTTATTTTAATTTTAAATTCTTATTAACCTAATAAATTAACCTTTTTTTTAGATCTTGTTTTTTTAACTAATAATAATTTAATTAAATTTTTTTTATAACTTTACTAATATTTTTTATTAACTTTTTTTTTTCTATTTAGTTTATTTATTTAAAGCTCTTCTTACTAACTTTTAGGATTTAGATTAAAATTTAACTTTTTTTTTCTTCTTTTCTTTAAGAGTAAATTTTTTTTTATAACCTTTTTTAAATTAATTTCTAACACATTTTTTTATCAAATTCTAATACCTTTTTTAAAATAAAAATCTAACTTCTTTTTAAAATTAAATCTTTTTTCTAACTTTTTTTAAATCTTTTTCTAACTCCTCTTTAAAGTTAAATCTTTTTCTATCTTTTTTAAAATTAAATCTTTTTTTCTAACTATTTTTAAAGCTAAATCTTGTTTTCTAACTTTAAATCTTTTTTTCTAACTTTTTAAAATTAAATCTTTTTTTCTAACTTTTTTAAAATTAAATATTTTTTTTCTAACCTTTTTAAAACTAAATTTTTTTTTTTTTCTAACTATTTTAAAAATTAAATCTCACCTTTGTCACTTTTTTTGTTCTTTATTATTTTTACTCTAAATTTTTCTATCTTTCATTAAAAAAATAACAAAAATAGTTTTTTATTATTATTTAATTATTATTTTCGTATTTTAATTAAATCATTTTTTAAAATATTATTTTTTTCACTTTTTTCTAAATTATTCATAAAAATATCCAAAAAATCATAAAATAAAAAAATATTGAAAAATTTTGTTCCTTTTATAATATTTTTTATTTTAGGAATCAATAGGATTATTAGTTTTTATTTTAAGTTTATTTTAATTATTTTAAATTATTTAAATTTTATTTTTTCTTAACTAATTATTTAGTTTGGGCTTTAAAATGGGCTTTAGGGACATTATTGACAATTTGGTGTTAACCCTAATTTGTTCCCTATATATACCTGTGTTGCCTTGTTGGAAAAGAGGGGAGAATGAAAAAAAAAACCTAAGAGGGGTCAGAAGGTTTTCTTCAGAAAAGAGGAGAGGGAGGGAGAAACAAAGGAGATCCTCAGAGAAGAAAGGCGGTCGTTCCCACAACTCGTTAGAAGGATTGGAGCTCTCCAGTGTTCCCTTATTCAAACCTTTTTCACATTTACCGAAGCAAACCTCCGCTTCGTAGGTTAAATTACTAAACCTTTTGCCTTTTCATGTTTATGTGCATATTTTGCCATGTTAATGTGTTTAGGTCCGTTAAATTACTAAATCCTTTGCCTTTTTCATATTTATTTGCATCCTTGCCATGTTAACCTTCATTGTTGTTTAGATCCGTAGATTTTGATATGTATGAACCATGATTGTGTCGTATAGGATTGTTTGCATGTCCATTAATTGTCTGTTTGCATTTGCAATTCTATTGTTATTTTTTTTTATCAAAACCTTTTTCAAAATCAAAACCTTTTTTTATTAAAACTAAAACTTTTTTTTCCCAAAAAAAAAACCTTTTTGTTCCCGTAAACATTTTTTTTCAAAAAAAACTTTTTTTTGTTCCCGTAAACATTTTTTTTCAAAAAAAGCCTTTTTTTGCTCCCGTAAACATTTTTTTTCAAAAAAAGCTTTTTTTTTGTTCCCGTAAACATTTTTTTTCAAAAAAAGCCTTTTTTTGTTCCCGTAAACATTTTTTTTCAAAAAAAGCCTTTTTTTGTTCCCGTAAACTTTTTTTTCCCAAAAAAACCTTTTTGTTCCCAAAAAAAACATTTTTTTTTTATATATATAATTTAAACTTAACATTTTTTTTATAATTTAAACTTAAATTTTTTTAACTAGGTAATTCCATTTTAAAATTAAAACCTTTTTTTATATATATAATTAAAATATTAAAAAAATCAAAACCTTTTTTTTATAATTAAAATATTAAAAAATTAAAACCTTTTCGTAAGGAACTCTTGATGCCTGATGTTTGTCGTGTCATTTTATGTACCCTTTTATTACTTTTCTTTCTTTTGGCATTTCATGTGCATGCTCGAGGTTGAGATGTGCTTGTGGTGGCCACAGCCCCACACTATTTTCCTCCCTCACTTCATTCTAAGTGTCATTACATATTCTAAGTGTCATTACATATTTTCATATTCTTCATGTTTTCAGAAATGTTTCTTTGTTTCTTTATATCCTCTGCCTTTATTACTTTTCTTATTTCTGTACCTTAATTATTCCTCCATATAATGATTTGTCATATTTTCACCTTTTTTACAGTTTTATCCTTCCGAAGGATTAGGTCCAGCCTTTTGGCCGCTGAGTCAATAGCCTTACCCCTTTTATGAATCAAACCCTGTTTAGCCTAGGTGTCCCGCCGTGGGCAAAATTGCTTTTATCCTAGTGTTAGGCCAAAAGAGTCGCCGTACTCTGTTTTAAGGTTTCCCGCCGCGGAATCCCTAACCTAATTTAACCCTAATTACAACTTAATAATTCAACGTAGAGATTTGGAGTTTCTACACTCCACGTAAGCGTGTCCTTAAGATGCGTTTATTCCCCTCGAGACCTTGACCACAGTCAAGAAGTCTCTAACCTCCCTTTTGAGGGGAACTACGATTACTCTGATTCCACTCCCGTAAGGATACGTAGGCACAAGATGCGATGTCTTGCCGAGTAAACTTAGAATTAACCCCTTAGGTCTTCTTTCTCACTTTTAATCCTTTGTACATATACCTTAAGCAAATAAATAAAGCAAATAGTAAACATTTGAACGAAAGGTTCCCGTAGAGTACTACGGAAGTTTAGGGTGCTAATACCTTCCCTAAATTTAACCAACCCCCGAACCCTAGATCTCTCCCCGCATTGTGTTTACGATGCAAAATAGGTTTTCCCTCTTTTGACCTTTTCCTTCGGATAAATCAAAGAGCGGTTGTGAATTGAATTGTGATTCAAACTCATTAATAGTTTGTGATCCTATTTCCACCGCAACAGAAAATGGCGACTTCACTGGGGACTAACTTTTGAGGGTTATCCTTAACCTGTTCATATTTATTACTATCTGTGTTATTATTTATTTGCATGTATATATTTGCGCTTTGATTGTGGGACTGTTCCTTGTGCTGTGAGATAGGTCCTAACCCGGATCTAGTGTACCTTAGGTAAATGGCAATAGACCAAGGAAACTGTACGACGTATATCGATACGGTTGATCTGGTGGCCATGGTTAGTGCGACTTCTTGGTTGGTGCTTATATTCCTTAAGTCAAGTTGAGGATAATATTGAGGCTGCCATATGTTGTCAACGCACTAACTGACTTTTAGAACCCTAGTTAACTCATCTTGGCCTTTAGAAAGTAGTGAGGTAACCGGCTTTGGTGCAGACTGAAGTTGGTTGACACTCGATACTACGCTCATTGAGATCTTAAACTTGGAGGGTTTTGGTTGGCAAGTAAGTTGCCTTCTGAACAACCACCCTTGTGAAGGATCAATGATATTGAGATCCCTTAGAACCTGGTTACTTTTGTAGGACAGGATGAACCATCTAACTTCAGGGGAGGGTATTTGCCTTTGAACCTCATGCAAGCTTTTAACCTAGGACTTTGTGTGTTTTCATGCATTGCATCCATAAAGCATCTCATTGCATTGTATTTCATGGAGCTCAAACATCATTTATGGATATCGCGGGATACCATAAATAAAAAAAAAATATATAAAATGAAAAACAAGGAAAAGATTTCCTTGGTACCCCACGGCATTAGTAAATGTTTTGAATTCCATGAAATCTTCATTTACATTCACATTTTAGCATCATACTTTTGCATTACATGTGTCTCCCGATTTCTCACACTCGGTTCTCTCACCTTCCAGTTTCGTCACCCTGAGTTCTCGGCACCAATACAACACCAGAGCTCAAACTCGGAAAAGAATGGAGGATCAGGCAAAAGAGATTGATCGCCTTAGCAATGAACTTGAAGACCTTCGAGGGGGTATGGGGCGTATGATGGAATTGTTACATGTCATGAATGCTAAGATGGATACCCAGCCCACTGTTGTTTCTGAGATTACCGGCGTTACTGTGGACCCTCCACCAAGTGTGACCGTAGCAAGGGACCCACCTTATGGTCTTGCTCCGGGTTTTGTGCCTCCTCAAGCCACTGTTCCGATTAATCAACCTGTTCAGCAAGCCGTGCCTTTGTTTTCTGAAGTTTCTAGGGGGGCTCCTATCTTTGCACCACCTGTTGTACACACTCGTGCGCAACCGTACTTCAATGAGACAGTTTTTGATGATCTTGATGAGAATGTTGAGGGTTATGAGAAACATGATAAGCTTCGTGAGGAAGTAAACACTATCGTCCAGAGATTGAAAAAGGTAGAGGGTGATCAAATTTTTGGGACCGCTGCAAGGGATGTTTGTTTGGTCTCAGGTTTGGTTATTCCCCCGAAGTTCAAAACTCCGAACTTTGATCGTTATGAAGGTGCCACCTGTCCTAAGAGTCATTTGATCATGTATTGTCGCAAAATGGCTGCCCATGTTGAGAATGATAAACTGATGATTCATTGCTTCCAAGACAGTTTGAAGGGTGCTTCTTCCAAGTGGTATTTAACTTTAGACCAGTCTCGCATTAAGAGTTTCCAGGATTTATCTGACGCTTTCATCAAACACTACAAGTACAATATGGATCTGGCTCCTGACAGAAGACAGTTGTTGAGTATGTCGCAAAAGAATTCTGAGTCATTCAAAGAGTATGCTCAAAGGTGGAGAGAAACTGCTTCGCAGGTAGAACCTCCTTTGACCGAGAAAGAGTTAGCTGATTGGTTTGTCGACACAGTCCGTCCAGAATTTTACGAGAGAATGGTGGGTAGTGTGACTTCAAATTTCTCCGACATCGTTGTTGTGGGTGTCAAGATTGAATTGGGTATGAAGAGTGGTAAAATGACAAATAATCATGGCGCTTCTAAGGATCAGCCGAAGAAACCTCCTTATAGCTCCCAGAAAAAGAAGGAGAGTGAGACTAATGCTATATCCTCTGGTAAACCAAGGGAACGCTTTTATCGGCATCTGCAAGGTTATGCTCAACCTCAAGGGTACCCGGTCCAATATGCTCAACAACCCTATGTGGCAGCTATTACACCTTCTTTCAATCAACAGGTTCCCATGTATCAACCTATGCAACAACCTCCTGTTTATCCGCCTCCTGTCAACTACCTACAGGCACCCAATACTCCTGCTCCTCAACAGCCAAAGAGTCCGGCTCCTCGCCAGAATATGCCAAACAGAAGAACGTATAAACCTTGTCCGCCGATCCCGATGACTTTTACTGAGTTATACCCCCACTTGGTACAACAAGGTCTGATTATCACCCGTGCTTTGGGTCCTCCGTCTAATCCGTTACCTGCAAGTTACAATGCTACCGCTCATTGTTTATTTCATGAGGGTGCGCCTGGCCATGATCTAGAGAATTGCTATGCTCTTAAGAAAGTTGTCAGAAATTTGCTAGAAACGAAGAAGTTGTCTTTTGGCGATGCTCAGCTGAAGATCGAGACTTCTTTCGGGGTTCCTCACTCGTCAAGTGCAAATTCTGCAAAGCATGCTACGCCTATCAGCCGAATCCAGTCATTATTCAAAGGCCTAGCCCGCTTCATTTCAGTAACCCTTAAGGTGATATGACCGGGATCAACAAAGGATCTGGGAAATCTATTTTGAAGCAACGACTGAAAACTGTTGAAGATGTGACCAGTATAACTGGGGTAAGCCATGACGACTCACAGTGATCATGAACCAGACGTCCTTTCCATTGAGGCTCCGCCAAAGGAAACTGTTACTCTTGAATGCAAGATTTCATAAACATTTAGAAGGATTTTTCCGACAGTTCATTTGTTTATTTATATGCATTTCTCTTTGATTAAGCATATTTAGCATGCACGAACTTGTTTATCTTTGATGCAACACATATGTTTGTCTTGAATAAATCCATTCGCTTCACTCATTCAAAAATGTTTTCATAAATTATAATGCCAACTTTACCCGATCTCTTGTTCTGATGGAGAATTGGGGGGAGGATGACGAACCCAAAACGTCAGATTTCTTGTCGTATGCTTTCGATTGAAACCCGCTGATGATGTAAGGCATTGTTTCAAATCCCAAACACTGGAGATATAAGGATGTTAATCCCTAGTCAACCCTTTGAACCTTGAAGTAGGAGTTTTTCTTTCTTTTTAAGAACCTTCATCCTAACCTGGGGCAGGGTAGGTTTCAGTTAAACCGATCGAGCGCTTAGATCCTCAAAAAGGAAGAGCAAACCTTCGAGAATTTATCCTTAGCATCTTAAGAAGTCCAATACAATGACTATCCCTCGGTTACCTAAGGAGTGGGGCAGTCACGAGCCTTTCAAAAGATTTACACGACTTGTGCATAAAGGAATATTCAAAAAAATAAGAGCCCGCTAAGTCAAAAACCTATGAAGGAGACTTAGGCAAAACTGGGGCATCCCGTTGGACTCCAAAGTCAGATCAAAAGACGTTGTCCAGGCAAAAGTTAGGGAATAAAAGCAAAACAAGAGGGTACAATAAATAGTCCCTAGTAAAGAACAAGATCGTGTAATAGGTGAGCGACTGCCATGTCCAAAGCCTTGATAAGTTCTCGACCATAGCAAATCCGCTTGAGATATGAGCGTTCGTATCCGGTTAACTGAATTAGGATTGGAGAACATCACGAAGAATGGGTGGGTACAAATATAACTTTGAGCCTTTATCCTTTTGTTTCTTAAACCGTGAACTGAGCCACGATACAACCTTTAAAAGACCTAATTGAAGTAGGACTTCGGTTGAAAGCATACTTGACAAGATCACGTTTCCTGACTCCTACGAGCTATGCTCAGAAAAAAATTCATGATGGCATTATAATTAAAACTTATATCCTGACTAGTGATTTCGGTCACAAGTTGTTGCGATATCTTTTTTTCAAAACAAAAATTCAAGACAAATATATGTGTACATTGACAAGCTCAGGATAGGCATTTCAGGCATGACAACTTTGCTTGATATCTTAGAGATTTACATATGAACATAACCCGTGGAACTTGAAGATCCTGCTGAACAGGGGCAGGCAGTTTCCCAATTCGCTTACCAACGCGAGTCTGACATTCTTAAGAGCTATTTCCCAAACATTTCGTCGTAACACGATTAATTTGTGCCAGTTACGTCGAGACCTGACAAATCTCTCAAAGAGTTTGAGAACAATGGGGCAACCGGACTCGGTGTTCTCTATAAAATCCTCTTGAGATGACCCTACCTCGCAACGCAAGTATCCTGGGGCACCATGTTTTTGAAGAAACAAATGGCGGCTACTATAAGGTCCTGCAAGATCAAAACCATGGGATTTCACAATTTTTTCATGCACCCGATGGATTTTACTCACAGCGGCCTTCATACCCCAGTAAGCCTCATTGTTGCAACAGGTTCCTAAACCATTGCTCTGATTCAGTCCCCAGAGAGACTATAAGCTGACAATTTTTTCTTGGGTAACTCAAAAGTGTCCCCCAGGTTTTCTTCTCCCCATAAGAAGGCGTGATACTGTACACCACAAGCAGATTACCTTCCCTCAGAGAATTCAGAACTTTAAAACCAGACTTGGTTCTACCATTGATCCTTCTTACCCATGATTGACGTATTGGTTGCAGAGAACGCAGGGTATTTCCGTCGAGATGTTTATTTCATCTCTCGTCCCGTCTCTAGTCTGTTTCGTCAGTATACGCAAGGGCATAAGCATCACATGCCTATTTCATTTCATATTCATTACATACTCATTACATACTCATTTCATAACATCTTGCATAGTTACATACATAGACATCAACATACATTCATATTAACATATCCATTAACATACGCGATAACATGCACAGGTTCATCGTGTCTCCATCATTGGTCGTTACCACCGAGTAATTGGGGTTTGTCCATTCTCTCCAAATAGATTGTCAGCCCTAAGCATAAAATGCTTACTTGTTTCCAGTTTCCCCACAGAGCTCGATCCTCGTGGATGACGGTTACTTCAGCTATCTTTCCTCGCCAGGATTAGATATTTACCCTTCGAGATCATTCCCTCGATGGAGTTTTGATTTCCAGTCTTCTTTCTAGCTCGATCCTAGATTGAATCTCAGTCTTGTCGGTCGTCAATCCCAACCGGACGTGCATTTATTTTGCACCATCTAAAATTTTCACCATACATTGGCAGATACGCGACTATCTCGCTTGAGAAGTTTATCACTGTACCCGGACGTGCATTTATTTTGCACTGTCTTTCAAGAAAATCAACTACAATCCTTTACAGATACACGCCAGTTCGCGCCTGGAAAATATATCAGTACAACACTTTACAATCCTACATGTTACAACCTTTTACACTTTACATTTTACAGCATCAACATACGACATTTCTCACCTAAGAAGTCGATCATATCCTCGTTATGACTCGCAGCAAATGGCCATCTCCGTGGAGCAGTTGGGCTTCCATTTACCTGCCGTCTTGAGGTTTGAACCAAATCGTATTCAGGAGAGCACGATCTTGAGTTACGAGAAGGTTTGAGCGAAATCATATTCAGAAGAGCACGATTCTGAGTTATGAAGAAGTTCATTTATCCTTTAGTAAAAGAAGGAACGGAATCATATTCAGGAGAGCACGATTCTGAGTTATGAGGAAGTTCAGTTGGCCGTTTTTCAGGAGAGCACGATTCTGAAGAATGAAGAAATTCAGTCATCCAGTTTCATATTCAGGAGAGCACGATTCTGAAATATGAAGAAATTCAGTCATCCAGTTTCATATTCAGGAGAGCACGATTCTGAAATATGAGTATATTCAGTCATCCAGTTTCATATTCAGGAGAGCACGATTCTGAAATATGAGTATATTCAGTCATCCAGTTTCATATTCAGGAGAGCACGATCCTGAAGTATGAGGAAGTTCAGTTTACCCTTTTCATGTTCAGGAGAACATAATCTTGAAGCATGAAGAAGTTTATTTATCCTTCAGTAAGAGAAGAATCAGAATCGTATTCCAGGCGCCGACCTTAAATGCGAGAAGATTTATTTATCAGATAAGCAGCAGCCTCTTTATTTGAGTGCTTATCCATTTTGGCACATAAGTCCCTTCCAACGATAAGTGACAGTTCTCCCTCGAGAAGCTTATCAGGGCATTTCCCACTCAAAGTCCATTTATTTTGGCATACAACCGGTTCTTTTCACCCTGTATATTTGCTGCGGATTCCCGAAAAGTCCGTTTGATCCTGTCACGAGGGATAGGTTACAGAAGCTTGGATGTTATTCTTTGCTCAATGCTCCATGCATTATGTGATCGATCTTGCAATCGTACATGATCCAGTTTTATTTTTAGATTCCCCAGTGGAGGCCGTCTCACAGGTGTCATCTCCATTTGAGAATCTCATTCCCAAAATAACAATTGGTCGTGTTCGCACCAGTTGACCATCATTTTTAGAATTCCCCAGTGTTGTACTGTGTCTCAGCGCGTCGTTTTCCCCAGTGTGTTCTTCTCGTAGCATCTGTGTCGTCGTATTCGTCAGCATTTTCGCATTCATTATTCCAGCATACGCATCATATCATAGTCATGGCATCATCTGCATTAAGTCGTTCCAGTTTTGTCCATAGCATTGCATATCGTCGCATATAAGGGCAAAATTTTCGGTTATCTATATTTAAATCCCTCCACCATGATTCCTCGAGTCTCCGCCACTCAAATCATCCGGTGTAGTTATTTAAATAGGGGCAACTGTAATACCCCAAATTTTACCCTTTCTTTTTTATTTTAATTTTAAATTCTTATTAACCTAATAAATTAACCTTTTTTTTAGATCTTGTTTTTTTAACTAATAATAATTTAATTAAATTTTTTTTATAACTTTACTAATATTTTTTATTAACTTTTTTTTTTCTATTTAGTTTATTTATTTAAAGCTCTTCTTACTAACTTTTAGGATTTAGATTAAAATTTAACTTTTTTTTTCTTCTTTTCTTTAAGAGTAAATTTTTTTTTATAACCTTTTTTAAATTAATTTCTAACACATTTTTTTATCAAATTCTAATACCTTTTTTAAAATAAAAATCTAACTTCTTTTTAAAATTAAATCTTTTTTCTAACTTTTTTTAAATCTTTTTCTAACTCCTCTTTAAAGTTAAATCTTTTTCTATCTTTTTTAAAATTAAATCTTTTTTTCTAACTATTTTTAAAGCTAAATCTTGTTTTCTAACTTTAAATCTTTTTTTCTAACTTTTTAAAATTAAATCTTTTTTTCTAACTTTTTTAAAATTAAATATTTTTTTTCTAACCTTTTTAAAACTAAATTTTTTTTTTTTTCTAACTATTTTAAAAATTAAATCTCACCTTTGTCACTTTTTTTGTTCTTTATTATTTTTACTCTAAATTTTTCTATCTTTCATTAAAAAAATAACAAAAATAGTTTTTTATTATTATTTAATTATTATTTTCGTATTTTAATTAAATCATTTTTTAAAATATTATTTTTTTCACTTTTTTCTAAATTATTCATAAAAATATCCAAAAAATCATAAAATAAAAAAATATTGAAAAATTTTGTTCCTTTTATAATATTTTTTATTTTAGGAATCAATAGGATTATTAGTTTTTATTTTAAGTTTATTTTAATTATTTTAAATTATTTAAATTTTATTTTTTCTTAACTAATTATTTAGTTTGGGCTTTAAAATGGGCTTTAGGGACATTATTGACAATTTGGTGTTAACCCTAATTTGTTCCCTATATATACCTGTGTTGCCTTGTTGGAAAAGAGGGGAGAATGAAAAAAAAAACCTAAGAGGGGTCAGAAGGTTTTCTTCAGAAAAGAGGAGAGGGAGGGAGAAACAAAGGAGATCCTCAGAGAAGAAAGGCGGTCGTTCCCACAACTCGTTAGAAGGATTGGAGCTCTCCAGTGTTCCCTTATTCAAACCTTTTTCACATTTACCGAAGCAAACCTCCGCTTCGTAGGTTAAATTACTAAACCTTTTGCCTTTTCATGTTTATGTGCATATTTTGCCATGTTAATGTGTTTAGGTCCGTTAAATTACTAAATCCTTTGCCTTTTTCATATTTATTTGCATCCTTGCCATGTTAACCTTCATTGTTGTTTAGATCCGTAGATTTTGATATGTATGAACCATGATTGTGTCGTATAGGATTGTTTGCATGTCCATTAATTGTCTGTTTGCATTTGCAATTCTATTGTTATTTTTTTTTATCAAAACCTTTTTCAAAATCAAAACCTTTTTTTATTAAAACTAAAACTTTTTTTTCCCAAAAAAAAAACCTTTTTGTTCCCGTAAACATTTTTTTTCAAAAAAAACTTTTTTTTGTTCCCGTAAACATTTTTTTTCAAAAAAAGCCTTTTTTTGCTCCCGTAAACATTTTTTTTCAAAAAAAGCTTTTTTTTTGTTCCCGTAAACATTTTTTTTCAAAAAAAGCCTTTTTTTGTTCCCGTAAACATTTTTTTTCAAAAAAAGCCTTTTTTTGTTCCCGTAAACTTTTTTTTCCCAAAAAAACCTTTTTGTTCCCAAAAAAAACATTTTTTTTTTATATATATAATTTAAACTTAACATTTTTTTTATAATTTAAACTTAAATTTTTTTAACTAGGTAATTCCATTTTAAAATTAAAACCTTTTTTTATATATATAATTAAAATATTAAAAAAATCAAAACCTTTTTTTTATAATTAAAATATTAAAAAATTAAAACCTTTTCGTAAGGAACTCTTGATGCCTGATGTTTGTCGTGTCATTTTATGTACCCTTTTATTACTTTTCTTTCTTTTGGCATTTCATGTGCATGCTCGAGGTTGAGATGTGCTTGTGGTGGCCACAGCCCCACACTATTTTCCTCCCTCACTTCATTCTAAGTGTCATTACATATTCTAAGTGTCATTACATATTTTCATATTCTTCATGTTTTCAGAAATGTTTCTTTGTTTCTTTATATCCTCTGCCTTTATTACTTTTCTTATTTCTGTACCTTAATTATTCCTCCATATAATGATTTGTCATATTTTCACCTTTTTTACAGTTTTATCCTTCCGAAGGATTAGGTCCAGCCTTTTGGCCGCTGAGTCAATAGCCTTACCCCTTTTATGAATCAAACCCTGTTTAGCCTAGGTGTCCCGCCGTGGGCAAAATTGCTTTTATCCTAGTGTTAGGCCAAAAGAGTCGCCGTACTCTGTTTTAAGGTTTCCCGCCGCGGAATCCCTAACCTAATTTAACCCTAATTACAACTTAATAATTCAACGTAGAGATTTGGAGTTTCTACACTCCACGTAAGCGTGTCCTTAAGATGCGTTTATTCCCCTCGAGACCTTGACCACAGTCAAGAAGTCTCTAACCTCCCTTTTGAGGGGAACTACGATTACTCTGATTCCACTCCCGTAAGGATACGTAGGCACAAGATGCGATGTCTTGCCGAGTAAACTTAGAATTAACCCCTTAGGTCTTCTTTCTCACTTTTAATCCTTTGTACATATACCTTAAGCAAATAAATAAAGCAAATAGTAAACATTTGAACGAAAGGTTCCCGTAGAGTACTACGGAAGTTTAGGGTGCTAATACCTTCCCTAAATTTAACCAACCCCCGAACCCTAGATCTCTCCCCGCATTGTGTTTACGATGCAAAATAGGTTTTCCCTCTTTTGACCTTTTCCTTCGGATAAATCAAAGAGCGGTTGTGAATTGAATTGTGATTCAAACTCATTAATAGTTTGTGATCCTATTTCCACCGCAACAGAGACCATCTTATCCGTTTCTTTCTTAAGGTTCTCTCGATATTTTCCTTTCCCCTCATGGGATAAATATAGTTTGGTGGCAACTTTTCTGTCTTTCTTTTCGCCTCCCCGTCGTTGCATTTTTCAAGTAGCGACAGCTGGCGACTCTGCTGGGGAATCCTAGCAAGCCAGGCCTAGTTTGTTTGTCGTGTTTGTGTTTTATTTTATTTTATTATTTATTGTGTTGTGTTCCTTTTACCTGTTGGGTTTATTTGGGATGGTTTGTAAGAACAAAAGCTTTCTACCCGAGCTTCCTAGCATACACTAAGAGTAAGAGGTGGTTTCTTTTTGATTTGCGAGACTTAAGACTCGTTGAGTTGGTTTGAATTCCACCGCTCAGATGAGACCCCTTTGGGATGATTATGTCTTACGTGTAGTCGTAATGGCGTCTTTATTTCCCACCTGGGAGTCCGTGACTCTGAGGACCTTTTGTAGAACCTTATTCCGGAGGTTACTAAAACAAAACTCCATGTTCATCCTTTGAAGGGATTACCGTCTTACGAATCGTCGTTCTGATGGAAAACTTTTGAGGGTTAGTGCATAGGAATTTGTTTAAAAGCATTTAGAATACCCTCTTATAAACCAATAGATTTCCCACCCGAGGTGAGGGATATCTTGTTGTGTTGCCTTATAGGATTTGTGGCCTTTTCTATTGATTTGTTCTCGTGTGCACTCATAATATTGCATTTGTATAAGCATCTCTGCGTCATTTTTGCATTTTCTTCCCTAACCAAGATATCAAAGAGCTTACCCATCCCTTGTTCATAACTCGTAGTTGATTTCCTGACATTCCCACTGAATTCGTGAGAGTTGTGAAGCATTTGAAGCAAGAGGAGCATAGATACCTAGAAAGGCCAGTCAGACAATGCAAGCTGAGGTAGCTATGCCAGAGAACGATCGCCAGAATGTTAAGTCCCCATCAGGATTTACTGTGATGACTAATCCACTGTATGATCTTCCGTCGGATGACCATCCTCCGCAAGTAAACATTCCTACTCGACCCCAGAGGATGTCACTGACTGATCTCATGGAAGAAAAGCTCTTCGCCCTTGAGGAGAAACTTCAAGCTATGAAAGTGCCTGATACACCCGACCTCGATGCTGCTGATATGTGTCTAGTACCAAACCTGGTGATTCCTCAGAAATTCAAGGTACCCAACTTCGAGAAGTACACAAGCTTTGCTTGCCCGAAGCGTCATTTGGTGATGTTCTGTTGAAAAATGACCTCCTGCACTCATGACGATAAGCTGATGATTCATTGTTTTCAAGACAGTTTGAATGGGGCGTCATTAAATTGGTACATGGACCTAGAAAGAAGCCATATCCAATCATGGAGGGACTTAGCTAACGCTTTTCTAAAGCATTACCAGTACAATTTGGACGTGGCTCCCATCCGCATGCAGTTGCAAAGCCTATCTCAGAATGGCAATGAATCCTTTAAGGGATATGCAAAGCGGTGGAGAGAATTCGCAGCAAGAGTGCAATCACCACTCTCGAATAGGGAACTGATTGACATGTTCATAAATAACTTGCATGGCTCTTATCTTGAAAGAATGGCTGGTTGTGCACCATCAAGCTTCTCTGACCTTGTGATAGTAGGAGAACACGTTGAAAGCTACCTTAAGAGTGGACAAATCCAGGACGCCTCAAGCATCCAAGCTAGTGAGAATGAAACTCTCGACGATTTCCATGAGGAAGATAAGGATGAAACCAGCGCATTCATAGAAAACATTAAGTATTATAATGGTGTGCCAACAAAACTCTATGGTCCTTTATCTGCTCAACATGCATCTTTCCCAGTGTCATTTTATCCTCGTGGGAAATCATCCATGCCTAAAACTTCAGCCTATAAACCATGGATTGCCCCTCATGCAAATCAACGATCCCATGGCCGGGGTTATCTGAATCAGCGCCAGAATAGACCCAGCAACAACTTAGAAAGAAGGACTGATCCTCTTCATCCAGTTCCTATGTTGCACAGTCAGCTTCTCCCACATCTGATTCACAACTCATTGGTGGGGCCTAAAAACTCTTAAGCTTGTGCCAGAACCTTACCCTCCTGGGTACAATCCCAATGTTCAATGTGGATATCATGGAGGATCCATGGGGCATTCAACCGAAGATTGCAAAGCCTTCCAAGCCAAGGTGCAACAGTTGATCGACAAAAAGTACATATCTTTTCCAGAAGGAAGTTTGGTTGTCCATGTCAACCTCTCAACTGTCTAAACTCGAAGATTCCAAGGGTCATCTCCAAAAACTAGTGGTCCAGACAGACAGACATCCTCAACATTGGCATTCTTTTGGAACTTTTATCATTTGCATTTGTAGTTTATTTGTTGTTAATTGCTACTTGTTTTTAAACATTGTTGTTTTGAATGGTAATATTAATGAAGTGATTATGCATTTTCTGAATCAGTCACGTCGTATTCACTCATTATTTCCACTTATCACAGACACATACACCTCTTATCCACTCCATTTCATCATTGTTGTTTTAGCAAAGATTGTAGGGAGGATGACGAAATATGAATACCCATAATTGTTAATCGTATGCTTTCGGACAAAATCTCGTCAATGATGTACATGCATTGTTCCAAATCCCCTAAACACCGGAGATATAAGGAGTTAATCCCTAGTCAACCACTTCGAACCTAGAAGTAGGAGTTTTCTTCGGATATTCAAACCCTTACACTCAGCCTGGGGCAGGGTGGTGTTCAGTTAATCCAATCCATGCATTTGTACAAATAAAGCAAAAATACAAAAGACGGTTGTTCATTAATGACCCGTGACATGGCAGTCACTATCCTCCAACAAAATTCAAAAAAAAAAATCAAAAGCCTGCTAAGTCAAACACCTCAAAGAGAACTTAGGAAAAAATCAAGGCAATCCCGCTGGATCTGACAAGCAAAACCAGTCCATGCAAAAGTTAGGGATAAAAAACAAAGTCAAAAGAGGTCATCGAACCCTCAACAAAACAAAATAAAATTCAGTGGCCATTCAAATCAAGAGCCACTGGCATCCATCAAAATAAGGAGACTTCCATTTTAAGCAAACCTTGAACCATCAAGCTTACACCATCAAGTCCGTAAATGCATAATTAACTGAACGTAGGTATGGAGATCATCAAGAAGAAAGGGTGGGTACAAATCATACTTTAAGCCTAATATCCTTTGTTTTATAAACGTGAATTAGACCACGTTATAACCCTCAAAAGACCTAATTGAGGCGAGGTTTATTCTGAAAGCATATTATTGCAAGGTTGCGTAAACTGACTCCTCACATATTTGCTAATCTTTAGCATTGGTTCCATATCCTTGCTATATCTTTTACACCAATCAAGTTAGCACAACATTTAGATTAACGGTCCATTCGTCTCACTATCACGGCACTTAATAAATGGCATTTCTCTCAAAACTTGCATAAACTTCACATTTAAAATTACCATTTGTAAACAAATGATTTTAATCGCAGTCAGTAGTTGGCATCGAGGAAATTCCAACAGAGAGCAATCAAACAGGATTGGATCATTCAGCAGTCTGGATCAGATCGAGTATACTTTGTAGCCCTATGGATCTAAGGCATTGTCATCCCACAAATTTGGAAGCAGTCGGTCTGAGGCAAATCCCCAAGCATCGGTTGAGTATTGGGAAAATCATTCAAGAAGCGGTTGATCAGAAGTGAATCATCTCGAGACTCCACCAATCAGGGGCAGGCCACCCAAAATTTCTTTAACTTGAGGGCGGATCCCTCTAGTGTTCATTCAGGACAAGTTAAGTTGCTTCAACGCTCTTTCAAGGTCAAGCTACTCCAAAAGTGTATTGAAGCCAACCACCAAGAGTTAGTTGATCAAGGATGAATCCTTTCATGATACAAGTTCTGGGACAAGCCATCTCGAGGTCGTCTCATGGCAAGCTACTTTCTTTTCAAGATGAACTTTCCCCAAAGATCAGATTGGGGCAAGTTCGAACTACACTAGGGCAAGTTAACTCAAACAAGTTCATTTTCATCAGCAATTGTTGAGTTCAAGATGAGTATCGGGGAGTCGTACTTTCACCTCTCCACCCAAAGTCCAATCCACATTGGCAACTACCAAAGTCTGCCATGTTGGCACCTGCATTTCCAATTACCCGCCTGCAATCATATGCATCATACACATTGCATTCAACTCCATAATCACCTTGCCGCATATGCATACCCAGAATCATATCATACTTCCCCCAGCTCGTGCATCTCCGTGTGTTAGCATTTGCATTTCCATTTCCATTTATGGAATATCATTATCATCAAGCATTCGCATATGTGAGCTCAGATCCAGGATCAATCTCAGAGATTTCAAAAACCATATGTGGCCCAGTCAAAGGCATTCTCCGCAAGATCGTGGGTGTTCCCCACGAAGTTGTGCAACCTTTTGTTGGACAAATTAAGGAGCTTTAAAATGATCATCAGTCCAGTCAGGGGCATTACCTGTAAAACTCGTTGGTCCTCCACGGAATTCAGGAGTATCAAAAACAAAATTTATCCTGGTTAGGGGCATATCATTCAGGGCCATGGGCGCTCCTCGTGGGAGTTATTATCATCCTTCTTTGTGGGTTTTCTTTTTTTGCTCCATCATCCTTTTGGTGATGAGTCTGACATCCTTTTGGTGTCATGACTAGCGTGTTTTCCATTATCCTTTTGGTAATGGATCCCCTACATCCTTTTGGTACTAGGGTTGATTGTGTTTCGCTCCATCATCCTTTTGGTGAGGGGTCTGACATCCTTTTGGTGTTATGACTAGCGTTTCCGCTCCATCATCCTTTTGGTGATGGGTCTGACATCCTTTTGGTGTCATGACTAGCGTGTTTTCCATTATCCTTTTGGTAATGGATTCCCTACATCCTTTTTGGTGTTAAGTTTGATTTTGTTTCACTCCATCATCCTTTTGGTGATGAGTCTGGCATCCTTTTGATGTCATGACTAGCGTGTTTTCCATTATCCTTTTGGTAATGGATCTCCTACATCATTTTTGGTGTTAAGGTTGATTTTCTTTGCTCCATCATCCTTTCGGTGATGGGTCTAACGTCCTTTTGGTGTTATGACTAGCGTTTCCGCTCCATCATCCTTTTGATGATGGGTCTGGCATCCTTTAGGTGTCATGACTAGCGTATTTTCCATTACCCTTTTGGTAATGGACTCCTTACATCTTTTTATTGTCAAGTTTGCCTGGTTTCTCCCATCATCCTTTTGGTGATGGGTCTGGCATCCTTTTGATGTCATGAGTAGCGTGTTTTCCATTATCCTTTTAGTAACGGATCTCATACATCCATTTTGGAATTAGGGTTGATTTTTTTTGGCTTCATCATCCTTTCGGTGATGGGTCTAACATCCTTTTGGTGTTATGACTAACGTTTTCGCTCTATCATCCTTTTGGTAATGGGTCTAGCATCCTTTTTGTATCATGACTAGCATGTTTTCCATTATCCTTTTGGTAATAGATCCCCTAAATCATTTTTGTGGTTAGGGTTGATTTTGCTTCACTTCATCATCCTTTCGGTGATGGGTCTAACATCCTTTTGATGTTATGACTAGCGTTTTCGCTCCATCATCCTTTTTGTGATGGGTCTGGCATCCTTTTGGTGTCATGACTAGCGTGTTTTCCATTATCCTTTTGGTGGTGTTAGGGTTGATTTTGTTTCGCTCCATCATCCTTTTGGTGATGAGCCTGACATCCTTTTGGTGTTATGACTAGCGTTTTCGCTCCATCATCCTTTTGGTGATGGGCCTGGCATCCTTTTGATGTCATGACTAGCGTTTTTTCCATTATCCTTTTGGTAATGGATCCCCTACATCCTTTTTGGTGTTAGGGTTGATTTTTTTTTTGCTCCATCATCCTTTCGGTGATGGGTTTAACATCCTTTTAGTGTTATGACTAGCGTTTCCGCTCCATCATCCTTTTGGTGATGGGTCTGGCATCCTTTTGGTGCCATGACTAGTGTGTTTTCCATTACCCTTTTGGTAATGGACTCCTTACATCCTTTTGGTGTCAGGTTTTCCTGGTTCCACTCCATCATCCTTTTGGTGATGGGTCTGGCATCCTTTTGATGTCATGACTAGCGTGTTTTCCATTATCCTTTGGGTAATGGATCCCCTACATCCTTTTTGGTGTTAGGGTTGATTTTGTTTCGCTCCATCATCCTTATAGTGATGGGTATGACATCCTTTTGGTGTTATGACTAGCGTTTCCGCACCATCATCCTTTTGGTGTCATGACTAGCGTGTTTTCCATTACCCTTTTAGTAATGGACTCCTTACATCCCTTTGGTGTCAGGTTTGTCTGGTTTTGCTCCATCATCTTTTTGGTGATGGGTCTGGCATCCTTTTGATGTCATAACTAGCGTGTTTTCCATTAACCTTTTGGTAATGGATCCCCTACATCCTTTTTGGTGTTAGGGTTGATTTTGTTTTGCTTCATCATCCTTTCCGTGATGGGTTTGACATCCTTTTGGTGTTATTACTAGCGTTTCCGCTGCATCATCCCTTTGGTGATGAGTCTGACATCCTTTTGGTGTCATGACTAGCGTGTTTTCCATTTCCCTTTTGGTAATGGACTCCTTACATCCTTTTGTGTCAGGCTTGCCTAGTTTTGCTCCATCATCCTTTTGGTGATGGGTCTGGCATCCTCTTGATATAATGACTAGCGTATTTTCCATTATCCTTTTGGTAATGGATCCCCTACATCCTTTTTGTTGTTAGGATTAATTTTGTTTCGCTTCATCATCCTTTCGGTGATGCATCTGACATCCTTTTGGTGTTATGACTAGCGTTTCCGCTCCATCATCCTTTTGGTGATGGGTCTGGCATCCTTTTGGTGTCATGACTAGCGTGTTTTCCATTATCCTTTTGGTAATAGATCCCCTACATTCTTTTTGGTGTTAGGGTTGATTTTGTTTCGCTCCATCATCCTTTTGGTGATGGGTCTGACATCCTTTTGGTGTTATGACTAGCATTTTCGCTTCATCATTCTTTTGGTGATGGGTCTGACATCCTTTTGATGTCATGACAAGTGTGTTTTCCATTATCCTTTTGGTAATGGATCTCTTACATCCTTTTTGGTGTTAGGGTTGATTTTTTCCGCTCCATCATCCTTTCGGTGATGGGTCTAACATCCTTTGGGTGTTATGCCTTGCGTTACCGTTCCATCATCCTTTTGGTGATGGGTTTGGCATCCTTTTAGTGTTATGACTAGCGTGTTTTCCATTACCCTTTTGGTAATAGACTCCTTACACCCTTTTGGTGTCAGGTTTTCCTGGTTCCGCACCATCATCCTTTTGGTGATGGGTCTGGCATCCTTTAGATGTCATGACTAGCGTGTTTTCCATTATCCTTCTGGTAATGGATCCCCTACATCCTTTTTGGTGTTAGGGTTGATTTTGTTTCGCTCCATCATCCTTTCAGTGATGGGTATGGTATCCTTTTGGTGTTATGACTAGCGCTTCCGCTCCATCATCCTTTTGGTGATGGGTTTGGTATCATTTTGGTGTCATGATTATCGTGTTTCCCATTACCCTTTAGTAATGGACTCCTTACATCCCATTGGTGTCAGGTTTGCCTGGTTTCGCTCCATCATCCTTTTGGTGATGGTTCTGGCATCCTTTTGATGTCATGACTAGCATGTTTTCCATTATCCTTTTGGTAATGGATCTCCTACATCCTTTTTGGTGTTAGGGGTTCTTTTGTCCTGCTTCATCATCCTTTCGTTGATGGGTCTGACATCCTTTTGGTGTTATGACTAGCGTTTCCGCTCCATCATCCCTTTGGTGATGGGTCTGACATCCTTTTGGTGTCATGACTAGCGTGTTTTCCATTACCCTTTTGGTAATGGACTCCTTACATCCTTTTGGTGTCAGGCTTGCCTAGTTTTTCTCCATCATCCTTTTGGTGATGGGTCTAACATCGTCTTGATGTAATGACTAGCATATTTTCCATTATCCTTTTGGTAATGGATCCCCTACATCCTTTTTGGTGTTAGGGTTGATTTTGTTTCGCTTCATCATCCTTTCAGTGATGGGTCTGACATCCTTTTGGTATTATGACTAGCGTTTCCGCTCCATCATCCTTTTGGTGATGGGTGTGGCATCCTTTTGGTGTCATGACTAGCGTGTTTTCCATTACCCTTTTGGTAATGGACTCCTTGCATCCTTTTGGTGGCAGGCTTGCCTGGTTTCACTCCCTCATCCTTTTGGTATCATGACTAGCGTTTATTCTCCATTATCCTTTTGGTGGCAGGCTTTCCTGGTTTCGCTCCATCATCCTTTTGGTGTCATGACTAGCGTTTATTCTCCATTATCCTTTTGGTAATGGATCCCTTACATCCTTTTGATGTACAGGCAGTGTTTGTGAGCTTACTGCCATCCTTTTGGTGGTAGCGACCTTTGCAAGATATGCTTTGTTTCATTTCCCAAGCATTTTTCTTTTTCGGACAAATTCAGAGTCTTCTATATTTAATCAGCTTAAACCTCGAAAGAATGAAAGTCATAGCATTTCGTCTTACTCGGTTTAAGCTAATTAGATAGGGGCATCTATCATACCCTAAAGTTGTCCACCCTTCTTCTAGCTTTGCCTGACTTTTGTTTCGTTTTCACCTGCATATCATTTATGTCGCATCCTGCCAGTGTTATAAGCCGAATTGAATTTATCAAGGTTACAGTCGCTTTCCTCGCATTTTAGACGATTCAAATCAATTCTAACGAGAAGTTCCATGTCGAAATCGAGCAAAAGTCGCCCTCTTTTTGATGATTTAGTCTGTGCTGATAATTTGGCGCATTTCGGTGTTCGTCCGTTTTTCATTTCTATTTCCATGGCATTTTGCATTTTATTGCTCTTCTTGCTTTATATTTAATTATTTTTAAAATAGTTTAAATAGTTTTTTTTTAATTTTTTAGAAATTTTTAATAGAGATTTTATTTGTTAAAATTATAAATAGTTTAGAATAGTTGTTTTAACGAAAAATAGATTTTTAATTAATTTAGAAATAGATTTTGTTTAGATTTAATTTAGTAGTTTTTAGAATTATTTTCTTTTTAGAATAGTTTTTAGCGATTAGTTTTTTTTTATTTAGAGGATAGAATTTCATTTTAAATATGGCATTTTAATAGTTTTAATTTATTTTTGTTAAAAGTTAAATAGAATTTGATTTTTTAAATAGGTTTTTTTTATTATCAGATTTTATTTTTTTAGTATAGAATATTTTTATTAATTAGATATTAGATTTTATTTTTATTTTTATTTTTAGATTTAACATTTAGAATTTTCAATTGTTTTTTATTATTAGAATTGTATGTAGTTAGAATTATTTAGGATTATATAGAATTAAGTTAATTTTAATTAGGTTTAGCTTTTTAGAATAAACTTTTCACCATCATCACCATTTATCATTAACCATTCAATTAAGTCAAAACACTTCATTAAGGTATGCCACGCGTCAGACTCCTAGGGTATAAAGCCCTATTTGTTGTCCCTAACCTCTGAGACAGAACCCTAGCCGCACACCCAATATTGTTCATCACCATCTTTTTTCCTCCAAACATCTTCATCAATCAACCTCCCAAACACCATATCCAACCTTCATCATTCATCTTCAACCTACATCATCATCAAACTCACCTTCATCCTTCGTCCAAAACTCATCAACACCTCCATTAAAACTCCATCTTCCTCATCACAACTTCGATCCAAAACTCAACATCCCACACTCAACCAAATAGCCGTAAATCCTCACCTTCAAACCAACTAAAACCCAGAAAATCCATCCGAACACAACAACCCATTAACCCAGAAACACAACAGAACCTCCATTCCCTCCTCCTCGAAAACCAGTGTCTCGCCAACACTCACCAAATCCCCAACAAAACCCAGAACCGCGCCTCATCATCACCTTCACACAACCTTCTTCTTCTCCGAAACAAACCAACCCATCTCCATTTCAAGCTTCACCTCCATTTTCTTCTGCGAAAACCGTTCATCAACAACCCATAAACCAAAACCGACGACAACCCATTTTCCAGACTCAAAACCCATTTTCTGGAAAAAAAAAACTTCAATACCATAACCAAACGACCCATTTTTCTAACACCCAACCCTTCACTCAACCCGCGAAATCGTATTCTTCTCCAAATAACTCTAACGTTCCCAAACCCTTTTCAGTTTTTTTCCAGAAACAGGCATAAACAGGGGCGGAAGTTTCGAAATGAACAAGAAAATTTTGGACATTGAAGAACTATGACGTTGTGTTTGGATTTTGCTTATGGCATTAAGTTGACCACAAGTCCACTCTTCATTTGTCTGTTCTTCTTATTTTGAGTGGGTGATGGGCCTCAAGGCCCAAATGATCTATGATTGTTTTGTACACCCCCTATCTAATTCTATACCCCTTTTTGTTTGGATTATGTTTCTAAGACCAAGTTTGTAATTATCAATATATTTTATATTTAGTTTATATACTTTTATATTTAGTTTTATTAAGTTTTTTAATATTTTGTAAATTTTTTTTAATAATTATAACATATCTTGTATATATAAATTTTGTAAATATTTTGCTAATCTATTTTTTAATTGTTAATATATATATATATATATATATATATATATATATATATATATATATATATATATATATATATATATATATATATATATATATATATATATATATATATATATATATATATATATATATATATATATATATATATATATATATATATATATATATATATATATATATATATATATATATATATATATATATATATATATATATATATATATATATATATATATATATATATATATATATATATATATATTTTCTTTATTACTATAAAGAGTTTCTAGATTTATATATATTTTCTATTCTTAAATTTCTTTTAGGAGTTTTATTAATTTATTTTAATATTTTCTATTTTAGAGGTAATTCTATTTTCCATGGACTTTTTTATTCTATCATCTGTTTTGGTCTATGACGAGACCTCCGTAATCCATTACCAGTCTAATTATTGATGAATAAAGTTGGATCCGATACCACCTTTTTTCTCTCCTCATTTTTTCTTCTTCCGATTTTATTTTGACTTTTTTTGGATCGATGAAGTCTTGTATCCGTAGGCGTCGGATTTATCGGTGTTGATAACCTTCCCGATTTAAAATCTATGGAAGATGACCATTTGGGTCATTTTCTTTACTTTGGGATCGCAATAGGCTACCTTCGATTAATCGACATTATGTTTGCGATTAAGACGATATCCCGCCTGTTTTTGGTCCGTGCAACATGATTAATTCGGAGAATGATTCTCAATATCATTTATCTATCTTGTCCTTAGCACATATATCAATCACGCGACCTCTTATAGTTTGACTTCCCTCATAAGTCGAACTACGACGGTTTAGCGTCACATTGTGACCCGATTCAATTCACTAACACTATCAAACAATCTTCAATAAGAGATTAAAGTTTCTCTTTGTATTGACTTAAAGAGAGAGGATTGAGTGTAGACTTCTTCCTCTCCGAATGTTGGGATACTCACTGTAGTGTGTGTGGTCTCGATACTCGTCTTTCAATACGAACACGCTTGTATTCTCCACACCTTTTTCTCCTAAAACCTCAGTCCCGTACCGAGTGCATTTTTAAAATTCCTTTAATAAGAGAATGAAGTTCTCTTTGTGTTGAATTAAAAAGAGAGGATTAAGTGTAGACTCCTTCCTCTCCGAGTGTCAGGATACTCATTGTAGTGTGTGTGGTCTTGATACTTGTCTTTCAATACGAAGACGCTACGTTCGCCACACCATTTTCATAACAAAAACTTTGAGATAAAGAATTGGGTACTATCCGCAAGGGGTTACTATCCGATGACATATTTCACCCCTAAAAACAGTCCCACAAATCAAACGTGACACCTTGCCTCGCATGGCGAAAATCAATATTTCAAAAAGGATATGTTACGTTCGTTCTACCGCAAACAGGTAACGCCTAAGTCTCCGAACGAGCGAGCAGCAAAACACCTAAACTGCTAGAATGCGCTACGATAACATCATCCACAAAAACACCGGTTACCCGTAGTATCACGAACTATGTTGCCCTGATTTCTCATGCGTGTTTAGAATACGTAGGCACAAGACGGTGATGTCTTGGCGAGCACCCTTTTCTCTTTTCCACCATTTTCCCAGAAGGACATGCTACGTCCGTTCTACCGCAAACAGGTAACGCCTAAGTCTCCAACGAGCGAGCAACAATACACCTAAACTGTAACAGCCCAATTTTCATTAATTAATTATTTATATTAATTAAATGATTTAAGAGGATTTTTTTGATTAATGTATGATTAATTAAATGAATTAATAGATGTTGGAGATAATTAGAAGGGAAAGATATATAAAGGAAAAATGGAGAGAAAGGAAAAAGATAGAAACATAAGAGAAAGAAAGAGGAAGAAGGAGAAAGAGGAGAAAAGAGAAGGAGAAGAAGGAAAAGTTGGAAAAGCTCAAGAACAACTCTCAAGCATCGATTTAATCGAGGTAAGGGTGTGAAATATCATTATCTTGTCAATGTATATGATTATGTATGTTTGGGTTAGATTGTTGGATGTTTTCTACAACTTCCATTTTAGGGCAAAGTGGATTTAATCGATAGAAACCGAGTTATAACAGTAAAAAAATGAGAATAAGTGGGAGAGTTTAGTCAAGGAATGCTAAGCTAAGACTGCGGGAACGAGTCGGGACTGAATCGGGTGGATTTGGTGAGTTTCGGAGTTTTGGACAGTGAGGAATTTATGAGTTCGCAGACGTTCGCTAGCACCTTCACTAGGCGAACAGGTCGCGAACATTCGCTAGCAACTCGCTGGGCGAATGAGTTAGCGAGAGGTCCCAGACTTTGGCAGAATGCTTTTGATCTGGTTCGCTGGTAGCGAGTGAGGTAGCGAAGGATTCACTAGTGTAACACCCCACTCTAACTCTCACGGAACAATAAGAGGAACAACAGAAACAATCAGAGTGCAGTAAAAAAAGGTTTCATGACGACCGTCATGTATGTCACATCCGTAACGGTCATGACGAGCGTCATGGAGCTGTGACGAACATCACACTCACAAATTCTGGGACGCATCAGAGGTGTCACAGTTTCAACTTAACCAACAACAGACGCCTGCAACAGATCATTTAATAACATACGTAGCATAGATTCAGATGAACAGACAACGATAATTTGTTTAACATTTTAATCATAAAACGACATGTTATAATATACTTCCAACCATTCACAATAACCAAATTCCATAAAAATTCAGCAAGTAATTATCTTGCATCAATTCATAAAACAACTAGCTCTCGGTCACGAAATCATTACTACCGATTCATCAGTCTAGTGCATACAACCAACATTTGGCACTACCATAAGCAACCAATTTGTTAAAGAAAAGTGCTTAATAAAATTCAGCAACAACGGAAACAATTGAAAATAATAACATTAAGCGTTCATCCCCCCCAAGAGTGCTACGTATCAGAGCGACCAACGACCTTAAACGAACAACGACACTCATTTCCGAGTTACCTGCAAATTACCACCAACGGAGGTAACATACAACATAAAGGGTGAGATATCAACAATATAACATAAGGCATGATAAAAGTCATGTCAGAATATTATCACAACATTATTCTTCCAACAGACTGCAAAATATTATCCATAATAGACCGCAATAATTCGGTATTCAAATCCATGACAATTAGCATTAACAATTCAGCAACTCAACAATGCAACTCGACAAATGCGACTCAATTGTGCATATGCATGTGGTACCAATTTGCCATTAAGGCCACCAATACAGGCACAACCAATAATTTTGCCACTAAGGACCGCCAATACAGGCCAACAATTTGCTACTAAAGGCCGCCAATACAGGCCATCCAATCGCCAATACAGGCCAACCAAGATGATATGCCATGAAATGCAACTATTATGGACTACAACATAACCACAACAACTAATTCAACAAGGCACTTAAGCCTACAACCAATTTGTCCATAACAGAGGCATACCCATCATCATATAACTACAACTTATCAACATAATCAAATGAGAATATTATAATAACGTTTTCTCAACAATGACATAACAACTTCATATGCATCAAGTATTCATCATCTCAATATGTTCATGTAAGGGAACAGTAACAATATCATTATCAACAATTAAGAACTCAAGACATTTCCGTAGAACGGCATCACAACTATTACACACTTAATTATCTATCGGTTCACGGTAAGTTTCGTTAATCTTCGCCCGGTAATTGACATGGTATCACATAGACCAATGACAAACAATACTACTTCCGACACAGACAATTCTTATCTCTAATACTTATCGATTAACGGAAACTATATATATGATTTGATTCCCTACCTGAATTCGATCAAGTAAGAGCATAATAACAACCTTTTCTCAACAAATGGGAAATTAGCGCGTGTCGACGCCGATTCCCAACATTATTACCTAGAACTAATGACATATAACACTAATTCAGGCACGGACAACCATTAACCCTTAATATTTATCGACCTACAGGAACATTAACCCTTAATATTCATCGATCGACGGGAACATTACTACGGGAGTATTACTACGGGAACATTACTCATGATTCAACTCCCTTCATGAAATCGATCATACCCATAGTTATAGAATTGAACCCCACCCTTACCTTAGAATTGAGGCCAACTCTACGCTTTCCGGTTCTGGTTCTGTTCTACGGTAATTCTCCTGCAACTATCTTCCAATTTCACTGATGGACAATTCTTCTGTTCTTACTTTCTCTACAGCCACGTTCTTTTTCCTCTTTTATCAATCTTTCTCCTCAATTTTGATTTTCTGAGCAGTTTATCGTGTTTTTGCTCTTTCTCTCACAACTTCTCTAATAACTCCCTAATTCTCATTATTCCATCCATTAATAATAATAATAATAATAATAATAATAATAATAATAATAATAATAATAATAATAATAATAATAATAATAATAATAATAATAATAATAATAATAATAGTAATATACTATTACTACTAGTTATTAAATTATCCTTATTATTAATCATATTATATTATCAAACTCTATATTTTATTACATGGTTTTCCTATACTTTAAGGACATCCACCCACGCTCTCAAACACACTCCCACATAAAGGCGCACCAACAATTCATAAATAATTTAATTTAAAATGAACGGACGTTACAACTATCCCCTACTTAAAAGAATTTCGTCCTCGAAATTACCTTAACCAAACAGCTCTGGATAGGATTCCCGCATCTTGCTCTCCAGTTCCCACGTCATGCTCTCGCCAGCAGCTCCCAACCATACCACTTTCACCAAGGCAATCTCTTTTCCTCTTAACGTCTTCACCTCTTGATCATACAAAGCCTCATACAACGCCATTCCGATACTAGAATGGTAACTGTTATTATAGGTAACTCAATCAACGATAATTAACTATCCCACGATCCACCTTGATCCAACACACAAGCTCTCCACAAATCCCCTAAAGATTGGGTAGTTCTCTCTATCCGTCCATCCGTCCATGTATGATAGGCAGAGTTCAACTTCAACATGATACTCAAAGCGTCTGCAAACTCTCCCAAAATCTCGATGAAATTTCAAATTCCCATCAGACCCAACGGTCTCTGACGTTTATTCTTCGACTTCCGACAAGTCTAACCAGCATATACAAACTCAACCACTTCTCTCTCCATCTATGTCCTTCAAAATAATTTCCCCAAATCCGGTTACATCTTCCTAACACCGGGATGGATACTCCATCTACGTCAATACTCTTATTCCACTTAATAATATCTAAAACACAAACTCTATCACGACATCTCGTAATACTATTTCCATTAATCTGAAAATCATCCCTTCGACTTTAATTCCTCATATTCAACTAATCTACCCACTCAAACCAGAGTTCTGACCTTATCGAATCTCGTCAAGAAAACTCTTAGTAAGGTCCAACATACTAAGTTAAACTCCATAAGAAGTCTCTTCACAACCCAAACTCATATCACAGAAATTGCTCAATCAGTCCTAACTCTTCTCACCACCATCATCGGTATATGCAAGGATTTCCAAATCACTGCATAGACTACCACGTTTTTCTTCACCCGAATGGTAATTCAATATAAAACCATAATCCTTCAGGAGTCTCAATTATTCTCTGCCTCATATTCAACTCTTCCAACTCAAGCAAATACCTTAATCTCTTGAGATCACCAAACATTTCAAGTCTCACACTAACTAATTGAAGCCTCCAACTCCGGTACAACCACAACAGCAACCAAGTCTAAATCACTTGTCAGGTGATTCCTCTTATGTACTTCAAGTTGCCTTAAAGATTAACCAAAACTCGCTGAAGTTTCACTTAACATATCTCCCAATCATACCAACAAAGCATCACAAAACACAACAAATGGTCATGTCGGGTTCGGCAAAAATCAACACACGATACATTTTAAATGTTTTGCTATAATTGAACCAGGTACAGGCCTCAAAACAATTTTTCCTAGAAAGAGCATCTCGCTAGCTTTCCAACACTTCGAACAGGGGTCAAAACTGACATACGGTTCAAGAGTTATGAATTTTCGAAGTTTTTTCAAAACAGAATTTTTCTACATAAAGACTGCTACGGGTTTGAGCATTTTCGCCCGAAAATCCGATCTATTCAATTATTTTCTTCGAAACAAACACATACTCATTCATACTAAACATATATTAGTGATTTAGAACCATCAAACGTGAAATCTACGACTTTCGATTTCAATCCGAATCTTAAACCCTCAAATCTCCAAAAATGCAAAAACTTACAAAAATCAATCAAATTCGATAAAACAAGTATACTCGATCACGGCCTAACATTACCTGACACAACTGCGTAATCTGTTCCAACTTTCATCTGTAAAAACATCAATTCCGTAAAAAGCTACGATCTCGGAATTCGACGTACGACAACAATTTCACACTTAGAAGGTCATTCGACACATCTTCAGCTCTTGGAATATTTAAAGGTCTAATTATACTAATATCGCATTCCACATCTTACTTTCTTTAATAATCATCAGAAGTCACTGCCCACTCTTAATATACTCGACCTCACACTCTGTTGCCTTAGCACACACATCAGACACGAGTCTCAACACTGCTTAATCAGTTTAATTCCTTGACCATCCAAACAGACATATAATATGGAGCTCTCACTCTCAGACTAGTTTCCGTAACTAAGTCGGTCACAACACCACTTCACATCCTGGCTGTATATCACTATCTTGTCAGGCTAACTTCCAGACAACCATAATTAATCGGCAAATCGCCAACTTCCCACTTTTATTATAACTCAAAAATTCCCATCAAAATTAAACACCTCAACAATGTCCTGCGCCGACTCGTCAAAACAATTCTTAGGCACTTAGCTTAACCCAAGACAATTCACTGCCCATGCCATCTAAGCTTGCAAGACACGTCCATCCCATGATGGGTATAAACCATCCTTACCAAACTATAAGAGCGTTCAACCACATACCGAACTACAACTCCACACTTGCAGCATCCTGGAGAAGCACAAGCTTCTCCCCCACTTGAATCATTCTCACTCCTGCAAACAACGGTTCTACAATAAAACATGTACCGACAGTGTTTTCACACACATGTCGCATACAAGGGAACAAACAACATTAGACAACTTGGCTGGACGGACCGACCTACTCTGATACCAATTGTAACACCCCACTCTAACTCTCGCGGAACAATAAGAGGAACAACATAAACAATCAGAGTGCAGCAAAAAAAGGTTTCATGACGAGCGTCATGTATGTCACGACCGTAACGGTCATGACGAGCGTCATGGAGTTGTGACGAACGTCACACTCACAAATTTTGGGACGCATCAGAGGTGTCACAGTTTCAACTTAACCAACAACAGACGTCTGCAACAGATCATTTAATAACATACGTAGCATAGATTCGGATGAATAGACAATGATAATTTGTTTAACATTTTAATCATAAAACGACATGTTATAATATACTTCCAACCATTCACAATAACCAAATTCCATAAAAATTCAGCAAGTAATTATCTTGCATCAATTCATAAAACAACTAGCTCTCGGTCACGAAATCATTACTACAGATTCATCGGTCTAGTGCATACAACCAACATTTGGCACTATCAGAAGCAACCAATTTGTTGAATAAAAGTGCTTAATAAAATTCAGCAACAACGGAAACAATTGAAAACAATAACACTAAGCGTTCATCCCCCCAAGAGTGCTACGTATCAGAGCAACCAACGACCTTAAACGAACAACGACACTCATTTCTGAGTTACCTGCAAATTACCACCAACGGAGGTAACATACAACGTAAAGGGTGAGATATCAACAATATAACATAAGGCACGATAAAAGTCATGTCAGAATATTATCACAGCATTATTCTTCCAACAGACCGCAAAATATTATCCATAATAGACCGCAATAATTCGGTATTCAAATCCATGACAATTAGCATTAACAATTCAGCAACTCAACAATGCAACTCGACAAATGCGACTCAACTGTGCATATGCATGTGGTACCAATTTGCCATTAAGGCCACCAATACAGGCACAACCAATAATTTTTCCACTAAGGGCCGCCAATACAGGCCAACAATTTCCCACTAAGGGCTGCCAATACAGGCCATCCAATCGCCAATACAGGCCAACCAAGATGATATGTCATGAAATGCAACTATTATGGACTACAAGATAACTGCAACAAATAATTCAACAACACATTTAAGCCTACAACCAATTTGTCCATAACAGAGGCATACCCATCATCATATAACTACAACTTATCAACATAATCAAATGAGAATATTATAATAATGTTTTCTCAACAATGACATAACAACTTCATATGCATCAAGTATTCATCATCTCAATCTGTTCATGTAAGGGAATAGTAACAATATCATTATCAACAATTAAGAACTCAAGACATTTCCGCAGAACGGCATCACAACTATTACACACTTAATTATCTATCTGTTCACGGTAAGTTTCGTTAATCTTCGCCCGGTAATTGACATGGTATCACATAGACCAATGACAAACAATATTACTTCTGACACAGACAATTCTTATCTCTAATATTTATCGATTAACAGAAACTATATCTATGATTTGATTCCCTACCTGAATTCGATCAAGTAAGAGCATAATAACAACCTTTTCTCAACAAATGGGAAATTAGCGCGTGTCGGCGCCGATTCCCAACATTATTACCTAGAACTAATGACATAAAACACTAATTTAGGCACAGACAACCATTAACCCTTAATATTTATCGACCTACGGGAACATTAACCCTTAATATTCATCGATCGACGAGAACATTACTACGGGAGTATAACTACGGGAACATTACTACGGGAACATTACTCATGATTCAACTCCCTTCATGAAATCGATCATACCCATAGTTATAGAATTGAACCCCACCCTTACCTTACAATTAAGGCCAACTCTACGCTTTCCGGTTCTGGTTCTGTTCTACGGTAACTCTCCTGCAACTATCTTCCAATTTCACCGATGGACAATTCTTTTGTTCTTACTTTCTCTACAGCCACGTCCTTTTTCCTCTTTTCTCAACCTTTCTCCTCAATTTTGGTTTTCTGAGCAGTTTATCGTGTTTTTGCTCTTTCTCTCACAACTTCTCTAATAACTCCCTAATTCTCATTATTCCATCCACTAATAATAATAATAATAATAATAATAATAATAATAATAATAATAATAATAATAATAATAATAATAATAATAATAATAATAATAATAATAATAGTAATATAATATTACTACTAGTTACTAAATTATCCTTATTATTAATCATATTATATTATCAAACTCTATATTTTATTACATGGTTTTCCTATACTTTAAGGACATCCACCCACGCTCTCAGACACACTCCCACATAAAGGCGCACCAACAATTCATAAATAATTTAATTTAAAATGAACGAGCATTATAGCTAGAGCCTCGCTGCAGCGAGTAGGTGGCGAGCGAAGTCAGTAGCTTTTGTTTGCCTTCGCGAGCTTGCTCGATAGGCGAACAGATAACGAGTATTCGCTAGAGACTCGCTAGGCGAGCAAGCCAGCGAGCGTGACAGCATTTGGTTTTCTTGTGATTCCATTCCATGATGATTTCTTTGCTCAATTGTGTTTGATCCTTGTTAGAATGAGAAATGGTATACTGTGAAAAATATGTTGTGGGTAGCCGTATGGCGTGAATCCTAGATTGTGGAATTGATTATGAATACATATTGTTTGTATGAGATTGTATGAATAGAATGCATGAGAACATATTGTGAATATGTGTGCATTGCTTGATAAATGTATTGATGATATATGAATATGTTGTGTGTGTGTTGCACCCCAAAATTTGACCAACTGCTTATCGCAATTTGGCTCATGATTCGACTCATTTCATTTTGCATTTGCATACTGTGTACATTGTATTTTTTTAGTCAGATTGACTTTATCGGGATTACAGCCCTCCCCTGGCGTTCCAGGCAGTTTCATACCATTTCGAGTACGAGGATTTATTTTGAGAATTGATGCTCGTCCCAGTGTTTTCAGCTCTCGCTGTGGTTCTTGAGGACATCTCGATGTCCAGTTTTTACCGTTTATTTCGATATGTTCGCGTATCCGTCTTCTAATTGATTTAATCGGCTTCCTCGCTTTTTTTTAGATTTTCCCTTTATTTTCTAGAATTTTATAGATTTTAATTATTTTTCTGGGATTTTAATTCTTTTAATAGAGTTTTAAAAGCAATTTTCTATTTTTAGAATAATTCATTTTTAGATATAATAGTTTTTCTATAATATTAATAGATAACTCTTTTTTTAAATATTTTTAATAAGATAATTGGTTCTAGATATTAAGTAGAGTTTTTAAATAATTTTTAATAGGATAATTCTTTTACCAGGATTTTTTAAAATAGGTTTAATAAATCTTTTTCTATTTTTAATAGATTTAGGAATTAATGGAGATTAATTAGATTTTAATCACTTTTTTAATTAGAATTAATTAGGATATTAGCATTTAATTTTCAGGTAATTAGGAGTTAATTAGGTTCAGAGTTTAAGAGTTTAATTAGGGTTAATAATCATCAGAGTCTTAAGTGCTTTAGTAATGGAGTCTTAGTTTGTTAATCAGGTTCATTAATTCAGAGTTTATCATAATTCGTGGGCCAGGTGTCTGAGTGTGGAGGCCCAGTCCATCGTGACATTTGTCACGCTATAAAAGTCCCACGCGTGCACTTTCTCTCACTGCCAACACATCACTGCATGTCCCCACTTCCCTGACACCTCACCCCACACGCGGCCTCCATGCATCCCCTCTCTCCCATATGTATTGACACGCGTCCTCTGTCTTCCTTCCTTCACTGGCCGGCCATGCAACCGCCGCCGAAGCCACCCTAACCGTCACCGGTAACTGTTTTTCGCTGGAAACCTGCAAATCATCAGAAATTCATCTCCCTCGTCATGATCACTGATGAATAGTCATCTTCTTCGTCCATCGTTTTCATCCAACTGTCGCCAGAAAACTCGAATTCTCGCCGGAAACTTCAACCTATCCTCATCTTATTTCCAGATATCACCATCTTGTTCATCTAGGTTCAACATTATTCCAAGAAAACCTTCAGAGCACTTAATCTTCTCATGATTTCTTCAAGATATCCTTTCAAGATCCACCATCCGATCATCATCTTCATCGCATGTTCGTCCAAATCTCCAGAACTCTCTCCAGATCTCCAGAACTTCAACAACCTTCATCCAAGATTCATCTTTGTAACTGTTTACATGAATAACATTTATCAAGCTTCAAGAAGCTTTCCAGAAATCTTCAAACCTTCAAGTTTTTCTTCAGAAACTCAACAGATCATCATGATCTTCATTCGTATTCCAACCGTTCGTGGTGTTCACCATCACCTTCAAAGCTTTTCTCTAGATTTTCTTCAAGATCCTCAAGAATCTCTTCGAACCGACCTTCAACCTGAAGACGATTCACAGATCTGCCCATGCAACATCCAGATCTTCAACTACACAAGTTTTCAAACGAACTTCATAACGATCTTTATCAAGCTCCTTCCATAATCCAGATTTCGCTCATACCAACAACTATGAAACATCTACAACGAACTCACGATCATCAACTTCATCTTGTTTAGTGTTGAGGTGGAAGATTTTGTTCGTTTATTTAGGTTTGTAACCTTGTAGTTTGAGATGGTGAACGGTTTTGGTGAGAGGAGGAGTTTGAGAGCGGCGGCGCGGAGGTGAAGTGTGAGAGAGAAGGAGAGTTAGGGTTTCAGGGTTTGATTGGAGAGAAGTGAGGATCCCGAGAGGAGAGCTCGTGGGTGGGGATTGGGCCTCAAGCCCAACAAGATCTTTGGATCACACCCCACATTTCGCTCGTTACACCCCCCGCCATTTCTTTTTTGTTTTTTGTGTGTGGCTGATGAAGGTTTCTTTGGACGGGCTGGGCCCAACAACACATTTTCTGAACGTACACCTCACTTTACCTGGCGCATCCCCCCCCCCCTTTTGGCCTTTGTTTTTTCTCTCTTTTTTCTGAATTCTTTGTATTGTAGGCTGGGCCCAGAGTGTTTTTTCTGCATATACACCATTTTGCAGATTGCACTCCTCCCCTTTTATTTTTAATTTATCCCTTGTATTGGATGAATGATTGTAATAGATATAGTTCTATTTTTTCTTTAGGATTATAGTTTTATTTTCCTAGGACATTAGTGCATAGTTTTTAATATAGAATTTATATTCTATTATTTTTAGCATATTATAGGATATATAGATTTTAATATAGAATTTCTATTCTATTTTCTTTAGGATATTATGGATTTAGATAAAATTGTTTTTATGCTATTTTCATATGCATTTGCTTTTAATTTCTTTAGAATATTTTCTAGTAGAATTTAATTGTCGTATTTTAGGAGTAGACTATTATTTCCATTTTGTGATTGGATTTCTCTCCTATTTTCGTTTCCTATCCAATTTTATCTTCGATTTTATTGTTGGCTGGCCGTGTGGCATGATTCAATTGGAGAATGATTTTCGATATCATTTCTCTATCTTGTCTTTGACACGGACATCAATACGCTACCTCTTAGCGTTTGATTTCTCGTATAAGTCAAACCATGACGGTCTAAGCGTTACATTGTTCCTGATTCGAGCGTCCTCCTCAAGGATCCAGAGAGGAGAAGATTGGAATGGAGCTTGCGCGCATGTCAGGAGCCAACGGAGCCGCTTCGTTCAACATCATCATCTTTTCACGTCTTCAAGTAACTGTCGAGTGTTGTGAGCTGTAGCGTTAGATACATAGGAAATGACAATCGAGCGGTCTCCCCTCGATTGTTTAGGGTGTTTAGTATATGTCCCTTGGGTAATATACGACGCACTCACTCCTACGTATTAGGTTCTTGCGTGTGTGTCCCGAGTCCCTTCCCATTTAGGTGTAGGTCTGCTTCCTCTTTGTTCTCGCCCCCGTGCGATCGAAACCCTTTTCTCTCGCGTTCAGGCGATTGAGACCCCTTCTCTTGCCCCTGTGCAATCGAGACTCGTTTTCTCGCCGAACTACGTTTGCTCTGATCTCTCGTGCCAGACGAGAGTACATAGGCATAGGATGCGATATCCTAGCGAGCTCCCTTTTTTCCCCGTTGCTGTAGTTAGCTGAACTACAGCTGCTCTGATTTCTCGTACCAGACGAGAATATGTAGGCATAGGATGCGATATCCTAGCAAGCACACTAACAACTAACTTCGTTGTTCTCTCGCTGCCGTGCGATCGAGACTTTCCCGCTGACGACTGATGTATCCTTTCCCTTGCCCAACCTCCATCGAGACCAGACCATAGTCCTAGTTCCCGTAGGTCTCCGTACCTTTAAACCCGACATACTACGTCCGTTCTACCGCAAACAGGTAACGCCTAAGTCTCCAATGGTCGAGCAGCATACACCTAACTGCTAGAATGTGTACGCTAGTATCGTCAATCCTTTCTCTCACCCCCGTGTGATCGAGAACTCCCTGTCTAGCTGTAGTTAGCCTGAACTACGTCATGCTCTGATTTCTCTGACGAGAATACGTAGGCACAAGACGCGACGTCTTGGCGAGCAAACTCCCCCCGTAGTTTCCCGAACTACGTACACTCTAATTTCTCATTCTCTGATGAGAATACGTAGGCATAGAGCGCGATGCTCTATCGAGTCAGTTTCTTGCCGTTTAGCCCTAGAAGCCGTAGATAGATTGTTTTTCACCCGTAGACAAACCAACAAGCGTGGATCCCATCGAGTATGATGGACGTGAGGGGTGCTAATACCTTCCCCTTGCGTAACCGACTCCCGAACCCAGACAACGGTTGCGACGACCTTGTCTTATACCTCTTCGTCAGGTTTTTCCGATTGTTTCCTTTCCTGTTCTGAGGGATAAATAACGAAAGGCGGCGACTCTTCTGTTTTGTCGGCACCTTATTTTCGCGGAAGCTACAACTGGCGACTCTGCTGGGGACTGCGATGGTTCTCTAAGCGAGTCTTGTCTTGGATTCTCTTCCTAGCTGTCTGGGTCATCCCTAGCAGTTGGCGACTCTGCTGGGGAACTGCGATAGTTTCCTGGGGATCCAACGTCCCTGCGAGAGTCAATCATAGCGCTTGTTTGCTTGTCTTTGGGTGTTTATTTTTTGTGCGTTGTATGCTGTATATTACTGATGTATTTACATTTCCCGCACTATATTATTATTTGTTGCTATTGTGCTGTTGTGGGAGGGGAGCTCTGATGAGTGATAAGCCAGACCCATGCTTGAGAGCATATACATAGTATTAGAGTGGATTAGTGGTGGACGTGCTTGCTTTGCTTGCATCAGTTCCCATATAATTCACACTCAGACGAGGTTCTCTTTGATGACTTCTTATCGGTCCTTTGGACTCGAGGGGCTGTCGGATCTGAGGATTGTCGACTCTGGGAACCGATCATTTGGGATTTAGCTAAGTGAGGCCGCTTCAGGAGATGATGATGCCACACCTTCTGGGTATCGTATCATCATTCTTGAAAGTCTGTGACGCTGATGACCGCATAGGATGTCGAACTTGTGTCAGTTTAAGTCCATACCCGTGAGTGGGAGGGTTTTTTGCAGGAAACTTGACTTCCAGCCTACCTGGTATTTTGGTTTTCTCTCGTCAGAGCAAACTTATCCCGTCAGCAGCACAACAGTAATCAGAGCTTTGTGGGGGTTGTGATCCCGTGTTTGCTGCATCTTGCATTGCATTTGCATAATCATCTTTGCAGCATATTGCATATCATTCTCCAGCTAGTCAGAGCTCTTATCCCACCTTTGTTTTGCTTCAGAGGGTGATTCTCCGGTGTTTGGTCTGAGTAAGTGTTGATTGTTAGAAGACGACCAAGGGGTTGAAGCAGATTGAGCATAATCAAGCGGTGAAGTCAGTTGAAAGTTGTTGGTAGCTATGTCAGAGAGCAGCTTCCAGTTTGTTGATACCTTGTCAGGTTTCACTATGACGTCCAATCCTCTGTATGGTTCTATGCCTGATAAAGACTTTCCGCAAGTGAACAACCTTACTGCAACTCGACTTGTACAGCCTTCTGTTGAAGACCGAGATCTACATGAGCAGTTTGTTGTCTGAAGTGAACGCTCTCCTTCTATTGATACCTCAGACTATCAGGGTGTTGTTTTCCCTGTGCCAAATTCCCGAAGAGAGGTCCCAATAGCAAATACTGAAGACCCATTAGCTCCCGTGTATGCTAAAAGGTTTCGTGCGTTGGATGAAAGATTCAAAGTCTTGGAAGTTAAAGATGCTGTTAACCCCAATGCTGCAGACATGTGTCTGGTTTCTAGCCTAGTGTTACCTCGGAAGTTCAGAGCGCCGAGGTTTGAAAAGTACAAAGGAGATAGTTGCCCGAAGCAACATTTGGTGATGTTCTGCCGAAGAATGACTTCGTTTGTGCATAACGACAAGTTGATGATTCACTGCTTTCAGGATAGCCTGATTGGGGCACCTCTGAGTTGGTATATGTAGTTAGAGGGTAATCAGATCTGATCATGGGTGGACTTAGTCAATGCTTTTCTGAAACAGTATGACTATAACCTGGACATGGCTCCTAGTCACATGCAGCTGCAAGAATTGTCTCAAGGGAACAATGAACCTTTCAGGAAGTATGTTCAGAGATGGAGAGAATTTGCTGCTAGAGTGCAACCACCGCTTCTAGACCGAGAGTTAAAAGGCATGTTCGTAAACTCCCTGCAGAGTCCGTACTTCGAAAGAATGCTTGGAGTTGCACCAAATTTCTCTGAATTGGTAAGGGCAGGAGAGCGCATCGAGTATGTGTAAAGACTGGAAGAATTCAGAATGTTTCGAGCAGTCAGGCGGGTGAAATCGAATCTCTCTGTAGCTTTCAAGCTGAAGATGAAACCATGGTCAATGCAATCATGACAGATGTTGGGTATCCTCGAGACAAATCGGTGAAATCTGTTGGTTCTTCGTCTTCTCAGCGGTCGGCATCCTCTGTGTCTCGTTATTCTGGACAGACAATTGTGCCTAGGGGACCACATCGGGAACCTTATGTCGCTCCTCTTGCAAATCCACGAGCCCGTGGCCGAGGTTATCAGAATCAGCGTCAGAATCAGAACCGGCCTCGTAACAACTTGGAACGAAGGAATGCTCCTTCTCATCCAGTGCCTGTGCCGTACAGCCAGATTCTGCCACATTTGATTCAGAATTCTTTGGTGGAACCTAAAGCTCTTAAGCCCGTGCCAGAGCCTTACCCTCCTGGGTACAACCCCCATGCTCAGTCTGGATACCATGGTGGATCCCCGGGGCATTCAACTGAAGATTGCAAAGCTTTCCAGGCAAAAGTGCAATAGTTGATCGACAAAGGGTGCATTTCCTTTTCATAAGGAGTTTTGGTTGTGCACGACAACCTCTCAGCTGTCTGAGCTCGCAGATTCAAAGGGTTATTTCCAGAAGCCAGTGGTCCAGACAGGCAGACGTCCTCAGTGTTGGCAGTCCTCAGACTTTTTATCATTTGCATTTGTAGTTTCCTTTCTGTTAGTTACTATTCATTTACATTGTTTGTTTTGAATGGTAATATTGATAAAGTGACTAATTCAGAAAAATGCATTTACATTGTTTGTTTTGAATGGTAATATTGATAAAGTGACTATGCATTTACATTGTTTGTTTTGAATGGTAATATTGATAAAGTGACTATGCATTTTTCTGAATTAATCATGTCGTTGTCACTCATTTACTGCATTGCACTGACACTTGCATTTTATTTACTCCACTTTATCACTATGATTAGTAAAGATTGGAGGGAGGATGACGAAACTGAATACTCATAACTGATGATCGTATGCTTTCGGATAAAATCCTGCCTATGATGTACAGGCATTATTTCAAATCCCCTAAACACTGGAGATATAAGGAGTTAGTCCCTTGTTAGCCACTTCGAGCCGAGAAGTAGGAGTTTCTTTCGGACTTTTAAACCCTCTCATCTTAACCTGGGGCAGGGTAGTCGTCAGTTAGCTTGACCGAGCGTTCAAGTCTTATAGAGGAGTGTTGCCTTTCGAGGACCAATCACAGTTTATTCCTCTCAAGAGGTCGTACCTCGTCAACCGCAGTGGTTAAACCTCGCCAATCAGGAGTGAGACGGTTATACCCCTTTCGGAGCAAGCAAGACAACCAGTGTCACACGACTTGTTCCAAGTAAAAGAAAGAGAAAAAAAAAAGAGCCCGCTAAGTAAAAAGAAAAGAAAAGCTGGAAAGCAAATACTTAGGCAAAAAACCAGGGCATCTCGCTGGACTTCAAAAGAAATTGAAAAGAACTCAAAAGAGTCAGTCCAGGCAAAAATTAGGGAATCAAAAGAATAAAGTGAAAGGATCTCAACAGAAAAATCCTCAAACAAGGACAAAGTCGTGTTGATACAGACACCGAAAATGAAAGAGGAGTATTTGTCACTCCGTAAACCTGGCGAGTTCCTTAACCATTGTTCCTAACATTCCTCGTAGAGGCGAGCGCTCGTGCTAGGTTAACTGAACATTAGGATCGGAGATCATCACGTAGAAGGGGTGGGTACGAATCATGACTTGAACCCAATATCCTTTGTTTCACGAACCGTGAACCCGACCACGATACAACCCTTAAAAGACCTAATTGAGGCAGGGTTTATTCTGAAAGCGCATTACGATAAGGTTGAGTAACCTGACTCCTACATGATTTGCTAATCATATCCTTGTTGTATTTTTCACTGATCAAATCAGCACTACGTTTAAACTGTTGGTTCATTCGTCACTCACTATCATGACACGTAAATGAGTGACAGCATTTTCTTTCAAAATCTGCATGAACACTGCATTAAAATTACCATTCGTGAATAGAAAATTTTAATTGCAGGTCAGTGATTGACATGGAGGAAATTCCAACAGGGAATAATCAGTCAAGACTGAATCATTCAGTCGTCTGGATCAGAACGGTATACTGCGAAACCCTGTGAATTTGGGGCATCGACTTCCAGTGAGTTTGGAATCAGTTAGTCTGAGGACAAGTCCCGAAGCATCGGTTGATTATGGGACAGTTTGTTCAAGAAGCAGTTGATCAGAAGTGAATCTTCTCGAGACCCAATCAGGGGCAGTTATCCAGAACTCCTGTGATTTAAGGGCAGATCCCTCCAGTGTTCAGTCAGGGCAGGTTAAGTCGTTCAACGCTCGTTCAGGGGCAAGCTACTTCAGAAGTATATTGAAACCAACCATGTTGAGAGTTGGTTAGTTGAGGATGAATCCTTCCGTTACATAGATATCGAGGCAAGCCGTCTCGAGGTCGCCTCAGGGCAAGCTGTTTTCTGTTCAGAATGAATTTTCCCAAGAGTCGGATTGGGGCAAGTTGAAGTGCACTAGGGCAAGTTGATCAAATGAGTTTGTTCACCCCAGCAAGAGTTGAGTGTCGGGGAATCGTGTCATTACCCTACCAGAAAAACCTGAACCTTCTGAAGAAGCCTTGTTGTTATTGGATTGTTGTTCTACAGCCTAAACTTGTTACTTACCTTGTAACAAAAGTCATTTCCAAAGCCCAGTTCCCGCCTGGCAAACCTCCAAAGCCCATTCCTCGTCTAGAAAACAGGTAACCAATTCTCGCCTAGTCCACCTTTCTTAAAATACCGGTTCTCGTCTGGTGCGTGTCAGCTTTTAAACCAGTTCCCGTCTGGTCACCTTTTCCTCGACCCACTGTTTAACCAGTTCTCGTCTGGCTAACGCAGTTTTAAAGCCCAGTTCTCGTGTGGCAAGCCAGAAATCAGTTCCCGTCTGATATCCAAAACCTAGAAGTCAGTTCTCGTCTGACAACTTAAACCCTTTTGCCACCAATTCTCGTCTGGTAGTTGTTGCACCCCAAAATTTGCCCAACATTTATTTACCTAGCTTATGTTTCATTTCATTCACATTAGCATTATCATTTGCATTTAATTGACATGTATGCAGGAGATCAAGAGGTATGATTACCAATCAAGGGCTACACAAGGCTATGAAGCTAGCTAAGAAGGTTATTCAAGTGTTCAAGGGTTGATATCCTTGTCAAAGAAGTTAAAAGATCCTCAGAGAGGGTGGTTGAAACAAAGTATATGTATCTCCTAACTTGAGAGTTGTGGAAATCCATCAGGTGATTCTGAAACCATGAAGTTAGACTTGAGTTCTTGAGAGAGCTCATGAGTAGTGTTGAACATCACTTTGAGGCCTAGACAGGTCATTGTGCAAGATTAAGAAGGCTCAGCCATGAGTGGCGCTACTAGGGTTTGACTGGGTCAACCCTAAGTCAACTGATGATTTGAAGAAGGTTGAGACCTAATCCAAGAGCCATGTGATCATGGATTGATACATTGATATGTTATAAGTATGATTACAAGGTTAAATCATCATGATTGAAGAGTCTGAGAAGTTTCAGGCTAGGGTTTCTATGACTTGACAGTGTAAAATCCCCTAGTTTGACCCCTATCTTCAAGGCAATGTAGCTCAAGATGTGATTGTCATCTCATCTTGCCCCCAACATGATTGTTGTAGAGAATGATCTTAGCTTTAATTTTAGTGCTAGAAGTCCTTGATAGGATTTGTAGAACTCAAGTTATGACTTTGACAAGTTACAAGTCATCTGAGGAATGTGAATTTGGAGCTTGAAAGTTACCCAACTTACATGGAACTTTTTCCCTAGAAGGATGATTCCTATGAACTTTAAGTCAACATGAATGTTGTTCCTTATCATCTTAGCTTTATAGAGAGTACTAGAAGTCCTTGATAGGATTTGTAGAACTCAACGTATGGCTTGGACAAGTCAAGGGTATTTTGGACATTTGGTGATTATAGGTCATTTGTGATCATAGGCCATTTTCACCAACTTAGAGGCCTCAAATGAAATTTTGTTCAACTAGAAAGTTGCTCAAAATGGGGTTTTAACCTTGACCATGCATCAAGGAGGCATTGAAATGGCTCAAGGAGAGACTTGGTTCAAGAAACTTTGAAAAAGAAAGAATTAAAAGGATTTAATGGCCAAAAAATTCAAATAATTCATTTTGTGACCAAATGAAACAAAATTATAGGTCAAATTGATTAGAAAAATGATATTAGAGACAATGGCAATGTTAAAATTTTGATTTGAGGTCATTTGAATAACATTCCATTTCATTTCTTCATGATGAAGCAACATAATCAAATTCATACCTTTGGCTTGCAAACAAGGAAAATAACACTCTAAACTCATTCAATATCTCATGAGAACTTGATTACACACATAGCCATGCCAAGAAGGAGTCAGAATAGTGATTGCCATGGATGAGATTTTGAAGAGAAATTGAAAATAAAAAATCTCATTTGGATGGATCCAAAAGTTTCTAGATGATCCAAAGCATTTTTATATAAGTCATTGAGTGAGCTCAGCCATTTTTTTGGAAGGAATTGAAGCTGGTAAGAGAAGGAGCCATTGAAAATTTGAAGGTTCAAGTTGAAATCGGGTTTGCAATTCAAGGGAGAATCAAGCCAAATCAGGGTGTGCAAAGGCTTTGGGAGTGAATTTGGAACGTGTATGCATCTTCTTGGCAGTTGAAGTGAGCAAAAACCACCTCTGTTACCTCTCTGAAACCAGGTTTGTATCTTTCATCCTTATACATGATTTAGGAGGAGAAACTTAGCAATTCACATGTGGTTAGGGTCCTTGCAACCTGTAGTTGGATTTAGGATCATAAATTGGTGAATTAGAGACAAATTAGGCATGTGACCATTTTCTGTTGAGGATGATATCTCATGATTCTTGAAGGATTATTCATGATTGGATGGTGGAAATTGATCAGTGAAGAGTGAGGATTAACTTGAGACCTTTAATTTAAAGAATGGTGAAAATCAAGATTGGGAGGAATTCTGAAAATGCTATCGGGTTTGGAAATGTAGAAGGAATTAGGAAATTCTGAGGTTGGATTCGTGATCAACATCAAATTTGGAGTGAGATAGTGATTGGGTTTGTGATTTTTGATGACCTGTGGAGGTTGGCTCACCGGAGAAGACGGTGGCGCCACTGTTCAGGCCACCGTCTGAGAACTCCCTCCATTGCAGGTTCAAATTGAGGACGATGAGCAAGGATCCTCAGATTAGGGTTGAACCTTTGACTCAGGTGTGTGTTGGAGGGCCAGGATTGCTTCTCAGATCTGAAGAGAGAATTTCAAATGAAACGCACCGTTTCATTAATTGGTTGGTTTTGGGCTTAGCACTCAGAGTGATATTCACACCCCCCTGGGCCCAAATATTGAAATGAACTGTATTGGATTGCTATTTGCCACGCATTTTTATTAATTTCCTTTATTTTCTTTTATTTTTCATCATTTCATGTGACTTAGAGATTAATTCATAAAAAATAGGAGATTAACTCAATTAATTCCAAACTTTTTTCCCCTGATTCATGATTGAATCTAGAATTTTGTAGATTAAAAATATTAATAATTCATGCATTTTTGATTTTATTTTCATTTTTTGAATATTAATTGATATTAAAATGGCCATGGTTGATACCTTGTTTTAATGAATTTTGTTTGAGCACTTGGTGATGATTCTTGCCTTGATTTTTTGTGTGTAGCTAGCATAGATATGCATGCTCCCCTTATATTTTTCTCACATTTTTTGGTGAAGTTAGGATATAGTTTTAAGTTGAACTTTAGGTGTTCTACTTTTAGGGTTTATGATTAGTACCTTGTGATCTAGGTTTTATTTCTAGGACTTGGGGGATGATTCAACCTCTGGATTTTGTATGGTAGATTCATGATTGAATTAGGGTCCCATAGTTATTTTTATAGGATTTTACAATTGGTTTTAGTATTTTAGTTAGGACTAACTTTAGTACTAGGTTTTAGGTGATCCTAACTTGCTAATTCAATTAGATTGATTTCTTTAGCCCCCTTAGATTAGGGTTTTGCCTCTCTTGCTCTTGGATGGTATTGAAGACAAGCTTGGGCAACCATGGAATGCTTGAGGAAGCTTGGATGTGAAGACTTCCCTTCTTTTGGTGTAGTGTTGATTAGGTGTTAAGATTAGGGTTTGCAGGCAGAGCTTTTAGATAGATTCTCTTCTTTCATAAACATGGAAGGTGTGGATCACTTCCATTCTTCCCTATGATGTAAGGTCCCCTTGTGAAGGCCTCATCCCTCCTTTGGTAGGATGTGTGGCTCTTCACAAGTTGGTAGAACCTTTGAGGGTTCCTTTCTCTGATGATGGAGTGCTTAGTGGTGACCTTTGGTCTTCACTCTGCTGCCTATTATCCAAACCTTGCTCTTGTTAGATGAATATTCCTCCCTTGATAGAGGATGGAGATCCTTGCTAGAAGATTGAAGATGCTAGAAGTTGCTACTTCCCAGTGTTTGAAGACTGCCATTTAAGCTGAAGCTTGAAGATCAGGAAGAGCAAGTTGATACTTGTGAAGAGAATTCAAATTGAAGTTGAGAGCTGAAGCTTGAAGAAGATGAAAAGCAAGTTGATACTTATGTTGATACATTGAGAGCCTGAAGGAGCCAAGTTGATACTTGCTATTGGGATTGAAGCCTGAAGGTGGAGTCTACTTTGGAGTTGAAGCTTGAAGAAGAAGGGTAAGTTGATACTTATGTTGGAGGTATTGAAAGCCTTAAGGAACAGTTGAAGACTGAGGACTAAACTGCTGTCAGAGGAGCTTTGCTGTGAAGTTGTGGAAGCTGTTGATCTGTTTTCTTTCCTGTCTGTTTGCTTGTTGTGCAACTGTATTGATGTGACTTGTTTGATTTTCTTGATGCATTAGAATAAGTTCATGTTTAGATTGTGTTAAACTAGGAGCATGATTGCACTAGAGGATGAGTTGCTCCCTCTGCTTGTATTTTTACTATATGGCTTTGCTTGCTGGTATTCGGTAGAGCCCTGCTCCCTTGCCTATGTGGTTTGTGATTTGCTTGATGGCATTTTATTTCAGTTCTTCTGTATGATTGCAGTTATTCATACTTGGCTTGAGGTCGAGACGAGCTTGTGGAGGCTGATGTCCCACACACATTTCCTCCCTCACTTGCATTGCATGCATTTTACAGTCGTTTACTGTTTACTGTTTAAGCTGATGCTTTATCTGTTTCTGTTTATCATTGACATGATCCCTTAGGAATCTCACTTCCTTTGATAAGGAAGTGATGATTAGAACTTTAGGCTGAAATCTATGCATGATAACTTCTAGGAGTTCCCTGTTTCAAACCTCAACCATAGGATGAATCCTTGGCATGACAACAGTATGACTTGATAGTCTCCCCTTAGTTGAACCTGTTCGTTCTCTCTTCTCATCTCAAAACAAATTAAACTACAGTAATAAAGGTTAACTAATGTCGTATGTTACGAGCCTTAAGCTATCTGAGAAAGGGTTGTCGGAGAGTTTCTTTTCGACAGCTTGGATGTTTAGTATGGCACCCTTTGGGCAACATGCGACGTATTCACTCTCAGGTCATAGTCTCTAGTGCGACATTGGTTGCAAACATCCATAAAAAACAGTTCTTCCGTAAAAGACAGAAAACAAACTTCAAACCTTTTTGCCCCGTGGGCCCATAATTCAAAGGAAGCTTTTCTGAAGAAAAGAGTGTCGTTAAATCTCGGTTCTATCGCAAACGGTAACGCCTAAGTCTCCAAGGGTCGAGCTGCGTACACCAAACTGCTGGAACTGTTTGTTAACCCTACTCGAAAAACAGACGAATCTGAATTCCCGTAATCTGTATTATCCCGAACTACGTAAGCTCTGATCTCTCACACCTGTTGAGAGTACGTAGGCACAATACTGACGTATTGGCGAGCCACCTTCCCCGTAACCCGTAGTTAGCCGAACTACGTTGACTCTGATTTCTCATTCTCTGATGAGAATACGTAGGCATAAAGCGCGACGCTTTGCCGAGTCATTTTCTTTTCTTTTTTAAGCCAGCCTTGATAGGTAGATAGTAAATAAACCCGTCAGATAAACCCAACAAGCGTGGATCCCATCGAGTACGATGGACGTGAGGGGTGTTAATACCTTCCCCTTGCGTAACCGACTCCCGAACCCAGACAATGGTTGCAATGACCTTGTCTTATACCTTTTTCGTCAGGTTTTTCCGATCGTTTCCTTTCCCGTTCCGAGGGATAAATAACGAAAGATGGCGACTCTTCTGTTTTGCCAGCACCTTATTTTCGCGGTAGCGACAGCTGGCGACTCTGCTGGGGACTCTGATAGTTTCCTGGGATCCAACATCCCTTATGCGAGTCAGTTTGGGGATCCAACGTCCCCTGCGAGAGTCAATCCTAGCGCTTGTATGATTACTTGTCGGGTTTTGTTTATTTATCGCATTTTATTTCCCGCACTTTATTTTCAATATGATATGATTATTTGTACTGTTGTGGGAGGGGCATTCTGATGAGTGAGAAGCCAGACCCAGGCTTGAGTGTACCTAGCATTAGTTGTGGAAATTAGTGGGCGCGTGCTTGCTTTGCAGGCACTAGTGTCTCATGAAATCCACGCTCAGACGAGGTTCTCCCGGTTGACTTCTTTTCCGGCCCTTTGGGCCTGAGGGGTTGTTGGTTTGGAGGATTGTCGACTCTGGGGACCGATCATTTGGAATTCAGCTGAGTGAGGCCGCTTCAAGAGACGGTGATGCCACACCTTCTGGGTATCGTATCACCCCTCTTGAATGTCTGTGACGTTGATGATCGTATAGGATGCCGAACTTGTGTCAGTTTAGGTCCATACCTGTGAGCAGGGTTGGGTTTGTTGCAGGAAACCCTAACCTTCAGACTACCTGGTTTTCTTGATAGTGAATCAGTTTCAGTAGCATCAGAGTTCTTATCATCAGATGTGTGTTTGTTCTTGACAGAGCAGAGTTATGGTCCTGTATCAGAGATCCTTATTATCAGATATATGTGTGTTCTTGACAGAGCAGATTTATGGTCCGATACCCGGGTTTTTTTCTCATCAGAGATAGGGTTGTTCTTGACAGAGCAGTATTGTGGTTTTGTTGATACAGAACCTTCATCACCTCAACAGCACAGTCGTCTTGATCTCCTGCCGCATGATTGCATTTTGCATTGTTTTGCATACCCATTTGCATATCATTAACGTGTGTCTGTGTTGCAGGTACCGTTTCCCCCGGTTCAGGTTTTCTTGCCTTCTATTGTGCTACTATGGGTTCTCTGAGGAAGACTGTGGCGTACAAGCTCCCCACTCCTGATGTTGTTCAGCTGACTGGTTTGATTGCTTTGGCAGATGATTCTGTGAGAGGTGAATTCAGAAAGTCGTATGGGAAACTGCTCAGCTTGGTTCGTAAACCCTCGGTGTTTGAGTTGAATGGGTTGCACGCCTTGCTGCAGTTCTACGACCCTCCTTTGAGATGCTTTACTTTCCAGGACTTTATTCTCGCACCCACACTAGAAGAGTATGCTGATTTGTTAGGTGTGTCTATCAAGAGTCAGATGCCCTTTGTTCATATGGATGTTGCGCCTAGTATGGCTAGTCTAGCTCCTTCACTTCATCTAGATGCCTCCGAGTTGGTCTTGTCTAGTTGGAACAGGGTTCCCGGTTTCTCCCTGCAGTTCTTAGTGGGAAAAGCTCAGCAGTGCGCCAAAGACGGATGTTGGGTCGTGTTCAACGCCATCCTCGCTCTGTGCATATATGGCATCATTCTGTTCCCCAATATGCCTGACTTTGTAGACTTCGACGCCTTTCACATCTTTGCATCAGGGAATCCAGTCTCTACCTTGATAGGAGATGTCTATCATTCCGTCAACTACAAGAACGAGAACAGAAGGGGTAAGAACGTCTCGTGTTGTGCGCCCCTGCTCTACAGGTGGCTTGATAATCACCTACCCAAGAAGGGTCCCTTTGCTTCGTCTGCAGCCACAGCAGAGTGGCCTGAGCGTTTGATGGGTCTACCAGCTGAGGATATTTCCTGGTTTGATAGAGATAGGTTGGGTACTGAGATTATCTTCAGCTGCAGCGGGTTTCCGGACGTGCCTTTGCTAGGCAGAAAGGGCTGTATCAATTATAATCCATCTCTGTTGGTCCGACAGTTTGCTTATGCTTTGAGAGCTCCGCCGAAGGATGAAGAGGTGCAGGAATCTATGTACCTCACTGGTCTTCTAGAGGGGGATATGTTGTCTAAGCTTCAGCACGCTTGGAATGGTATCTGTAAGCGGGGAAAGTCGTTGCTGGGGAAAAGCAATAGCCAGGCCTACGCTCCGTATGTGACCTGGATCAGAGCCAGAGCAGATGTCATAGGGATATCGTTTCCACCTGCCCAGCAAGAAAGCCCTCCAGTGATTGAAGAGCCTACCACCGTGCCTATTCAGTAGTACAATCAGGTGTTAGCTGAGAGAGATGAGCTGAAGAAGGCAAATGAAGAGCTGGAGAAAGAATTGGCTCAACACAGAAACGAGAGAAGCGAAGCCGTCCATTCCTTCAAGAGGCAAACAGAGCTGGTGAACCAGTTAGGGACGGATTTGACTAAGCAGATGGCTGAGCGTGAGCGCTTGGGTCGGGACTTCAAAGTTGTCAATGACGTACTGGCCACTAAGAAGCAGCACTTGGATGAAGCGTACCGAAGAATATCCAAGTTTAATCAGCATTGGCAGGCCACCTTAGCCAACGACAAGGAACGGGAGGATAAACTGAAGCAGCAGATCTCCAAGTTGAAAGCCCAGGTGAAAGCTAGTGAAAAGAGGTTTGATGAAGAAACCGCTTGCAGATATGCCGTAGAAGGCCTGCTCAACAAGGCTCTTGCTAACCTGAAGGAGCGCAAACTGACATTTGAATCCAAGAAGCGGAAGCTAGAAGATTGTTTCGGCGAAGGAGCATGGGAAGATTCGGTTGAAGGTCTTCAATACACCATTATGCGGAGGGAGTTACTCGTAGAAGGGTTGCTCACTCGGCCTGATCATCCAGAAACGAGGGATCTGTTAGAAGAGTTTCGAGCTTGTGGCCATACTTGACTATATTTGTAATCCTTTTGTTTTGATCATTGCTGTATGCTGACCATCACCAGGCTTGTTGGTCGAGGTCATGTTATTGATTCCGCTTGTATCCAGTGACGTTGTGCACCTCCTTGAGGGGCTTTCTTTATATATGAGATGTTATTTCCATGACTGGGCTCGGACTTCTTATTATCAAAACTGGCACTCAGGCACTAGGATCGGGGGGGGGGGGGGGGGGGAAATCTCCCTAACGCACAGACACACGTTTGCATTTGCATTAAGCACCTGCATAATGGGCACTTTGTCATTTTTTCTAACCCTTTTGTGTATACAGGTTGTTCCAGGATTGATCAAAGACCAATCCACCGCTATCCGACCAGAGCAAATCAAGCTAGAGCAATGGAGCAAGTGCAGACTGACGTTCAGGAGCTCCGAGAGAGGATGGACCGCTTCATGGAGCTCATGAAAGTGGTTGCCAACGGCCAAGACCAGCTCAGAACATTGGTCCAGCCTCTGATCTCAAGGGTTGACAGCAATGGTGTACTCCACGGTGGGAGTGTTCCAACCCCTCCACCTGTTGAAACTCCTCAAAATGGCATCCCCGTGACCGGGGGGAATGGCAGTGGCAACGGCAACGTGATCGCTAACATGGGGCTCAATGGTAATACGACTGGCGTCGATAATGGAGATTTTGAAGCTAATGTCAATGTTGGACTGGGCAACGGCAACACGGGAGTTGGAAACCTGTATGGGCCTCAGTCGTGGTTAGAAGACCGTCAAGAAGATTTGTTCTCACAGAAGGGTGCTGAAGGAGAGCTGACTGCTGAAGCACGTCTGAGGTTTAAGGCACTCGAGGACAAAATGAGGAATTTCGAGAACTTGAACACTATGGGAGTCGACATGTCCAAATTGGGATTGATTGCTGACTTTAAGGTGCCTCCTAAATTCAAGGTACCCGACTTCGAAAAGTACAAGGGCACCACCTGCCTGTCATACCCTAAATTTGTCCTACCCTTTTGTAAATATTTTCACATTTATTGTTTCATACCGTTTAGACACGTGTCCATCCGAAATTGGGAGTTTTTCAAAAAAAAATTTCTTTCTGACCAATTAAGGCGTGACACGTGGCCTAACAACCTTTTGTGAATATTATCTTCTTAAGCTTTTTTCTATTTTAAAATATTACTAATAATGTTTTAGTAATTACTTTTTCATTTTTATATATATTCCTTTTAATATTTATTTATTGATTATTATTAATATTTATGTTAATATATCAATTTAATTGTTACTTATTATATTTGTTAATATTTAGTTGTTTTGTTAATATTTATTTATTATTTAATCATGTTAATCAATATCGTAATTATTAGTATTATATTGCTAATTTTTTGTTTATTGCTAATCAATTGGTTGATGGCTGAAAAATTATAAAATAAAAAAGAAGAATTGGGGATTTGAAAGAGGCCCATCTGCGGTTGGCCCATGGAGACAAGAGAGTCTCATCTGACTCGTTTTAAAAGAAAATGGAGGAAAACCCTAAGAAGGAGGAGCTACTGTTCATCGTCTGAAAACGAAAAAACAGTGCCGCGACCCCTCTCAGAAAACATAACCCTAATTTTGAATTTTCTCCCTCACAAAACAGGAAACGGCCGCCGCCCACAAATCTCCCACCAAACCCCACGTTCACCTCACAATCATCATCTCATTCTAACCCTTCTCCCACTTCTTCAATCTCCGATTCCCTTTATCAAACAATCATCCAGAAAATCTCCGAACAAGTTTGACGCTTCTGGCAAGGGTAGCTCCAAACGGGTTCGATGTTTGACGTTTGAATACGATGACTTCATCGCTTAGCAAGTAACAGAGACACAACAAGTTATGATAGTTTCGGTTTGATTCGACGGATGACGACCTCACATACATCTTTTGGCGTCACATCCGACTTCGGCAACAAGAGGTGCTCAACTAGCTCCGTTTTCTTCTCATCTCGGCGAAGACAAATCACAGCGTAAACGTATACAGGTTATGCAGGTCTCAATTTTTTGTTGATGGATATAGAGGGGAAGATTAGGAACGGCTCTCAGCAGCAACAAATCCATGGATTCAGTGACAGCGAGTATGACGTTTGTTCTGGCTTGAGCTATACGAGGTTAACGATATGCGGTGAGGTTGACAGCATCATCTCAGTTGCAACTAATGGTGTCGAATGTCCTGTAAATTGGTCGTGTTGGTTTGATAGAGCTAAGAGATAATATGTTGATGGTATGTTAATGGTTCTACGTCACGAAAGCATACGAACTCAGTCTCCCTTCTTTCCAACAACACAGTGGTGTAACAAGTTACCGCAACTTCAATAACCTGTGACGAGAATCATTCCTGCAACAGTTCAACAGCAGCTATGGCTAGTATGAATTGTCGTCGTTTCGAAATTGTTGGGCTGTGCTTCCAACCGCAACACAGTAGCTCAGCAGCAACACATTCTCTTCGCGCAGTATATCTATTGATGGATTTCCTTCGACAGACCTTTCACATCGCAGCTCCATAGTGCAGCGACATCTCCCCGCATCTTCGGTTCAATTCTATTTTTTTCCCTCTTCAGTTGCAAATAATAACAACCAAATATCCTGTTTGTTTTTGTTCTGTATAGATTAAGGGCGTTTCAATGCGTAGTCAAACACCGACTTTAATGGCGACAACAATGGCTGGAACTCAACAGAAACCTTCACGCAACAGTTTTCACACAACCTGTTTCCAGCGACACGAACCAATAACCAGCTTAGCTCGTTTACACATTTCATTCACAGCCTGCACTTGCATTGTTGGTTTATTTTTGTTTTTTTTTTGTCATATTTCATTATGTCTGGATTGCTGTTTGTTGTCGATCGTTACACAGGCTGTGTCCCAACTCAAGATCTGGTTTCAATCATATTATTATCGTGATATCTGTGAGTTTCGTAACAGTGTCATAAAGCAGCGGCACCTTTTTGCGTGGTTTTGTCTCAAATACGAGATTTGGTTTAAGTGTTGCGACGCTGCCGAAAGAGAAGCATGAATGAGAATGAATAGGAAGATGAGGAAATCTAGATTTGGCACATAGTTCAACCATAATGTCACACTTCATATCCAACAAGTTCTGGTGCCGACACTGTAATGGTAACGGTTTTCAGCAGCATTGGTAGTAGCAAGCAAGATCGAATATGAGTTTTGGCGCGACGTTAGAGCTTATTTTGATGTCAGAAAGCCGAGGGTAGCCTGGAAGCTCACGACGTTGACAAAGTTTGCATTAAGAAATTGCTACTTTCAATCTGGCGCACACAACACCACTTCCAATGAGGAGGCCGCGCCACAGTTGTAATCAGCAGTATCTCACCCGCATTTTCAATTCAACTCTGTTTTCATGAATGTTCTAATTGCTTGTTATCTTGTTTGGGTGGTTCTGTTTTGGTACAGGTTATGCAGTCAAAATAAGATTTGGATTGAAAAGCTTTCTTGTAGGTCTGGTATTGATAAAGTTTCAGCAATATCGTAAGTGGCGTTTGGCCTTAGCAGCAGCAACACAAGCTAGCCCATCTTGTAACGCATCTGATTGAATTCTGCGGCAAAGACTTCATGACAATATTGGAAGAAAAAGTATTGAAGGGTATGAGTTGCTTCTCTGTAAGCTTGAAAATGTATTGATTTAGTTCACGCGAGCTTAGCTCGAAGTCGACGTCGGTAAAACTTCGAATCCTTGTTCTTTGGATCGATCGTATATCAGCGTCCTAATACTCAATGTATTTATCATTTTGTTTTTAAGGCATGTTGTGGTTGTTTGAGTTGTTTTAAAACTTTGCCGAATATCCGACGTGACGTCGTTAATATTCAGGTTGTTCTGTCAAAATATTATATTGGTTGCATACTTGTTGTTTATTTGACTTAAATTCAATTCACAATGGTATGTGTGTGGAGTGTACACTGTTTTGTTGCAGCTTATGTTTATAATGTCAACAACAGGAATATCAGGATAACAAACTTGGTGCTATTACACAACTATATCTCGTTTCGGATAACAACTTGCTTTGATAAAGATTGCGTTTGCCTAATATTGTGCTAATCAATTGAAGACATTGGTGTTCGGCTTGGAAGCATGTTTCGTTTTTTTATGTCTATTCCAAAGTGCTATTAATCATTTCCAATTATCCTGTTAGTATTTAATCAGTTTTTTTTAGTAATCAATTTATAAGACTAACTTAGAACAAATTTGTTTTTCTCTATAAGATTTAGATTAGAATTTCTAAGTATATCTTATTTACTAATCAATTTTTGTTTTTATTAATTAGAGTCACTTTTCTTTTTTAATAAGTAGTTTGTTTTATTACATATCCAAAATATTTTCTAAATACAACCTTAGACTATTTTTAAATTTATTTCCAAAACTTGGTTAGCTATTTTTCTTAATTTTAAATTCAATTTATTTTCAACATACAAACTATTTTCTTAATTAAATCACTTTCAAAATATGATTAGTTATTTTTTCTAATCTTAATTCAATTTATCTTTCATTACTAAAATTATTTTCTAATCAAATCGCGAAAAAACTAAATCTTTGAAGTCTAGCACTTCTTGGATTTTTGGACAATCATTATTGAGGTGCACACCTTAAATTATGTATTATTCGACTTTTCGTTTTTTTTATACGCTTTTTCTAGGCAAAGAAATATCATAGGAGTTTAGCACTCCGTGTGATATTTTCATTGTTCATTTAAACAAATTTCTATAAATTGAATGAAAAAGGTGTCGTCGAGATCTAGCATTTCGATGATACCCCAATTAATTGGTTGTGAGGCTTACGTCTCATTTATCAAATAATTGTCATTTCTCTTATTTTCAAATCCAATCTCGCATTCTTTTCTCTCGTACCACAAATTCTTTTCATACCTCATTTCACTTCAAATCATTTTCTAAACTATACTTTTCGATTCAATTCTCCAAAATATCTTTCTCGATCGAAAGAAGGAGATTCTTGGATCTAGCATTCCTTGAATCTTCGAATGAATAATTCTCAAGGCACGTTCTTGAGTTATTATTCACTCAATCTTTCAACTCTTCAAACCAAAACATCTTCAAGCATTCCCCTAAGTCGAGTGCTCGTCCGCATTCGCAACCGTCGACATTTCGCACACAGTTCACAATTCCTCGTGGTTTCGATATTAGGGGCACCCTTAGGGACTGTTCTTACAATCTTAACCCTTGACACGTCGTCAATTCGGTTTCATTTTCAATCAAACCCTCGACACGTCGTTGAGCTACTTCAAAACAACTTCCTTTTGGCCTCGCATGCCATTTCTTTCGATTCAATCTTTTCGCAAACATTTTTTTAAACTTACGAAAGAGGGATATTCTCAGAATTTAGCATTCTTTGGATATTCGAATGAGTAACTCTCGAGGCGCGCCCTCGAGTTGTTATTAGTTCATTCTTTCGATTTCAAAACACCCAACTCTTTATCTTCAACTTATTCAGTCAAGTCCCAAAAGAATTGAGTTCCTGGAATCTCGCATTCCTTGAATTCTTGAGTGACAAGCTCTTGAGGCACGCTCTTGGGTTGCTTGTCAGTCACCCTTTCGTCTCGAACTCAAACTTCAATCCTTTTAAATCTCATCTTTTCGTGGTTGTTACCACGAACTACGACTGCTCTGATTCTTCATTCTCGTCCGAATGTAAGATACATAGGCACAAGATTGCGATAATCTTGGCGAGCTACCTCCCCTCCATTTCCCCGTATCCATTTCGTGGTTGTTACCACGAACTACGACTGCTCTGATTCTTCATTCTCGTCCGAATGTAAGATACGTAGGCACAAGATTGCGATGATCTTGGCGAGCACATTTCCCATTTTTCCCCTATGCCACACTTCTATCCATCTTCCGTTTTCTCCCATCATTTCCTGTAGTCGAACTACGACGCTCTGATTTCTCATTCTCGTCCGAATGAGCATACGTAGGCACAAGGGCCCCAATCCTTGGCGAGCACCCTATCCTCTAACCACCCATCTCTCATAGCGTCTTTATTCTTTTATCCTACCAATTCGCCTTTATCATCGAGAAGAAAACAAGTAAACCTAGATAACACTCTCCACAATTACCTTAAGAGGTTCCCGTCGAGTACGACGGACGTGAGGGGTGCTAATACCTTCCCCTCACGTAACCGACTCCCAAACCCGGAACATGGTTGCGACAGCCCTGTTCCTATCCTTTTCGTTTCAAGAGGTTTTCTCGATATTTTCCTCTCCCGTTTATTCGGGAAAAATAAAGTTCGGTGGCGACTCTGTCGAACCGTATTTCTGCGCCTTTCGCGCGAGGGTCGTTTCTCCGAAATGTCTCCGTGATTTTTCGAGGTGCGACAGCTGGCGACTCTGCTGGGGACGTTTTGCTCAATGCAAAGAGAGAGTCGAGCCTATCTTTTGGTTTGTGAGGAGTGTTTTTTTTATTTGTTTTCTTTTTGTATTTGTTCTCTTGTAGATTTTATTTGTGCTTGTTATCTAGGCCTTTCGATTCTTGGGATGACGTCATGAGTAAGGCTCTATGCCCGAGCTTTGGTAAAAGCAGAGAGAACACTTAGTTTAGAATTGGTAGTCGAGTAGTATTAGTCACCAAGGATTCGCTCCTTGTATGCCTAGCATGAAAGCTCCTCCAGAGGAGACCTATTCGTAGATCTTGTTGTAACACAACTAGCCTGTTGCACAACTTGATTAATGAAGGGTCCGTGATTCTGGGAACCTTTTGTTAGCACCAGTTCCGATATTGGTGGTCGTGTAGTGTTAGTCTCCAAGGACTCTCTCCTTGTGCGCCTAGCATGAGGACCCCGCTCAGGAGAGACCTTATCGTCATTATCGTCATAATACGGCCAGCCTGTTGCGTAACGCTAATACGATTAGTGTCCGTGATCTTGGGAACCAAACGTAGAAACCATCCCGTAAGTGGGTTTATGGGTAGAATGTTTAGATCTTCCCGTATAGGTTGTACCTGTCAGTTTTCTTTGATCAGGAATTATGGTTACTTATCTGTTACAGTTACCAGCTTCTGGAGTTGTTTGATTGTGATCCTGTGATCCTGGATCTTGTGTCTTGCATTGCATCTCGCATATCATTTGCATTGCATTTCATATGTTGTGCATTTTGCATTTCCAGTCCTTCAACAGAATCTTATGTCTTCGTTCCTTCCTCTCCAGTAAATCAAGTTGATTCCTCGACACCAATACGCAACTAGAGCCAATACCAGACGAATGATGGAGCAGATTCAACAGGAGCAAGTCGCCTTCAGGGAAGAGTTGGATTCCATGAAAGGAAAGATCGACCAGATCCTCAAAGCCATCCTCGCAGCCAGGAGAGAGGAAGAACAGCGTGAAGTTGCCGCTGTCGTCAACAACAATGGCCAAGGACAGGGGTCTACTGCCATCCCTTTGGTTCCAATTCCAAATCCTCATGGGATGCCGTTGAACTTCAATAACGTAGCTGAAGGAAACACTTCTCAGCCAATCCCAGCGCCTGGAGTTACTGTTAGAGTTATCCCGCAGGCCCAGCCTACTGCTGTGCAAATCCCAGTTCCTCATATCGAAGATACTCTGATGGATCAGTATGATGATGTTCAGAACTATCATGCTGCTATCCCCATTGCCAGTCCTCTTGCTGCTCAGGATTCGAAAGCCATGAAGATGTGCCGAGATCTAGCCGAGAAACTCCGAGCCATGGAGGGGCACAATTCAAATTCTTTCAGTGCTTTGGAATTGTGTTTGGTGCCTGATGTTGTCATTCCTCCCAAGTTCAAGGTGCCCGAATTCTCGAAGTACAAGGGTCTCAGTTGCCCAAATATTCATCTGAAGATGTATTGTCGCAAGATGGCTGCCTATGCCAGAGACGAGAAGCTCATGATCCATTGCTTCCAAGACAGCTTGTCTGGGGCATCACTCGAATGGTATATGTAGCTGGAACGCAACAGTGTGTGCACTTGGGCCGAGCTAGCCGATGCATTTGTCAAGCAGTATAAGTACAACACCGATCTCGCTCCAAACCGCACTCAGCTTCAGAGTATGACTCAGAAGGACAGCGAATCCTTCAAGGAGTACGCGCAACGATGGAGAGAGCTAGCCGCAAGGGTGCATCCACCTCTTGTTGATCGTGAATTGATTGACATCTTCATGGGTACCTTGCAAGGCCAGTACTACGAAAAGCTGATCGGTAGTGTCTCTGCTGGATTTTCTGACTTGGTAATCGTCGGCGAGAGAATCGAAGAGGGGCTGAAGAGTGGAAAGATCCCAGGAGGTCCTAACAGCCAGGCTAATGCCAAGAAGCCTTTCAATGGATACAAGAAGAAGGAGGGCGAAACAAATGCTATCTTTTTGCAAAAAAAGCAGGCTTCTCAGCAAGCTCCCGCTCCTATGCCTTATCAAGTCCCCTATTATCAGTATCCATATGCTGTTGTTGCGCAATATGCTCTAATGCCTAATTAGCCAGCTGTTCAAGCAGTTTAAGCTCAGATGCCACAGCAACGGGCTCCTCAGCAACAAGCCTACAATCAGCAAGGATATCAGTATCCTCCTCAGCAACAGCAGATGCAAGCCACTCAGCAACGACAAGGCACTCGCCCACAGCGTCCGCAGAGAACATGGAGACCAGATAGAGTCTTTGATCGCCTGCCAATGAAATATGCTAGTATCTTTGCTCAGTTGATGGAGAAAAAGGCTATTGTTCCAAGATATTTGGCTCCTCCAACCGTCATTCCTGCCGATTACGATGCAAATGCTCATTATGAGTTCCATAAGGGCGCTCCAGGTCATACCATTGAGGACTGCAGAGCTTTCAAGCACATAATTCAAGACATGATTGACAGGGATGCTATCAACTTCAATGGAAAGTCTCCGAATATCATCAACGATCCGTTGCCATCGACCAGCTAGTGCCAACATCAAATCTAATCATGTCAAGTTTATCCCAAAGAAGGCAGTCATGATGCCATTTCATATTACGCATTTCTTATATTTGTCTTGTTTGTTTAAGTATTGTATGCTTTGAACAATTGCCATTCGTATTTGGTTTTCATTAATGTACCGTTTATGCATGTTTTGAATTAGTTATGTCGTATTCACTCATTTTTCACTCATCACCGACACATTTATTCACTCCACTCTATTCGCTGTTGTTTAGCTTGATTTGAGGGAGGATGATGAAAACGAGATACCCATAATTGCAAATTATATGCTTTCAGACCGAATCTCGTCAATGATGTACAGGCATTGCTTCAATTCCCCTAAACACCGGAGGTATAAGGAGTTAATCCCTAGTAGACCACTTAGAGCCTAGAAGTAGTAGTTTCCTTCGGATATTTAAACCTTTACACTCAACCTGGGGCAGAGTAGTGTTCAGTTAATCAAACTCTGCACTTGAATCAACAAAGCAAAATCCAGAAGATGGTTGTTCATCAAAAACCCATGACGTGGCAGTCACAATCCTCCAACAAAATCCAAAAAAAAAATCAAAAGTCTGCTAAGTCAAACACCTTAGAGGGGACTTAGGCAAAATCAAGGCAATCCCGATGGATCTGACAAGCAAAACCAATCCATGCAAAAGTTAGGGATCAAAAACAAAGACAAAAGAGGACCCCGAAATCCTCAACAAAAACAAAAAAGATTCAGTGGCCACCCAAATCAAAAGGTCACTAACATCCTTCAATGCAAAATAAGGTGACTGCCATGTCGAGCAAACCTTGAACCTTCAAGCTTACACCGTCCAGACAAGTGTAGAATTAACTGAGCGTAGGACTGGAGATCATTTAGAAGAATGGGTGGGTACAAATTATACTTTGAGCCTAGCAACCTTTGTTTCATAACCGTGAACCAGACCGCGTTATAACCCTCGAAAGACCTAATTGAGGTGAGGTTTATTCTGAAAGCATACTATCGCAAGGTTGCGTAACCTGACTCCTCACATGATTTCTAATCATCAACATTGGTGTCATTTCTCTTGATATATCTGCCACACTAATCAAATTAGCACAACGTCTGGGCTAGTAGTCCATTCGTCTCACACTTTCACGACACCTCAATAAATAACACTTTTCCGAAACTTGTATCGAACTTTGCATTAATATTACCATTTATGAATGTACAATTTTAATTGCAAATCAGTGCTAGGTATTTAAAGACATCTCAACAAGGAGCAATCAGGGAGGAACCCAACTTTCAGTGGTGTACACGAGACAAGATTGTTTCAAAGCCCATAGGCTGGGACAAATTATTCAATAGCTCGAGCAGGGGCAAACCATTGACAAGTTCTGACTGGGAGCAAGACCAGGTCGTCCTGACCATCAAGCAGAGTTGCAACCTTCTCTGAAGAAAATTCACAACAAACCACCAAATACCCAGACTTGGGACATCCAGAGCATCTTCTGCTTTAATCATGGCGTCTTCAACAAACTGTGTGTCGAGGAAGTCAATCCCTCCCGCCACCCGAAGTCCAATTCGCATTGGCAGATACCAGAGTCCACCGCGCTGACGTCTCCCTGCATTTCCAATTACCCGTCTGCAATCATGTGCATCATACGCATTGCATTCGTTATCATAAGTATCTTGCATCATATGCATACCCAACCATATCATACTTCCCCAGCTCTTGCATCTCTGCGCGTCAGCATTTGCATTTGTACTTCCATTCGTGTGAAATATCGTTTATCATCCAGCATTCATATATGCAAATCAAGGTCCAGGATCCATCTTGAAGATTTCCAATACCATCATCAGCCCGGTCAGGGGCATCTCCCACAGAGGTCGTGGATTTCTCCCACGAATTTCTGGCTTCAAAACAATCATCAGCCCAGTCAGGGGCAATCTTCTGCAATTGTGGGTTTCTCCCACAAAAATTCGAAGTTATTCAAAGTAAGATCCAGCCCAATCAGGGGCATCTTTTCAAGACCATGGGTATTTCCCATGACGTATTTTAACCTCGTGGTTGATCAGATCTTCGAGTTAATATACATCCCAGCCAGGGGCATACCATTCAAGACCGTGGGCGTTCCCCACAAAGTTGTTCAACCTTTTGTTGGGAAAATCCAAGAAGTTCAGTGCAAGATCCAACCCGAGCAGGGGCATCTTCAGCAAAACCGTGAGCGTACCTCATGAAGTTGTTCAGCCTTTTGTTGAGCAAGACAAAACATCAAGACAAACTCAGCCCAGTCAGGGGCATCCTCTTCAGAATTCATGGGCGTAACCATGAAATCATTTCAGCAAAGCTATGATCTCCAAACAAGACGGTGGGCGTACCCCGTTGACTCATTTCAATTCAATCTTCTTCTCGGGGGTTCCCCAATGAGTTGTACCCAGCAAGCGTGACCGTTGTCAATTGCCTTACTATTATCCTTTTGGTGATAGTCGAACTTCGTCAGTTCAACCTAGCCTGCATCCTTTTGGTGTTGGTAAACTTCAAATTTGTGTTGCCCTATCATCCTTTTGGTGATAGCGACCTGTGCGTGTGAGTTTTACTCCGTCATCCTTTTGGTGGTGGGTCTGGCATTTCGTCGATGTCAGATTGTGCGATGGTGTTTGTCTTATCATCCTTTTGGTGGTAGTGACTGGTTGTGTTTCGCTCTGTCATCCTTTTGGTGGTGGGTCTGGCATTTCGTCGATGTCAGATTGTGCGATATCTTGTTTGTGTTTCGCTCCATCATCCTTTTGGTGGTGGGTCTGGCATTTCGTCGATGTCAGATTGTGCGATATTTTGTTTGTGTTTCGCTCCATCATCCTTTTGGTGGTGGGTCTGGCATTTCGTCGATGTCAGATTGCGCGATATTTTGTTTGTGTTTCGCTCCGTCATCCTTTTGGTGGTGGGTCTGGCATTTCGCCGATGTCAGATTGTGCGATATCTTGTTTGTGTTTTGCTCCGTCATCCTTTTGGTGGTGGGTCTGGCATTTCGTCGATGTCAGATTGTGCGATGGTGTTTGTCCTATCATCCTTTTTGTGGTAGTGATTGGTTGTGTTTCGCTCTGCCATCCTTTTGGTGGTGGGTCTGGCATTTCGTCGATGTCAGATTGTGCGATATCTTGTTTGTGTTTCGCTCCATCATCCTTTTGGTGGTGGGTCTGGCATTTCGTCGATGTCAGATTGTGCGATATTTTGTTTGTGTTTCGCTCCATCATCCTTTTGGTGGTGGGTCTGGCATTTCGTCGATGTCAAATTGCGCGATATTTTGTTTGTGTTTCGCTCCGTCATCCTTTTGGTGGTGGGTCTGGCATTTCATTGATGTCAGATTGTGCGATATCTTGTTTGTGTTTTGCTCCATCATCCTTTTGGTGGTGGGTCTGGCATTTCGTCGATGTCAGATTGTGCGATATTTTGTTTGTGTTTCGCTCCATCATCCTTTTGGTGGTGGGTCTGGCATTTCGTCGATGTCAGATTGCGCGATATTTTGTTTGTGTTTCGCTCCTTCATCCTTTTGGTGGTGGGTCTGGCATTTCTTCGATGTCAGATTGCGTGATATTTTGTTTGTGTTTCGCTCCGGCATCCTTTTGGTGGTGGGTCTGGCATTTCGTCGATGTCAGATTGTGCGATATCTTGTTTGTGTTTCGCTCCATCATCCTTTTGGTGGTGGGTCTGGCATTTCGTCGATGTCAGATTGTGTGGTATTTTGTTTGTGTTTCGCTCCATCATCCTTTTGGTGGTGGGTCTGGCATTTCGTTGATGTCAGATTGCGCGATATTTTGTTTGTGTTTCGCTCCGTCATCCTTTTGGTGGTGGGTCTGGCATTTCGTCGATGTCAGATTGTGCGATATCTGGTGTGTGTTTTCGCTCTGTCATCCTTTTGGTGTTGGGTCTGGCATTTCGTCGATGCCATATTGTGCGATTGTGTTTGTCCTATCATCCTTTTGGTGGTAGTGATTGGTGTGTGTTTTCGCTCCGTCATCCTTTTGATGTTGGGTCTGGCATTTCGTCGATGTCAGATTATGCGATTGTGTTTGTCCTATCATCCTTTTGGTGGTAGTGACTGGTGTGAGTTTTGCTCCGTCATCCTTTTGGTGGTGGGTTTGGCATTTCGTCGATGTCAGATTGTGCGATGGTGTTTGTCCTATCATCCTTTTGGTGGTAGTGACTGGTGTGTGTTTCGCTCCGTCATCCTTTTGGTGGTGGGTCTGGCATTTCGTCGATGTCAGATTGTGCGATGGTGTTGCTCTACCGTCCTTTTGGTGGTAGTAGCCGTGTTCATTTCTTTCCATCATCCTTTTGGTGATGACGACCTTTTTGCCTATTATTCACAGTTTACTCAAGTTGGTTTACATTTTCCAGCATTTTAATTCTCTAGCATCTCTTTTTCTTTCGGACAAATTCAGGGTCTTTTTATATCTAATTGACTTCTACCTCAGGAATGTAAACGCCAATGCAGTTCATTTTCCTAGGTTTAAGCCTATTAGATAGGGGCATCTGTCATACCCTAAATTTGTCCTACCCTTTTGTAAATATTTTTGCATTTATTGTTTCTTACCGTTTAGACACGTGTCCATCCGAAATTGGGCGTTTTTCAAAACAAAAAAAAATTCTTTCTGACCAATTAAGGCGTGACACGTGGCCTAACAACCTTTTGTGAATATTATCTTCTTAAGCTTTTTTCTATTTTAAAATATTACTAATAATGTTTTAGTAATTACTTTTTCATTTTTATATATATTCCTTTTAATATTTATTTATTGATTATTATTAATATTTATGTTAATATATCAATTTAATTGTTACTTATTATATTTGTTAATATTTAGTTGTTTTGTTAATATTTATTTATTATTTAATCATGTTAATCAATATCGTAATTATTAGTATTATATTACTAATTTTTTGTTTATTGCTAATCAATTGGTTGATGGCTGAAAAATTATAAAATAAAAAAGAAGAATTGGGGATTTGAAAGAGGCCCATCTGCGGTTGGCCCATGGAGACAAGAGAGTCTCATCTGACTCGTTTTAAAAGAAAATGGAGGAAAACCCTAAGAAGGAGGAGCTACTGTTCATCGTCTGAAAACGAAAAAACAGTGCCGCGACCCCTCTCAGAAAACCTAACCCTAATTTTGAATTTGCTCCCTCACAAAACAGGAAATGGCCGCCGCCCACAAATCTCCCACCAAACCCCACGTTCACCTCACAATCATCATCTCATTTTAACCCTTCTCCCACTTCTTCAATCGCCGATTCCCTTTATCAAACAATCATCCAGAAAATCTCTGAACAAGTTTGACGCTTCCGGCAAGGGTAGCTCCAAACGGGTTCGATGTTTGACGTTTGAATACGATGACTTCATCGCTTAGCAAGTAACAGCGACACAACAAGTTATGACAGTTGCGGTTCGATTCGACGGATGACAACCTCACATACATCTTTTGGCGTCACATCCGACTTCGGCAACAAGAGGTGCTCGACTAGCTCCGTTTTCTTCTCATCTCGGCGAAGACAAATCACAGCGTAAACGTATACAGGTTATGCAGGTCTCAATTTTTTGTTGATGGATATAGAGGGGAAGATTAGGAACGGCTCTCAGCAGCAACAAATCCATGGATTCAGTGACAGCGAGTATGACGTTTGTTCTGGCTTGAGCTGTACGAGGTTAACGATATGCGGTGAGGTTGACAGCATCATCTCAGTTGCAACTAATGGTGTCGAATGTCCTGTAAATTGGTCATGTTGGTTTGATAGAGCTAAGAGATAATATGTTGATGGTATGTTAATGGTTCTACATCACGAAAGCATATGAACTCAGTCTCCCTTCTTTCCAACAACACAATGGTGTAACAAGTTACCGCAACTTCAATAACCTGTGATGAGAATCATCCCTGCAACAGTTTAATAGCAGCTATGGCTAGTATGAATTGTCGTCGTTTCGAAATTGTTGGGTTGTGCTTCCAACCGCAACACAGTAGCTCAGCAGCAACACGTTTTCTTCGTGCAGTACATCTATTGATGGATTTCCTTCGACAAACCTTTCTCATCGCAGCTCCATAGTGCAGCGACATCTCCCCGCATCTTCGGTTCAATTCTATTTTTTCCCTCTTCAGTTGCAAATAATAACAACCAAATATCCTGTTTGTTTTTGTTCTGTACAGATTAAGGGCGTTTCAATGCGTAGTCAAACATCGACTTTAATGGCGACAACAATGGCTGGAACTCAACAGAAACCTTCACGCAACAGTTTTCACACAACCTATTTCCAGCGACACGAACCAATAACCAGCTTAGCTCGTTTACACATTTCATTCACAGCCTGCACTTGCATTGTTGGTTTATTTTTGTTTATTTTTGTCATATTTCATTATGTCTGGATTGCTGTTTGTTGTCGACCCTTACACAGGCTGTGTCCCAACTCAAGATTTGGTTTCAATCATATTATTATCGTGATATCTGTGAGTTTCCTAACAGTGTCATAAAGCAGCGGCGCCTTTTTGCCTGGTTTTGTCTCAAATACGAGATTTGGTTTAAGTGTTGCGACGCTGCCGAAAGAGAAGCATGAATGAGAATGAATAAGAAGATGCGGAAATCTAGATTTGGCACATAGTTCAACCATAATGTCACACTTCATATCCAACAAGTTCTGGTGCCGACACTGTGATGGTAACGGTTTTCAGCAGCATTGGTAGTAGCAAGCAAGATCGAATGTGAGTTTTGGCGCGACGTTAGAGCTTGTTTTGATGTCAGAAAGCCGAGGGTAGCCTGGAAGCTCACAACGTTGACAAAGTTTGCATTAAGAAATTGCTACTTTCAATCTGGCGCACACAACACCACTTCCAATGGCGAGGCCGCGCCACAGTTGTAATCAGCAGTATCTCACCCGCATTTTCAATTCAACTCTGTTTTCATGAATGTTCTAATTGCTTGTTATCTTGTTTGGGTGGTTCTGTTTTGGTACAGGTTATGCAGTCAAAATAAGATTTGGATTGAAAAGCTTTCTTGTAGGTCTGGTATTGATAAAGTTTCAGCAATATCGCAAGTGGCGTTTGGCCTTAGCAGCAGCAACACAAGCTAGCCCATCTCGTAACGCATCTGATTGAGTTCTGCGGCAAAGACTTCATGACAATATTGGAAGAAAACGTATTGAAGGGTACGAGTTGCTTCTCCGTAAGCTCGAAAATGTATTGATTTAGTTCACGCGAGCTTAGCTCGAAGTCGACGTCGGTAAAACTTTGAATCCTTGTTCTTTGGATCGATCGTATATCAGCGTCCTAATACTCAATGTATTTATCATTTTGTTTTTAAGGCATGTTGTGGTTGTTTGAGTTGTTTTAAAACTTTGCCGAATATCCGACGTGACGTCGTTAATATTCAGGTTGTTCTGTCAAAATATTATATTGGTTGCATACTTGTTGTTTATTTGACTTAAATTCAATTCACAATGGTATGTGTGTGGAGTGTACACTGTTTTGTTGCAGCTTATGTTTATAATGTCAGCAACAGGAATATCAGGATAACCAACTTGGTGCTATTACACAACTATATCTCGTTTCGGATAACAACTTGTTTTGATAAAGATTGCGTTTGCCTAATACTGTGCTAATCAATTGAAGACATTGGTGTTCGGCTTGGAAGCATGTTTCATTTTTTTATGTCTATTCCAAAGTGCTATTAATCATTTCCAATTATCCTGTTAGTATTTAATCAGTTTTTTTTTAGTAATCAATTTATAAGACTAACTTAGAACAAATTTGTTTTTCTCTATAAGATTTAGATTAGAATTTCTAAGTATATCTTATTTACTAATCAACTTTTGTTTTTATTAATTAGAGTCACTTTTCTTTTTTAATAAGTGGTTTGTTTTATTACATATCCAAAATATTTTCTAAATACAACCTTAGACTATTTTTAAATTTATTTCCAAAACTTGGTTAGCTATTTTTCTTAATTTTAAATTCAATTTATTTTCAACATACAAACTATTTTCTTAATTAAATCACTTTCAAAATATGATTAGTTATTTTTTCTAATCTTAATTCAATTTATCTTTCATTACTAAAATTATTTTCTAATCAAATCGCGAAAAAACTAAATCTTTGAAGTCTAGCACTTCTTGGATTTTTGGACAATCATTATTGAGGTGTACACCTTAAATTATGTATTATTCGACTTTTCGTTTTTTTTATACGCTTTTTCTAGGCAAAGAAATATCATAGGAGTCTAGCACTCCGTGTGATATTTTCATTGTTCATTTAAACAAATTTCTATAAATCGAATGAAAAAGGTGTCGTCGAGATCTAGCATTTCGATGATACCCCAATTAATTGGTTGTGAGGCTTATGTCTCATTTATCAAATAATTGTCATTTCTCTTATTTTCAAATCCAATCTCGCATTCTTTTCTCTCGTACCACAAATTCTTTTCATACCTCATTTCACTTCAAATCATTTTCAAAACTATACTTTTCGATTCAATTCTCCAAAATATCTTTCTCGATCGAAAGAAGGAGATTCTTGGATCTAGCATTCCTTGAATCTTCGAATGAATAATTCTCAAGGCACGCTCTTGAGTTATTATTCACTCAATCTTTCAACTCTTCAAACCAAAACATCTTCAAGCATTCCCCTAAGTCGAGTGCTCGTCCGCATTCGCAACCGTCGACATTTCGCACACAGTTCACAATTCCTCGTGGTTTTGATATTAGGGGCACCCTTAGGGACTAATATCGTTTCTTACAATCTTAACCCTTGACACGTCGTCAAGTCGGTTTCATTTTCAATCAAATCCTCGACACGTCGTCGAGCTACTTCAAAACAACTTCCTTTTGGCCTCGCATGCCATTTCTTTCGATTCAATCTTTTCGCAAACATTTTCTTAAACTTACGAAAGAGGGATATTCTCAGAATTTAGCATTCTTTGGATATTCGAATGAGTAACTCTCGAGGCGCGCCCTCGAGTTGTTATTAGTTCATTCTTTCGATTTCAAAACACCCAACTCTTTATCATCAACTTATTCAGTCAAGTCCCGAAAGAATTGAGTTCCTGGAATCTCGCATTCCTTGAATTCTTGAGTGACAAGCTCTTGAGGCACGCTCTTGGGTTGCTTGTCAGTCACCCTTTCGTCTCGAACTAAAACTTCAATCCTTTTAAATCTCATCTTTTCGTGGTTGTTACCACGAACTACGACTGCTCTGATTCTTCATTCTCGTCCGAATGTAAGATACGTAGGCACAAGATTAAGATAATCTTGGCGAGCTACCTCCCCTCCATTTCCCCGTATCCATTTCGTGGTTGTTACCACGAACTACGACTGCTCTGATTCTTCATTCTCGTCCGAATGTAAGATACGTAGGCACAAGATTGCGATGATCTTGGCGAGCACACTTCCCATTTTTTCCCTATGCCACACTTCTATCCATCTTCCGTTTTCTCCCATCCTTTCCTGTAGTCGAACTACGACGCTCTGATTTCTCATTCTCGTCCGAATGAGCATACATAGGCACAAGGGCCCCAATCCTTGGCGAGCACCCTATCTTCTAACCACCCATCTCTCCTAGCGTCTTTATTCTTTTATCCTACCAATTCGCCTTTATCATCGAGAAGAAAAAAAGTAAACCTAGATAACACTCTCCACAATTACCTTAAGAGGTTCCCGTCGAGTACGACGGACGTGAGGGGTGCTAATACCTTCCCCTCACGTAACCGACTCCCGAACCCGGAACATGGTTGCGACAGCCCTGTTCCTATCCTTTTCGTTTCAAGAGGTTTTCTCGATATTTTCCTCTCCCATTTATTTGGGAAAAATAAAGTTCGGTGGCGACTCTGTCGAACCGTATTTCCGCGCCTTTTGCGCGAGGGTCGTTTCTCCGAAATATCTCCGTGATTTTTCGAGGTGCGACACTGCCCTCGCGTCCACCTAAGGTCATACTACCGGAAAATATCCACTCACTCTAAAGACGAGAAGTTGCTGATGCACTTCTTTCAGGATAGCTTGTCCGGGCCATCCTTGGAATGGTACATGAGTTTGGAGCCTACCAGTGTGCGCACATGGAAGGAACTTGCTGAGGCATTCGTGCACCATTATCAGTATAACAGTGACTTGGCTCCGAACCGAGTCCAACTACAAAATTTGTCACAGAGTAACAACAAAGGGTTCAAAGAGTACGCCCAGCGGTGGCGTGAATTGGCAGCTAGAGTTCAGCCCCCGATGGTTGAACGGGAGCTTGTTGAAATGTTTGTAGCCACCCTCCCGGGGGTTTATTACGAGAAATTGGTCAGCGGTATGTCTGGAAGCTTCTCAGATCTCATCATCACGGGCAAGCACGTTGAAAATGGGATCAAACTGGGGAAAATTCAAGGTGATCTATCCTTAGCTGGAGGAGGAAAGAAACCGTATGGTGGAAAAAGGCGGGAAGGGGAAATGAGCGTCGTGTCCAACGCTCGAAGGAAGGGTAAGGGCCAGCACCAACAGGTGGCCAGCATAACCATCCCCGCTGTCCAACAACCCCAGCAGCAGCAGCAGCAGCAACTGAATCAGCAAGGGTACATAAAGTATCAGAACAGGGCACCTATGTCAAGCCGTCACCTTGAGACACCGCCCATGTCGTATGCCCAGTTGTTACAAACTCTGCTTCAGTTACAGCTAGTCCAGAAGAGAACCCTGGCTCCCTTGACAGGGGCACCTCTGCAGGGCTATGACGCGAATGCTACATGTGATTTTCACTTGGGGGCACCTGGCCACACGATAGAAAACTGCAAAGCCTTCAAGCACAAGGTGCAAGATATGGTGGATGCTAAGATCATCAACTTCTCAGATAATGTGCCAAATGTCACGAAGAACCATATGCCGAATCATAGGGGAGGTGGGGTGAATGCCATTATTGAAGACGAGAATTTGGATGTGTTGACTGACGTCAGGGATTTGAAGACACCGCTTAGCTTCATTAAAGCCAAGCTGATGAAGAGGGGCTTCTTTCCGGGCTGTGGAGAACTGTGTATGGGCTGTGCGACTCGTCCTGATGGATGTGAACAGTTGATAGAAGGGATTCAGAGTCTGATGACCGAAGGAATCTTGCAGTTTAGCCGAAGGGCCGAATGTGGATCTGGAGAGGTAATGCTGAAGCAGGATGATGAGGTTGCCACCATCACCATTCCCCGCCGGACGATCACTATTTCTGCACCCAGACCGCCCACAATTACCATCACCAAGGCTGGGCCGATCCCTTTTGCAAGCACCAATGATGTCCCATGGCATTATGGGGCAGACGTCTACTGCAACGGACAGAAGTTAGAATCGGAACCCTCGGGGCAGTGTGTGGATAACCTAGTGGAAATTGGTGGAATCACGCGCAGCGGAAGAGTATTTGCTCCACCCGAGATTGTGGCGGATAAGGCGAACAAAGCGGACAAAGCTGATGTAACCAATAAAGGAAAGAGTAAAGTCAAGAAACCCCTCGGGGGATATAGAAGGACTTACTTGTTAAGGACGCTGAAGAGTTCATGAGGTTGATCAAGAAGAGTGATTACAAGATCGTGGATCATCTCCATCAAACACCCTCGAAAATCTCCATCCTGAATTTGTTGCTGTGTTCGGAGTCACATCGCAACGTGTTGTTAAAGGTTTTGAACGCCACGTATGTACCGCAGGAAATATCGGTCAACCAGTTGGAAGGGGTCGTAGCCCACGTGAATGCTAGAAACGGGTTAGGGTTCACTGACCTGGAGCTGACGCCGAAGGGAAGAAACCACAACAGCGCCCTGCACATCTCGATAGAATGTAAAGGAACGATTATGTCTCACGTGTTGGTGGACACAGGGTCATCACTCAATGTTCTTCCGAAGAAAGCATTGATGAAGTTAGATACGCGAGGAGTAATTTGCACACCCAATGACCTGGTTGTGAAGGCTTTCGATGGAACCAAGCGTCATGTCTTTGGAGAGGTAACTCTGCCAATCCAAGTTGGGCCGGAAATTTTCGACGCAGTCTTCTACATCATGGACATCATGCCTGCCTACAGCTGTCTCTTAGGCCGACCATGGATCCATTCTGCTGGCGTCGTGACCTCCACGTTGCACCAGAAGCTCAAGTATGCCATCGGAGGCAGCATCGTGACTGTTTGTGGCGAGGAAGATATAATGGTGAGCCATTTGTCATCCTTCAAATATGTTGAGATGGATGGAGAAATCCACGAAACCCTGTGTCAGGTGTTCGAAGCTGTTAAAGTCAAGAACGTGGCTCCTGTGATCACTGAAAAACCAGAGATGACCCTCTCTTCCTTCAAGGAAGCCCGGGCCGTTGTCCAAGCCGGATCTACCCCAGGCTGGGGGCAAATTCTGGAAATACCTAACAAACAGGACAAGTTTGGGTTAGGATACTCTTCTGCGACTGAAGCCTCCTCTTCTCGCAGTGCGTCACGAGGTAAAGGGCCGATCCAGTTTACCAGCAGCGGAGTAATATTTGAAAGTGTCAACGCAGTGTCTGAAGACGGCGAAGACAGCGATTGCGACCTAGACTCTTGGATCCAGCCAAGCAAACCAGGTGAGAGCCTAAACAACTGGTCCATCAGGGATACCATCCAAGTGACAGGCAAAGAGTAATGATTTACTTTCTCCAATTATTGTACAACCCTATATCCTACCCGGGGCATAGTGGTTTTATTGTTAGGGCCTTGTTTGGTTATGTACATGCATTTTACCAATAAATCAAAAGGCGTTTTTCTTCGCATTCAAATGTTGTGATCTCTGTTATTCCTGTTTTATATTTGTTTTGAAAAATAATAAAATGGCAATGGGGTTTGTGCTAACCTGCATATCCTTGTTTTAAGCTTAACCCTTGTTATTGCAGGATCCACATAGCAGATGACATCGACTCTGGACCTTCTACGACTCACTTCGACTTCGATTGCCCGATCTATCAAGCCGAAGAAGAGATTGATGAAAACGAAGACCTTCCTGAAGAGTTGGCCCGCCTGTTGAAACAAGAAGAGAAAATTATTCTGCCTCACGAAGAAGAGATTGAGATTGTGAATCTGGGTTCTGAAGAACTTGTCAGGAACGTCAGGATAGGGGCCGCGTTGCAGAGTGATGTCAAGCAGAGATTGGTCGAGATGCTAAGAGAGTATAGTGGCGTCTTTGCTTGGTTATACGAGGATATGCCTGGACTTGACACTGACATCGTGGTCCATCACTTGCCGCTGCGAGAAGATTGTCCTCCCGTCAAGCAGAAGCTTAGAAGGACACGACCAGATATGGCCGTTAAGATCAAAGAAGAAGTGCAAAAGCAGCTCGATGCTGGCTTCTTAGCGGTCACTACTTACCCTCCGTGGGTCGCCAACTTAGTGCCTGTACCGAAGAAGGACGGTAAGATGCGAATGTGCGTCGATTATCGGGATTTGAATAGGGCGAGCCCTAAAGATGATTTCCCGCTTCCCCATATTGATGTGTTGGTCGACAATACAGCTCAGTTCTCCGTATTTTCGTTCATGGATGGCTTCTCCGGTTATAATCAGATCAAGATGGCGCCGGAAGACATGGAGAAAACTATGTTTATCACTCATTGGGGAACATTTTGCTACAAGGTAATGCCTTTCGGTCTGAAGAACGCAGGGGCCACTTACCAGCGAGCAATGGTTACTTTGTTTCATGATATGATGCATCATGAGATTGAAGTCTATGTTGATGACATGATTGCGAAGTCCCAAACGGAGGAGGGACATTTGGTCAATTTGCTGAAGCTTTTTGAGAGGCTTAGGAAATTCAGGTTGAGGCTGAATCCTAACAAGTGTACTTTCGGAGTACGATCTGGAAAACTATTGGGGTTCATCATGAGTGAAAGAGGCATCGAGGTTGATCCTGCGAAAATAAAAGCGATACAAGAAATGCCAGCGCCAAAAACAGAAAAAGAAGTTCGTGGTTTCCTGGGCAGAATAAACTACATTGCAAGGTTTATTTCTCAGCTCACGGCCACGCGTGAACCGATCTTCAAACTATTAAAGAAAGATCAGGCGATTATCTAGAACGAGGATTGCCATAAGGCATTTGATAAGATAAAACAGTATCTACAGGAACCTCTGATCTTGATACCCCCGGTAGCCGGAAGACCCTTAATCATGTACTTGACAGTTCTTGAGAATAGTATGGGGTGTGTTCTCGGTCAGCATGACGAGACGGGCAGAAAGGAGCATGCCATTTACTATTTGAGTAAGAAGTTCACAGACTGTGAATCTCGTTACTCGATGCTGGAGAAGACGTGTTGTGCACTAGCCTGGGCTGCCAAACGTTTATGACAGTACATGCTCAATCACACGACCATGCTAATTTCGAAGATGGATCCGATCAAGTACGTCTTCGAGAAACAAGCGCTTTCAGGCAGGATTTCCAGATGGCAAATGGTGTTGACGGAATATGACATCCAGTACGTTTCCCGGAAGGCCATCAAGGGAAGCGTATTGTCTGAATATCTTGCCGAACAGCCGATCGAGGATTATCAGCCGATGAAATTTGAATTCCCTGATGAGGATATCATGTTTCTCAAAGCAAAGGATTGCGATGAACCGTTGCCCGATGAGGGTCCAGATAGGAAATCCCAGTGGAAATTGATATTTGACGGGGCAGTTAATTCTTACGGAAGTGGCATAGGGGAGATCATCACAACTCCCTATGGATCCCACATCCCATTCACCGCTAGACTGACATTTCCGGTCACCAATAATGAAGCGGAGTACGAAGCATGCATCATGGGTCTAGAAGAAGCAATTGATTTGAGAATCAAGAACCTAAACGTATATGGTGACTCGGCGCTTGTGATTAACCAAATTAAAGGGGAGTGGGAGACTCGTCAATCGAATTTGGTGTTGTACATGAACTATGCCAGAAGGCTGCTTCCGTTCTTTGATCGAGTGGAACTCCATCATGTGCCCAGAGCTGAAAATCAGATGGCTGATGCCCTAGCCACGTTGGCTTCGATGTATAAAGTCAATTTTTGGAATGAAGCTCCAAGGATTGTCCTTTCTCGTCTTGATAGACCTGCATTCGTCTTTGCGATCGAGGAAACCTCCGACGGCAAGCCATGGTTCCATGACATCCAGACCTTCCTTATGACTAAGGAGTATCCTGCGGGAGCGTCAACCCAGGATAAGAAGACTCTGAGGAGACTGTCTGGAAATTTTTATCTCAATCCTGATGGAGTTTTGTATAAAAGAAACCACGATCTTGTGCTACTCAGATGTGTAGATGAGAAAGAGGCGAGTTTGCTCATGGAAGAAGTCTATGAAGGCACGTTTGGTACGCATGCCGGCGGGCATGCTATGACAAGAAAGATCCTGAGAGCGGGATATTACTGGCTGACGATGGAGTCAGATTGCTTTAAATTCACGAAGAGATGTCATAAATGCCAGATTTATGCTGATAAGATTCATGTGCCGCCGTGCCCGTTAAATGTCATGTCCTCCCCATGGTCGTTCTCCATGTGGGGCATCGACATGATAGGCAAGATCGAGCCCACTGAATCTAACGGTCATCGCTTCATTCTAGTAGTTATCGACTACTTCACCAAGTGGGTGGAGGCAGCCTCGTATGCTAACGTGACCAAGCAGGTGGTGGCTAAATTCATAAAGAGGGACATCATCTGTCGTTACGGAATTCCCGAGCGGATCATTACGGATAATGGTTCGAATCTGAATAAAAAGATGATGAAGGAGTTGTGCCAGAATTTCAAGATTGAACACCACAACTCATCTCCTTACCGGCCGAAGATGAATGGCGCCGTTGAAGCGGCCAATAAGAACATTAAGAAGATTGTACAGAAGATGGTTGTGACCTATAAAGATTGGAATGAGATGTTGCTATTTGCACTGCACGGTTATCGTACAACGGTACGTACATCAACCGGGGCAACTCCGTTCTCACTAGTGTACGGTATGGAAGTTGTCCTACCGTTAGAAGTTGAGATGCCTTCTTTACGAGTTTTGGTTGACGTGAAACTCGATGAAGCAGATTGGGTTAAGAACCGACTCAACCAACTCAGTCTGATGGACAAGAAGAGGTTAGCATCGATTGCATATGATCGTTTGTACCAAAGCCGAATGAAGAAAGCTTATGATAAGAAGGTGCGTCCTAGAAGCTTTCAGACGGGTGATCTTGTCCTGAAGAAGATTCTTCCTCCACACTCCGATCACCGGGGCAAGTGGACTCCCAATTACGAAGGTCCGTACGTCATCAGCAAGGTCTTTTCGGGAGGAGCCTTGTTGTTATCCACGATGGATGGAGAAGATTTTGCATCCCCGGTGAACGCGGACGCAGTTAAGAAATACTTTGCTTAAAAAAGAATGACCCGCTGGAAAGAAAAAGAATATCCAGGCAAAAATGGGGCATCCCGACGAACCATAAAAAAGGGGAAAAGGTTCGGGCAAAAATTAGGGATATAAAGAAAAGAATGTACACCCGCGAAGTCGAAAACCTGGAAGGGCGAATTTGGCAAAAAGGGGTATCCCGGTGAATCGAAAACCCGAAAGGGCGATTCAGGCAAAAGTTAGGGATTTAAAAAAGCAAATGACTGCGTTCCGCGTGTGGACTTTCATTGTTCAGTGGTTTGGAAGACCCGAGGGCCGTTTATATGAATCAACCTCTTCTGAAGCTGAAGCGTCAGAGAAGTATCAAAGTCGAGTGGGTCATAGAGGGATCAACTCATGGTGTTCGTCTACGCCTCATTGCCGACATTTGTATATACTGATGTATATTTATGTTTTTATATGTGCGCAGCTTCCTCATTCCAGGAGCTTGCATCTGTTGTAAAACATTTTTGCCCATTCAGGGGTTCATCATCAATAAAATGTATACTATTAAGCAATTCTGTTTGTTTATTTAGCATCTATCTGTTTGTTTGTGAAAAAGAATGCCGATGTTTTTGATAAAATGCGCATACATAAACTTACTGGCCTAGGCCACTGATTGTTGAAACAATGAATTACTTGAACATTGTCACAAGATGATAACCTTGATAGGTCCCTTTGAGAAGGGTATCTTGTCTGTTTGTTTGTGTTGTTGCAGGTAGAGTATATTCCAGGTAGCGTGCCGTATGTGTCCCCAAGCAGGATGATTCCTTCTTCCCTAGCAAATGCAGCAGCATCTCCCCGCTGTCGCTACTGCGAAAATCGGCGCCGGCTGAACAGAAGAGTCGCCACCGTGCGTTATTTATCCCACGGGAGGGAAAGGGAACGCTCAGAGTAAACCTCGCAAAGACGGGAAAGGTATGGTCGTCGCAACCAAAACCTGGATTCGGGAGTCGGTTACGCAAGGGGAAGGTATTAGCACCCCTCACGTCCGTCGTACTCGACGGGATCCACGCTTGTTTTCGGGTATGGATTGTTACTCTATCTAAACTATAGGTCAGGGGTTAAAAAGAAAATAAAACGAAAATAAAAATGACTCGGCAAAGTATCGCACTTTATGTCTACGTATTCCCGTCTGGAATGAGAAATCAGAGTCAACGTAGTTCGCCTACCTACGGGAAAGGAGGGGAAGGTTGCTCGCTAGGATATCGCATCCTATGCCTACGTACTTCCACACAGCATGAAAGATCAGAGCAAACGTAGTTCGGGCCACGTACGACACAAGCTTGTCTTGGTTGATTTTATTCCTTCTGAAAAAGGTTTTCTTGATTGACAGTCCAAGCGGACAAAAATGACGTTTTGGTGAGTTCACATTCTTTTACGGAAGAAGTGCCTTTTATTGTGTTTGAAATCTTTATGTGTTTTTCTGTTTGTTTTGAGAAAGAAAGAGACAGAACTCTAACTTACGGTTACGAAGGGAAACAAACTAACCTAATGTTATCATGCATGGGTTAAGACCTAGTGTCTATCATGCTCCTCTCTTGCACAGAGAGAAACAGAGATCCTACGGGATAGGCAGAAACAGAAACAATATCAGATATATATAGCAAAACAGTAAAATGCATGGATGCAACAGTACAAGCGAGGCAAGGGAGTCCCACTCAACCTCGAACCTAGAAAACAATAGGCAAAAGTGAACAGGCTTCACTTTCAACCCAACAGGGTAAACAGCAAACAATACAGTCCAGAAAACCAAGCAATACATCAGCAATGAAATACAACAGCAAAAGAAACAGCATCAGCAGCTCTGAATCAACACCTGACTTCAAGTAATCTCCACTCAGCCACAGGCTTCAACAAGCATCAATCTCCATCTTCATGACCTTCAGGCAAGGGCTTTGATCATCTGTCTTCCATCTGCAATGGCTTTTCTTCAAGTTCAAACCTCCAGGATGAGGAATCAGTCACAAGAGTGAATTGGATGAATGTTAGACAGTTAATTACCTACCAATGGTGGTTCATCAACTGTTAACATTAAACAGAAAGTTTCCTCTCAAAAGTTCTATCTTTCAAATATATTCACTGATCCTTCCAAAGGAAGGAGGTGGATATTTGAAAGAGACTTTGAATCATAGAGAAAGGATGGATGCAGACAAGGCATTCCATGTTTGAGAAACAAGCTTTCTAATCTAGAGCTCTGCCTAGCTCCTAAACCCTAGTCTCCTCAGCAGCTGCTAGCAAGAACCTCCTATTCAACTCTGGCAGTTGACCTTTCATCTCTGAATCTCCAATGGTCTTCATCTCCTCAAGTCTCCAGCTCTCCCAAGCTCCCAGACAATCCCAATACCCAAGCAAGCAAGCAATAATCCCCAGAGGGCACACCACACCAGTCAATCAGACATACACAGAGTATTAATAGCAGTAGGGGAATCCTGACTTTTTCTAAGGGGATCTAATAACTACCCATAGCCCCTATAGTCCCATAACTAATCTAGTTAAACCCTAAGTCCTAAGGGAAATGAATTGATTCTCCTAAGTCATCACCTAAAAACCCTAATTTGTTCATGTTGTTCAAGCCTACATTAAGCACCTAAAATTAATTTCTAAAAATGGGAACTAAATTGTTTCTACAAGTTCAATATCTCATCTAAGCAACCTAAAAAGAATGAACAAAAAAATATGAAAGTATCTAATAGAACAAAAATTAATAAAATCATGCATGAAATGAAACTATTTAAAATGTCATTTATTTAGAAAATATGGGAAAAATATCAAATAAAAATAAAATGCAATTTTTATTTTTTTATAATTTTCTAGACATCCTAAAGAAAATAATGTAAAAAGAATGAATTAAAAATGATTTTTTATCTATTTATTATGAATTTTAGAAGATGCATAAAAAATTAAGGAAAATAAGAAGAAAAAAGAATGAAATAAAATGGAGGGGGTTTATTAAGCAAACACGCTCAGCTCATATTCCAGTGGGCCAGCAAACGGGGGTGTGGGTAGCGAGTTTGTATTAGGCCCAGAACAAGTCAGAATTAAAAAATAAAAAAAGAGAAAAAAAAAAAAAGAAGCAGGGGGTGAGAATAGCAGGGTTTTCACGTTCAGATTGAACTGGGCTCAGTACTGGGGGGTGGGGATATCACTAAAACACTTAGGCCCGCCCGTTTCATTAAATGAAACGGTGCGTTTAGGGCACCTCTCTCAACTCCCTCCAAAACTCAGAATTAAACGAGAGCCACTCGATGGGCTCTTTGGTCAATGGTCCAACAAGCAATGGACGGTCATGATTACTTCTTCTTCCTCCTTGTGTTCATGAAGCTAGGGTTTCCCTCCATGAAAACTCCATGCACGCATACTTCAAGCTCTCGGTTCTCTCTCTCCAGTCCATGGATCAACACGATATAAACATGAAAAACGCTCCAATTTTCTTCTTCTACAAGACTATGGTGGTAGTTTGCTTTGAAACTCAACATAACTCTCAACTCGATAGCAATAAGCTCTGGCCACCATGGAAATGTTCTGCAACCTATCCTCAAGAACCTCAACCAAACCTATACTAATCTCTTCTATACTTCACGTAGATCATTCTGCACTAACAACCTAAGATTATTATGGCCTATCCTAAGAGTTCTAAGTCCTAACAGTTCTAACAACCTGTCAACAATTATCACTAAACAGCACCAAACTCATCCTAATCGTTCTACTAACAACCTAGATCACATCTAAACTAATAAAACTATGCTAAACTAACTAAATCAAGCAATGGCAGAGAAAATGCACCTGATGCAAAAGCTTGGAGATGCTGATGGAACTCGTGGATCTGAGGCTTTTGATGCTTGGATCTTGATCCACCAGTGCTATGCTTGATTCTGTTTGCAAAACCTTGATGATTCTTGCCTTGGATCTTGCTGTCCACTTGAAATTGCAATTTGGATATTGATGATTATGGTGCTCGAAGATGGATCAATTTCAATCAGATCTTTGTTGATCTTTAGTCCATGATGATGATTGAATATGGTAGAATCAATATTGGTGATGATTGATGCTGAATTTGTGAGATTGAAGTGAACTTGCAACTTGGAGAATGAGAGAAAAATGAGAGAATTTGGTGGAGTTTTTGCACAAATGAGGATTCAACCCTTGCTCAATTCTGATTTCATGAATATATAATGCTCAAATGAACCTTCTAGAACCATCTTGCAACTTCCCTTGCATTCCAAATTGAATCCATTTTGGTTATGTTTCTTCAAATGCAAGTAACCATAAATAACTTTTCTTTTTCCTTCTAAACTCAAAAAAGTGCTTGAACCATTGTCTTTGAAATGTCTTTTGGACCCAAAATCATATATTGGAAGTCTCCATTTGGACTTATAAATCTCTCAAACCATTTTTCACTTTGACTTTATTTAAGTTATAAGCCATTTTAGTTCAAATTTGACCAATCATGCAACTTCATGTTATGAGCTTTTCCAACAATTTGTGACCTTCTTTCTAGACTCAAAATGTCATTTGGAGCAAGTTTGATGTTCTAAGTTTTTCCATTTGAGGCCTCCTTGTATGAGTTTTGGACATAGGTTAAAATGACCTGTAATTCACAAATGACCAAAATACCCTTTGCTTGCCAAGACCATAAGTTGAGTTCCACACATCATATGAAGGCATGCCACACCATTCTAGAAAGCTAAGACAATGAAGAACAATTCTTATGTTGACCAGAAATTCATTTGAAATCTCCTTGAGGGGTAAAAATTGCTTGGAAGTCAAATCACTTTCACAGACAAAATTTCAGATACCTCAGATGACCTGTAACTTGCAAGGACCATAACTTGAGTTCTATAAATCTCCTTGATGTCTTCCACCACTCAAATTAAAGGTCTTGAGTTCCTCTACAAGTTTCATGTTGGCCAAGGATCCATTTGAAGCTAGCATTTTGACTTATCTTGCTTGGAAATTTGACCTAAACTAGGGGATTTTACACAGAAACCCTAATTTAGAAGCTCCTCTTCTCCTTGATTTCTCTTGAATTCCTCTTGGAATATCTCCATATCCTTCTTTATATGTCCAATGATGAACCCCACATCTCTCCACTAGACTTGTATGCCCCTTAAATCAGTCAATTGACCTAGGGTTGACCTAGGGTTGACCCATATGAAACCCTAGTTGACTGTCTTCAACTGCAATTCTTGTGATCACCTCAACAACTTGTTTTCTTCCCCAAATGACTTTCTAAACCTCTCATGATGTCTAGATACTCCCCATACTCTCATAGTTCCCTTGTTGACCCTCAGATACCCTCAGATGGGGGATAGACTCAAGGCTTGATCTGCTGAACTCTCTGCTCTCAAATTCTTTCCTGATGACTTGAATGAGATTGAATTGGGATAATAACCTCTTGATAGGCTTCTAGAGATAAGAATAATGATTGGTCCCCCTGTTGTATGACTTGCTATGCTTATGCTATGCAGATGATTAGACTATGCACATGACTCTATATGCAAATGCTAATGACATTGAAATATAAACCAAGTGAATAAGGTTGGGCAAATTTTAGGGTGCAACAGCTGCCCCTATTCAAGCGGCTTGGACCCGATTGGGTGAAGAGCCCGGAGCCTTCAGACATTCGCGGTACGAGACGGTTGAATACTAGGAACCCAGAAATTTGCCAACCGCAGAACTAAATTGCGCTCCTGCTTGAGGAACGACATTCATCAGCTGAATTTAACTGTTACGGCAACCCACTGATCTCGTGCGACCGTGCTGGGGATTGTCTTCATCGTTCTGAAGAGGATTTTGTCATAACAGATTGCTTGCTTGTCCAAGTTAGGACTCTGTCTGTCATCAATACGAAGAAATCTCAACTAAAACCGGTCCACGTTAGGACTCCACTTGCTGTTAACCCAGAAAAGTCTCGGCAACGCCGCTGGGGATAATTCGTCTGCATTTCCATAAACTGAATCGTCCACGTTAGGAATAAAACTCTTTCACGTTAGGAGTAACACCTGTCCACGTTAGGAATCATTTCTTCTGTATCTGTCCTCGTCAGGACTAACCCTTTCATCTTTCCACGTCAGGAAGCAATCTTCTTTCCACATAAGGAGAACTATATCAATCTAGCCACGTAAGGACTCCAATACCACTTGACATGTCCGCGTCAGGACTCCATTCTTTCCACATAAGGAATCCAACTTTGGTTCTGAACCTGTCCACGTCAGGACTCAACTTTCCACGTAAGGAGTACATCATTCTTCCACGTCAGGAATCTTGAATCTGTCCACGTAAGGACCCCAATTTTTCCACGTAAGGAATAAATCTTCTTTTGAGTCTGTCCACATCAGAACTAAACCCCTCCCACGTCAGGAATACACTCTTTCTTTCCACGTCAGGAATACAAACCTCTTTCCACGTAAGGAATGCTATCCGTTTTCCACGCAAGGAAACATAACTTTTCCACATAAGGCAACCAATTCCTCCCGATTTGTCCGCGTCAGGACTACATTTTTCCACGTAAGGAATGCCATCTTAATCTGTCCACGTAAGGACTCCACTCTTTCCACATTAGGAATCACCTCTTTCCACGTAAGGAATCCTCTTCTAATATGTCCGCGTAAGGACTACATCGTCCACGTTAGGACCCACTTCTCCACGTTAGGAATAATAATTTCTTTGATTTGTCCACGTCAGGACACTGATCTCGTCTTGATTTGTCCATGTTAGGACTCAGGCGCCTTCGACCCGCTGAGGAAATAAGACTTGTCCACGTAAGGACTCACACCCTTGTCTGATCTGTCCACGTCAGGGCACCAACACAAAGAGTAATCACTTTTGTCAACGTCATGACCTCCCATTCCACTAATTTCGAGAACCCGAATCTGCCCACGTTAGGATTAACACACCTCACCAATCCGGGGAAATAAACCTGTCCACGTTAGGACGCCCACTTCTGAAGAAATCCCGTCAATCTAGGAGTAAATTGTCCGCGTCAGGACTTAGTTCTCCAATGATCCTCACCCACAAACTCCTCATCACCAACGTGACAGCGACTTTGAGGCGGACTCTACTGGGGATGTCTGGAAACCAACTATCGGACGCCTGCTCTGATAACCGGCGGTGGCCTCTGAAATTCTGATTCATGGAACCCCTGATGACAAAAGAGAAACTTATCCTGATAACTCTGTGGGGAATACTGCCGAAACTGACATTATCCTTGGATGTCTCATGCCGAGATCTTGAATGTTTGGTTGTTCATTTGAGCAAGAGTTCTCTTCACCTGAACTGCTAGAGTACAGAAACTGCTTCAGCAAAATAAATGCTAAAGATAATGCCGACTCCGCCGGGGATAGCCAGATGCTACAGAATTATTCCAGCAAAATAAATGCTGGAAGGGTGAAGTCAACCCTGCTGGGAAATTGGGAACTCAAACCGAGCACCCTATTGAGGTAACCCCCTGCTGGGGAATATAACTTTGCTGGGGAATAGCAGATGTGCATAGTACGATCGGACTTTCTGCTGGAACGTGAACTGATATTACACAGTATCCTTGACAAAATAAATGACAGGAACCACCATCAACTCTGCTTGGGAGAGTCATAATCTTCGAGTTCCACTGGAAGGAATGAAAACACTTGCAAAGAGAATTCCGCTGGGGATGGGACTATTCTCTCGGGGAAAATCCACTGACTCCGCTGGGGGAGAGTGCATGACCCTGCGGGGAAAGATGAACCTGTCTGAATACAGCCTTACGATCTTGGAATCGTCAAACTCTATTGAGGACGAATAACTTTTCTGGAGCACGTCCTTTGGATAAGCTACGGCTAGCTGGGGAATTCTATCCTTCTTCAGGAAGAACATGCATGACCTGCGTGGGGATCAAGTCTTTCGTTATCGCAATCTTTTGATCATCTTCCTCGTATGGTTATGAAACCTGCAACAACACAAACAAGACACGACAAGCCTATGCAATCAAATCAATTCAGGTTAGTGACGTTACATTCAGTTAATTCAAAGCTTTAACAATTGTTGGCAAGGGCCAGTGATGTTATACTCATGCTAGCTTCACTAAACTTAGGCGTTTTATCATGCACAAAACAGTAAAGAACCAGTATCAAGTACTGAATAACATATTTTATTGATCGGGCCCCTGAATGGGCGGAGTTTTTGTACACGGGATGTAACTCCTGAAAAGAGGAAGCTACGCAAAGCAAATATACAAGTATGCAAGTATGCGCAAGAAGCCTGAATATTGACAACTTAAATTTGTACACATGTCGGCAACGGGATGCGGATGAACACCACGAACTGATCCTCCCATGACTCGCCCGACTCTAATGCTTTCCCGGTATCCCCACTTCTGAAGAGATTGTATCCGATAACTGGCTCCTCAAATATATTCTCCCGCATTGATGCTTATTGCAATTATCAAATTCGGACCGCAGTCATTTGCTTTTCAAATCCCTAACTTTTGCGTGAACCGCCCTTTACGGGTTTTCAGTTCACCGGGATACCCTTTTTTGCCGAAGCCGCCCAGTGTAGGTTTTCAACTTCGCGGGTGTACATTTTTTCAATTTTATCCCTAACTTTTGCCCGAACCTTTCATTCTGTTTTTGGTTCGCCAGGATGCCCCATTTTTGCCTGGACTCTCTTTTTCTGTCCAGCGGGTCTATTTTAAGCAAAGTATTTTTTAACTGCGTCCGAATTCACAGGTGACGTGAAGTCTTCTCCGTCCATGGTGGACAACAACAACGCTCCTCCTGAAAAGACCTTACTGACAACGTATGGCCCTTCGTAGTTGGGGGTCCACTTGCCCCTGTGATCTGCTTGCGGCGGGAGAATCCTTTTCAGCACAAGGTTGCCCGTCTGAAAGCTTCGCGGATGTATCTTCTTGTTATACGCTTTCTTCATTCGGCTCTGGTACAAACGACCGTATGCTAGAGAAGCTAGCCTCTTCTCGTCCATTAAGCTCAGTTGGTTCAATCTATTCGTTACCCATTCTGCCTCGTCCAGCTGAACGTCTCGCAATACCCTTAGAGAAGGGATCTCAACTTCCAATGGTAGCACCGCTTCCATTCCGTATACTAACGAGAACGGAGTTGTCCCGGTTGATGTGCGTACCGTCGTACGATAACCGTGCAAAGCAAAAGGTAGCATTTCATGCCAATCCTTATAGGTCACCACCATTTTCTGAACAATTTTCTTGATATTCTTATTGGCCGCCTCAACAGCGCCATTCATCTTGGGTCGGTAAGGAGAGGAGTTGTGATGTTCGATCTTGAAATTCTGACAGAGCTCCTTCATCATTTTGTTGTTCAGATTTGAACCATTATCCGTGATTATCCGCTCGGGGATCCCATATCGGCAAATGATATCTCTCTTGATGAATCTGGCCACCACTTGCTTCGTTACGTTTGCGTAAGACGCCGCTTCCACCCACTTGGTGAAATAATCGATTGCTACTAGGATGAACCGATGCCCGTTAGAAGCCGTCGGCTCGATCTTCCCAATCATATCGATTCCCCACATCGAGAATGGCCATGGAGATGACATCACATTTAGAGGACTCGGAGGCACGTGTATCTTGTCGGCATAGATTCGGCACTTGTGGCACTTCCTCGCGAACTTGAAACAATCAGTTTCCATCGTCAGCCAAAAGTAACCTGCCCTCAGCAGCTTTCTCGTCATAGCATGCCCACCAGCATGCGTACCAAAGGTACCTTCGTGAATTTCCTCCATGAGAAGCTTTGCCTCTTTCTCGTCTACACAACGCAACAACACCAAATCGTGATTTCTTCTGTATAAGACGCCATCCGGATTCAAGTAGAAATTACCCGCTAATCTCCTGAGAGTCTTCTGATCTTGACTGGATGCCCCAGCCGGATACTCTTTATTCTTCAGGAAATTAAGGATATCGAAATACCACGGTTTGCCATCAGATGCTTCATCAATAGCAAATACATAAGCTGGCCTGCCCAACCGAGAGATAGTGATTTGGGGAGCTTCGTTCCAGAAGTTGACCTTGTACATGGAGGACAAAGTGGCAAGGGCGTCAGCCATTTGATTTTCTGCCCGCGGTACGTGATGCAATTCAACCTTGTCGAAGAAAGGCAACAATCTCCTTGCATAATTCATGTAATGTATCAAATTAGGCTGCCGTGTCTCCCATTCCCCTTTGATCTGATTCACCACCAGAGCTGAGTCTCCGTACACATCTAGATGCTTGATTCGCAAATCAATGGCTTCTTCAAGCCCCATTATACAAGCTTCGTATTCGGCCTCATTATTGGTAACAGCAAAGGTCAACCGGGCAGTAAACGGGATGTGCGACCCGTGTGGCGTGGTGATGATTGCCCCTATTCCGCTACCGTAAGCATTCACGGCTCCGTCAAATATCATCTTCCATTTGGACCCCAACTCTGGTCCTTCGTCTGGCAACGGTTCTTCACAATCTTTCATCTTTAGGTACATGATATCCTCGTCAGGAAAATCAAACCTCATCGATTGGTACTCTTCAATAGGCTGCTCCGCCAGATACTCAGACAGCACACTCCCCTTTATAGCCTTTTGCGAGACGTATTGGATATCATATTCAGTCAAGACCATCTGCCAACGGGCAATTCTACCTGACAACGCCTGCTTTTCGAATACATATTTGATAGGATCCATCTTCGAGATAAGCATGGTTGTATGATTCAGCATGTACTGCCTCAAACGCTTGGCGGCCCAGGCTAGCGCGCAACAAGTTTTCTCCAGCATTGAGTATCGAGATTCACAGTCTGTAAATTTCTTACTCAGGTAATAGATTGCATGCTCTTTCCTCCCCGTCTCGTCGTGTTGACCGAGAACACAACCCATGCTTCCCTCAAGAACCGTCAAATACATTATCAAGGGTCTACCTGCCACTGGGGGTATCAGAACAGGAGGCTCCTGCAAATACTGCTTTATTTTGTCGAACGCCTTCTGGCAATTTTCGTTCCACGTTACAGCTTGATCCTTCTTCAACAGCTTGAATAATGGTTCACACGTGGCCGTTAGGTGAGATATGAACCGAGCGATGTAGTTCAACCTCCCTAAAAACCCGCGCACCTCTTTCTCTGTTTTAGGCGTCGGCATTTCTTGAATCGCTTTTATTTTAGCAGGATCGACCTCTATTCCTCTTTCGCTTACGATAAACCCCAGCAGTTTACCCGATCTCACCCCGAAGGTGCATTTATTAGGGTTCAGCCTCAGCCTGAACTTCCTAAGTCTTTTAAACAACTTCAGCAAATTCACCAGATGCTCTTCCTCCGTCTGGGATTTGGCAATCATATCGTCAACATAAACTTCGATCTCTTTATGCATCATGTCATGGAAAAGAGTCGTCATCGCACGCTGATATGTTGCCCCAGCATTTTTCAAACCAAAGGGCATCACTTTGTAGCAAAATGTTCCCCACGGCGTTATGAAAGTAGTCTTCTCCATATCCTCTGGCGCCATTTTAATTTGATTATAGCCTGAAAAGCCATCCATGAAGGAGAATACAGAGTATTGAGCAGTATTATCAACTAACACGTCAATGTGAGGAAGTGGAAAATCGTCTTTTGGGCTTGCTTTATTCAAATCTCGATAATCCATGCACATTCGAACCTTGCCATCTTTCTTTGGCACTGGTACGATGTTGGCAACCCATGAAGGATACTTCGTCACAGCCAGGAAACCAGCGTCCCACTGTTTCTGAACCTCCTCTTTGATCTTCATTGCCATATCTGGTCGAGTTCTGCGAAGCTTTTGTTTGACCGGCGGGCAATCTTCTTTCAGTGGCAGGCGATGCACGACCATATCTGTATCGAGCCCGGGCATATCCTCATACGACCAAGCGAATACATCACTATACTCTTGGAGCATTTCAACCAGTCTCCGCTTGATATCATCCTGCAGCGCGGCTCCGATACGAATGTTTTTCTCAACCCCTTCCGACCCCAAATTGATAATTTCGATGACCTCGTCGTGAGGCAGAATGGCTCTATCCTCTTGCTTTACTAACCAAGACAGTTCTTCAGGAACGTCGCTATCTTCGACAACCTCTTCTTCAGCCTGAAACACCGGGTGCTTAAAGTCGGGACGAGTCATAGGTGGTTCAAGGATGTCATCTGAAAATGTTATCCTGCAAAAGGAATGGTTAAGTGCTTCAAAATGCGTATAAAGCGAATAACCACGTTGCCATTTTATTGAAAAATATAAAACAAGAAGGACAGAGATTACAGTATTTGCACATGAAAAACGCCATTTATTTAATGATTAACGCGCAATGTTTATAACAACACAGCCTTAAGCAAATCCTGATGCCCCGGGCAAGACATCAGATTATTCAACAATTAATAAAGCAAAGCATTACTGTTTAAAAGTCACAGGAACAAGCTCCTGAATAGACCAGTTGCACAGTCCTTGTCCTGGCGTGCTTGGCTGAATCCAGGCATCCATATCACAGTCGCTGTCTCCTTCATCAGACTCCGAAGCAGCATTGACAGTTTCAGGACATACTCCACTGGCAGAGATGGTAATTGGCTTTCTGAAACGGGGGGCCCCCACGGGAGGAGTTGATGACGACGGTTGGTACCCCAGTCCGAACCGGTCCATCTTCACAGGAATGTCCAGCACTTTGCCCCAGCCCTTTGCTTCTCCTGCTTTCACTAGAGCTTGAGCTTCCTTATACGATGAGACAGCTATCTCTGGCACTTTGCTCGGCCCGGGACCTTTGTCCTTGATGTGCAAACCTTCGAATGCCTGGCATGGTGTCTCGTGGATCTCCCCGTTGACTTCCACATATTTAAACGACGATAGATGGCTGACCAGGATGTCTTCTTCTCCGCACACGGTGACTATGCTGTCTCCGACCATATATTTTAACTTCTGATGCAGGGTAGACGTGACGGCCCCTGCCCCATGAATCCAGGGTCTTCCAAGCAAGCAGCTATACGCAGGCTGTATATCCATGATATAAAACTCCGTTGCAAACACTTCCGGCCCCACTTGCAGAGGCAAGGTGATTGATCCAAAGACTGTTCTCCGCGTGCCGTCAAATGCTCTGACTACCAAATCACTGGGTGTACACAAAATTCCTCGAACATCCAGCTTCATCATCGCCTTCTTGGGCAACACATTCAAAGATGATCCGGTGTCAACCAATACGTGCGACATTACTGATCCTCTACACTCAACAGATACGTGTAATGCCATATTATGATCTCTCCCTTTCGGAGTCAAGTCAAAATCGGTAAAACCCAAGCTGTGGCCTGCATTCACATGTGCCAATACTCCTTCTAGATGATTCACGGAGACGTCTTGGGGTACAAAAGAAGTGTCCAGGACTTTCAGCAAAGCATTTCTGTGAGCTTCCGAACACAACAGCAATGATAGGATAGATATTTTGGACGGTGTCTGCTGCAGATGCTCCACAATCTTATAATCACTTTTTCGAATTAAGCGCATGAACTCTTCTACATCCTTCGATGCTGCTTCTTTTTCACTTGCTTGTACCGGAACATTTTCAACCACTTTCCCTTTTCCTTTCGCTAGTCTTTCAGCCTCCACTTCAGGAGATATAAAGATCCTGCCACTCCTCGTCATGCCTCCTGAACCAACAACATTATCCACAATCTCCACTGGCTGTTTGTTAACATCAATCTTTATCCCATCACAATACACCTCTAACCCATATGACCATGGGACTGCTTTCGTGTTCTCGTACGGGATTGGCCCGGCCTTAGTTATGGTGATCGGTGGTCGCTGAGCTGGTGCTGCAATAGTGATCGTCTTCCGAGGAATCGTTATCGTGGCCACATCACTCCGATTATCCACTACTGCCCCTGCAGGCTCGTCAATTGCCGCTCGATCAAACTGCAATATGCCCTCATCAATTAAAGCCTGAATGCCTTTCTTCAAATCCTCACACCCCCCAGCTAGGGTCCAACAGTCTAAGCAATACTCGTTACATCCTGGGTAGACACCTCCTTGTAACAGTCGGCTCTTTATCTCGCTCAGCGGCGTCTTTAAATCTTCCACATTCATAATAAGATTCAGACCTTCCTCAGTCAGAACGGCGTTTGCCCCATGATTAGGCATGGGTTTCTGGACTATATTCGGACCTGCCGTTCCGAAATTGATAGTCTTGTTGTCTAAGAGATCCTGCACAACGTGCTTAAAAGCATGGCAACCTTCTATATCGTGACCCGGGGCTCCAGAATGAAACTCGCAGTGCCTGCTTGCATCGTAGCCGAACGGGGGAGCTCCCGTTATTGGTGCCAGAGTTCTTTTCTCTACCAGATTCAATCCCAACAATGTCTGCAATAAATCGGCATATGTTGAGGGAGGCTTCTCAAACACTCTTCTCGGTTTACTACCCTGGAATCTTCGCTGAGCTTGCTGTGCCCCTTGCTGAGACTGCTGCTGCTGTGGCATTGGTTGCTGCTGAACCGGTTGTTGTTGCTGGAGTGGTTGTTGCTGATAGGGAATAGTAACACTCGCCACCTGCTGCGGCTGACGATATTGACCTCGTCCCCTGCCTCGGCCTCGGCCTCGGCCTCCAAATACTGCGCTGGCTTCGCCCTGACGGCGCCCACCATAAGCTTTCCTATTACTGCCAGATGCAGTTGATTCCTCGACTTGGAACTTTCCTTGCTTAATATTACGTTCAATCTTTTCCCCCATCAGAATCAGGTCTGAAAAACTGGCCAGAGACGTATGAAACAGCATATCATGAAACAGACCTGTGAATGTGCCGACAAACATGTCATTCATTTTCTTATCTTCCACCGGAGGACGGACCCTGGCAGCCATATCGCGCCACCTTTGCGCGTACTCTTTAAAGCTCTCCCCCTTCTTCTGCGAAAGCCCGGCCAACTGGACCCGATTGGGCGCCAAGTCGCTGTTATACTTGTAATGAGCTACAAATGCCTCTGCTAATTGCTTCCATGTCTTGATATCAGTTGGCTCCAACCCCATGTACCACTCTAGGGAAGGGCCCGACAGACTATCCTGAAAGAAATGCATTAGCATTCTTTCATCAGTTGAGTATGCATACATCTTTCTGTAATAAGCTCATACATGCACTTTTGGACATGTGTCTCCTTTGTACTTGTCGAACGCAGGAGCTTTGAATTTAATTGGCACCCTCAAACCAGGTACCAGACCCATGGTTGCCATGTCCAATCCCACAGCACTTTGATTTAAGACTCCCTTCATCTGCTCTTCCAGCATTCTAATCTTTTGGGAATCATCCATCGGCCCTTCAAAACCTCCTCCGGAGAAGGCGTCCTCCTGCTGATCTTCTTGCCACATACCGTTTCCAGCTCCGTACCCATCATATCCATTATTACGTCCAGCTCTGATCTGATTCATCCCCGGACCTCGGCCTCTGTTGCCGTACCCTTGAACACCTCCAGCAGGACCAAAAGCCATACATCCAGTACCGTTTCCGTTTCCAAAGCCTCCGTAACCCTGATTGACCATACCATAACCATCTTGCCCAAAGCCTTGAGCATTAAAGCCATACTTCCCAGTGTTATCGAATCCCTGATCGTTGAATCCGAATCCAGTATTGACAAAGCCATTGCCTCCTAGATTATCTCCCAAATTGACATCACCCAGCCCAACATTATGGACAGCGGTCTCATTCCCCACTCCGACGTTACCATTCACAGCAGCGGTAGCGTTGTTGATATTAGCAGCAGGTGTATTGACTACAGGCGGAGCCACTGGCGTGGGAGTACCGTCTCCATGAGCAGTATCGACCCGGACAGACTGATGATCTTCATTACCATGACCAGCGTTTCGGGCCAACAGAGGCTGGACCATGGCCTGCAAATTCTCCTGCCCTTTCGCTATAGCTTCCATGGTCTGCATGAAGAGGGCGAGCTTCTCGCGCACATCTTGCATCTCGTTCTGCATTTGATCCATGATTCTTCGACAGTTGGTGCGTGTAGAATAGCGGTGCGGATGTTGATCTGCAATCCTGGTAAGTACCTGATACAGAGCAGGAAATAAGACACCATCCAAAGATTACCTGTAATGCAATATGAATATGAATGCAATGCAATGTGTCTGTGCATTAGGGAAGTTCATTCCCCCAGTTCTAGTGCGAAGGTGCCGGTGCAGTGACAGTGCTGACAATAGGAATATCGGAGCTGAATCATAGAAAGCCTCATATATTGCAGGGAGAATCAATACGCCCAGGGTACAATATCACTGAGAGTACAAAGAAGGCATGACCTCAACCAACAATCCTGGTGATGGTCAGCACTATGCAAATAAAGCATACAAGTTACTACATGAAATGATCAAATCCTCCCAAAAGTCTGGTACTCCTCTATCAACTTCTTGGTCTCCAGATGGCTTGGTCGATCAAGCAGCCCTTCAACAAGCCGGTTTCTCCTCTTAAGGACACGGCGTACGTCTTCAGCAGTTTCTTCCCATGTTGCTTCTCCGAAGCAATCTTCTAACTTTCGCTTCTGAGACACTGCTTCATCTCTGGATTTGATTGCCTTGTTCAGTGCATGCTGGACACTATACCGGGTCATCACTTCCTCCTCACACTTCTTGATGCTAGACTTCAACTTCTCTTCGAGGTCGGAAATTTGCTGCTTCAGCTTATCTTCCCTCTTCTTATTGTTGGTGAGTGTAGCATTCCAAGTCTTATTGCAAGAAGATATCTCTCGGTGTGCTGCGTCGAGCGCCTTCTTCTTGGATTCAAGCATGTCATGGGAGCTTCTGAACTCTTGCCCCAGACGTTCACGCTTTTTCTTTTCCTCAGTCAACTCAGCCCCTAACCTGTTTAACAGCTCGATCTGTTGTTGGAAAGCATATACGGCCTTGTTTTTCTCACTGCGTACTTGAGCTAGCTCTTGCTCTAACCCTTCGTTAATCTTCATCAAGGCTTCTTTTTCCTTCACAACTTGTTCATAGACTTCTCTAGAAACAATAGTTGGCTCTTCTGCCGGAATAAGAACGAGGATTGGTGCGTCTGGAAATGGCATTAATAACTGACTTGCTCGTTCCTGGATCCAAACCCTGTAAGGTTCATAAGCCTGGCAATCGTTCTTCCCTAACAGTGGCTTCCCTTTGCGGTTAATACGTGTCCAGGCATGTTGCAACTTGGCTAATAACTCCCCCTTCACATCTCCAGTGAAGTACAGAGATTCCTGTACTTCCTCCTCCTTTGGCGGGTTCTTCAGGGCGTATCCGAACTGGCGAATGAATAGAGAAGGGTTGTAATTGATACACCCTTTTCTTCCTATCAGCGGCACATTAGGGTACCCAGAACAGCTGAAGATGAGCTCGGATCCCAACAAATCTCGATCAAACCATACAACGTCTTCGGAAGATAGCCTCATCAGGCGCTCTGACCAACTGGCTGAGGTTACACTGTCTGCAAAGGGTCCCTTCATGGGGAGATGACTTTTGAACCACATATTTAATAGAGGAGCACAGCAGTAAACAACTTTTCCCCTTCGGTTTTCGTTCTTGTAGTGCAATGAGTGGTAGAAGTCTCCGATCAGCGTTGGCACTGGGTTGCCTGCAGCAAACAGATAGAAAGCGTCCAGGTCCACAAAGTTGGGCAAGTTAGGAAACAGCACAATTCCATAAATGCATAAAGCCAAAATAGCATTGAAAACCACCCAACAACCGTTCTTGGCGTACTCTCGAGCTTTGACAACTAAGAAATCAAGAGAGAAACCTGAAACCCCAAGCCAAGAAGTCAATAACAGTTCTGCAGCGTCCATATGTAAGGCTTTGGCTAAGTCCTCCAACTTGGGCTCAGCAGCAGAGTGAATAAAGGGAACCTTGTTCTGCACGGGAAGCTCGGTAAACTCCACATACTCCTCAATGGTAGGTCCTAGAATGAAGTCAGCAAACGTAAAACATCTCAATACGGGATCATAGAACTGCATCAAGGTGTATAGCCCGTTCATCTCATCAGCAGTGGGCTTACAGACTAATCTCAGTAATCTCCCATGACTCATTCTGAAGCTTCTCCTAACCTCCTCATCAGCAAGAGATATCAGACCAAGCAAAGAAGTAATATCAGGTGAAGGCAGCTTATACGCAACTGTTTTCCTCAAACCAGCCATAATCGATACTCAGAAGTCTGGGCACTAGAACTAGGGAAATGCAAATGCACCTGCAGCACAGACACACGTTAGTGAAATGCAAATGGAAATGGATATGCAGGCAATGCAATGCAAGTAACATGCAACAGGGACCAAAGTTGTAGCTGAATAGCCTGAACCCAATCAAGAAAGGTCTCAGATAGACCACCCAGAAGTCCTCAAACCCTGGTCTCAGATAGACCTAAAACAAAGCTCCATTACTGGTCTCTGATGGACCTCAAACCATAACTCCCACTGGTCTCTGGTAGACCTCAAATCACATCTCTAATTGGTCTCTGACAGACCTCAGAACACATCTCCAAATGGTCTCTGACAGACCTCATAACTCTCCATAAATATCCAGGATCTCTGATCGAGAACAAACCGGTATCTGAAGGTCTGGTTACCTGCATAACCCCAAATCCCCTCACGGGTGGGTGGCCCTATAACTGGCACAAGGTACGGCATCCTATGCGGTCGTCGGCGTCACAGACTTTCAGGGTTGATGATATGATTCCCAGAAGGAGTGGCATCATCAATTCCTGAAGAGGCCTCACTTAGCCAACTTCCAAGTGATCGGTCCCCGGAGTCGACAATTCAGCTGACCAACAACCCCTTCGACCCAAAGGGTAGAAAAAGAAGCCAACCAGAAGAACCTCGTCCGAGTGTAGATTTCATGAGACACTAATGCAAGCAAAGCCGGCACGCGCCCACTACTTTCTACGCTAATTCTAGGTGCACTCAAGCCCAGGTCCGGCTTATCTCTCAATATCAGAACACCCGTCACCCCCAAATACAGCAATAATAATCAATATACAAAGCTGAAAATACAAGGTTAGAAATATACAATAACTCCATACAAAATCCTCGACGGGAAAACAAGCGCTAGGATTGACTCTCTCAAAGGGACGTTGGATCCCAAATGCATAAGAACCATCGCAGTCCTTAGCAGCCAGGGGAAGTTGCATTTCCCCAGCAGAGTCGCCAGCTGTCGCTACTGCGAAAATCGGCGCCGGCTGAACAGAAGAGTCGCCACCGTGCGTTATTTATCCCACGGGAGGGAAAGGGAACGCTCAGAGTAAACCTCGCAAAGACGGGAAAGGTATGGTCGTCGCAACCAAAACCTGGATTCGGGAGTCGGTTACGCAAGGGGAAGGTATTAGCACCCCTCACGTCCGTCGTACTCGACGGGATCCACGCTTGTTTTCGGGTATGGATTGTTACTCTATCTAAACTATAGGTCAGGGGTTAAAAAGAAAATAAAACGAAAATAAAAATGACTCGGCAAAGTATCGCACTTTATGTCTACGTATTCCCGTCTGGAATGAGAAATCAGAGTCAACGTAGTTCGCCTACCTACGGGAAAGGAGGGGAAGGTTGCTCGCTAGGATATCGCATCCTATGCCTACGTACTTCCACACAGCATGAAAGATCAGAGCAAACGTAGTTCGGGCCACGTACGACACAAGCTTGTCTTGGTTGATTTTATTCCTTCTGAAAAAGGTTTTCTTGATTGACAGTCCAAGCGGACAAAAATGACGTTTTGGTGAGTTCACATTCTTTTACGGAAGAAGTGCCTTTTATTGTGTTTGAAATCTTTATGTGTTTTTCTGTTTGTTTTGAGAAAGAAAGAGACAGAACTCTAACTTACGGTTACGAAGGGAAACAAACTAACCTAATGTTATCATGCATGGGTTAAGACCTAGTGTCTATCATGCTCCTCTCTTGCACAGAGAGAAACAGAGATCCTACGGGATAGGCAGAAACAGAAACAATATCAGATATATATAGCAAAACAGTAAAATGCATGGATGCAACAGTACAAGCGAGGCAAGGGAGTCCCACTCAACCTCGAACCTAGAAAACAATAGGCAAAAGTGAACAGGCTTCACTTTCAACCCAACAGGGTAAACAGCAAACAATACAGTCCAGAAAACCAAGCAATACATCAGCAATGAAATACAACAGCAAAAGAAACAGCATCAGCAGCTCTGAATCAACACCTGACTTCAAGTAATCTCCACTCAGCCACAGGCTTCAACAAGCATCAATCTCCATCTTCATGACCTTCAGGCAAGGGCTTTGATCATCTGTCTTCCATCTGCAATGGCTTTTCTTCAAGTTCAAACCTCCAGGATGAGGAATCAGTCACAAGAGTGAATTGGATGAATGTTAGACAGTTAATTACCTACCAATGGTGGTTCATCAACTGTTAACATTAAACAGAAAGTTTCCTCTCAAAAGTTCTATCTTTCAAATATATTCACTGATCCTTCCAAAGGAAGGAGGTGGATATTTGAAAGAGACTTTGAATCATAGAGAAAGGATGGATGCAGACAAGGCATTCCATGTTTGAGAAACAAGCTTTCTAATCTAGAGCTCTGCCTAGCTCCTAAACCCTAGTCTCCTCAGCAGCTGCTAGCAAGAACCTCCTATTCAACTCTGGCAGTTGACCTTTCATCTCTGAATCTCCAATGGTCTTCATCTCCTCAAGTCTCCAGCTCTCCCAAGCTCCCAGACAATCCCAATACCCAAGCAAGCAAGCAATAATCCCCAGAGGGCACACCACACCAGTCAATCAGACATACACAGAGTATTAATAGCAGTAGGGGAATCCTGACTTTTTCTAAGGGGATCTAATAACTACCCATAGCCCCTATAGTCCCATAACTAATCTAGTTAAACCCTAAGTCCTAAGGGAAATGAATTGATTCTCCTAAGTCATCACCTAAAAACCCTAATTTGTTCATGTTGTTCAAGCCTACATTAAGCACCTAAAATTAATTTCTAAAAATGGGAACTAAATTGTTTCTACAAGTTCAATATCTCATCTAAGCAACCTAAAAAGAATGAACAAAAAAATATGAAAGTATCTAATAGAACAAAAATTAATAAAATCATGCATGAAATGAAACTATTTAAAATGTCATTTATTTAGAAAATATGGGAAAAATATCAAATAAAAATAAAATGCAATTTTTATTTTTTTATAATTTTCTAGACATCCTAAAGAAAATAATGTAAAAAGAATGAATTAAAAATGATTTTTTATCTATTTATTATGAATTTTAGAAGATGCATAAAAAATTAAGGAAAATAAGAAGAAAAAAGAATGAAATAAAATGGAGGGGGTTTATTAAGCAAACACGCTCAGCTCATATTCCAGTGGGCCAGCAAACGGGGGTGTGGGTAGCGAGTTTGTATTAGGCCCAGAACAAGTCAGAATTAAAAAATAAAAAAAGAGAAAAAAAAAAGAAGCAGGGGGTGAGAATAGCAGGGTTTTCACGTTCAGATTGAACTGGGCTCAGTACTGGGGGTGGGGATATCACTAAAACACTTAGGCCCGCCCGTTTCATTAAATGAAACGGTGCGTTTAGGGCACCTCTCTCAACTCCCTCCAAAACTCAGAATTAAACGAGAGCCACTCGATGGGCTCTTTGGTCAATGGTCCAACAAGCAATGGACGGTCATGATTACTTCTTCTTCCTCCTTGTGTTCATGAAGCTAGGGTTTCCCTCCATGAAAACTCCATGCACGCATACTTCAAGCTCTCGGTTCTCTCTCTCCAGTTCATGGATCAACACGATATAAACATGAAAAACGCTCCAATTTTCTTCCTCTACAAGACTATGGTGGTAGTTTGCTTTGAAACTCAACATAACTCTCAACTCGATAGCAATAAGCTCTGGCCACCATGGAAATGTTCTGCAACCTATCCTCAAGAACCTCAACCAAACCTATACTAATCTCTTCTATACTTCACGTAGATCATTCTGCACTAACAACCTAAGATTATTATGGCCTATCCTAAGAGTTCTAAGTCCTAACAGTTCTAACAACCTGTCAACAATTATCACTAAACAGCACCAAACTCATCCTAATCGTTCTACTAACAACCTAGATCACATCTAAACTAATAAAACTATGCTAAACTAACTAAATCAAGCAATGGCAGAGAAAATGCACCTGATACAAAATCTTGGAGATGCTGATGGAACTCGTGGATCTGAGGCTTTTGATGCTTGGATCTTGATCCACCAGTGCTATGCTTGATTCTGTTTGCAAAACCTTGATGATTCTTGCCTTGGATCTTGCTGTCCACTTGAAATTGCAATTTGGATATTGATGATTATGGTGCTCGAAGATGGATCAATTTCAATCAGATCTTTGTTGATCTTTAGTCCATGATGATGATTGAATATGGTAGAATCAATATTGGTGATGATTGATGCTGAATTTGTGAGATTGAAGTGAACTTGCAACTTGGAGAATGAGAGAAAAATGAGAGAATTTGGTGGAGTTTTTGCACAAATGAGGATTCAACCCTTGCTCAATTCTGATTTCATGAATATATAATGCTCAAATGAACCTTCTAGAACCATCTTGCAACTTCCCTTGCATTCCAAATTGAATCCATTTTGGTTATGTTTCTTCAAATGCAAGTAACCATAAATAACTTTTCTTTTTCCTTCTAAACTCAAAAAAGTGCTTGAACCATTGTCTTTGAAATGTCTTTTGGACCCAAAATCATATATTGGAAGTCTCCATTTGGACTTATAAATCTCTCAAACCATTTTTCACTTTGACTTTATTTAAGTTATAAGCCATTTTAGTTCAAATTTGACCAATCATGCAACTTCATGTTATGAGCTTTTCCAACAATTTGTGACCTTCTTTCTAGACTCAAAATGTCATTTGGAGCAAGTTTGATGTTGTAAGTTTTTCCATTTGAGGCCTCCTTGTATGAGTTTTGGACATAGGTTAAAATGACCTGTAATTCACAAATGACCAAAATACCCTTTGCTTGCCAAGACCATAAGTTGAGTTCCACACATCATATGAAGGCATGCCACACCATTCTAGAAAGATAAGACAATGAAGAACAATTCTTATGTTGACCAGAAATTCATTTGAAATCTCCGTGAGGGGTAAAAATTGCTTGGAAGTCAAGTCACTTTCACAGACAAAATTTCAGATACCTCAGATGACCTGTAACTTGCAAGGACCATAACTTGAGTTCTATAAATCTCCTTGATGTCTTCCACCACTCAAATTAAAGGTCTTGAGATCCTCTACAAGTTTCATGTTGGCCAAGGATCCATTTGAAGCTAGCATTTTGACTTATCTTGCTTGGAAATTTGACCTAAACTAGGGGATTTTACACAGAAACCCTAATTTAGAAGCTCCTCTTCTCCTTGATTTCTCTTGAATTCCTCTTGGCATATCTCCATATCCTTCTTTATATGTCCAATGATGAACCCCACATCTCTCCACTAGACTTGAATGCCCCTTAAATCAGTCAATTGACCTAGGGTTGACCTAGGGTTGACCCATATGAAACCCTAGTTGACTGTCTTCAACTGCAATTCTTGTGATCACCTCAACAACTTGTTTTCTTCCCCAAATGACTTTCTAAACCTCTCATGATGTCTAGATACTCCCCATACTCTCATAGTTCCCTTGTTGACCCTCAGATACCCTCAGATGGGGGATAGACTCAAGGCTTGATCTGCTGAACTCTCTGCTCTCAAATTCTTTCCTGATGACTTGAATGAGATTGAATTGGGATAATAACCTCTTGATAGGCTTCTAGAGATGAGAATAATGATTGGTCCCCCTGTTGTATGACTTGCTATGCTTATGCTATGCAGATGATTAGACTATGCACATGACTCTATATGCAAATGCTAATGACATTGAAACATAAACCAAGTGAATAAGGTTGGGCAAATTTTAGGGTGCAACACCCGCAAAGTCTGAACATGAGATCGTAAGCATTGATATGTCTTCCCAAACAGAGAAGATTCTCTCCCCAATCAGATATATCCTGAAGGAACGTCATCTCCCCTGCTGAGTCATACACTGAAGTGTACAGCTTTCGATAATTCAGACTGAAGTCTCCAGCGGAATTGAAATTCCCCACAGAGTCGTACTCTCCCTAGTAAACAGGATGATTCTTTCTTCCCCAGCCGAGCTGGCAAATCCCCAAGAGAGTCGAGTCCTTGGAATCCGTTGAAGCCATGATTGGTGCTCCCCGGTAGAGGGTTGGATAGCTGATGTTGTATTTCCCCATCGGAGTCGTTATCTCTAGGAAAGTTTTAGCCGCGAATGTCGTGCAGTTTATTTCTGCGATTGATATCGTTTCCTCGACAGTTTGTGGTTTGAATACCTGGTTGAGCGGGTTCAGGTTCTTGTAGAACTTTGTTCCCCTGCAGCAGTCGGCTGAAGTTCGTTCCCCAGGCGGAATCCAATTGAGATTGGTGTGACTTCTTCTCCTCGGCAAGATGATTCCTTCCCCCACCAGAGTGGTCCTTTCTCCTTGACAGGAGGATTCTCCCTTCAGCATTTATTTTGCTGATGGGGTCGTAGCATTTTGCATGATTGCATAACATTTACCCTAAACGCGTAGCATTTCCACCGTGCGGAGCATTGCGCCATTGTCAAACATATGCATATGAAGCATGAGCTAGGGCGTTACCGTTCTTTTTTTGCAAGTGTTCCTCCGCAGAATGGTTTGATCAAGATGATTCTTGAATTCCCTAGCGAAGTTATTTGTTCAAGATGATTCTTGAATTCCCCAGCAAAGTTGTTTGCTTAAGATGATTCTTAAAATCCCCAGTGAATTCGCCAGAGTTGGTTGCTTAAGTTGATGCTTAGAGTCCCCGACAGAGGGTTCGCTCAGGACGATTCCTGAAATCTCCAGCAGAGTCATTGGTTCAAGATGATTCTTGAAGTTCCCGATGGGTTTATTTTTCCAAGATGATTCTTGAAGTCCTCAACAGAGTTGATTCACCCAGAATGATTTCTGGATCCCCAAAGCAGAGTTACTTGATAGTTCTCCAGAATCCCCAGCGGAGATGTGTCATCCCCAGCAGGTTGTTGAGCAGAGAAGTTGAGATTTCCCTTGAAAACTTGATGATTGAAGTCCGGCAGCGGTGCCAAAACCCCTGACCTACTGATGAGGTCTAACCACGAGGTCAAATCAGTTCTCTCAGCTGATGCGGAGTGCCAGACGGTAAAAGATTGCATATCCTTATTTGGTTCATGATTGACCGAAGATTCTATTCCAGGCTTACCGATGAAGTCCGGCTGACGCCCGAAAGTTCCCTTGAATGCCTGACGGCATGATTAACTTGATTGTTAAAAAGTTCCTAATGACCTTATGAGTTCAGAGGAATTTTTCTGCTGCCATGTTGCAGAATGCTTGATGGCAATGTCAGCTATGTATCGTCGGTTGCCGAATGACCCGTGACCCCTTGATGACTTGAGGACGAATATCTACAGCAAAATCAGATGATCATCCTGACTGAGATTTAAGATTAGACCTTTCACCGGTTACCGTGTGACCAATTCCCAAGCAGAGTTGCCGTGCAACTGTCATGCTCAGTTTTTGAAGATGTTCCTAACAATCAGAGTATCGTTTACCTGTGCGTGGTTGGCAAATCACCCATTTCCGTGTAACCAGTGATCCCTCGATGATTTGAGGATGCAATGATATCAGATAAATTAGAGAATCATCCTGACGGAAATTCAGATCAGTATTTCTCCAGCTAGTTGTCGTGCAACTATTATTTCAATTTCCGAAGATTTGTCCCCATCAGAGTACCGTATACTTGTGCAGTTGGTAAATTTTCGGGTTTGTTGGTATTCAACCGTCTTCTACCTTGATTGTTTGAGATCCGTTCGCTTCTCACCCAGTCAGGTCCAAGCCGTTTGAATAGGGGCAGCTGTTGCACCCCAAAATTTGCCCAACATTTCTTTACCTAGCTTATGTTTCATTTCATTCACATTAGCATTATCATTTGCATTTCATTGACATGTATGCAGGAGATCAAGAGGTATGATTACCAATCAAGGGCTACACAAGGCTATGAAGCTAGCTAAGAAGGTTATTCAAGTGTTCAAGGGTTGATATCCTTGTCAGAGAAGTTAAAAGATCCTCAGAGAGGGTGGTTGAAACAAAGTATATGTGTCTCCTAACTTGAGAGTTGTGGAAAGCCATCAGGTGATTCTGAAGCCATGAAGTTAGACTTGAGGTCTTTAGAGAGCTCATGAGTAGTGTTGAACATCACTTTGAGGCCTAGACAGGTCATTATGCAAGATTAAGAAGGCTCAGCCATGAGTGGTGCAACTAGGGTTTGACTGGGTCAACCCTAAGTCAACTGATGATTTGAAGAAGGTTGAGACCTAATCCAAGAGACATGTGATCATGGATTGATACATTGATATGTTATAAGTATTATTACAAGGTTAACTCATCATGATTGAAGAGTCTGAGAAGTTTCAGGCTAGGGTTTCTAAGACTTGACAGTGTAAAATCCCCTAGTTTGACCCCTATCTTCAAGGCAATGTAGCTCAAGATGTGATTGTCATCTCATCTTGCCCCCAACATGATTTTTGTAGAGCATGATCTTAGCTTTAATTTGAGTGCTAGAAGTCCTTGATAGGATTTGTAGAACTCAAGTTATGACTTTGACAAGTTACAAGTCATCTGAGGAATGTGAATTTGGAGCTTGAAAGTTACCCAACTTGCATGGAACTTTTTCCCTAGAAGGATGATTCCTATGAACTTTTGGTCAACATGAATGTTGTTCCTTATCCTCTTAGATTTCTAGAGAATACTAGAAGTCCTTGATAGGATTTTTAGAACTCAACTTATGGCTTGGACAAGTCAAGGGTATTTTGGACATTTGGTGATTATAGGTCATCTGTGATCATAGGCCATTTTCACCAACTTAGAGGCCTCAAATGAAATTTTGTTCAACTAGAAAGTTGCTCAAAATGGGGTTTTAACTTTGACCATGCATCAATGAGGCATTTAAATGGCTCAAGGAGAGACTTGGTTCAAGAAATTTTGAAAAAGAAAGAATTAAAAGGATTTAATGGCCAAAAAATTCAAATAATTCATTTTGTGACCAAATGAAACAAAATTATAGGTCAAATTGATTGGAAAAATGATTTTAGAGACAATGGCAATGTTAAAATTTTGATTTGAGGTCATTTGAATAACATTCCATTTCATTTCTTCATGATGAAGCAACATAATCAAATTCATACCTTTGGCTTGCAAACAAGGAAAATAACACTCTAAACTCATTCAATATCTCATGAGAACTTGATTACACACATAGCCATGCCAAGAAGGAGTCAGAATAGTGATTGCCATGGATGAGATTTTGAAGAGAAATTGAAAATCAAAAATCTCATTTGGATGGATCCAGAAGTTTCTAGATGATCCAAAGCATTTCTATATAAGTCATTGAGTGAGCTCAGCCATTTTTTTGGAAGGAATTGAAGCTGGTAAGAGAAGGAGCCATTGAAATTTTGAAGGTTCAAGTTGAAATCGGGTTTGCAATTCAAGGGAGAATCAAGCCAAATCAGAGTGTGCAAAGACTTTGGGAGTGAATTTGGAACGTGTATGCATCTTCTTGGCAGTTGAAGTGAGCAAAAACCACCTCTGTTACCTCTCTGAAACCAGGTTTGTATCTTTCATCCTTATGCATGATTTAAGAGGAGAAACTTAGCAATTCACATGTGGTTAGGGTCCTTGCAACCTGTAGTTGGATTTAGGATCATAAATTGGTGAATTAGAGACAAATTAGGCATGTGACCATTTTCTGTTGAGGATGATATCTCATGATTCTTGAAGGATTATTCATGATTGGATGGTGGAAATTGATCAGTGAAGAGTGAGGATTAACTTGAGACCTTTAATTTAAAGAATGGTGAAAATCAAGATTGGGAGGAATTTTGAAAATGCTATCGGGTTTGGAAATGTAGAAGGAATTAGGAAATTCTGAGGTTGGATTCGTGATCAGCATCAAATTTGGAGTGAGATAGTGATTGGGTTTGTGATTTTTGATGACCTGTGGAGGTTGGCTCACTGGAGAAGACGGTGGTGCCACTGTTCAGGCCACCTTCTGAGAACTCCCTCCATTGCAGGTTCAAATTGGGGACGATGAGCAAGGACCCTCATATTAGGGTTGGACCTTTGACTCAGGCGTGTGTTGGAGGGCCAGGATTGCTTCTCAGATCTGAAGAGAGAATTTCAAATGAAACGCACCGTTTCATTAATTGGTTGGTTTTGGGCTTAGCAATCAGAGTGATATTCACCCCCCCCCCCCCCCCCCGGGCCCAAATATTGAAATGAACTGTATTGGATTGCTATTTGCCACGCATTTTTATTAATTTCCTTTATTTTCTTTTATTTTTCATTATTTCATGTGACTTAGAGATTAATTCATAAAAAATAGGAGATTAACTCAATTAATTCCAAACTTTTTTCCCCTGATTCATGATTGAATCTAGAATTTTGTAGATTAAAAATATTAATAATTCATGCATTTTTTATTTTATTTGCATTTTTTGAATATTAATTGATATTAAAATGGCCATGGTTGATATCTTGTTTTAATGAATTTGGTTTGAACACTTGGTGATGATTCTTGCCTTGATTTTTTGTGTGTAGCTAGCATAGATATGCATGCTCCCCTTAGATTTTTCTCACATTTTTGTGGTGAAGTTAGGATATAGTTTTAAGTTGAACTTTAGGTGTTCTATTTTTAGGGTTTATGATTAGTACCTTGTGATCTAGGTTTTATTTCTAGGACTTGGGGGATGATTCAACCTCTGGATTTTGTATGGTAGATTCATGATTGAATTAGGGTCCCATAGTTATTTTTATAGGATTTTACAATTGGTTTTAGTATTTGAGTTAGGACTAACTTTAGTACTAGGTTTTAGGTGATCCTAACTTGCTAATTCAATTAGATTGATTTCTTTAGCCCCCTTAGATAAGGGTTTTGCCTCTCTTGCTCTTGGATGGTGTTGAAGAAAAGCTTAGGCAACCATGGAATGCTTGAGGAAGCTTGGATGTGAAGACTTCCCTTCTTTTGGTGTAGTGTTGATTAGGTGTTAAGATTAGGGTTTGCAGGCAGAGCTTTTAGATAGATTCTCTTCTTTCATAAACATGGAAGGTGTGGATCACTTCCATTCTTCCCTATAATGTAAGGTCCCCTTGTGAAGGCCTCATCCCTCCTTTGGTAGGATGTGTGGATCTTCACAAGTTGGTAGAACCTTTGAGGGTTCCTTTCTCTGTTGATGGAGTGCTTAGTGGTGACCTTTGGTCTTCACTCTGCTGCCTATTATCCAAACCTTGCTCTTGTTAGATGAATCTTCCTCCCTTGATAGAGGATGGAGCTCCTTGCTAGAAGATTGAAGATGCTAGAAGTTTCTACTTCCCAGTGTTTGAAGACTGCCATTGAAGCTGAAGCTTGAAGATCAGGAAGAGCAAGCTGATACTTGTGAAGAGAATTCAAATTGAAGTTGAGAGCTGAAGCTTGAAGAAGATGAAAAGCAAGTTGATACTTATGTTGATACATTGAGAGCCTGAAGGAGCCAAGTTGATACTTGCTATTGGGATTGAAGCCTGAAGGTGGAGTCTACTTTGGAGCTGAAGCTTGAAGAACAAGGGTAAGTTGATACTTATGTTGGAGGTATTGAAAGCCTTAAGGAACAGTTGAAGACTGAGGACTAAACTGGTGTCAGAGGAGCTTTGCTGTGAAGTTGTGGAAGCTGCTGATCTGTTTTCTTTCCTGTCTGTTTGCTTGTTGTGCAACTGTATTGATGTGACTTGTTTGATTTGCTTGATGCATTAGAATAAGTTCATGTTTATATTGTGTTAAGCTAGGAGCATGATTGCACTAGAGGATGAGTTGCTCCCTCTGCTTGTATTTTTACTGTATGGCTTTGCTTGCTGGTATTCGGTAGAGCCCTGCTCCCTTGCCTATGTGGTTTGTGATTTGCTTGATGGCATTTTATTTCAGTTCTTCTGTATGATTGAAGTTATTCATACTTGGCTTGAGGTCGAGACGAGCTTGTGGAGGCTGATGTCCCACACACATTTCCTCCCTCACTTGCATTGCATGCATTTTACAGTCGTTTACTATTTACTGTTTAAGCTGATGCTTTATCTGTTTCTGTTTATCATTGACATGATCCCTTAGGAATCTCACTTCCTTTGATAAGGAAGTGATGATTAGAACTTTAGGCTGAAATCTATGCATGATAACTTCTAGGAGTTCCCTGTTTCAAACCTCAACCATTGGATGAATCTTTGGCATGACAACAGTATGACTTGATAGTCTCCCCTTAGTAAAACCTGTTCGTTCTCTCTTCTCATCTCAAAACAAATTAAACTATAGTAATAAAGGTTAACTGATGTCGTATGTTACGAGCCTTAAGCTATCTGAGAAAGGGTTGTCGGAGAGTTTCTTTTCGACAGCTTGGATGTTTAGTATGGCACCCTTTGGGTGACATGCGACGCATTCACTCTCAGGTCATAGTCTCTAGTGCGACATTGGTTGCAAACATCCATAAAAAACAGTTCTTCTGTAAAAGACAGAAAACAAACTTCAAACCTTTTTGCCCCGTGGGCCCGTAATTCAAAGGAAGCTTTTCTGAAGAAAAGAGTGTCGTTAATTCTCGGTTCTACCGCAAACGGTAACGCCTAAGTCTCCAAGGGTCGAGCTGCATACACCAAACTGCTGGAACTGTTTGTTAACCCTACTCGAAAAACAGACGAATCTGAATTCCCGTAATCCGTATTATCCCGAACTACGTAAGCTCTGATCTCTTATACCTGTTGAGAGTACGTAGGCACAATACTGACTTATTGGCGATCCACCTTTCCCGTAACCCGTAGTTAGCCGAACTACGTTGACTCTGATTTCTCATTCTCTGATGAGAATACGTAGGCATAAAGCGCGACGCTTTGCCGAGTCATTTTCTTTTATTTTTTAAGCCAGCCTTGATAGGTAGATAGTAAATAAACCCGTCAGATAAACCCAACAAGCATGGATCCCATCGAGTACGATGGACGTGAGGGGTGCTAATACCTTCCCCTTGCGTAACCGACTCCCGAACCCAGACAATGGTTGCGATGACCTTGTCTTATACCTTTTTCGTCAGGTTTTTCCGATCGTTTCCTTTCCCGTTCCAAGGGATAAATAACGAAAGGTGGCGACTCTTCTGTTTTGCCAGCACCTTATTTTCGCGATAGCGACAGTAGTCTACCCTCGAATGCTAGTTCTCGTCTAGTAGGTCCCCTTCAAATCCACTTTTGTTGGTAACCAGAAATAAAGCCCTACCACCATGAACCTATCCTTAAACTAGAAAAAGCCTAATTGTACCTGGCCTGATATTCTCGGTGACATGTGCTATCACGTTCCCTGACACGCGGCTCGAATGACCTCAGTTCTCCATGATTGGTGTTCTGTATTCCCTTAGGGGGTGATGTTGTTAAATCAGGAAAGTTTCTTCAGCAGAGATGTGCAGTTAAGATCGACTCTCCTCAGCTCTTTGAGATTGCAGCAAGTTGAGATTGCACTTGTCCTTTATCAGAGTAGGGTCAAGATTATCCTCAGCAGGGCGAGATTGATATCCCCGGCAGATTGATTGTGCATTCCCAACGTTTTAGGATCGAAGTTTTCCCTGACAAGCGGATTTGGGTTTATTTCCCCAGCACTGAGTCAATGTGCAGTTTTCTCATGAAAGACTATTCGCCAGTGTGCAGCTTCCGATGATCCAGACTGAAGTCTCCAGGAGAATTGAAATTCCCCACAGAGTTGTATTCTCCCCGATAGATAGGAGTGATTCCAGCATCCGGTTACCCTCCTCAGCCGAGTTTGCAGTTCTCCAAGAGGGTCGAGTCCTTGGAAGCCGTTCGGGCCATGATTGGTTTTCCCCAGTAGAATGTTGAATAGCTGATGCTGTATTTCTCCATCGGAGTCGTTATCTCCAGGAAACTTTTGCTGCGAATGTCGTGCAGTTTATTTCTGTGATTGATATCGTTCCCTCGACAGTTTGTGGTTTGAATACCTAGTTGAGCGGGTTTAGGTTCTCATAGAACTTCATTCCCCTGCAGCAGTCGTCTGGAGTTTGTTTCCCCAGGCGGACTCCAATTGAGATTGGTGTGACTTCTTCTCCTTGGCAGGATGAGTCCTTCCTCCACCAGAGTGGTTCTTTCTCCTTAACAGGAGGTTTTTCCCTTCAGCATTTATTTTGCTGATGGGGTCGTAGCATTTTGCATGATTGCATAGCATTTACCCTAAAAACGCGTAGCATTTCCACCGTGTGGAGCATTACGCCATTGACGATCATATGCATATGAAACATGAGCTAGGTCGTTATCGTTCTTGTTTTGCAGGTGTTCCTCTGCAGAATGGTTTGCTCAAGATGATTCTTGAATTCCCCAGTGAAGTCGCCAGAGTTGGTTGCTCAAGTTGATGCTTAGAATCTCCAGCAGAGTGTTTGCTCAGGATGATTCCTGAAATCTCCAGCAGAGTTATTGGTTCAGGATGATTCTTGAAGTCCCCGGCGGAGTTATTTGTCCAAGTCGATTCTTGAATTCCTCAGCGGAGTTGATTCATCCAGAATGATTTATTAATCCCTGAAGCAGAGTTACTTGATAGTTCTCCAGAATCCCCAGAGGAGATGTGTCATCCCCAGCATGTTTTCAACAGAGAAGTTGAAATTTCCTTGAAGACTTGATGATTGAAGTCCGGCAGCGGTGCCAAAGCCCCTGACTTACTGATGAAGTCTAACTACGAGGTCAAAGCAGTTCTCCCAGCTGACACGGAGTGCTTGACGATAAAAGAATGTATATCCTTATTGGTCCGTGATTGATTAAGGATTCCATTTGAAGACTTACTGATGAAGTCCAGCTGCGATGTCGAAGCAGTTTGCCTAGCTGACGCAGGGTGCCTGACGGCAAAAGATTGTATATCCTTAGTGGTTCCTGATTGATTAAGGATTCCATTTGAAGACTTATTGACGAAGTCCAACTGTGATGTCGACGCAGTTATCTCAGCTGATGCGGAGTGCCTGATGGCAGAAGTTTGGATATCCCTATTTGGTTCATGATTGACCGAGAATTCTATTCCCGACTTACTGACGAAATCCGGCTGACGCCCAAAAATTTCTTTGAATGCCCGACGGCATGATTAACTTGATTGTTCAAAAGTTCCTAAATGACCTGATGAGTCCCGAGGAATTCTTCTTCTGCAGTGGCGCAGAATGCCCGACGGAAGAATCAGCAATCATTCACCAGTTATCGAGTAACCGGTGATCCCTTATTAACTTACTGATGAAGTCCGGTAAAGATACTGTCGACGTTCCTAGCGACATGATGAGTCCATAGGCGACGATAAGGAATTCTTCTGTTATGACGCATAATTCCTGACGGCATAATCGACCATCCATTACCAGTTACCGTGTAACTGGTGATCCCTTGATGACTTAAATACGAAGATCTACAGCAAAATCAGATGATCATCCTGACGGAGATTTGAGATTAGACCCTTCACCGGTTACCGTGTGACCAATTCCCCAGCAGAGTTGCCGTGCAACTGTCATGCTCAGTTTTTGAAGATGTTCCTACCAATCGGAGTACAGTGTACAAATCGCCAGTTACCGTGTAATCGATGATCCCTCGATGATTTGAGGACGCAATGATATCAGATAAATCAGAGAATCATCCTGGCGGAGGTTCAGATTAGTATTTCTCCAGCTAGTTGTCGTGCAGCTATGATTTCAGTTTCCGAAGATTTGTTCCCATCAGAGTACCGTGTACTTGTGCAGTTGGCAAATTTCTGGGTTCTTTTTGTATTCAACCGTCTTCTACCTTCGAATGATTGAAAGTCGTTCACTTCTCAACCCTTCAGGTCCAAGCCGTTTGAATAGGGGCAACTGTTGCACCCCAAAATTTGACCAACTGCTTATCGCAATTTGGCTCATGATTCGACTCATTTCATTTTGCATTTGCATACTGTGTACATTGCATTTTTTCAGTCAGATTGACTTTATCGGGATTACAGCCCTCCCTTGGCGTTCTAGGCAGTTTCATACCATTTCGAGTACGAGGATTTATTTTGAGAATTGGTGCTCGCCCCGGTGTTTTCAGCTCTCGCTGTGGTTCTTGAGGACATCTCGTTGTCCTGTTTTTACCGTTTATTTCGATATGTTCGCATATCCGTCTTCTAATCGATTTAATCGGCTTCCTCGCTTTTTTTTAGATTTTCCCTTTATTTTCTAGAATTTTATAGATTTTAATTGTTTTTCTGGGATTTTAATTCTTTTAATAGAGTTTTAATAACAATTTTCTATTTTGAGAATAATTCATTTTTAGATATAATAGTTTTTCTAGAATATTAATAGATAACTCTTCTTTTAAATAGTTTTAATAAGATAATTGGTTCTAGATATTAAGTAGAGTTTTTAAATGATTTTTAATAGGATAATTCTTTTACCAGGATTTTTTAAAATAGGTTTAATAAATCTTTTTCTATTTTTAATAGATTTAGGAATTAATGGAGATTAATTAGATTTTAATCACTTTTTTAATTAGAATTAATTAGGATATTAGCATTTAATTTTCAGGTAATTAGGAGTTAATTAGGTTCAGAGTTTAAGAGTTTAATTAGGGTTAATAATCATTAGAGTCTTAAGTGCTTTAGTAATGGAGTCTTAGTTTGTTAATCAGGTTCATTAATTCAAAGTTTATCATAATTTGTGGGCCAGGTGTCTGAGTGTGGAGGCCCAGTCCATCGTGACACTTGTCACGCTATAAAAGTCCCACGCGTGCACTTTCTCTCACTGCCAACACATCACTGCATGTCCCCACTTCCCTGACACCTTACCCCACACGCGGCCTCCATGCATCCCCTCTCTCCCATGCATGTTGACACGCGTCCTCCGTCTTCCTCCCTTCACCGGCCGGCCATGCAACCGCTGCCGGAGCCACCCTAACCGTCACCGGTAACCGTTTTTCGCCGGAAACCTGCAAATCATCAGAAATTCATCTCCCTCGTCATGATCACTGATGAATAGTCATCTTCTTCGTCCATCGTTTTCATCCAACCATCACCGGAAAACTCGAATTCTCGCCATCTTGTTCATCCAGGTTTAACATTATTCCCAGAAAACCTTCAAAACACTTAATCTTCTCACGATTTCTTCAAGATATCCTTTCAAGATCCACCGTCCGATCATCATCTTCATCGCATGTTCGTCCAAATCTCCAGAACTCTCTCCAGATCTCCAGAACTTCAACAACCTTCATCCAAGATTCATCTTCGTAACTGTTTGCATGAAGAACATTTATCAACCTTTAAGAAGCTTTCCGGAAATCTTCAAACCTTCAAGTTTTTCTTCAGAAACTCAATAAATCATCATGATCTTCATTCGTATTCCAACCATTTGTGGTGTTCATCATCACCTTCAAAGCTTTTCTCCAAATTTTCTTCAAGATCCTCAAGAATCTCTTCGAACCGACCTTCAACCTGAAGACGATTCACAGATCTGCACATGCAACATCCAGATCTTCAACTACACAAGTTTTCAAACGAACTTCATAACGATCTTTATCAAGCTCCTTCCATAATCCAGATTTCGCTCATACCAACAACTATGAAACATCTACAACGAACTCACGATCATCAGCTTCATCTTGTTTAGTATTGAGGTGGAAGATTTTGTTCGTTTGTTTAGGTTTGTAACCTTGTAGTTTGAGATGGTGAACAATTTTGGTGAGAGGAGGAGTTTGAGAACGACGGCGCGGCGGTGGAGTGTGAGAGAGAAGGAGAGTTAGGGTTTCAGGGTTTGATTGGAGAGAAGTGAGGATCCAGAGAGGAGAGCTCGTGGGTGGGGATTGGGCCTCAAGCCCAACAAGATCTTTGGATCACACCCCACGTTTCGCTCGTTACACCCCCCGCCATTTCTTTTTTGTTTTTTGTTTGTGGCTGATGAAGGTTTCTTTGGACGGGCTAGGCCCAACAACACATTTTCTGAACGTACACCTCATTTTACCTGGCGCATCCCCCCACCCCCCCCCCCCCTTTTGGCCTTTGTTTCTTTCTCTCTTTTTTATGAATTCTTTGTATTGTGGGCTGGGCCCAGAGTGTTTTTTTCTGCATATACACCAGTTTGCAGATTGTACCCCTCCCTTTTTATTTTTAATTTCTCCCTTGTATTGGATGAATGATTGTAATAGATATAGTTCTATTTTTTCTTTAGGATTATAGTTTTATTTTCCTAGGACATTAGTGCATAGTTTTTAACATAGAATTTATATTCTATTATTTTTAGCATATTATAGGATATATATATTTTAATATAGAATTTCTATTCTATTTTCTTTAGGATATTATGGATTTAGATAGAATTGTTTTTATGCTATTTTCATATGCATTTGCTTTTAATTTCTTTAGAATATTTTCTAGTAGAATTTAATTGTCGTATTTTAGGAGTAGACTATTATTTCCATTTTGTGATTGGATTTCTCTCCTATTTTCGTTTCCTATCTGATTTTATCTTCGATTTTATTGTTGGCTAGCCGTGTGGCATGATTCAATTGGAGAATGATTTTCGATATCATTTCTCTATCTTGTCTTTGACACGGACATCAATACGCTACCTCTTAGCATTTGATTTCTCATATAAGTCGAACCATGACGGTCTAAGCGTTACATTGTTCCTGATTCGAGCGTCCTCCTCAAGGATCCAGAGAGGAGAAGATTGGAATGGAGCTTGCACGCATGTCAGGAGCAAACGGAGCCGCTTCGTTCAACATCATCATCTTTTCACGTCTTCAAGCACCCATCGAGTGTTGTGAGTTGTAGCGTTAGATACGTAGGAAATGACAATCGAGCGGTCTCCCCTTGATCGTTTAGGGTGTTTAGTATATGTCCCTTGGGTAATATACGACGCACTCGCTCCTACGTATTAGGTTCTTGCGTGTGTGTCCCGAGTCCCTTCCCGTTTAGGCGTAGGCCTGCTTCCTCTTTGTTCTCGCCCCCGTGCGATCGAAACCCTTTTCTCTCGCATTTAGGCGATTGAGACCCCTTCTCTTGCCCCTGTGCAATCGAGACTCGTTTTCTCGCCGAACTACGTTTGCTCTGATCTCTCGTGCCAGACGAGAGTACGTAGGCATAGGATGCGATATCCTAGCGAGCTCCCTTTTTCCCTTTTTCCCCTGTTGCTGTAGTTAGCTGAACTACAACTGCTCTGATTTCTCGTACCAGACAAGAATATGTAGGCATAGGATGCGATATCCTAGCGAGCACACTAACAACTAACTTCGTTGTTCTCTCGTTGCCGTGCGATCGAGACTTTCCCGCTGACGACTGATGTATCCTTTCCCTTGCCCAAGCGCCATCGAGACCAGACCATAGTCCTAGTTCCCGTAGGTCCCTGTACCTTTAAACCCGACATACTACGTCCGTTCTACCGCAAACAGGTAACGCCTAAGTCTCCAATGGTCGAGCAGCATACACCTAACTGCTAGAATGCGTACGCTAGTATCGTCAATCCTTTCTCTCACCCCCGTGTGATCGAGAACTCCCTGTCTAGCCGTAGTTAGCCTGAACTATGTCATGCTCTGATTTCTCTGACGAGAATACGTAGGCACAAGACGCGACGTATTGGCGAGCAAACTTCCCCCGTAGTTTCCCGAACTACGTAGACTCTGATTTCTCATTCTCTGATGAGAATACGTAGGCATAGAGCGCGATGCTCTATCGAGTCAGTTTCTTGTCGTTTAGCCTTAGAAACTGTAGATAGATTGTTTTTCACCCGTAGACAAACCAACAAGCGTGGATCCCATCGAGTACGATGGACGTGAGGGGTGCTAATACCTTCCCCTTGCATAACCGACTCTCGAACCCAGACAACGGTTGCGACGACCTTGTCTTATACCTCTTCGTCAGGTTTTTCCGATCGTTTCCTTTCCTGTTCTGAGGGATAAATAACGAAAGGTGGCGACTCTTCTGTTTTTCTAGCACCTTATTTTCGCGGAAGCGACAGTGTGCAATCATGATTATAAATCTTGAGTGATGAATTATTTGAATGCATGGGATTAAGATGCGAGAACGGTCTTAAGTGCATTTGGTGTTTGATTGCATATGCATCATTTAGTCAAGAGGCAATGTTTGCTAGTTTCTTGGAGACTAGTGACTTGTCCCAAACCTAGAAGGGTGGGTTTGAAAGCTTAGGGAACGGGCTTTTGTTGATATCGGTCTAAAAGGGTGGACCCAGTTTAAGTGTAAAAACCGAAAAAATGATAACAAGTGTTGGTACCACATGGCATGAGTTGCATTGAGTTGTATTGAGTCACATGGCATAGATATCATTGTTATATGAAACATGCTTGCGCGTGAATTGTTGAATTGAGAATTATGGATGTATGCATGATGAAATGTGCTTGGTAATTATCCATGTTTGTTTATACATGTTGTGATGTATATGATGATTAAAAATGAATTGTGGTGATAAATATGGAATGTATGTGTTCTATACTTGTATATGTATATATAATTATATGCCTTGATTATTATGATAATATTTCTCACCCTTCTGCTATTTTATAATGCTCTATGAGGCATTGCAGATTAGGTTGCTGGAGGTCTTTTGTGAAGTTTAGCTTCATCTTTTTTGGTCGGTTATGCTCTGATATGTAGCACCGGGTAGTTAGGATTGTATAGTATTCTTTTGTGATACATTTGTAAATGTATCAGCTGATGATGTTTATGTAAACATGACTAATTTGTGAACCCAACTGAATGATATGTATTTATATGTTTACATGCTTTAAGTGATTCAAATATTTTGATCTTCCGCTTGAATTCTAAATATTGAGATGTGGGTGTAGGACTAAGTTCCTCTGTTGAACTACCCCACTGTTGCATGTCTTTTATAGAGAAGGTGTTGTATGTTATTTAGGTGAACGATGTGGCATACTTGTTTTATACCATGTTTCAAATTTACTCTGATGTAAAATTTATTATGTGCTTATGTGATTTATTTGTTTATTTGGGGGTATAGAAGGGGGTGTTACATTAAGTGGTATCAGAGCAGGTCAGTCTGTTGACCAAGTTGTTAATGTATTTATCCCCATTTGCATTTGGTACGTGTGTGTAGCATTATCAATATGGTTGTTCTAATGAAGGTTTGTTGTGGGAATCAAGAATGATGGTTGCAGGTAGGAATGACGAAGCGATTGCGGAGGCTTTGACGAGGTTGGCTGGAGCAATTGGGCAGAATCCTCAAGCCAATGTGAATGTTTGAAACCATGTTGATGATGAGTTTCGTGCTTTGGGAAGGTTTCAAAGGAATAATCCACCAGTTTTCAAGGGAACCCATGAGCCTGACAAAGCACAAGTTTGGTTGAAAGCTATAGTGATGATATTTCGAGTTATGAATTGTTCGGATGCACAGAGGGTGCAGTTTGGCACTCATATGCTCGAAGAAGAAGCTGAGGATTGGTGGGGCAATACTCGCCAAAGGTTTGAAGATAATGAGATGGTGATTACTTGGGATCTTTTTAGGGAAACATTTCTGGAGAAGTATTTTCTAGAATATGTGTGTGGAAAGAAGGAAATTGAGTTTCTTGAGTTGAAGTAGGGTAACTCAACTGTGGCCGAGTATGCGGCGAGATTTGAGGAGTTTATTAAGTTTTGTCCTCATTATAACACTGCTAATGCGGAGAGATCCAAGTGTCTCAAGTTTGTGAATGGTTTGAGGCCAGAAATCAAGCAAGATGTTGGTTATCAGGAGATTAGGCGATTTTCTGAGTAGGTGAACAAAAGCAGAATTTATGATGAAGATAGTAGGGCTCGGTATAGCCACTACAAGAGTTTAAGTGAAAAGAAAGGAAAAGGTCAATTTAGAGGAAAGTCGTATGTGACTCCTACAAAGAAGGGGAAACAGAAAGCTGGTTTCGGAAAGAAGCCAAGTGAGGGAGGAGTTTCTACTCCGGCGAGATGTTTTAGATGCGGTGAAGAGGGACATCATGCTCCCGAGTGCAAAAGTGTTGAGCAGAAATATTTTAAGTGTGGGAAGCCATGACACAAAGCTCTAGAGTGCAGAAGCGGTGCGAATGTGACTTGCTACAACTGTGGTGAGCAAGGGCACATTAGTACCAAGTGTGAGAAGCCAAAGAAGACTCAAGGGAGTGGGAAGGTGTTTGCTCTATCAGGATCGAAGACTGCTAATGATGATCGATTGATCCGAGGTACGTGCTTCATTAATGGTATACCTTTGATCGCAATAATTGATACTGGAGCTACGCATTCTTTTATTTCTTTGGATTGTGTTAAGAGATTAAGTCTTGAGTTGTCTGTCATGAGTGGAGGTATGGTTATTGATACTCCTGCTATAGGTTCGGTAACTACCCCGTATGTGTGTTTGAATTGTCCTTTGAGTATTTTTGGTAAAGACTTTGGAGTTGATTTAGTGTGTCTTCACTTAGATCAACTTGATGTTATTCTTGGGATGAATTGGTTGGAATTCAATCGTGTTTATATTAACTGTTTTGACAAAACGGTTATTTTTCCTGAACCTGAGAAGGAGGAAGATTTTTTTATGACCGCTAAGCAAGTGAAGGAATCACTGCAAGATGGTGCTAAGGTATTTTTGTTAATGGCGACGGTGAGCATTGGTGAAGGTGGAACGATTGATGCTTTACCAATTCTCTATGACTTTCCGGAATTTTTTCCTGAGGAGATAGTAGATTTACCGTCGGAACGAGAAATGGAGTTTGTGATCGACTTAATTCCTAGAACTAGTCCGATATCGATGGCTCCATATCGTATTTCTGCATCGGAATTGAAAGAGTTGAAGAGTCAACTTGAAGAGCTACTTGAGAAGAGGTTTATTCGTCCGAGTGTGTCACTGTGGGGTGCACCGGCGTTGTTGGTTAAGAAGAAAGAAGGTTCTATGAGACTCTGTGTGGATTACAGACAATTGAACAAGGTGACTGAAAGTGAGAAAAACACTTAGAAGGGGGGGTTGAATAAGAGTTTTAAGAAAATATGGCAATAAAAACAACTCAAGATTTTTATCCTGGTTCGTTGAACTTAATTACTCCAGTCCACCTTATCAAAGATGATTTGCCTTTCTCTACAAGGACTTAATCCACTATTGATCAACTGATTACAATAGAAAGCACTAAGAGCAACTATCTTAGTCTTCTCAAGAACTACTGACCATACCTTGGTCTTCTTAAGGAACTACTTATAAATTAATGTAAACTAACAAGTGTTTGAATGCTTCTAATAAGCTGTATCACAACTGTGATGTATACACTTGAGATTAAGTACAACAAAAACTATATGGTTTTATGAAAGATCAAATTAATAAGATCTTGAGAGATTTTCTCTTTTATGAATCAAGCGTGTATTTCTTTCTGAGTGAACTTGCAATGAGCAAAAAATGAGTAGTGAATTAGCAACCTCAAAATGTTGAAGTAGTTCTCCTTTTATAGCTTTTTCTCAAAATGCCTTGAGTGATGTGCAGCTGAATATGATATTAAATTTGTATGACTTTTCATCACCAAAAGTATGGGCAGAGATATGCTTTCTGCAGAAAGGTATGGTTGTAGAAGCCTTGGGATTTGCACCACGTCACTTCTTTGGACAAATTAGTCGTTGGTTACTTTGGAAGTAGCACCACGTCTAATCAAGTTTACAGCTTCTTCAACAAGCTTCCTTCAAGATGAAGTCTTCATAATTTGCACTTCATAACTTGTAGTAAGCTTAAAAGGTATGGAATGCTTTAAGATGATCAGAGCTTAAGATGAATGAGAAGTTCAGAGCCTTAATAGATGATCAGATCTTAATGTATCAGAGTCTCAATCTTGATCAGAGTCTTCATCAGAGTATGCAGCAGTATGTGCTAAAAGCGTGAATATTAATGATAAGAGTCTGATTGTCAAAGCCTCAACTTTTGTACAATCCTTTCATTAACACTTCAGATCATTCTGTAGCTTCTGCTTCAGATCCTTTTGGCAGCGCTTTAGAATCTTCTGATAGTCTTGCATCTGATGCTTCAGAGCTTTGCATAGTTTCTTTGTACTCATGTATTTTTCTTCTTTAAGAGTTTTCAATTTTATACCTGAAACAATAATACTTGAACAAATTTTAGAGTGTATATTTTCTTAATACAAAATTCCACAAAAGTTATCATCAAAACATAGAGATATAAGAAACACCAATCTGTGTTCTAACAATCTCCCCCTTTTTGATGATGACAAAACATAGGGAATTTTGTTCAATAAAGAGAAATAAAATATATAACTCCCCCTGAGATTAAGAATCTCCCCCTGAAATTAATACTCTAATAGAAGAGAACACTTCCCTTTTTGCTTGAGTATATTTCAGAACCTGGTAGAAATCCTTGTTGAGAGAAAGAATCAGAGCCTGGATGCTTTCCAGAATTAGGGTCTGATGATTTCTTTCAAAATGAAGAGTCTGGTAAATCTTCCAGATTCAGAGTCAAATTTGCGTCAAGGATCAGAGCCTGGTTGGGTAATTCTCAGGGTAACTTCATATCATTTTTGTCAGATGAGTTAATAAGATCTGAAAGTCTTAAGATTCAATGTTAGTTTAAAATAATTTCTGAATTTCATTTTAGTATTGCTTATGGATTGAACAATCAAATTCTCTTTCTCCCCCTTTTTGTCATAATCAAAAAGAATTTTAAAGACAGAAAAGATAACAGAAGAAGAGAAAAACACAACACATAAATGAAAAACATAGCAGTTAGATTCATTCAGATCAAAGTAGCACAAAAAGCATAAGATGTTCATACAGCAGATGATAGAAAATAGAACAATAGAAAAACAAGTGCAAAACACGAATGCAAAGACATGAAAAAGAAAACTAGGGTTGGCGAGAAGCAATCAAGGTCAGAAGATCAGTAATCTTGGCAGTGGACTCTTCTTTCTTGGCCATCCAAGTCTTGATCTCTTCAGTGGTTTATTCCTGTTTTATCATCCATGTTCTGATTTCCTTGACCTCTTGGACAACATTTGGAATCTCAGTCTTCATCTTAGATGCAGAAGGTTCAGAAGCAGATGCAGTTGCCATTGGATGATCAATCTCCATGTCAGATGCAGGAGTATCTTCTATCATTGCAGAATCTTCAGCAGGAGCATCTTACAGAAGAAGCACTAGGGTTGTTATAATGCTCAGCAGAGTCTGTCTGGCCATTTCAGCAAACTTAGCCTTTGCATCATCAGCACAGAGTGTTCTGAGGTCAGATGCAGCAGAGTTGAACTTAGATATGAATCTGTTCCAAGAAGCTTCAGATTCAGCAGGATCCATACTAGCCATGCACTCTTTCTCCACAGAAGTTATCCCCATACGTATTTCCTTCTTGAAATTCTTGAACAGAGTAGAAACATCTGATATGGGTTTTGGGTTCAGAAAGTCCTCTATGGTGACTGGTTGTGATGGTTTAGGAGGTGTTTGGTTTTGTTTAGGAGGTGGGTGATCAGATGATGGTTGTTCAGATGGTGGTTGTTCAGATTGTTGGGGTATGGATGGTTGTGGTTCAGATGGTTGTAGTATGGATGTTTGTGGTATGGTGAGTTGAGGAATGGAGGTGTCATCATCAGATGGTATTGATGTAACAACATCAGATGAGGGTGGTATAAAATCTGTGAAGTTGAATTTGAAGCGAAGAGGGTTGTCAGATGTAGGTAGGTCAGATGGTAATGGTTTATAAGGATCAGGAATTTGTAAGCTAGTTGGTGAGGGGACTTCAGATTCATCAGAATCAGATGATTCAGTTGAATGACATGAAGTTGAAGAGAGGACATACATGGTTGCAAGTGGTGATACATCCAGAATGTCTTCAGATGGTTGTTGGACTGATGGTTCAGGATTTTGGATGGTTGGTTATACTGGTGGTTGAGTAGTAGAGAGTGGTTTAGATTGTTTTTGTTGTTCAGAGGATTGTTGTTTTTGTGGTTCAGATTGTAGTTGAACAGAAGATGGTTGAGAATGTTTGTGAGGAGATGAAATGGGTTCAGATGATTGATGTTCAGATGTTTTAGAAGGAGATGGTGGAGCTGAAGGTGAGGGTGAAGGTACAGATGGTTTGGGATCAGATGTTAATACCTGGTGAATTGTTTCTCTAATTTCTTCCACAGTAGCTTCTGGAGGATTTTCCTTCTGCTTCTTGTCCTTCTCAGGTCTGTCAGCAGCATCAGAGGCTTTCCACTTAGGTTGTGCAACAGATCCTTCCTCAGCTTTTCTCTTCTTGCGCCTTTCCCTCAGAAGATTTGGCAATACTTCTCCTTCCTTCTGTACTATGTTAGTAGGCAGAGGAATACCATATCTTAAACATTCAGCAATGTATGTCAGAATGATTTCCCTAGGTTCATCTGCACTGATCATGGGAAAATCTGCTAAAGGAATTCTCCTTCTGCTGACGTCTTCAGAGTGAAATTTCTTGGGTTTTCCAGCAAGCTCTGAAATGACCTTCATTCTTTTCAGAGTGTTCCCATTGATAACAGATCCTATAACATAAGACAGATCATCTGTCACTCCAGCATCAAATAGATGTTTCACAAGACCATTCTCTGTTAGAATGTCTGATATCAATCTTCCCATAGGGATCCAAGTTCTGATTTTTCCAGCTTTAACCCTTACTTCTTCTCTTGTTTCTTTGATATGGTTCAGAAGATGACTGAACAGAAGATAAGGTAAATCCACCTTCTTTCCTTTACTCATACAGAACATGAAGTACATTTGTTCTGAGTTCACATAATCTGGTGAGTTAGAAGATTTCCTGTGAAAGATAGAACTCATGAAAATCTTGGCCCAAATTATGTAAACAGGCTTCAGATCTCCGACCTTATTGGATGGTTCCCCATAAACACACACTTCTTGAAAAATGTCAGCCGAATCCACATGATCAGTAGCCATACTTGTGATTCCCTCAGTTTCCTTATACTCAAGTAGTTGTCTGATTAATTTTTCAGTGATGACAATTTCCTTCCCAAGAACAGATGAATGAATGAACTTAGGGCAAACTTGAACGTGTATCCAGAATTCCTTCACCAATGTTGGATAAACAGGACCCATCATCCTGTCAAAATATTTTTCCCAGTTCTGAGTTTTGATGGTTGAATATAGATCAAAACCATTTTCTTTGATGGATTCAAAATCCACAAAGTTCTCACACAGAACTTCAAGTTCTTTGATTGGAGTGAGAAGAGTTCTTACAGGTGCCTTGTACACAACAGCAGTTTGGGATGAACCAGCAGTATTTGAAGATGATGCAGCAACAGTTGGAGTTTGCATCTGAGAAGATGTTGAAGATGGTGAAGCCATTGATGTTCTTGAGATGCGTCTGGGTTTGCGAGACGTTTTGGGTTTTGAAATAAGATGGAAGCAATAGAGAAGACAGAAATGCATATGAGAGGTGAAAAGAGTGTAAAGTGTGATTTGTGAAGTGTTGTGAGAATTTATAGAGAAATTTAGGCATGCAAAAAGACACACAATCTCACGCGTACACACAAGCATTGAATGAAGTGAAACATAATCATATCAAGCAATTAATGCAAAGAATAAAATCATATCAAACATTTAAGATTCTGACAGAAGGGGGGAAAATCAAGAGATTTTGGATTTTCAAAGCAATACCTTAAACGTCACTTCAGTATGGTGCACTCTACCTTTCCAGATTTTGAGCTACATGTGTTTGCTTGCATGTGCCTCTGAAACTCTTTGAAAATGAAACGTTAGGCAACATTCAGATCCTCTGAGCCTTGTTAGTTCAGATTTACACACAAATAAATAAACACAGAATTGAACAGAAGAAATACTTCAGATTTTAGACATTTATCATCTAAAAAAATTTCATCTGATGAATATTTTATTCTGGACAGAAGTCCATACTTATATTTTTCAGAATAAATTTAAAATTATCTTCAGCAAGGGGTTTTGAAAAGATATCAGCCCACTGATGATCTGTATCTACAAAGTTTAAATTGATAATTCCCTTCTGAACATAGTCTCTGATGAAATGATGTTTAATCTCTATATGCTTAACTTTAGAGTGTAAAATGGGGTTTTTAGATAAGCATATAGCAGAAGTATTATTACAGAAGATAGAAATGTTACTCTCAAAGATCTGATAATCTTCCAGTTGACTTTTCATCCAGAGCATCTGGGTGCTACAACTAGCAGCAGCAATATATTCTGCCTCTGTTGTTGAAAGTGCAATTGTGGGTTGCTTCTTACTGAACCAAGAGATCAGATGACTTCCAAGAAATTGACACCTCCTAGAAGTACTTTTACGTTCTACTCTGTCTCCAGCATAGTCAGCATCACAGAATCCAACTAATTTATACTCATTAGATCTTCTGTAACACAGACCCACATTAGTAGTACCTTTCAGATACCTTAGAATCCTCTTAACAGCTGTTAAGTGAGATTCTCTAGGATCTGATTGGAATCTAGCACACAGACACACACTGAATAAAAAATCAGGTCTTTAAGCAGTCAAATATAAGAGAGATCCAATCATACCTCTGTAAAGTTTTTGATCAACTTTCTTACTTACCTCTTCCTTACCAAGTGTGCTTGTAGGATGCATTGGAGTCTTTGCCAGTTTGCTTTCATTCAGATTGAATTTCTTCAGAAGCTCTTTGACATATTTAGTCTGGTGAATATATGTGCATTCTGGAGTCTGATTTACTTGGATTCCCAGAAAGAATCTAAGTTCTCCCATCATGCTCATTTCAAATTCAGCCTGCATAGACAAAGCAAACTCCTTTCCCAGCATAATATTGGTAGATCCAAAAATAATATCATCCACATAAATTTGACAAACTAGTAAATCTTTCTTAAATGTTTTACAGAAAAGAGTTGTGTCCACTTTGCCTCTGATAAAGTTCTTTTCTAGAAGAAAATTACTTAATCATTCATACCAAGCTCTGGGAGCTTGTTTCAAACCATAAAGAGATTTTTTGAGTTTGAAAACATGATCTGGAAATTTATCACTTTCAAAACCAGGAGGTTGATGGACATAAACTTCTTCTTCTATAATACCATTTAAGAAGGCACTCTTAACATCCATCTGATATAGAGTGATGTTATGTTGTGCAGCAAATGAAATAAGAAGGCATATATATTCTAACCTTGCCACTAGAGCATAAGTTTCAATGTAATCAATACCTTCTTGTTGACTGTACCCTTGAGCTACCAGCCTTGCCTTGTTCCTAACAACTTCTCCTTACTTATTTAGTTTATTTCTAAATACCCACTTTGTTCCAATAATGTTGAAACCTTTTGGTCTAGGAACCAGATCTCACACATCATTTCTTGTAAATTGATTTAGCTCACCTTGCATTGCAAGTATCCAATCATTGTCACTCAGAGCCTCATCCACAGATGTTGGTTCAATAATAGACACCAACCCAAGAAATGATGTTCCAGATGATCTGATAAACGACCTTGTTCTTATAGGGTCATCTTTCTTCCCAATAATCATTTCTTCTGGATGAGAAGCCTTGATTCTGAATGATCCTTCAATTGGTGGTTCTTCAGAAATATTCATGTTATTCATCTGAGCAGCCAATGGAGTTGCATCTAGCGTAGCTTCTTCTTGAGCTTTCTCTACCTCTGACTTCTCAGATTCTATGAGAATAACTTCTCCATCTGCAGAGTTTTCAATCTGCTTTGGCTTTTGATTACCAAGCTTATCATCAAATCTAACATGTATAGATTCTTCCACAATCTGTGTCTCAATATTGTATACTCTGTAGCCTTTAGAGCGTTCAGAATATCCAAGCATGAAACACTTTTGTGCTTTAGAATCAAACTTGTTAAGATTCTCTTTAGTGTTCAGCATAAAACAAATGCATCCAAAAGGATGGAAATAAGAAATGTTTGGCTTTCTATTCCTCCACAATTCATAAGGAGTCTTTTCCAGAAGAGGTCTAATTGACACTCTGTTCTGAATGTAACATGTTGTGTTAATTGCCTCTGCCCAAAAATGTTTTGCCCTGTTAGTCTCATTGATCATGGTTCTGGCCATCTCTTGCAAAGTTCTATTTTTCCTCTCTACAATTCCATTCTGTTGTGGAGTTCTAGGACAGGAGAAATCATGAGCAATTCCATTTTCATTAAAATATTTTTCAAAAAGTTTGTTTTCAAATTCACCACCATGATCACTTCTGACTTTAACAATTTTGAAATCTTTTTCAGTTTGGACTTGTTTGCAGAAGTCAAAGAACACAGAGTGTGACTCATCCTTGTGTTTTAGGAATTTTACCCATGTCCATCTGCTGTAGTCATCAACAATAACTAATCCATACTTCTTGCCTCTAATGGATGCAGTTTTCACTGGTCCAAACAGATCAATGTGAAGTAACTCTAATGGTTTTGAAGTTGAAACAACATTTTTGGATTTGAAAGATGATTTTGAAAATTTTCCTTTCTGACATGCTTCACAAAGAGCATCTGAGTTGAACTTCAGATTAGGAAGTCCTCTGACCAGATTAAGCTTATTAATCTGAGATATATGTCTCATATTAATATGACCCAATCTTCTGTGCCAAACCCATTGCTCCTCATTAACAGACATAAGGCATTTAACATTCTGAACCTTAAGTTCTGAAAGACTAATTTTATAAATGTTGTTTTTCCTTTTACCATTAAAGAGGATTGAGCCATCCTTTTGACTAACAACTTTGCAACACTTTTGATTAAAGATAATGTAATAACCATTGTCACTTAATTGACTTATGGACAATAGATTATGAGTTAACCCTTCAACAAGCAAGACATTGGTTATGGAAGGAAGTTTACCATTGCCTATGGTTCCAGAGCCAATTATTTTGCCCTTCTGATTCCCTCCAAACTTGACATCTCCTCCAGATCTAAGCTCCAGACTTTGGAACATAGACCTTTTTCCCGTCATATGTCGTGAGCATCCAGAGTCCAGGTACCCTGACTGGAGTCTTGACTTTGCTGCTAAGGATGTCTACAACATAGATTATCTTATCCTTAGGTACCCAGATTTTCTTGGGTCCTTTTTGGTTAGTTGCCTTAAAGCTTTTTTTGAACTTCTGTCTTTCAACATAAGACTTGTTCTGATTAGCTTTAGATTTATTAAACACAGGTTTGTTCTGATTGGAACTTGTGTGTTTAATATCATTCAAGTGACCAAATGTAAATTGAGAATATAAACGAGGATACTTGATATCCAGTTTATCTACAGATTTTGGATTTGAATCTTCATAAGAGAAAGACTTATATCCAACACCTTTTCTATAGTTTCTGCTAATGCCATAGATCATTGAAGCCATTTTGCTTCTATCTAGGCTTTTAGTTAGAAATTTCCTGAAACTATAGTCATACTCTTGTAAAATATTTTTAGAGCATGGTTCAGATTTTGAATCAGAGTTTAGTTGAGCAGATTCTAAATTATTTTTCAATTGAAGATTTTCAGCTTTTAGTTCAGCTATTTCTTATTCAAACTTGTTACTCTCAAATTCAATATGCTTTAGAAGCATTTTTTATTTGAGTTTAACTTTACTATAGTTTTCAAGAATATCAGATAAACTTTCAACAAGTTCCTGTCTAGAAAGTTCAGCAAATACCTCCTCAGAATCAGATTCTGATTCTGATCCAAATGATTCAGCACTGTCCTCAATCTCAGCCATGAATGCTACATTTGCACATTCCTCTTCTGACTCTGATGACGAATCAGATGCATCTGAGTCATCCCAAGTAGCCATCAGAACTTTCTTTTTGTGGTCAGACTTTCTTTTTGGGTTCTCCTTATGAAGCTTTGGACATTCACTCTTGTAGTGCCCAGGTTCTTTGCATTCATAGCAAACAACCTCTCTTTTTCCAGATCGTCTGTGTCTAGAGGATTCTCCAAATCTTCTGTATCCAGAGTGTTCTCCAGATCTTCTGTGCCCAGAAGATTCTTTGTGTTGATCTGGTTTTCTAAAGTTCTTGAACTTCCTTTGCTTATTTTTCCAGAGTTTGTTGATTCTTCTGGACAACAAAGATAGTTCTTCTTCATCTTCAGAAGCAGACTCTTCAGAGCTTTCTTCTAATACCTACAATGCTTTAACAACTTTATTAGATTTTAACGCAATTGACTTACCTTTATTTAGAGGTTCATCTTCTTCTAGTTCAATCTCATGACTCCTTAGAGAACTGATTAGTTGCCCCAGCGTAATCTTGTTCAGATCCTTTGCCAGCTTCAGAGCAGTGACCATGGGTCTCCATCTGGTTGGCAAGCTTTTGATTATTTTCTTGACATGATCTGCTGTAGAGTAACCCTTGTCCAGAACCTTTAGGCCAGCAGTGAGAATCTGGAATCTGGAAAACATTGCTTCAATAGATTCAGATTCTTCCATCTTGAAAGCTTCATACTTCTGGATCAACGCCAGAGCCTTGGTTTCTTTGACTTGAGAGTTCCCTTCATGAGTCATCTTTAGGGATTCAAATATATCAAAGGCAGTTTCTCTGTTGGTTATTTTCTCATACTCAGTATGAGATATAGCATTTAGCAATATAGTTCTAGCCTTATGGTGATTTCTGAATTCCTTCTTTTACTCCTCAATCATTGATTTTCTGTCAACTTTCTTGCCATTCCCATCAGTGGGATGAACATATCCATCAATAACTAAGTCCAAAAGATCAGCATCAAATCCTAGAAAGAAACTTTCTAGTCTATCTTTCCAATAATCAAATTTCTCTCCATCAAACATGGGAGGTTTTGTGCTGACTCTTTCTTCATATTTGTTGTTGTTGGGTGTTAAAGTTTCAGCAGCCATAATGTATATCAACCAAGAGTATCAAGAGTTTTTCCCACTGGATCTTTTCTGGTCACGGTTAAGTGATAGCACAACCAGAACCGGAGCTCTGATGCCAACTAAAAGTGAGAAAAACACTTAGAAGGGGGGGTTGAATAAGAGTTTTAAGAAAATATGGCAATAAAAATAACTCAAGATTTTTATCCTGGTTCGTTGAACTCAACTACTCCAGTCCACCTTATCAAAGATGATTTGTCTTTCTCTACAAGGACTTAATACACTATTGATCAACTGATTACAATAGAAAGCACTAAGAGCAATTGTCTTAGTCTTCTCAAGAACTACTGACCACCCCTTGGACTTCTTAAGGAACTACTTACAAATTAATGTAAACTAACAAGTGTTTGAATGCTTCTAATAAGCTGTATCACAACTGTGATGTATACACTTAAGATTAAGTACAACAAAAACTATATGGTTTTATGAAAGATCAAATGAATAAGATCTTGAGAGATTTTCTCTTTTATGAATCAAGCGTGTATTTCTTTTGGAGTGAACTTGCAATGAGCAAAAAATGATTAGTGAATTAGCAACCTCAAAATGTTGAAGTAGTTCTCCTTTTATAGCTTTTTCTCAAAATGTCTTGAGTGATGTGCAGCTGAATATGATATTAAATTTGTTTGAATTTCCATCACCAAAAGTATGGGCAGAGATATGCTTTCTGCAGAAAGGTATGGTTATAGAAGCCTTGGGATTTGCACCACGTCACTTCTTTGGACAAATTAGTCGTTGGTTACTTTGGAAGTAGCGCCACGTCTAATCAAGTTTACAGCTTCTTCAACAAGCTTCCTTCAAGATGAAGTCTTCATAATCTGCACTTCAGAACTTGTAGTAAGCTTAAAAGGTATGGAATGCTTTAAGATGATTAGAGCTTAAGATGAATGAGAAGTTCAAAACCTTGATAGATGATCAGATCTTAATGTATCAGAGTCTCAATCTTGATCAGAGTCTTCATCAGAGTATGCAGCAGTATGTGCTAAGAGCGTGAATATTAATGATAAGAGTCTGATTGTCAAAGCCTCAACTTTTGTACACTCCTTTCATTAACGCTTCAGATCATTCTGTAGCTTCTGCTTCAGATCCTTTTGGCAGCGCTTCAGAATCTTCTGATAGTCTTGTATCTGATGCTTCAGAGTTTTGCATAGTTTCTTTGTACACATGTATTTTGCTTCTTTAAGAGTTTTCAATTTTATACCTGAAACAATAATACTTGAACAAATTTTAGAGTGTATATTTTCTTAATACAAAATTTCACAAAAGTTATCATCAAAACATAGAGATATAAGAAACACCAATCTGTGTTCTAACAATAAGGTGACTATCAAGAATAAGTATCCACTTCCGAGGATTGACAATTTGATGGATCAGTTGGTTGGTGCGAGTGTGTTCAGTAAGATAGATTTGAGATATGGGTATCATCAGATTCACGTGAAGGCTGGAGATATTCAGAAGACTACTTTTAGAATGAGGTATGGACACTATGAGTATTCTGTGATGCCATTTGGTGTGACTAATGCACCAGGTGTATTTATGGAGTAAACGAATAGGATTTTCCATCCTTATTTGGACAAGTTTGTGGTGGTGTTCATTGATGATATTTTGATTTATTTGAAGAGTAAGGAAGAACATGTCGAGCATCTGAGAATTGTGTTATCAGTATTGAAAGAGAAGTTGTTGTATGCTAAGCTCTCTATGTGTGAATTTTGGTTGAAGGAAGTGAGTTTCCTTAGTCGTGTGATTTCGAGTAGAGGTATTGCAGTTGATCCGTCGAAGGTTGAAGCGGTGTCGCAATGGGAGACTCCAGTGTCAGTTTTTGAGATTAGAAGTTTTCTTGGTTTGGCGGGATATTATCGGAAATTTATTGAGGGATTTGCCAAGTTATCATTGCTGTTGACGCAGTTGACTAGGAAAAGTCAAGCTTTTGTGTGGAATGTGAAGTGTGAAGGAAGTTTCCAAGAGCTTAAGCGAAGATTGACGACAACTCCTATTTTGATTTTGCCAAATCCGACAGAATCGTTCGTTGTGTATTGTGATGCTTATTTGACGGGTTTAGGAAGTGTGTTGATGCAAGATAAACAAGTTGTAGCTTATTCTTCGAGGCAACTCAGAGTGCATGAGAAGAATTATCCGACGCATGATTTAGAGTTGGTCGTTGTTGTATTTGTGCTGAAACTTTGGAGGCATTATTTGTTTGGTTTGAGATTTGAGGTGTTTAGTGATCATAAGAGTTTGAAAGAAAGAATTGAATGCAAGGCAAAGGAGATGGTTGGAACTTCTGAAGGATTTTGATTTTGGTTTGAATTACCATCCGGGTAAAGCAAATGTGGTAGCCGATGCGTTGAGTAGGAAATCGTTGCATATGTCGATGATGATGGTAAAAGAGTTGGAATTGATTGAGCAATTTCGTGATTTGAGTTTGGTGTGTGAGAAGACTTCTTATGGAGTTAAGCTGGGTATGTTAAAGCTTACTAGTGGTATTCTGGACGAGATTCGAGAAGGACAGAAATCTGATTTGAGTTTAGTTGATCGGTTGACTTTGATCAATCAAGGTCGAGGTGGTGATTTTCGGATTGATGAGAATGGTATCATGAGGTGTCATGATCGAGTTTGTGTTCCCGATGTTGTTGAGCTGAAGAAGAGTATTCTTGAGGAAGGGCATCATAGTGGATTGAGTATTCATCTGGGTGCTGCTAAGATGTATCAAGATTTGAGGAAAGTATTTTGGTGGCCTCGCATGAAGAAGGATATTGCCGAGTTTGTGTATTCTTGTTTGACTTGTCAAAAGTCGAAGATTGAGCATCAGAAGCCGTCGGGTTTGATGAAACTGTTGTTTATTCCTGAGTGGAAATGGGATAGCATTTCTATGTATTTTTTATCTGGTTTACCAAGGACGCCGAGTAACTTTGAAGCTATTTGGGTTATTGTGGATAGATTGACCAAATCTGCTCACTTTATTCCTATGCGAATGGATTACCTGTTGGAGAGGTTGGCAAATCTGTACATTGAGAGGATTGTCAATTTGCATGGTATTCCATCTAGCATTGTGTCAGATAGAGATCCGAGGTTTACTTAGAGATTTTGGGAAGGGTTGCAAAATGCTTTGGGTACGAAGTTGTTTGAGTTCAGCTTATCATCCGCAGACCGATGGTCAGACTAAGAGGACGATTCAGTCACTTGAGGATCTTTTGAGAGCTTATGTGTTGGAGAAGGGAGGAGCTTGGGATAGCTACTTACCTTTGATTGAATTTACTTACAACAACAATTTTCATTCGAGTATTGGTATGGCACCGTTCGAGGCATTGTATGGTAGACGGTGTAGAACGCCATTGTGTTGGTATGAATCTAGAGAGAGTTATGTGGTTGGACCTGAGATAGTCCAGCAGACTACCGATAAGATTAAGATGATTCAAGAGAAGATGAAGATTTCTCAGAGACGTCAGAAGAATTATCATGACAAGAGGAGGAAGGCACTTGAATTTCAAGAGGGAGATCATGTGTTTCTTCGAGTTACTCCTATGATTGGTGTTAGTAGGGCATTGAAGTCGCGTAAGTTGACGCTGCATTTTATTGGTCCTTATCAGATTTTGCAGAAGATAGGGGAGGTAGCCTATCGTGTCGCTTTGCCGCCGTCGCTTGCTAATCTTCATGACGTGTTCCATGTATCTCAGTTGAGAAAGTACATTTCGGATCCATCTCATGTAGTCCAAGTAGATGATGTACAGGTGAGAGATAACCTAACTGTGGAGACATCACCTATGCAGATAAAGGATCGAGAGTTGAAGTAACTTCGAGGCAAAGAGATTGCTTTGGTGAAGGTCGCTTGGGGAGGACCGGCTGGTGGAAGTGTGACTTGGGAACTGGAGAGTCAGATGAGGGAGTCTTATCCAGAGTTGTTCGAATAGGTAACATTTTCGAGGACGAAAATTCCTAAAGTGGGGGAGAGTTGTAACAGCCCAATTTTCATTAATTAATTATTTATATTAATTAAATGATTTAAGAGGATTTTTTTATTAATGTATGATTAATTAAATGAATTAATAGATGTTTGAGATAATTAGAAGGGAAAGACATATAAAGGAAAAGTGGAGAGAAAGGAAAAAGATAGAAACATAAGAGAAAGAAAGAGGAAGAAGGAGAAAGAGGAGAAAAGAGAAGGAGAAGAAGGAAAAGTTGGAAAAGCTCAAGAACAACTCTCAAGCATCGATTTAATCGAGGTAAGGGTGTGAAATATCATTATCTTGTCAATGTATATGATTATGCTTGGGTTAGATTGTTGGATGTTTTCTACAACTTCCATTTTAGGGAAAAGTGGATTTAATCGATAGAAACCGAGTTTTAACGGTAGAAAATGAGAATAAGTGAGAGAGTTTAGTCAAGGAATGCTAAGCTAAGACTACGGGAACGATTCAGGACTGAATCGGGTGGATTTGGTGAGTTTCGGAGTTTTGGACAGTGAAGAATTTCTGAGTTCGCAGACGTTCGCTAGCACCTTCGCTAGGCGAACAGGTCGCGAACATTCGTTAGCAACTCGCTGGACGAATGAGTTAGCGAGAGGTCCCAGACTTGGGCAGAATGCTTTTGATCTAGTTCGCTGGTAGCGAGTGAGGTAGCGATGGATTCGCTAGAGCCTCGCTCCAGCGAGTAGGTGGCGAGCAAAGTCAGTAGCTTCTGTTTTCCTTCGTGAGCTTGCTCGCTAGGCGAACAGATAGCGAGTATTCGCTAAAGACTCGCTAGGCGAGCAAGCCAGCGAGCGTGACAGCATTTGGTTTTCTTGTGATTCCATTCCATGATGATTTCTTTGCTCGATTGTATTTGATCCTTGTTAGAATGAGAAATGGTATACTGTGAAAAATATGTTGTGGGTAGCCGTATGGAGTGAATCCTAGATTGTGGAATTGATTATGAATACATATTGTTTGTATGAGATTGTATGAATAGAATGCATGAGAACATATTGTTAATATGTGTGCATTGCTTGATAAATGTATTGATGATATATGAATATGTTGTGTGTGCAATCATGATTATAATTCTTGAGTGATGAATTATTTGAATGCATGGGATTAAGATGCGAGAACGGTCTAAAGTGCATTTGGTGTTTGATTGCATATGCATCATTTAGTCAAGAGGCAATGTTTGCAAGTTTCGTGGAGACTAGTGACTTGTCCCAAACTTAGAAGGGTGGGCTTGAAAGCTTAGGGAACGGGCTTTTGTTGTTATTGGTCTAGAAGGGTGGACCCGGTTTAAGTGTAAAAACCGAAAAAATGATAACAAGTGATGGTACCACATGGCATGAGTTGCATTGAGTTGTATTGAGTCACATGGCATAGATATCATTGTTATATGAAACATGCTTGCGCGTGAATTGTTGAATTGAGAATTATGGATGTATGCATGATGAAATGTGCTTGGTAATTATCCATGTTTGTTTATACATGTTGTGATGTATATGATGATTAAAAATGAATTATGGTGAGAAATGTGGAATGTATGTGTTATATACTTGTGTATGTATATATAATTATATGCCTTGATTATTATGATAATATTTCTCACCCTTCTGCTGTTTTATAATGCTCTATGAGGCATTGCAGATTAGGTTGCTGAAGGTCTTTTGTGAAGTTTAGCTTCATCCTTTTTGGTCGGTTATGCTCTGATATGTAGCACCGGGTAGTTAGGATTGTATAGTATTCTTTTGTGATACATTTGTAAATGTATCAACCGATGATGTTTATGTAAACATGACTAATTTGTGAACCCAACTGAATGATATGTATTTATATGTTTACATGCTTTAAGTGATTCAAATGTCTTGATCTTCTGCTTAAATTCTAAATATTGAGATGTGGGTGTAGGACTAAGTTCCTCTGTTGAACTACCCCACTGTTGCATGTCTTTTATAGAGCAGGTGTTGTATGTTATGTAGGTGAATGATGTGGCATACTTATTTTATACCATGTTTAAAATTTACTCTGATGAAATTTATTATGTGCTTATGTGATTTATTTGTTTATTTGAGGGTATAGAAGGGGGTGTTACATAAACTGCTAGAATGCGCACGATAGCATCGTCTACTAGAACTTCCCAGCAAACCGTAGGCTGAACTACGGCTGCTCTGATTCTTTACTTCTTTTGAGTAAAGATACGTAGGCACAAGGGCCACAATACTTGCCGAGCATATTCCCCCTATATCCGTAGTTCCCTGAACTACGTTGACTCTGACTTTCACATATCTGTTGAGAATACGTAGGCCTAGGACCGCGAAGTCCTACCGAGTCTGTTCTTTCTCCTTCTTTCCCGTTATCCCTCCTTTGTCTGTTTCTAAACCTTCTCTTTATCCTAGGAACACTCTTAGAAAGCAATATATTTTAATCAGATACCTTCACACGTCGACAAACAAATGGTTCCCATCGAGTACGATGGATGCGAGGGGTGCTAATACCTTCCCTTCGCATAACCGGCTTCCGAACCCATTCTTTGGTTGCGAGACCATCTTATCCGTTTCTTTCTTAAGGTTTTCTCAATATTTTCCTTTCCCCTCATGGGATAAATAAAGTTCGGTGGCGAATCTTCTGTCTTTCTTTTCGCCTCCCCGTCGTTGCATTTTTCGAGTAGCAACAGGTGGCGACTCTATTCGAACGTTTTTTCCACGTCTATCGTGAGGATCATATTTTTCGAGGTACCACATTTGGGATATGAGTGATGTTCGTCTCTTGACCTCAAAGAATCTTGTGCCAACTCTCTTAGGAGATCTATACCATTATGTGCATTACAAGAACGAGAAGAGAAGAGGGGGATGGTTTCTTGTTGTGCATCGCTTTTCCATAAGTGGTTTGTGAATCATCTTCCTTGTTCCAGAGCTTTCGTTGATTCAAGGAATTCCTCTGAATGATAAAAAAGACTTATGGGTTTAACTACAAAAGATTTTGTATGGTTTAATCGAGAGCTGCTTGGCAAATAGATCATTTTCAAATGTGGATGTGCCTTTGATGGGGAGGAAATGGGGAATTAATTATAACCATTTTCTCGCTGTCAGAAAGTTTAGATATGCTTTGAGGGAACCGCCAAAGGGCGAAGATATTTAAGAGTCTTTGTACTTCACCAGAGTAGTTGACCCAGATGTGCTGAAAAAAGTTGTGGATGCATGGGGTAAAATCCATAAGAAGGGAAAGCTTTCCTTGGGTAAAGTTGATTGTAGAGCTTATGATCCTTATATGGAGTGGATCCAGAAAAGGGTTTTAAAAGTACTATTGCCATTCTCTGTTGAAGAACCTTTGTACCCATTGGTAATCGAGCAGCCCACGAGAATCGATGTCCTAAAGTATAACAAGCTCTGGGAAGAGATGGAAGAATTGCGCAAAGAGAATGAGGAATTGAAAAAGGAAATCAGTCGGCTAAAGCATGATCAAAATAAAGTTGTCTACTTGGCCAAAGTAAGGACAGAAACATTGACCAAGAGAGAGAAAGATTTGTCTGATGAGATCAGAAATAGAGAGCGAGTTGGCTAAGATCTGAAGAGCACCAACAACCTCCTTCAGCATAGAAAGAAGTATTTGGATAGATCTCATCTTGAGATGTCCATATTCAACAACCAGTGGAATGCTACAGTGACAACTCACAAGAACAGAGAAGACTGGCTTCATGATCAAATTGATAATTTGAAGTCATAGCTCAAAGTCAAGGAGAGAGAGGTTGTGGTTGAGTCAGCTCACAGATACAAAAGTGAGCAAAAACTCCAAGAGACCTTATCAGCTTTTGAAGAGCTCAAGATTCAGGCGGAGATAAAGAAGCCTAAGCTTGAAGATACCAGACTTGAAGATGTCTTTGGTGAAGATGCTTGGGAAGAATATTGTTAGTGTCTGGGAGATGTCATACGTAGAAGAGACGTCCTCATCTAGGAGTTGATTGCAAGACCAAAGCATCCTGACACGAAGAAGCTGCTCAAGGAGACCCAGACTTAGTGCAAGGAGCACAGTGGTTGGGGAGAGTTATCTTCAGTTGATGATATGTCTCAGTAGCTTTTCCTTTTTTGTATTTGATCATCACCAAACTTGTTGGTTGGGATCACTGGCTTTTGTATCTGACTATCTTTCTCATATGTGGATTGTATGTATTAACTTATTATTTTCATCTTATTTATGAGTAGATCTTTCGATATTCTGTCTATCTCTATTGTTCGTTTATTATGAAACTGGAATCAAGGGGGATATCTCCCTATAAATATATAAACATGTTTGCATTTTGCATTTGCATACTCATTTGCATTGCAGGTGTTCTTGGTGACTTTATTCTTATCTCTGCTCGGCTTTCTCTCATCAGCAGAATTGTAGAACTCAATTTTCACAGGTATTCAACTCGAGGGAATCAACAGAGAGTCATGGATCAAGTACAAGCGGAACTTCAGAAAGTCAGGACTCATATTACGCAGTTCATAGAGTAGATTCAAAACATAGCTCAAGGACAGAAACAACTGAGAACTCTGGTCCAACCTCTAATTGCATGTGTTCACAAAGAGGGTGTTCTTTATGGCAGAGCTAGTGTTATTCCTCCACCTGTTGGTGGTGTTGTGCCTCAAGGCAATAACATTCCTACTGTTGTTAACCCTCCGGGTGGAGGTGCTGGTGGAGTTCATATAGGTGGTGCTGGTGGAAGTGTATGTGCTTTGCATGGGGCTGCTGGCCCTTAATGGGAAGAAGATCATCAAGATGGTGTCTTTTCTATGCATGATATGGACGCCAGTCTTCCTTCTAAAGCCGGAAAAAAGTTTAAGATGTTTGAAGAGAAGATGAGAGCTTATGAGAATCAAAACTCTATAGGCCTTGACATGACAGACCTTGGTTTGGTCCCAAGGGTGAGAATCCCTCAAAAGTTTAAAGTGTCGGACTTCGACAAATATAAGGGGACTACCTGTCCTAAAATTCATATCTGGGCATACTATAGAAAAATGTCAGCGTATTCTGATGATGAGAAGCTTCTAATGCACTTCTTTCAGGACAATTTGGCAGGGGCCTCACTAGAGTGGTACATGGGGCTGGAGAGAACTCATGTTAAAAGCTGGAGACATCTTGTGAAAGCCTTTGTCCCTCATTACCAATACAACAGTGATATGGTGCCAAACAGGGTACAATTGCAGAATTTGTCTCAAAGGAGTAATGAAAGCTTTAAAGAGTACGCCTAGAGATGTCGTGAATTGGCTGTGAGAGTTCAACCTCCAATGATGGAGAGAGAACTTATAGATATGTTTATGGCCACGTTGTTTAGGATGTACTACGAAAAGTTGGTAGGATGTATATCTGTAGGTTTTTCAGATCTAGTGATGGCCGAAGAAAAGGTTGAAAACGGTATCAAGACTAGCAAGATTCAGAGTGAAAGTGGGTCCTCATCTGGAGGAGTTAAAAATCTGTACACAGCAAACCCGAAGAAGCGGGATGGGGATTCTAATTCCATCTCTTTTTATCGTGGTAAGGGCAGAGCTCAACCGTACTATGCTCAGCAAGTTGCTACTGTAGCCATCACGGGTGCACCTCAGCAACAACCTAACATTCCCCGTTGTTACCCCGATAGGTCGAGAGTGGAAAATAGACAGTTTGAAACCCCACCTGTGCCATTTCAGAATGAGATTCTTGGGTACTCTTCAATCGAGCGATTTCATCCTTAAATTTCGACTCAATGTTTTCGGAGTCGTCAGATAATTCAAATAAACCACGGGCGTGGATGACACATCTCATCAGATAGGAACTAATGTTCTGAGTAATCTTTTGATGTCTAATGGATTTAACTTTATTAACATCCTCAGTAGTATTGAGGTGATCATGCATAAATCTTAAGCCATCAAAGTCATTTGATCAAAACTTGAATTCCCTAGACGCAGAACTTCCCCCAGGGCCTCGCATAAGGGAGTTGATCCCTATTTCGGCTTGATGGATATCTTTATTCATTAGAACCTTCAGCTTCTTCGGATCACCTTGAGAGATCTCATCTTGAACAGAAAGAACAAGAGGTTAGGGAACACTTTTACTCGGGCCAACTTTAGTACTCATTCCATTGGATCGTTTTGGTGCTCGGACCTCTAACCCACTTAAATCAGATTTGGATGCAGACGCACCCCCAGCTCCTCTCTGGGCTTCCTGCATCAATCTCGTTTTCTCGGATACAGTCAGATCAGCCATCTTGTCTACAAGCAAGCAACATAAAGTTAGAATAAAATGAAGACGAGAAATATTTAAAGCAAAAAATGATGATTACCCAGAAAGGCAAAAAGTCGATCATCATCTAAAGGCAATAATTCTTTTATCTTTATCATACAAAATGAGTCAAGAATGACCAAGGATTGGAGTTTCAAGTCATTCAGTTTGTTATAGTTAAAAACAGTAACTGATAAAGGATATTTGGTCAAGTAGTGAGGAATGCGTGAATGTCCATCTAAGACGTATAACACCTGCGAACATCTCGAGCCACATTGGACCCTCAAGAAACAATCTTTATAATTCTTATAATTTGAGGTATAAGCCTGAAGGAAGCTTCAGCTAGGAATTCCACTGATTTAAACCCAACTCTGGTTATCAACTCCTTTCACCTCGAAGAAGGAGAAGAACAAGTCTATGGTCGGAACAATGTTCAAAACCTCACAAACCTTCTCAAAAGCCTTTATAAATCCCCAACTGTTGGGATAGAGTTTGGAAGGTGCTATATTGATGGTCTTCAACACGTCAACCTCGAAGTTGTAAAAAGGGATACGAATTTGAAATCTTCCAAAATACTAGGATAGAAGTAGAAAAATTCTTCGGAAACATCTTTTGGCCGGAGTATACACACTCTTTTCTTTGGACCACATGGTTCCAAAATAACATCATCCTCAAAACCAGTAGAGGATATAAACCTCAGGGATCGTATTTTGGCAATATCCATGTCAGCAGCAGTACTATTCTTATGGTTTGTAACCTCATAATCAAATGGAGCAGCAGTCTCCATTAGAATTTCTACAGAACCTGAAGAGTCAGAGTCAAATCACTTTCAGAAGTGAGAACATCATTATAAAATTTGTCCATAACTTGCCTATACTCTTTTACCCCTAAAGAACCCCTCATCTCTTGCATGTTTTCTTTCCATAATATTTTCCTCTCCTCATCACTCTTATGGATTACCTTACCCTCATCATCACATTCCCTAAGGACTACCATTTTTGTTATAGAAAAATAGAGGAAAATCAAGAGCGAAAGAAAAAATACCTGAAATGAAGAGAACACTTGCAGTTGAAACAAACTTGTTTAAAGGAGAATAAGAGCGTCGGAGTAAAGTGAAGAGAAAAATGAATTTAATAGGGGCCCAATGTTTAAAAATAGCTAGAAAATAGCCACTCATGATGCATTAAAGTTATCATAACGCTAGGGAAGATTAGGGGACACGACCGTTCAAAGGTTTTGTTTGACGCATAAGAACCTAAGAAGAAAAGCCGACCTATAGCACGACATCAGTCAAATATATCCGGGCTCATGTTACTGCCGAGTATTGTGCCCTTGTAAACGAATATAGTACCCGAGGGACTTATGTACATGCCAAATATATTTTAAGCCGAGTTGTGTAACCGAACAAGGTTAAGCATGAACTAGACTATGATAGCAAGAAAGGTATAGCAATGCATAGAGCTAGGCAAGTATCTCCTATAACCCGGACCTGTCACATAACCCGACTCCCATCAGTTAAGCTTCTACAAAGTCGAGTACAGATCCCATCAACTTGGTACTTACGCCGGACATGAGCTCAACCGGCATACCAACAGTTATAACGGTGGCGGCGCATCAATGCGGACGTTACCAGAGCTTCAAAACCTACATTCATGAAGGGGAGTTACAACAATGATGGTCATGTAAGTCAGAAGGCTAAGAGACTTCTCTTAATGACATGTCACAATGGAAGATTATAAAAGGGGCTCTCACATGAGGGTTAAGCAAGACACAGTCATCTTGAGACAATACACAACACAAGTGTAGCTCTTAAATCCCCAAATATTCCTCACGATATAGACAACATAGTTCTTCTTGTCCAGGACAAGGGGAATTAGCACTTTTGGTGTATCTAACTATTTTTGGCTAGAACAATACAATCGCAAGGTTCAAAGCATGAGAAAAGCAATTCTAACAGAGTAATCAAAATCCTCGTCTATAATTATCATGCAAACCCTTATAAAATAGGAACTGCACCCTTACCTTAGATTCTTCAACAATGGATTCCCTCTTCTATGCCCTACCTCTCTTCCTCTTTTCTTCTCCCTTTTCACGTTCTTCTCTTTTCTCCAACTTCACGTGTCTGATACTTTTATCTCAACTTCCTCCTTTCTCTTATTTTAATATAATTACATTATTATCACTTATTCATAATAATAATAATAATAATAATTATTATTATTATTATTATTATTATTATTGTTATTATTTTCATAACTTATTTAATTTGAATAATTTCTATTATTAAATTAAATAAATAATAACTAATATTAAATAATTAGTTCTACTCACAACACCCCTAATCTCTACAATTTTACTCGCACACCCCAACATCTTAATTTTTCTAATTTCTAAGGTCACTACCCTACACCAAGGGTATCTCAAGCACGCCAAAAAACCAATCAACACGTGTCACAAAGCATTGTCAAAAGAATCACATGTAATATAGTAACTCTCTTCCATGGACTCTTTGTTGAGTAGTAGTGCCTAAAGACTTTGACAATAACTTTTATCTCTAAAAAGGAGGTATACGCCCCCCGAAGGTGCTCTAGATATTGATCTCTCTCGACGGTAATGACACCGATGCACTCTTTAAGAACCTATTTTTCCATCCAAAGACATTCAAGCAAGAAGGATTCTCCTCGCCCAACAACACCAAAGGCTAAGACAGTCGATGCCCGACGCGTATATTAAGCCAAGTATGATAACTCATCTTGATGAGCTTTTTCAATTTTTTTTAATAAATATGAGTAATATTCTTCAGAGAAGAAGACCAGAACCCCCAATACATTCTTAGACTAGGGTGGGCCAACATTGTAGAAGGCAACCTGATTAGAACTCCCAGGATGTTCCACGCTAATAGCCAATATCACTTAATAAACAAAGAGTGTCCCTAGACTTCCTCCATCATCACGTCGTGACGAACAAATAACATCTTCCACCATAACCCAATCATATGAATCTCAGACTCCCACCTATGTCGAAGTAGACGTGCCCTTAGTAACTAAAATAACAGGGACCCCTATTTTCGGAACCCTATAATGGTTAGAATATAGGTAGCACCAGTCGGGAGAGGATAACCCGGGGATCCTCCGTATTTGCTGCATTGTTTTCTCACGTTCCATCTTATCTGCAAATTAAAAACATACATATTAAAAAAGGAATAACCAGATAATATTTGAAAAAGTAAAGATTCCTCAGCTCACCCATAAAAAATAACCTTCCTGGCCTATTTCGAGTTGGTATCCATCAGCAGACACATCTATATGAATCGCTTTAGTCGCTTCTTTGATGTTACATTAGGAGAGATAATGCCTCGTACATAACCTAAAGCCTTGAAGAAGAGCACAAATTGTCTCTTCAAGAAAACGTCTTCTTGAGACAGATAGTCCATTCTGTAAACACAAGACCTATAGTCTAACAAGACGTGGCTTTGGCGTTAAAACTTTGAGAATATGTCTTAGCATTGGTAAGGCAACCTTCGTTAAGGGGAGTAACTAAGAAAAAAATGATCTTTTAAGTGTTTTACACTATCCGAAAAGACATCAAACATCATGGTGCACTACCAAAAATATATCAAGCTCTGACCATTTGTTGAAGCAACCGAGTTCTGTTGAACTTTGAAAAGATGTAAAAAGAGCATCAAAGTTGACACACTTTTCTTATAATTACACAAGTATTGGAAGAATTTAACCTAAGCCTAACTCACTTGGTGTAATTGCAAAATGGTGATCAACAAGTGGTTAAAAATGTCTACCTCAAATTTTTCAAAAGGGAGGCAAAAACCTATTAAAGAAAATAAACACTCGTGAAGGGGAATAACACACCTAAATGTATATACCTTACCTTAAAAGAAATTAGTTTATCGCATATGAATTTAATCAAGATATGACATATGAATTTAATCAAAAAAATCACCGCAGAAGAGCTCGCAAGAAAGATGGGAGTTAATGATATAAAACAAGAAGAGCTTTTACTATTCATAAATGGAAAAAATGGGAAAAACACTCTAGGAACTCTTTATATGTGCCTCAACCACAAAGGACCGTACGATCTGCCATATGGGGTAGCTAAAACCACACCATCAATGATCCAGATCTCCTTGCGAGTTGTTCGAGCCACTCAGGTAACCTAAGGTTAAAGAGATTTCATTACCGAGTAGTTTATGAACACACGTTAGAAATTCCCTGTAAGCTCTTGTCTTGCAAAGCAAGGACAAGAGCTTCAGAGACAACTATTCTAGGTCGTTCGTAAGGCCCAAAGCGAAAAGCCTAAGAGCTTTTTCAAGCGGTAAAGTGTGTGGAACAGTTTATCCCTAATTCCTCGAAGAACAAACAATTCAGCCATCAAGACCAATCGGTCATCGTTTGATTAGATTCAATGACTATTGACACAATGCACCTCATCTCATGCAGACTTTCAACCACTTTCACTATATGAAGAGAAAAATGTGTCATTTCAGGTGTTCAAATCCATTCTTACTCTCCCATTACACAACATTCTCTAACTACTTAAACGTTGCAGTTCTAACTTTGCAAGTCAACCCTTATCCGTCGCACCAAAAGCACAAATCCATTGCAGTAAGACATTTCTTCATGATTTCGTCGATCATTTCTAATTTTGAACCAAATACAAATCATAATTCAATTTAGGCTTAATACCCTTTTGGTCCCTTACCTATACCTCTGGGTCCATTTTGGTCCTTTTTCTTTGAAAACTTTCAAATTGGTCCCTTACGTTAGTAAAAGGGAACCATGTTTGTCCTTTCTGTTACAAACGTTAGTGACGTGGTAAGTTGTTGCTTATTTGGCAGCAAAGCATTGTTTAGGTGACATGATCACTAAAAATACTAAATAGGTAGCATTGTAATTCACATTATATTCCCATTTAACTTTTTCACTCTAACAAATGTTGAAATATAAACCATAGCAAAGAAAGAAGAGAGAACCACAAGAGAACGACAAATCCATTGAAGAAGACGAAGGTGCATAGTCCTTTACGAAGGTGGTAAGGTCAGTTTACATAATGTCTTTATGTATTCACCGTGTTTTCATATTTTTGTTGCATTTCCTTACCTGCATTGTATGTTCATAGCTTCGATTGATGGGTTTAGATATTTAGGGTTTTCACCCCTTTTGTCAAACATTAAGAATAAACTAGAGAAAACAAGCAGTTTCACAAACTACTGAATAGTAAGGTAAATTTTATGTTAATGCAATTTTTGTAGGATGTCATTTGTGTTCATGTAATTTCTGAATTTGTATACATTATGTGAGTTTCTTAACATTTTTGTAGGATGTTGTTGCGGTGAGAATCGTGATACCAAGCTATTGATTAAATTGAATTTTAATTCTTAAATTCACAACCGGTCTTTAATTTATCCAAAGGAAAGGTCTAAAGAAAGAAAGAACCTTTTGCGCGATGTTACAACAACGTTAAGAGATTCGAGGACCGGGGGTTGGTTATGCCTAGGGTAGGTATTTCACATCCTAAACATCTGTAGTACTCTACAGGAACCTTTTGTTTGTTTGTATGCTAAGTTTGCTAAATGTTTGCTATGGTTTGGGATTGGGTGAAAGGTGTAGGTCAAGACCTAAAGATAGTTTCTAAGTTTGCTCGCAAAGACATCGCGTCATCTGCCTACGTATCCTAACTAGGATAGAATCAGAGCAATCGTAGTTCACCTCACTAGGGATAAAGAACACTTGATTATGATCAAGGTTCAAAGGGGAACAAACATAACAATTCTTGTGTAGAGTTTAAGAAAACTCTCTAGATCTACATTGAACACTCAAGAAAGGGGAGTAAGTAATCATCTCCATGATTCTTACATAGAGTTAACAAACTCTATCTTAAGTTCTAATTGAAGGAGCACTCCTAACAAAGGGTAAGCTTTTTAGACTTAAGCAAAGTCTAGTGGATAGGTTCTAACTTAACTAAGTGTATAGATGACTTAACAAAGTCAAGGGATGGTAATGAGCTATCTATGACCCAAAGGTCAATAGAGAGACTTTCCTTTGGAAGGGAAAAGATGAGGAAACTTGGATGAGAACTAAATAGCTTCATCACTTTGGGGAAATAAACTTAACAAAGAAATAATCATTCAAACATGATGAATATAAAGAGATATGGTTACAACCAAGAATAAACAAGCATATTACAATAGGCAAGGATTTCAATCAGGATGAATGGTTACAACCAAAATAAGGTATAAGGATATCACAACATCAATGATTTCAAACAAGATAGATGGTCACAACCAAGGACATGCAAGCATATTACAATATCAAGCAAGGATTACAATCAAGATAGATGGTCACAACCAAGAACATGCATCAAGATATCACAACATCATAAAAGGGGTTCTTACAAGACTTAAGCACTAAAGGTGAAAACCAAAGATATGTCTTGACAAAGATAAAGGTAACAACCAAGCAGACAAGTTATAACTTCATGGGGATTTCTAAATGTTAATCAAATGAAACAGTCATGATGCTTATAAACAAAGGCTGAAATCAAAGTCACATACATAAAGGAGTTGGCAAACAAAGCTCTCATCAAGTGCAAAATTAAACTCAAGAAAAGGAATCCAAAGTTTGAATGGAAAGATGCGAGAGAGGAGGGTAAAAACCCTAAAAATGAAGCATAACTATCTTTTAATGCAAAATGTTTTCCAAAATGAAAATTCTAGAATATTCATACACCATATGAAAATATGCAAAAATACAAGACAGTTGCAAAAAGAATCAATAAAAAATGATAAAAATTGACAAAGTTGTGCTATTTTGAATTTTTAAAGAAAAACAAACATTTTAATCATTAAAAATAATAGGGATGCGCTTGGTGGGTGTTGAACCCACCACCTTTGGGTCACAGGTACAAAACCTCACCAATCCAACCAAGGCGCGCGCGTGATAAAACAAGGAAAAAGAGAGAGATAAAGGAAAACATGGAAAATATGAAAAATGACCAAAAGAGTTGATCTCCACACGGATCGAACCCAGGTCATGAAGCATGGCAAGGCAATATGAGAGCAAGGCATAACCACTGGGGTGGCGATACATCCGTGTATTATGCCACCCCAATAAATACTAATACTTAAAAAAGCAAGCAAACTGGGCCAGGCAAGGCAAGGCAAGAAACAAGGCATAGCATGAAAACGGTTTCATCACAACTTGGTCAAAACACCACCAAATTTAACAAAATTTGGGTCTATCTTATGTGAAATTCAACAAGGAACACGATGGCATCATTAGTTTTTCAAGATAATGTGCACAAATTAAAACACGAAGGAAGATGCAAATGGAAACTTGGAAATGCATTATGGAAGCTACAACTCAAAACAGAAGTGATTAAGACCAGATGAAGGTATGCACAAATTTCAAATACATAATTCATGGATTCTAGACTCAAAGAACACTAAAAAACAACTCCAAACTGAAACTGGTATGCTAGTTGCAACTATGGACCACAAATTGCTTGAAATGCTGTTTGGAAAAATAAGAACATTCATATTGCAGCATACATGCCTCAACTCAATAAACACACATAAAATGATTCACATACATCAAGACATGAATTCAAACAACTTGCAAGAAAGATCAATCTAAATAATTGATATCACAAGAGGTGAACACCTCAAAACAGAAGCTGGCAGTGAGCTTGCCATTTTGCCAAATTATAACATCAAACAAGCATGCATACACATATAGTTTTTCACATCAAGACATCTTGATCTTAAACAAAATAGCCTAACAAGCTAATCATGATAATTGGTTTTGCAACAGCAAACATAACAACAGAAGCAGCAACCAGTCTTGGTCATTACAATACCAAATCAAACACATCAATTCAATATATGCCTTACAATGAAAGTTACAACTCCATGGTGGTAAGCATAAACAGATTCTAGCAAGAAATCAAAGTTTTAGCAGCAACAGATGCAAAATGACAATTAGCACCAAACAAACATGCTCTTGGTTACAAACCAGCCAAAACAGCAAAACTTGATAAATGGTTGAAAGCAAAGTAGGTAGCAGCATTACATAGCAATGGTTCATGATTTTAGACAGTTCTAACAGCAATATGGATCCTAACATGACAATGCTAGTATCAATCAACAATTAACCCTAATACACCTAATGCACACAACAACTTGGAAGCATATGGCAGTGGTTCAAATTAGACAATTATAGCAGCAAAATAGTGAGCTCTAACATGCCAATGCTAGCATTAAACAACAATTAGCCCTAAAGCACATCACAATTCACAAACTTATGACAAAGGCTAACTTATAACAATAGTGCTATGGCAGTTTGAACTCACAACAGAATAAACATGACATGTTGATACAACTATTCAAATCATGGATCAATGATGCTAACCAGCAGTTTCAAGACAAATTCGCACAATGACTTACAAAACATCAAAACAATACATATAGGTTCATCACATTTGACAATGCAAACAAGATATGGACATGTCAAGATTAGAACAACAACCCTACCACCATGCCTAATGACAATAACAGATGCACAAATGATAATGTCACTTATCCAATAACACATGATTCAAAGAACACCACATTTTCATGTTAACAAACATAAACCAACATACAACAATAGACAATGGCAAGCAACAAACTACAATGCATACATCTCATGATGGTTATGACCATGACAGCAAAACAAATATTGGTCATCATGACTTAAAACAGACCTCACATGAATCATCCCAATGATTTCATACCAAAACCAATAGAACCAAACAACTTACAAGCACATTCAAAACATGTTATAGACAAAGCTTAAACATAAAGATGATTCAAAAATGTACTAGAATTGAAAATGGCCTATGAGTTGGAAAAATGCATATGAGTTTGAAAAAGGCAAGAACAGAATGGTAGCAGAACCAAAACATGATATAGTTTCAACTAATACCAAGTCAAACATCACATGAATCAAACATATAAGGACTTATAAATCAAAATGCCAGCAAAAAAGGTCAAGATCCAAGGATGTTGTTTGCAACAGAACCAAATCAACATCATTCATAAACTGAACAAAATCAAAACAGCATCAAACTTCATAACAGTTGCAAGCAAACCTTCATATGTTCATACATGACATAGAGTAACATTTAAGAGAGCTTCCAAAGCATAAACACAACAACAAACCATATTGTATGATGATCATAAGAGCAATACACATTAATGAACTGCATATTGCATTTAAACTCAATCCAACTAATGCACATTAAACATACTCATGACAGTTTAAGATGAAGATAGTGACTACCAACCTCTTGTAGACCTCCAAGCAAGCTAATACAGTAGGGAAAACCTTGAAGACTTCCCAAATGAGATCCAACCAATGCCTTGATGAAATTACAGCTTTTCTTGCACTTGAAGTAAACAAGTGAACTTTAGGACAGAACTCAAAACAAGTGATGATGATGGTATTTTAGGTTATGGACAGTTGGTACATCATAAACCTAAGGTGTTTGGAGGGTTGAGATGATCAAATCAGGCCTGAGCAAAGATTTAGCAGATTTTGTGTGTAAAGTAAAACTTTGCTTGGTTGAAGGTTGACTTTTGAGGAAATGGGGTTTTTGACTGGTTTAAGAGCTTGGACACCTCCTACACATCATTTGTGGATTGTGTAGATGATTTGTGATGATTTTAAGTGGGTGGAAATGGTTTTGGAAGGCTAAATGCTCAAGGCAGATTTTTGAGAGGTTTTGGAATGGTTTTCTTCACTTATAAGCAAAGCAAGGTAAGATGAGAGCTATGGTTTTCTCTTGGGTTTTAGAGTGCTCTGGTGTGTGTTTCAACATAGAGGAAACCTCTATTTATAGGCAAGGAGTGGTTTGGGGCAGATTTGTACTTTGGCATTTTGGAGGGAGTTTTGTAAATGCAATCTTGTTCAAGATTTGTTGCAGCTGTAAGTCCAAGTTCTTGGCTTAAGATGATGCACAAATCAAGTGGCAAGGAAGACATGGAAGTGACTGAAGTGTGGCTAGGGAGTAGGGGAGCTTGCAGCTGCAAGTTACTTTCATAAAGTTTCTCTTTCTTGATTTGTTTGATTAAAATAATGCCACTTGCATACAACTTTCCAAATCCACCAAATCTCTTAATTTTCTGCATTTCTATTCATCATACTTTCTAAATATCAGATAGAAACATGATCAAATGGCTGAGAATAGCTCAAGTGGTTAAAGAGTGAGTTTGTGAAAAAGTGAAAATGGTGAACTCAAGTGTTGAAACCCCAACTTGCTAAATTCATAACTCTCAACTCATAATGGATATGGAGGAGTTCTAGTACATTTTGGAAAGACCTTATGAAGCTATACAACTTTCATGTTTTCATGATCTTCAGATTGCAAGTGGAACTAGGTCAAAAATCCACTGAAAGTTGCTAAAAACATGCCTAAAAAGGCCAACAACTTAGAATTTTTCTAAGTGTTTTTTCCCTCTTGTGATGATCTTGGTCATAACTCCAAATCTATGCATTTTCTGCTTATAGACCACTGTGAGACTTTTGTAGGACTTGTCAAGACCTTTCCAATGAGCTTTGAACCAACTCAATTGGATGTGTGGTTAGAGAGGTATGGTCTTGCCCCTTTCAAAACCCTAATTTCCCGATTTTTCAATTGCTCCTCAATCCTTGATCTAATGGTCATGAAACTTCATGGATAGGTGTAATATGTTACTAGGAACACTTTTGCCTCATACTTTGAGGTCAAATTCCTTATGATTGAAGAGTTGACTTTTCGGTCGACCGAACGATCGATCGATGACTACCGAGTCGACTGTTGATGTTCCGGGTCTTTTGAGGCCTTGAAACTTCTTGAGTAGAATTCACTAAGACATATGAACTTCATGGACCATGATTCCACCATTGGAGCACCACTTAAATCAAAAGTCAAACTATAGTTGACTTTTCCTAATCGAAAACCCTAATCGGGTATCCTGAACTGCACTGTTTTGGATATTTGGGTGACAACCTCAAATTAGATTCATACTTGACCCAATGAAGTATATTTGATGATGTGGAGACTTATTTCATGGAGAATCAATCCAATACATTGACTGATTAACCATCGAAACCTCGATTCTCGGCTATACGAAACCCTAATTCACCTGTATCTTAACAAAGACAAAATTGAAATAGGTTAAGGTTAGATAATCAACTGAATATGACCCTAAAAGGATGATGGAGATCTAAGGGGTCAAAATTTGGTGTGCAACAGTTGCCCCTATTTAAATGTTTTCACTATGTGGCAATGAGAGATGACAATCCTCATAGAATCGTAGTGAAAGGTATTTAAATATAGCAAACCAGAAATTTTGTCCCTTAGATCCGGTGATATGCAAAAGGAGAAATGCGAATATGCCATGAATCTAAATGATGCTTTATGATGCTTGAATGCAAGACAGATGCAGACACACGAGCAAGAAATAAAAGAACGGCAATACGACGAGTAACCACTCACGGGGGACCCAACACACTAGGGAAAGATCCAAGGCAAAACAAGAAAAATAGTTCAATCATGACTAAAAATGGTGCTCAGGGGAATCTTTCACACAGGGGACGCAAATTCCACCAGGGAAGATAAATCTTCACTGGGGAAAAGGGGACACACACTCCACTGGGGAAGAGGGTAATTCTCCACCGGGGAAACGAAAGATCAGAGACGCAAACCTCACGGGTGATAACCAAATGAGGGGTTTCCTATAACGAAGAGTTCGAACGGGATCTTCAGGAAAAGACTAGAAGCGAAACCAGACGCACTGGGGGATGCTAGTATCCACTAGATCTCCGAGACTCGAACGGGGAAAGCAACGGCTTTGCCGGGAACATTGGTGACAACCAGAACAACAAACAGTTTAAAGTGTGCTAGTTTCTACTAGACTTACTGGGGGTGATGGTGACGACCAAAGTTACAATTAATTGGGAATTCCAAACAGCATTGGTAAAATACAGGACTTCGGCTGGGGAAGTTGGTAACAACCTACTCACGGTATTAATAACAATTAGCTTTCAAGCAATGCCAGTAACTACTGGACTTAGAAGGAGCAGTAACAACTAAACCAACAGGTGCCAATAACGATTGGGTTAAGAAGTGACTGTAACCACTGGTCTTCAAAGGGAAAAATTGGTAATAACCAACTCAGAGTGCCAATAACAACTGACTTCAAGCGACGCCAATAATTATTGGACTTAGACAGACTGGTTACGACCAAATCAAAAGTATGTCAAAAATAACTGGTTTTACCAATACTAGTAACCACTAGATTTGATGAGATTAGTAACAACTAAATTAAACACCCATAGTCGTTGGATCTTCCAACAATGCTAGTAACCACTAGACTTAGAATGAACGGTAACAACTGAGCCGACCAGTACCAATAACGATTGGTTCTAAGCGATGCTAATAACTATTGGACCTTTCAGGAAACCTGGTAGCAACCATCTCAAGTACCAATGACCATTAGTTTTAGAAAGCAATACTAGTAACCACTAGATTTTAGCAAAGATTAGTAATAACTGAATCAAAGGGACTCCAATGACGATTGGTTTCTTTATAACAGAGCCAGTGAATACTGAGTTTGAAAGATTGTTGGTGACGACCAAATCGAGGTACCAAATAGCAATTGGTTGCAAACAATGCTAGTGACTACTAGACTTTCAAAGATTATCGGTGAAAACCAAATCAGAGATAACATTAGTAACAACTAACCATCTAGGTAAATCGGACACTGCTAGTCACAATTAGCTTCCCAGAGAAGAAATGGTAATCCCAGGATTACTGGTAAAATTGGGGTATCAACCTCAAAGCGAGATCTGCGGCAACTGATCAGAGAGAGAGAGGTAACGACCAAAGGATCTCAAAGGCAACAACCAAACAAATAGAAACCCAAAACCACATGCAAACAAATGTGCATGCTGATATGATATTGTATGTAAAATGCAGACCGACCTGCAAGGAAAAAAAGAATAGCAAAACGAGGAAAACAAAAAGGGAACCCATCACGCTGGGTCTCAATTGCTTCAAGTTAGATGGCGCTTTCTCCTGGTGTAGATAACAATCTTCCAAGATAAACCATATTCTTGTAAACCTGTAGAGGAGAAGTTCTGGCCTAAGAGTGGGGATTGCTGTTGGACGCATCTGTTTTTTTTATTGGAGGCGACATCAAACTTTCACGACTTGAGAACTATGTAATATTGTCGGATTACCTCTAGAGTTTTTCAATCGTTTTGTCAAATTAGTTTTCTTTAAAACAAAATTTAGGTTTTTCAAAACACTTTGCTTTTCAAAAAATATTTATTAACAAATAAGTGAAATTGCATAACAAAAACAGAAGATCATAACAATGATTGGCCAAAATCTGATTTCATTGATAGACGAGAACTTTACAAAGGGCAAAGCCTCGGGAACTTTATACATTTGGAAAAAATGGCAAACAGAAAGGGTTACAGAATCCCATAACAATCTGGTCCTACTGACTATCAGTTCATTTGCTTCGCTGCTTCTGACGAGAATGACAGACGTTGATCTTTCTTTAACACCCTGCACAAGACTTTGCCCCTGCATTTGTCGGCTTTAATCTTCTGACTTCCGTCTTGCTGAAGCACTTGAATCACCTTTCTAGGTTTTCCTCTTTAGGCATAGTACTTTCTCACTGCATCTGAGTTAATAGGGTACTTGAGTTGTTCGCCATCCATAGTCTCAAGAATTAGAGATCCCCCGGAGAAGACGGTCTTTACAACGAAAGGGCCATCGTAATTGGGCATCCACTTTCTGCGCATGTTCTTTTGCATTGGTGGGATTTTTCTAAGCACAAGCTCTCCTTCCCTATACTCTTTGGGACGAACCTTCTTGTCGAATGCTCTTATCATCCTTTGTTGATAGATTTGGCTATGACACATGGCCGTCATTCTTTTCTCATCAATGAGGTTCAATAAGTCAAACCTTTCTTTTATCCATTCGTCTTCCTCAAGCTTGGCTTCCATCAAGATCTTTAAATAAGTTATTTTGACTTCAATGGGCAGCACAGCGTCTATCCCATACACTAAGGAAAAAGGAGTTGCCCCTGTTGAAGTTCGCACTGATGTTCGGTATCCATGTAGAGCAAATGGTAACATCTCGTGCCAATCCTTTTAGGTTATGACCATCTTCTGTACTATTTTCTTGATATTTTTGTTCGTAGCTTCAACTGCGCCATTCATCTTAGGTCTGTAAGGAGACTAATTGTGATGCTTGATCTTAAAGTCATCACAAAGTTCCTTCATTATTTTGTTGTTCAGATTTGACCCATTGTTGGTGATGATCTGGTCAGGAATACCATATCGATAGATGATTTCCTTTTTGATGAAGCGGGCAACCACTTGTTTTGTTACGTTCGCATACGATGATGCTTCTACCCATTTGGTGAAGTAATCAATTGCAACAAGGATGAAGCGATGGTCGTTGGAATCTTTTGGCTCTATTGCCCCAATCATGTCTATGCCCCATATTGCAAAAGGCCACGGTGATGTCATCACATTGAGAGGATGTCGAGGAACATGCACTTTGTCAGCATAAACCTGGCACTTATGGCATTTTCGAGCGAAGAGGATGCAGTCCGTCTATAGAGTTAACCAAAAGTAACCAGCTCTTAAAATTTTCTTAGCCATGGCATGGGTACCGAATGTTCCTTCGTGCACTTCAGTTATTATGAGACTTGCTTCTTTTTCATCGACACATTGAAGCAAAACCATGTCGTGGTTTCTCTTGTAAAGGGTGCCATTGCTGATGAAGAACTTAGCTGACAATCTTCGTATGGCTCTTTTGTCGATTCTGGATGCGTCAGCTGGATATTCTTGATTTTGAAGAAGTTCTTGATGTCATGGAACTAAGGTTTCTCATCAGATTCTTCATCTATTGTCATAACATATGCGGGCACTATCCTTCTCTCAATGCGAATCAGAGGCGCCTCGTTAACAAACTGGACCTTCCACATTGATGCCATCATGGCTAATGCATCAGCGATGTGATTTTCTGCTCTTGGTACATGCTTGAAGGTAATCTCGTCAAAATATTCGGCCATCTCTAGGATATGAGCTTTGTAAAGGATCAACTTTTCATCTCTAGTCTCCCATTCTTCTTTGAGCTGATAGATCACTAAAGCAGAATCACCGATTACTTCCAAGATTTTAATGCGAAGATCAATGGCAGCTTCCAATCCTAAGATGCAGGTTTCGTACTCGGCTATGTTATTAGTACACGAGAAACAAAGTCGAGTTGTGACAGCAGTATACCCTCCGGTTGGATTTTTCAAAACAGCCCCAATACCATGTCTGTTTTTGTTTGACGCTCCATCGAACATCATTTCCCACCGGGATCCAGGCTCAGGACCTTCTTTCGGGCCAGGTTCTGGTTTCGTGCGCTGAATGTACATTACATCTTCATCAGGGAACTCAAACTTGAGTGGTTGATAATCTTCCATAGGATGCTCTGCAAGGTGTTCTGACAAGACACTTCCTTTGATAGACTTTTGAGCAACATACTGAATATCATACTCTGACAAGAGCATATGCCATCTGGCCAATCTTCCAGTTTGAGTTGGTTTTTCAAAGATGTACTTGATGGGGTCCATTTTAGAAATCAGCATTGTGGTGTGGCAGATCATGTACTGTCTTAGGCGCTTGGCGGCCTATGCTAAAGCACAACAGGTTTTCTCTAGTGGAGAGTAACGACTCTCGCAATTGGTGAACTTCTTGCTCAGATAGTAAATTGCGTGCTCTTTCTTGCCTGACTCATCAGTTTGGCCCAAGACACAACCCACCGAATCTTCCAATACTGTCATGTACATGAACAGTGGTCTTCCAGGCACTGGAGGGATCAATACCGGAGGTTCTTGTAAATACTGCTTGATTTTCTCGAATGCTGACTGACAGTTTTCATTCCACACCATCATCTGATCTTTTCGTAACAACTTGAAAATTGGTGTGCAAGTAGGAGTTAGATTGGAAATGAACCTGGAGATGTAATTCAAACGTCCAAGGAAACCTCTGACCTGTTTCTCTGTTTTAGGAGCAGGCATCTCCTGGATTGCTCTGACCTTGTCAGGATCCACTTCAATTCCGTGTTGACTAACGATGAAGCCGAGTAATTTGCCTGAACGAACTCCAAAGGTGCATTTAGTTGGGTTTAGCCTTAGTTGGTACTTTTGGAGTCTCTAAAATAGCTTTAACAGATGATTCAAATGGTCTTCTTTGCTTCGAGATTTTGCGATCATGTCGTCCACATATACTTCAATCTCTCTGTGCATCATATCATGGAAGAGTGTGACCATGGCCCTCTGATATGTTGCCCCTGCATTCTTCAAACCGAAAGGCATGACCTTATAATAATAGGTGCCCCAGGGTGTGATGAAGGTCGTCTTCTCCATGTTGGTCGGGTCCATCTTTATCTGATTATAACCAGAAAATCCATCCATGAATGAGAACACTGTGAAACTAGTTGTGTTATCCACCAAAGTGTCGATATATGTGTCGCTACCGCGAAAATAAGGTGCCGGCAAAACAGAAGAGTCGCCACCTTTCGTTATTTATCCCTCAGAACGGGAAAGGAAACGATCGGAAAAACCTAACGAAAAGGTATAAGACAAGGTCATCGCAACCATTGTCTGGGTTCGGGAGTCGGTTACGCAAGGGGAAGGTGTTAGCACCCCTCACGTCCATCGTACTCGATGGGATCCATGCTTGTTGTGTTTATCTGACGGGTTTATTTACTACCTACCTATCAAGGCTGGTCTGAAAAAGAAAAGAAAAATGACTTGGCAAAGCGTCGCACTTTATGCCTACGTATTCTCATCAGAGAATGAGAAATCAGAGTCAACGTAGTTCGGCTAACTACGGGTTACGGGGAAGGTGGCTCGCCAATACGTCAGTATTGTGCCTACGTACTCTCAACAGGCTTGAGAGATTAGAGCTTACGTAGTTCGGGATAATACGGATTACGGGGATTCAGATTCATCTGTTTTATCGAGTAGGGTTAACAAACAGTTCCAGCAGTTTGGTGTACACGGCTCGACCCTTGGAGACTTAGGTGTTACCGTTTGCGGTAGAACTAGGAGTTAACGACACTCTTTTCTTCAGAAAAGCTTTCCTTTGAATTATGGGCCCACGGGGCAAAAGGTTTGAAGTTTGTTTTCTGTCTTTTACGGAAGAGTTGTTTTTTATGTTTGTCTGTAGTTCGTACAGCACTAGAGACAATGACCTGGGAACGAATGCGTCGCATATCGTCCAAAGGACGTATACTAAACATTCTAGACGATTGAGAGGAGGCCGCTCAATTATCATTACCCAAGTAGCTTAAGGCTCGTAACGCACTGATACTAACTTGCCTTTATTACGTTTTTTACTGTTGTTTCAAGATGAGAGGAGAAGGGGGACAACTACGGGGAGACTATCAAGTCCTAATGTTGTCATGCCAAAGATTCATCCTATGGTTGAGGTTTGAAACAGGGAACTCCTAGAAGTTATCATGCATAGGTTTCAACCTAAAGTTCTAATCATCACTTCCTTGTCAAAGGAAGTGAGATTCCTAGGGGATCATGTCAATGATAAACAGAAACAGATAAAGCATCAGCTTAAACAGTAAACAGTAAACGACTGTAAAATGCATGCAATGCAAGTGAGGGAGGAAATGTGTGTGGGGCATCAGCCTCCACAAGCTCGTCTCGACCTCAAGCCAGATATGAATAACTGCAATCATGAAGGAGAATAAAATAAAATGCCATCAAGCAAATCACAAACCACATAGGCAAGGGAGCAGGGCTCTACCGAATACCCGCAAGCAAAGTCATACAGTAAAAGTACAAGCAGAGGGAGCAACTCAACCTCTAGTGCAATCATGCTCCTAGCTTAACACAATCTAAACATGAACTTATTCTAATGCATCAAGCAAATCACACAGGTCACATCAATACATTTGCACAGAAAGCAAACAGACAGGAAAGAAAGCAAATCAACAGCTTCCACAGCTCCACAGCAAAGCAATCCTTTGACAGCAGTTCAGTCCACAGTCTGTAACTGTTCTTCAAGTCCATCATCTTCAAGAGAATGAAAGGTACTCCATTTTCAAGCCTCAATCTTCAATAGGCTCCACCAAGAATGAATAGAATCAATAAGATAATTGTTTGATAATGGGAAGCAGATAGTAAACCAAAGGAATCTTATCTGACACTCAACCAGTCATCAGAGAAAGGCATCCTCAAAAGTTCTACTCATTGTAAATGTCACACATCCCTCCAAAGGAGAGATGAGACTTTAACATGAGGACTTTGAATCATAGGATGAGAATGGAATGGGAACAAAACCAACCATTACTTGAAGAAATATCTATTTCTAAAGCTCTCTCCTAAAGCCCTAATTTCCTAAGCTACACAAAGCTAACAAAAATGAAGGGAAAACTCCAATCCAAGCTCCACCAGCTACTTCACACAAGCCTCATCAAGTCCATGATATCTTCCAATGAGATCCAGCAGCCCACTATGCAAGGAAGCCCAACTTTGAGTCCATTCCACATCAATCATCAACATTGAAACACCAAATGAACAAACAAGTAGAATATTCTATCAAAAATACCAAAACATATTCTAAAAATATGATTATTTTTCTAGGGGAACATGCATTCACTAATAATCTATAGTTAAAAAATTAGGACCTAATTCAATCTCTAAGTCCTCCAATAAAATCCTAAGTTGAAAGGTATCACTAAAGAGATCCACTAAAAATCACTCCTAAACAACTATACTAAAAGCATTTTTAAAATCATTTAAAAATCATGATAAAAATCACAAGGAAACATCAATGTGAATATAACAACAATCAAAATAATGAAAAGTTCATCCCATGCTAAAAGTCATCAATGAAATCAATCAAAAGGAAAGGCTATGTTATGAACATGTTAAGACTAGCCTAATTATTAATTCAATCTAAAATACCAAAACTAATTCTAAAATCCTAGGAAACTTTATAGGGGAACCTAAGCATGTTATGTGTCTATAGTAGAAAAACCAGAGCCTAAAACTATGCTTAAAGGCACTAAAGAAATCACACACCAAAAGTGGTCAAAAGGAAAATCAAGTAGGGAAGCCTCTAAAGATCTAGTTCAAAATAGAACCTAAAGCTACCTAAAAATTAACGTAAAAATTTATGGGAGTTCCTTAATATGTCTATAACAAACCAGCAAAGAATTAAGTCCAAATTCTATACCAAACTGCATAACAAAAATAGGCAAGAAATTATGCAGTTTTTGACATTTTATTATCCAACTAAAGGAGAAAAACGAAATCAAATTGAAAATTAAACGAAACTAAAATCCAATTGCGCACAAAGATCATAGACATGATAAGGATTATCCCAGAATTTTATCACATTTTTCTAAGCATTTTTTCTATTTTTGTATGAATTAAAATCAAACAGCACACAAAACAGAATTTTAATGCCATTAAAAAACAACAATCAAATGGTTAAATTAAATCGGAAAACCAACCTACGGATCGGAGATTTGATCCGGTGATCGTTGATCAAGTGAATTTGCAAAGATCCGAACAAGATTATATGGAAAACTTCAAGATCCACAATAATTCTTGTAAGAAGATGAAGATCGAACACTTCGAATCCGAACTGCTCCGAATAAGTGCTTCCAACTTACACTCCAATATCCAACTTCAATTTGCACGAAAATTGATTATGAATCTTGATCTAATAATGATTATGAGTGGAGGTTTATGCTCAAGATTCCATTGATTTCAATGAAAAATCAATGGATCCAATGACAAGGAGCTATGGGTGAGGGTTTGGAGAATGAAGAAACTTGAGAGAATTGAGAGAGTGAGAGAATTCTTGAAAATGAAAAATGAAAATTGTGAGGAGTTTTTTTCTTTTGGTTTGGATTAGATCACTTAAGTACTTCTTAGGCTTGGATCCCAAGGTAAGGTTTGGACTTTGGCTTGTGAAAGTTGGTTTGCAGCTTAATGGTATGATTTTGGGATTCATGAAGTCACAAATTGGAACACCATGAACCAAACCCCAAATGAAAATTCTAATAATTCAAAAGTGTTTAGAATATCATTTCCAATCAAAATGAGTACAAATTTGACTTGAAATCATTCAGTTACCAATTGTTTTGAATTTTTCACCTTTTAATTCATTAAAATGGCCTTTATGTGAATTTTCTTCAACCAATGCTTGATATAATCCATATCAATGGACTCTTGATACTTGGCCAAGCTAAAACCATCATTTTGAGCAACTTTCATGTTGAAAAAAATCCATTTGAGGCTTGCAAGATGGTGAAGTTGACTTATGATTCAAAATGACCTGTAATGTCCAAATACCCAAAATACCCTTGACTTGTCAAAGCCATAACTTGAGTTCTACACATCCAATCATGGACTTCTAGTACTCTTTAGAAAGCTAAGAGAATAAGGAACAACATTCATGTTGACCAAAAGTTCATAGGAATCATCCTTCTAGGGCAAAAATGTCATGCAATTTGGGTAACTTTCAAGCTCCAAATTCACATGCCTCAGATGACTTGTAACTTGTTTGGCTCATAACTTGAGTTTTATAAACCCTATCAAGGACTTATAGTACTCAAATTAAAGCTAAGATCATGCCCTACAACAATCATGTTGGGGTCAAGATGAGATGACAATCGTATCTTGAGTTAAATGGCCTGGAAGTCAGGGGTCAAGCTAGGGGATTTTACATTGTCAAGTCTTAGAAACCCTAGCCTAAAACTTCTCAAACTCTTCAATCATGATGAGTTAACCTTGGAATCATCCTTATAAAATCTCAATTTATCAATCCATGATCACATGGCTCTTGAATTAGGTATCAACTTCCTTCAAATCCTCAGTTTACTTAGGGTTGACCCAGTCAAACCCTAGCTGCACCAATCATGGCTGAGGCTTCTTATTCTTGCACAATGACTTGTCTAGGCCTCAAAGTGATCTTCAACACTTCTCATGAGCTCTCTCAAGACCTCAAGTCTAACTTCATGGCTTCAGAATCATCTGATGACTTCCCACAACTCTCAAGTTAGGCGACACACCCTCTTGGCATCAATCACTCTCTCTAGGATCTTTTAACTTCTCTGACAAGGATATCAACCCTTGAACACCTGAATAAGCCTCCCAGCTAGATTCAAAGTCTTGTGTAGCCCTTTATTGGTAATCATACCTCTTGATCTCCTGCATACATATCAATAAAATGCAAATGATAATGCTAATGTGCATGAAATGAAACATAAGTTAGGTAAAGAAATTTTGGGCAAATTTTGGGGTGCAACAATATGGTAGAGGGAAATCATCCTTCGGACTAGCTTTGTTTAGATCCCTATAGTCAATGCACATTCTGACTTTACCATCCTTCTTTGGGACTAGCACGATGTTTGCCACCCACTCCGGATATTTGGATACTGCTAAAAAGCCTGCGTCAATCTGTTTCTTGACTTCATCTCGGATCTTGAGAGCCATGTCTGGTCTTGATCTGCGGAGTTTTTGCTTGACCGGAGGACACTCTAGCTTCAAGGGGAGCTTGTGTATAACAATGTCGGTGTCCAACCCTGGAATATCTTGATAAGACCAAGCGAATATGTCAACATAGTCTTTAAAGAGTGATGTTAGCCTGCTTTTGACCTCTGGCCCCAACGATGCTCCAATCTTGACTTCTCTCTTCTCTTATTCGGACCCCAAGTTGATGACCTCAATCTGCTCTTTGTACGGCTGGAGATAAGCATCTTAATATTCAGTCATCCTCTTCAACTCTTCTGGGACTTCTATTTCTTCATCATTCTCTTCTTCAGCTTGAAAGACAAATGAACCACTAGTAGAAGGAACTGAAGGATCACAGGATTTTGTGGGTAATGGAAGTGTTCTGCATGTTTTATTTTTAGGAATGATTAGACACACACACACGGACATGCAGATGAAGGGTTGCTTTTGCGTTTTCAAAAAGTTGCCATTTTTCATTTTAACAAAAAGAGTGAAAATGATGAGCAGGAAATAAACAAGAGTTTTAACAAAAACACTTTTCATTCATAGATTTTTCAATTTGCAAAGTGGCCCATACAAAATGATTTGCATGCCTTGGGCAAGGCCGGGAACTTTTAAAGAAAACACAAAGCTAACAAGCAAAATGAATTACTCTAAAGGTAAAAAGACAGAAATTTTCACAGCCTCCCAATTGTGTAGAGCTGCTCCTCCTCGAATTATCAAACGATCAAGATCACAATCATCCTCTTCAGCAATGATAGTGTTTATTTGCAATCTGCCACTAGTAAAGATCTCTTTCAATGACTTCTTCCTCATGACGCTTTCTTCTGGCTCGTCTTCTAGAGTTGGTTTGTAACCCAACCCTTGTCGATCCTTCTTCGCTCGAGCGTTGACTTGGATAACTTCTCCTCATCCCAATGGGAGTCCGGTTTTCAGTGCAACTTTGATACTCTGAACTGAAGTGAAGGATGGACCACGAGTTATATCAGACTCGTCTACCAGAACAACATGGGCTATCTCTAGCGCTTGGAAAGCTGTTTCGAGTGAATATTCGTCCGCTTCGATGTATCAGAAAGAGGATAGGTTGCTCACCATCAGATCCTCTTCTCCGTGAATGATGACCAACTGATCATCAATAACAAATTTCATCTTTTGATAGAGGGTAGAGGTTCCAGCGCCCGCTGGATGTATCCACGACCTCCCTAGTAGACAACTATAGACTAGATTGATGTCCATCACTTGAAAGGTGACTTCAAAGACTTGTGGACCTATCATGATAGGAAGATTAACTTCTCCTATTACAGCTCTTCTAGAACCATCAAATGCCTTCACCATAAGAGATGTTGGCCTCATATCAGCACCTTGGTAAGCAAGCTTAGCTAATGTTCTCTTTGGCATTACATTGAGTGCGGATCCTGTATCAACAAGCACCCTAGACAATGTATCCTCTTCGCATTTAATTGATACATGCAGAGCACGATTGTGCTTGCATTTTTCAGCTGTTAGGTCATTGTCATTAAAGCTTAAAGTATTACAGGCCGTGATGTTCGCCACAATAGAGTCGAACTTCCCCACTGTGATGTCCTTGGTCATATGAGCTTGCGTTAAAATCTTTAGCAAAGCTTGGCGATGTGTCGGGGAACTCAATAGTAATGACATGACTGAGATTTTGGATGGCGTCTGGTTTAGCTGATCTATCACTCGGTAGTCACTTCGACGAATGATCTGCATAAATTCTTCCTTATCATTTCTAAGGTTCTCTTTTCCTTTGACAACAGGTTCCTTAGTGACAGCTTCCTCTGGAATGGATCCTTTAGGGGCAGCAGCTTTTGGAGTGGGAATCGTTGGTGGAGGAACCGCATTATTCGCTCGTGGTTGATACACGCGACCACTTCGGGTCATTTTACTTCCACCGATGATAATGGCTATATTTGCTTGTTTTCCTCCCTTGGAAATTTCTTCATACCATGAATGATCTTCTCTTGGTGTTATGGCCCTTGGGTGAGGTCCAGATCCTCTCCTTGGTTCAAATCTGGCTTGACCCCTCCCAAATTTTGGTGGCGCATCGTCACGGAACACTGGCCGGACGCTTTTGTTGTTGTTGTTGTTGTTTCTGAAAAAGGCCCTTTTGCTAGGCTCTTCGGGCATATTGAACACGGGTTCAATTACCGCTACATCTTCTTTTTTCTTTCTGCTAGCGATCTCTAACATTCCTTGCTCAAGCATTGCTCGAATATCCTTTTGTACAAGGTCACAACCTTGTGGATTCAATATACATTGCTCATAATCTTCATGAGAAGTTTTAAGTGTCCATGCTTGAGCGAGACGTTTGTGCAATTCCACCAACGGTACTTTGATTTCGTCAATGGTGGTAGCAGTCTTAGTTTCAGACCCTTCCCCTTCTTCAGTGATAACATTCACTCCACCATGGTTTGGTAGAGGATTATCCTTTACATTCGGGTGGTTGTCTTCAAAAGACAGAATCCTCTTTTTGGTTAACTCCCGGACAAGGTGTTGGAGCGCGAAGCATCCTTCGAGGTCATGACCCGGAGCATTTTCATGGAATAAACAGTGGGCATTGGCGTTGTAATAGTATGGAAGTGGGGTAGGTGGAGCACCTAATTTCCTCATCTTGACTAGCCCTCTTTCTATTAGCATTGGGAATAGATCAGCGTACCTGTCGCGGTGAAAATCGGATACCAAACTATTGATTAGTTTGAATCGTTAATTCAGTTGTGCATACTCACATTCACGACACGGCCACTCTCACACACTTCAGCGCTTTCATGCGTATGTGTATGGCTTTGCTTTCTGTCGTTTATATTGTCGCATCTATATTTTTGCATTTACATTTCCACATTGCATCCCGTCCAAAGGAAGAATCTGCGCATGATCCCAACAATCGTGCGTATGCATTCACACTAGATATATAAAGCAGGAAACAAATAAAATAAGATAGGGAAACCCACTAGAGAGTCCCCAGTGAAGTCGCCATTTCTGTCGCGATGAAAATCGGATACCAAACTATTGATTAGTTTGAATCTTTAATTCAATTTGCAACCGAACTTTGATTTGTCCAAAGGAAGGGATAAAGATCGGGGGTTGGTTAAACTTAGGGAAGGTGCTAGCATCCTAAGTTTCTGTAGTATCCTACAGGAACCTCTTGTTTTATATTGTTTATTGCTAAGTGTTTATCTGCTTAAGGCTAAAAGACCTAAGGGTTTATTTCTAAGTATACTCGATAAGATATCGCATCTTATGCCTACATATCCTTACGGGAGTGGAATCAGAGTATTTGTAGTTCCCCTAAAGGGTTTGAGGAGTTATTTGACTGTGGTCAAAGTTCCTACGGGTTTAGGGTAGTTGTTTGATTGATTTTAGGAGAAGAGATGTGTCTTCATTTTAAGGGAGATATAACCGCCACAGGTTGTAGGAAAATAGTCTTTGCATCGTCTTAAGAAAAGGGCTTAAGTACTCGGATTGTTTGACGAGTATGCCTTTATTTCTCTTAAGGCAAAGTCCCTACGGCTTGATTGTATTGTTGTGGGGTGGAGATTCTATCTCACTTAAGATGATTAACATCTTTCTCTATGTGTTTGAATATTGTTTGATTTGAGTTGTTTGTATTGTGTTTAATTGTTGATTATCTAAGTTGTAAGAGAAAGGTCTTTCCTATGGGGTAGGTTCTTTCTTAAGTGATCGACTTGAATGGGATCAAAGATCGAGAGGATAATGATGCAAATGAGATGCACTACACACGATTGTTGAATCATGTGTAGGGTTTTCCTTTGGACGGAATGCGATGCAATAATGTAAATGCGATAATGTAAATTACTGTAATGTAGATTGCTGAAGGTAAAGGCAGATAAATAAACATATATGTACGCATGAAAGCGCTGAAGTGTAGGTGCAAGTGTCGTGAATGTGAGTGTGCACGATTGATTTGTATGTTACGCAGTTGATTAATTTTAAGCGGATTGCTTTTAAACGAGAGATTGATTTTATATGTGAAAAAGGGTCAATATTGTTTGATTTAAGAAAAGTATTGAATTATTTGATTTGAGTAAAAGTTTAAAAGAAGTTTGGTTATGATTTGATTTTATGGGAAATTAATAATTATTAACAAGATTAATTTAGATAATAAAAAGTTTGTTATAATTTTCTTTTTTATTAAAAAGGTGCTTTAAATGTGAAATGATTAAATTAAAGATATGAATTAGATTATTATAAATTAAGTAGACTTTTTCTAAAAGGGCAAGGTTTTAAATAAAAGTGTTTTAATATATTACATAAATGGTTTTCAATTACATTATTTCAAAGAATTAGTTCAAACATGAGATGATTTATTTCAAAATAAAAGTTGGTTATTAGACAAAAGATTAATTAACTTAAAAATGTTTTTTTCATTTATATTATTAGAGATCGAAATTCTTGATAAGTTGAAAAAAGGGGCGTTTATTATTATTTTTATTTTTTAGGTTTATCAAAGGTTCTAATTTATTTTATTAAAAAAAACTGATTATAAGGTATTAATTTTTAACTAATTAAAATTAGTTTTAAAAAGTTTAGGTGGCAGATTAGTGGTGTGAGTGGTGATTTGTGTGTGGTGATTATGTATTACAACAAAATAATAAGAATAATAAAAGAAAAAAATAGGGGAAACCTTATTCCCCAAATTAACCCTCCCCCTCTCCGATCGCGCCCATCCTTTCTCTCTTCCTCTCTTCGCTCTTCGCTCTTCGTTCTTCGTTTCTTGCTCTCTCTGTTCTTGGCTTCCTTTCCATTTCTTACTAAATCGAAACTGAAACAAAAACACGAATTAGTCAATTAAATATCGTCACTAACAAATCAACTTACGGTAGTGGATGGATTTTGCTTGCAGGTTTCGGTTGGGATTTGACAGCGGCGATGGCTTTTGAGGGGTTATCCTCCCGATGATGATGCGGTGATGATGGAGATGACGAAGGTGGAGAATTTTCGCCGGTGATGACACGGCAATAGTGGTGTTGGGGGTTTGAGGTCGCGATACCGCGGCGGAAATTGAAACAAGATAAGTGCTTATTATTTTTCACTAATTTTTGGGTTTCGAAGGGATTTCTGTGGCTCGATTCTGTTTGGGGTTTTGTTGAGTTTCTTTGTGTGTTTTTCGTGGTTGTATGAATGCTGCCCTTTTATAGATGCTTTGAGTCTTGATAGTGAAATACTAATTTGGAAAGGATTAGAAGTTGTCTGGAACATGCTTGAAACCTGTCTTAAAATCTGATAAATGTCTTTCCGTTTTCGTTTCGACATGTTTGAACACATTGGAATTTCTTATCCTTTTCAAAATAACCTGTCTGAAATATGTTCGGACCTTTCCTCTTTTAAATTCGACATGTTTGTGACTGGTTTTGGAAATATGATTTTTCATGAATGTTTTGGTTGTTCTTGTTTTCGTGTCATGATGAATTATGTGCTTTGAATGCAAATCTTAACACACAATGAAATGGTCCATTTGCAGGATACTTGGTGCCTACGTGTTTCCATGAACATATGGCTATGTAATTGATGTCACCGATCCAATTTCTATTTTCGAATTCTGTGATTTTATTATGTGGATTGATGAACCTTCATGTTTGATTTGTTATGCAGGTTTGACTAACAAATTCTATTCAAGGGCTAAAGTAGGCTTGGAAAGATGTTTTTTCGTCCAATAGAATCTCACAAACTCTTTGCAATGTAAATGGTGGGCCATCAATAAAACATGTAAGTGCGTCATTCAATTTGTTGACCGAATCAGAGTAGGATTCTCTTGCTCATTTGTAATAAAGGCTAACGGTGGTAGTTGACTCAATTTAATTTTCTTTGAACGCCCTGTTATGACTTGATTCCAATTTTACACAGGTAAGGCGAGGAAGCATTCAAACTAGTGGTCCGGTCACCAAAACTGTCACAGGGCATCAGCGGCTGCCTAATCTTGATGTAGGTAACTACGCATTGTCTTGAACTTTTACGCCTGTTCTGATGGCCGTGATTTTCTGGTTTTGCTTATGTTGTTGGAAGATGCGCTCTAAGTTGACTGATAATTCAATTTTATTGTGAATGCAGGTTGTGAAGGCATTCGAGTTGCGTTGGCGGAGGTTGAAGCTATTGGCAGGTATCACGAATGTCTAGATGAGGACTGAAACGATGAAGGTAACCTTGCTGACCCGATTTTCAACACATATTTTCACCATATTTCTCAAGCTTCTCGGTAGCTTTTGCAGTTTCCTTTTCAAGTCTTAACTTGCATTCTCGCTCTTCTTTCTGCAGAAATTCCAATCATTGGCCTAGGCGGGGATGATTCGTCAAGCTCAGCAACTTGCAGCGAAGTCAGTTGGATGACTACGTCTGACTAGCATGAGTTTGAAGGATGATTGGCGCGATGCTGGGCTTCGTTATGAGCTTAATCGTGACAACACTCTTTCGTACCAGCCTTCAAAACATGATTGTCGTTGTTATGCAGAGGTGACTCCCTGACATGTGGGCAATATTTCTGAGATACATTAGCATACTTCAAAGATAAACCGATAATCTCGTAAGTCTGGAATCTTTCTCTTTTGATTCCTTTTCTTCATTTTCGTTCTTGGTTTGATGTTACGGTGTATCGGTGATGTAGGTGGACTTGATGCGGAAGCTAGACTGCGGGGTTACCAGTTGAAGCTGGCCTTGCTTTGAAGTTGGTCTTGCCTTGAGCTTGTTACTTAAGTTTAGACAGCTGTTGTTGTGGGAGTTGAAGCGAGTTCTTTGCGATAAATGGCAGTTTTCAGATTGGGCACATTTTAGTTATCAGGTGATTCCATCAAAACCGATCTTGGTATTTACGCACGGAGTTATGCCGACACTAATTTTTTGGGATGTTTTCCGTCTATGGGATTTGTCCGCGGGAAATCTAAGGGTGCTGTTGGATTTGGTTCATGAGTATGTGTAAAAATCAAGTCTGCATCAATTTGGACCAGTGAACATCATTGGCTAAAGAGTTGCGCAGCAAATTGTTGCTAGTTGATTCGTATGAGCAGTAAGACGCGGCTGACCTCAACATAACTTGCATGGTGTATTTCTGTATAGTCTACTGATGCAGGGAAAACCATGACTTGCTAGATCTTCCCATGATCATTCCGGTGAGCCATGTCGTGGGTAGTTAGTGATGCTTTGGTTTAGTAACATTGTGATGTTTCTATTATGAACCTTTGACTTAGATTGATGATGTTATCCTTGTGCAGGAAAAAAGAAAAGGTCACAGGAGATGTCATGACTGAGGATGCATTTTGCTGTCGGTGATAGCATCTCTTATTTGTCGGTAAACAAGCTATTGTTTCTTGCTAGAATATGTCTACGAACGAGTGGTTGTTCTATATTGTTCGCATAGTTTTCTTCACACAATACCCCTGGCCTAACTCTGTATTTGCGAATCTGCAGGAAATTCTTACGACCAAAACTCTAAGCCTCTTGGTGCACTCCGGAGCGATAGCTTAGTATTGTTTTGAGTTATTCGTATCTGCAGATTTCATCCTTGAACTTCCCTGTTGTAGTGCTTACGGTTTGCATATTATGGCTGCCGGCAACTTGCCCAATTGTTCTTGTGATATGCGATATTACCATGTTGCTGTGCAGGTTGGTTTTCTTTGGATGGGCTTCTTCTCCTGGCAACTACCGACATTGAGTAAGGTATAAAAATTGTACTAATATGCTGAACATGTTGGGATAACCCGAGTAAACGAACCCATTCGCCTATCCCCCCATTCTTGTAATTTATTAATATTCTAAATGATATTTTTGCAGGGAATTAGCTTGTCGTGTGCTGGTTTGCAGTCGACGACCCAGTCTTGTTGAAGGAACTGTTAGGGAATTATACGACGGTACCATATTTCAATGTACGAAGGCTACTTGGAAAATCCCTCAAGTGTGGAAAACAAAGAGTTGGCAAAGTTGTAACAGTTCCAAATTGTGTTCTTCATCGAAGTTGATACCGCTTGCGGACAAGTTAGTGGTGACAATTGTGACCAGATAGAGTGGCAGGGTTGCATTCAATTGCTGATTTTAAATTCCCTTACAAGTCCATATTCGCGAGACAATTGCTGTAATTGCTTTTAGATTTCAGCTTCACAAAAAAAAATTTGTCTTCACAAATTGTGTTGCAATCTCAAAAGGCAATAGATAATTGTAGTTGTCTTCAACCTTGACTTGTATTATAAACTCCTCTCGCCGCATGAATATATAATGAACTTAGAATTCATGCATTAACACCTCAAGGAATTCACGTGGGTCTTCTTTCCACATAAGCTCAAGTTTTCCATAAATCAAGTCTTGACACTTCATTATTTTTAGCAAAATTTTGAAATCAAAATACATTCGAATGAATACTTAGTCTTAATCCAAACTCGTGTTGCAACTTCTCGATCTTAATGGTATTCAGGAAGGGATATTGATGCGTCCTGATGAAACTTGGTAGGGAATGTACTCATGAAGGTGGTACATCGAACCTCTCGTGTTCTTGAGAATAATTCAACAAAATCTTAATCCATAAACCCACTGAAGTCTGGTTTTAATTTTAATGAGATAGAGCCGGGAAGCGCATCCAAGGAGTGTATTTTGGTATATTGATCTAAGAATGTGCAACAAATCTAACAATGGGACCCAGATCGAACAGAAACTTTAGGACCATCTGAACTCGAATTCCTTTAGTCACGTCTTAAAGTATTCGTCTGTGAGAAAGAATATCATCTCGCCTTGAAATTACCGCATCTGCACAAGTTGGTTAGTCGCAAAAATATAACTATTAAATTAAAGTCAAATAACAATAGAAAACTGCGCGAAAAGAGGTGGGGTCTCGCGGTCAAAAATTAGGGTGTGACAGATGCCCCTATTTAAGTTACTTCTATCCGGAGATATGGAGATAGAAATCTCTGTCTTGACGAGATAGGAGGGACTTAAATATAAACATTGCACGGATTTTTGACCATAAGAAGCCACCGGATGCATATGATATGTAATGATATAAGAATGCAAGACAGATGAGTCTTGTGAGGAAATGATGTCATAGAGGAAAAACTAGACGCCACACACGGGAAGAACGGGCTCATCAGAGCGTGACTCCACGGGGAAAGATTGACAATCACAAAGTGTTTGTAAATATGTTTGTGAAGAACATGGAAGAGAAATCCTCTTGAGGAAACCGCTGCATTGATTCAAGATATCATCGGGAGAAGTCTACTGCCTGTAATTGAGAATACTTTTGCCAAAATATTTACTGTTAAAATCTGTAAGGAATCTACTGCTGAGATTCTATGTTGAAATCTGTTGGAGAACTACTTCTGATGAAGTTTTCTGGAAATCTACTGCCGAGATTAACCAGGGACTACCTACTGCCGAGGTCTTCTGGGAATCTTCTGCCGAGATTAACCAGGAACTAAAAGATGTCTACCTACTGCCGAGGTCTTCTGGGAATCTACTGCCGAGATTAACCAGGAACTACCTACTGCCGAGGTCTTCTGGGAATCTACTGTCGAGATTAACCAGGAACTGTAAGGTGTTCGAATGATTGTCGTTGTAGACTGTAGTTGTAAATTGTTGTAGAACTTCCCCCAGCGTCATGGTATGGGAACCATGAGTTGGTCTCAGTTTCTGATGTAGAACTTCCCCGAGCGTCATAGTCTGGATGCTATGGGCTGGTCTCAGTCTCTTCCCGAAATAATGAAAACTCGTGAGAGCATCTTCATAGGGGGTTGTAAATTTTGTAGATTGTAAATGTAGTTGTCAATGTAGATGTAGTTCGTTGTAGAACCCTGTAGATGTAGTTCGTTGTAGAACCCTGTAGATGTAGTTCGTTGTAGAACCCTGTAGATGTAGTTGTAAAGTTTCACTGGGGATCTTCAGAAGAGATGTGCGTCAGTTGAGTTGTAAAGTATGTCTTCTCAAATAAAGGGATACTATTGTCATAAGCTTATTCAACTTCTCCAGGGAGATGTCACTTGATGGAAACAAACTTGTGCGATGAACTCATTGGGGAGTGCATTCCTGCGGAGTATCCTGTTGTAGTTGTAAAATATTCTGTGAGCTCTCAAATAAAGAGAGATGTCTTGTAACCGTCTTCTTTGATGAATCAATAATGTTGAAGGACCCAACGGAGGGTAAATGATCTGTCTTGTAGAAACTGTTGTTCGTCGTTTTGAATAAGATCCTGATCAAAACGAGTTGCTCAAATAAAGAGATAGATGTTCGATAAAATCCTGTGATGCTATTGTTGAAGAGATGTCTGTCTTTAGGAATATTATTCCTGGGGAAAAGGGTGCAAAATAAATGCACACTTAATCCATGTTCAAAAGGTTGGAGATGTCCATGACGTGATTGCCAAAAGACCGAAGTTCGATTCGGGAAGTAGCCGAAAAGAGACTGTCAAGCAAGACTTAACCATTGAGGTGTGAACTCAAATGGAATGGTACTAAAATAACCATCTTCCATGAGGATTGAACTCCATGGGGGAAAATGAAACATTGTGCTTTTTTTTTTGCCTAAGTCGACAAATCTAATTGGAGGGATAGGACGTACCCAAACACCTAGGGATAACTACAGCCAAAGCGACAGAATAAAATAGACACAAAGAATGCAAACAAATGCATATGACATGCTGTCTACTTACATGCTATGTGTATGCCTATGCTGACGAGACAAACAGAAAGAGGTGATCGGAGATGGAATAAACATCTCGGGATAAACATCTCAACCAATCCTTGAAAATGGAAGTACCACTGGGGATAGACGGAGAACCAGATATAGGATCCCAATCCTGCTTCAAAGCTTCAAAAACTTCAATTGGGGGAGTAGAGAAACACTCCACTCGAGGATATAACAACTTGATCTTGCTGAAGAGATTGTTGAGATGAATCAAAGCCATTCTGAGGTTTCGAAGGGGATAAAATAAATATCCATTTCAGTGGGGAAACCTGGATAACATAGTTGCTGAATATGTCGTAGAAACTTCACGGGGATGAAATAAATATCCGCCTCGCTTCAAATTTTCAAATGCCCCAAGTCTATGGTTTAAGAAACAACATCTAGAGAGGATTTTACAGAAAACTTGATGTCCAAATGCCCCACTGTTTTCAAACTCTCTAGAGATTTGCCGAATCTCGACGTAACTGCCCCTGATTGGCGGTATAACTGAGTCTTCCAATTTGTGCTTTAGATGAAAGCCAAACTCGTACGGATCAAACTTCTTGAAAAATAAATTGCCCCAGGTGCGCAAGGTCTTCCAGTTCATCAAAGTTCGTTTGTAATCTTTCTAAGATGTCAAGCGCATTTAGCAAGTCAGAAATGTTAATTTCGAAACAGGTAATGCAACACGTTTGTCTTGAAGTTTTTTTGAAACGAGATATTGCAATAATTTGTGATCGAAACCACTAGTTAGGATATAAATTAACATTATTTATAAAGCCGATTTAATTTGAGCACAGCTCAAGGAGTCAGGAAACAATATCTCATCGGGTATGCTTTTGAACTAAACCTTACTTCAATTAGGACTTTGAGGGTCATATATGGGCTTAGTTTATGACTTATAAATCGGAGGAATAAAGGGTTAGTATATTTGTGCCCACCCAATTTTTGAAAGATGTTTATTTTTTGATGATACCCTGCCCCAGGCTAAAAACGAGGTTTCGGTTTGGGAGAAAAAACAAATCTTTTCTCAAGGTTTAAAAAAAAAAGGGTTTAACTATGTTGGTGTTTAGATGGCTGATATAATGCCTTACATCATCAGTAGGGTTCTTATTCGAAGCATACAACAAGGGATCATGTGTTTTACTTCATCATCCTCCTTCTAATTCTTCACCAAAGTGAGAAAAATTGGGTAAAAGTCGGTGTTATAAATTATTTTGAAAAAAAACAATTTGAGTGAAAACGAATGGATTTCTTCAAGACAAACACTTATTGCATTACTTATTCAAAATAATAAGTTCTTACATGCCAAAAATACTTTTAATCAAAGAAACAAAAACACGAAAGCAGAAACAAAGTGAAAAGCCGGACAAGCCCTTTTATTATGCGAAGAGGTTTGCAAAATCGTCTGATGTGTAGTCTTGATAACCTTGGATCATGCTCTCGGAGGATGAACCATGTTAGGGCCAGGATTAGAACCTTCAAAGGATAAGATTCCGCTCCTAACCAATTCTTGAACGTCTGCCTTCAAACTATAACAGCTTTCAATGTCGTGACCAGGAGCACCTTGATGATATGGGCAAAATTTGTCAGCTTTGTACCAGTACGGGAGTTTCTCAGGTACTTTAGGTGGAGCTTTTGTCTGGATGTGACCTCTCTGAATCAAGACTGGAAACAGGTCAGCATATTTCACAGGGATGGGATCAAATCGATGAATTACCTCTCTTGGAGTATCCAAAGGCATCCTCTGATACCTTTTCCGAAGCCGTTGATTCTGTGGTTGATCTGGAGAAGCCAACTTTTGCTTAGGAGGTGGTTGTTGTTCACGCTGAGCGGGCATTGCATACTGATGTTGAGGATGGGGTACCGGAGCTATGAATTCTCTGGAAGGTCCACTGTCATCTTCATTGTCTGGGGCTATACCCAAGTTGTGATGGTATTGCTTCACAAAAGCAACAGCTAAGTCTTCCCAAGACTGAATGTGGTTACTTTGCAGCTTCATGTACCACGTCAAGGATGTCCCATATAAAATTTCTTGAAAGCAGTGAATCATCAGCTTGTCGTTGTCAATATAAGCAGTCATCTTTCAACAAAACATTGTCAAGTGATATTTTGGACAGCCGATACCCATGTAAATTTCAAATACAGGCATCTTGAACTTTAGAGGAATAATCACACCTGGAACTAAACATAGTTCATGAGCACCAAGACCTGATGCGGTAGTTTCTCTCATCATCTTCACTTGTTCTTTGAGACCACAAATTTCTTTCTCCATTGCTATGAATCTAGGATCATCCACTCCTTTCTCAGTAGGAGTGTTCTAGGGGTCAACAAACAGGTTGTTTTGCGAAGGTGGAAGTTGCACAGGAACATTTATTTGTTGCACAAAGTCGTCGGTGGAATAGTCGAACGTCGAATCAGTCCTTACTTTGAAGCTAGTCATGCGATCCATATCTTCGTTCTCTTTGCTACCCTTCAATAATACTCCGAACTTGGTCAGATGGTCGAGACGTCGGCTGACGAGACAAAGACGGAAAACCGAATGAGGACACAGAAGAGAAGAGACACATGCACATGAAAATGCTAAATGCAGGATGCTATGCAAAAAATGCAGAGATGAAGATGAAAGGTTTCATGGAACTCAAGTTCTTATAATTGTTACAGAATACCAAAGAAAATTATTTTTTTATTTTTTTGGATTACAGATAAATATCCTTATAAGAGTCCCGACATAATAGCTAAATAAAAGCTAATAAAGTCCTAAGGAAGTCCTTCATCGTGCTTGTTGATATGCTCTTCTTATTTGGACCTTCTTGAAGATAGGTTGCCCATAATAAATTTCTAAGGATTAGTCTGATAGAGGAAAATAAATCCTCCATCTCTTCTTGCCGGAAAATAAGGAAGGAAGCCCTTTGTTTACTTGGATCTTCAATATTGATGAAAGTCTTTTGATCTTCTATGGATCTAGAAGTCTCTTGTATTTGTCTTTTGTGTATTCTTGATTCTTCAATCAGTGCCCTTAACTTCCTTAGGTCATCCAAGTTAGGACTCTTAAAAGAATATTTTAAAATATTTTCTCTTTGTAATCTATGTTGGTTTCTGTAATGTTTATAAATAAACTAGGGATTCCATGAAACCAATGTAATATGATGCTTTATGAATGCAACAAACACAAGTAAGCATATAGATGCATAAAGGTAAACAAACAAAGGGGACCCTAGGTTTGCAACGAGCATGGAGTTAAAGGTATACCCATTCCCGAAGGATGTGGACTAAAGGTTGATTGTACCTGCAGAACAAGGTTCTAAGGGGACTCAAAATCATCAGCCCATCTTTCGGATATTATCAACTTCCCCATTACTCGGTGATTAATAATATTCTCAAGAGAACTTCTTTTGAGCGTAGCTTCGTGTAGCACTATTTCGGGAGTACTCCCTCATAGTCCCGCACTACGTCCTAATAAAGGCCAAAGTTGGGTTAAGGTAACTACAGTCCTCAATATCATAGGCTCCAAGGTCGAAAATAGCAAGTGTCTTAACGATTACTCGTTCAACAGTACTATCTCGAGAGGGCCTCAATTGAGCGGGATTCTCGATTTAACTTAGTCGGGATTTAACTCCCTATAAGCCTCCTCGAATATATCACCATCCTATCTTAATTTCTCTCAAGTTCGGGTGTAGAACTTTATCTCACCACTCAAGGACAATAACCCAAAAAGAACAAACACAAGAGAAAAATAAACATTTAAGCAGGTAAACAGATATATAAAGCAGGAAACAAATAAAATAAGATAGGGAAACCCACTAGAGAGTCCCTAGTGAAGTCTCCATTTCTGTCGCGATGAAAATCGGATACCAAACTATTGATTAGTTTGAATCTTTAATTCAATTTGCAACCGAACTTTGATTTGTCCAAAGGAAGGGATAAAGATCGAAATTCTCACAGTGCAATGCAAATGCAAGGTTAAGAGAGTTATAGGTTCGGGGGCTGGTTAAACTTAGGGAAGGTGCTAGCATCCTAAGTTTCTGTAGTATCCTACAGGAACCTCTTGTTTTATATTGTTTATTGCTAAGTGTTTATCTGCTTAAGGCTAAAAGACCTAAGGGTTTATTTCTAAGTATACTCGATAAGATATCGCATCTTATGCCTACATATCCTTACGGGAGTGGAATCAGAGTATTTGTAGTTCCCCTAAAGGGTTTGAGGAGTTCTTTGACTGTGGTCAAAGTTCCTACGGGTTTAGGGTAGTTGTTTGATTGATTTTAGAAGAAGAGATGTGTCTTCATTTTAAGGGAGATATAACCGCCACAGGTTGTAGGAAAATAGTCTTTGCATCGTCTTAAGAAAAGGGCTTAAGTACTCGGATTGTTTGACAAGTATGCCTTTATTTCTCTTAAGGCAAAGTCCCTACGGCTTGATTGTATTGTTGTGGGGTGGAGATTCTATCTCACTTAAGATGATTAACATCTTTCTCTATGTGTTTGAATATTGTTTGGTTTGAGTTGTTTGTATTGGGTTTAATTGTTGATTATCTAAGTTGTAAGAGAAAGGTCTTTCCTATGGGGTAGGTTCTTTCTTAAGTGATCGACTTGAATGGGATCAAAGATCGAGAGGATAATGATGCAAATGAGATGCACTACACACGATTGTTGAATCATGTGTAGGGTTTTCCTTTGGACGGAATGCGATGCAATAATGTAAATGCGATAATGTAAATTACTGTAATGTAGATTGCTGAAGGTAAAGGCAGATAAATAAACGTACATGTACGCATGAAAGCGCTGAAGTGTAGGTGCAAGTGTCGTGAATGTGAGTGTGCACGATTGATTTGTATGTTACGCAGTTGATTAATTTTAAGCGGATTGCTTTTAAACGAGAGATTGATTTTATATGTGAAAAAGGGTTAATATTGTTTGATTTAAGAAAAGTATTGAATTATTTGATTTGAATAAAAGTTTAAAAGAAGTTTGGTTATGATTTGATTTTAGGGGAAATTAATAATTATTAACAAGATTAATTTAGATAATAAAAAGTTTGTTATAATTTTCTTTTTTATTAAAAAGGTGCTTTAAATGTGAAATGATTAAATTAAAGATATGAATTAGATTATTATAAATTAAGTAGACTTTTTCTAAAAGGGCAAGGTTTTAAATAAAAGTGTTTTAATATATTACATAAATGGTTTTCAATTACATTATTTCAAAGAATTAGTTCAAACATGAGATGATTTATTTTAAAATAAAAGTTGTTTATTAGACAAAAGATTAATTAACTTAAAAATGTTTTTTTCATTTATATTATTAGAGATCGAAATTCTTGATAAGTTGAAAAAAGGGGCGTTTATTATTATTTTTATTTTTTTAGGTTTATCAAAGGTTCTAATTTATTTTATTAAAAAAAACTGATTATAAGGTATTAATTATTAACTAATTAAAATTAGTTTTAAAAAGTTTAGGTGGCAGATTAGTGGTGTGAGTGGTGATTTGTGTGTGGTGATTATGTATTACAACAAAATAATAAGAATAATAAAAGAAAAAAACAGGGGAAACCTAATTCCCCAAATTAACCCTCCCCCTCTCCGATCGCGTCCATCCTTTCTCTCTTCCTCTCTTCGCTCTTCGCTCTTCGCTCTTCGTTCTTCGTTTCTTGCTCTCTCTGTTCTTGGCTTCCTTTCCATTTCTTACTAAATCGAAACTGAAACAAAAACACGAATTAGTCAATTAAATATCGTCACTAACAAATCAACTTACGGTAGTGGATGGATTTTGCTTGCAGGTTTCGGTTGGGATTTGACGGCGGCGATGGCTTTTGAAGGGTTATCCTCCCGGTGATGATGCGGTGATGATGGAGATGACGAAGGTGGAGAATTTTTGCCGGTGATGACACGGCGATAGTGGTGTTGGGGGTTTGAGGTCGCGATACCGCGGCGGAAATTGAAACAAGATAAGTGCTTATTATTTTTCACTAATTTTTGGGTTTCGAAGGGATTTCTGTGGCTCGATTCTGTTTGGGGTTTTGTTGAGTTTCTCTGTGTGTTTTTTGTGATTGTGTGAATGCTGCCCTTTTATAGATGCTTTGAGTCTTGATAGTGAAATACTAATTTGGAAAGGATTAGAAGTTGTCTGGAACATGCTTGAAACCTGTCTTAAAATCTGATAAATGTCTTTCTGTTTTTGTTTCAACATGTTTGAACACATTGGAATTTCTTATCCTTTTCAAAATAACCTGTCTGAAATATGTTCGGACCTTTCCTCTTTTAAATTTGACATGTTTGTGACTGGTTTTGGAAATATGATTTTTCATGAATGTTTTGGTTGTTCTTGTTTTCGTGTCATGATGAATTATGTGCTTTGAATGCAAATCTTAACACACAATGAAATGTTCCATTTGCAGGATACTTGGTGCCTACGTGTTTCCATGAACATATGGCTATGTAATTGATGTCACCGATCCAATTTCTATTTTCGAATTCTGAGATTTTATTATGTGGATTGATGAACCTTCATGTTTGATTTGTTATGCAGGTTTGACTAACAAATTCTATTCAAGGGCTAAAGTAGGCTTGGAAAGATGTTTTTTCGTCCAATAGAATCTCACAAACTCTTTGCAATGTAAATGGTGGGCCATCAATAAATCATGTAAGTGCGTCATTCAATTTGTTGACCGAATCAGAGTAGGATTCTCTTGCTCATTTGTAATAAAGGCTAACGGTGGTAGTTGACTCAATTTAATTTTCTTTGAACGCCCTGTTATGACTTGATTCCAATTTTACTCAGGTAAGGCGAGGAAGCATTCAAACTAGTGGTCCGGTCACCAAAACTGTCACAGGGCATCAGCGGCTGCCTAATCTTGATGTAGGTAACTACGCATTGTCTTGAACTTTTACGCCTGTTCTGATGGCCGCGATTTTCTGGTTTTGCTTATGTTGTTGGAAGATGCGCTCTAAGTTGACTGATAATTCAATTTTATTGTGAATGCAGGTTGTGAAGGCATTCGAGTTGCGTTGGCGGAGGTTGAAGCTATTGGCAGGTATCACGAATGTCTAGATGAGGGCTGAAACGATGAAGGTAACCTTGCTGACCCGATTTTCAACACATATTTTCACCATATTTCTCAAGCTTCTCGGTAGCTTTTGCAGTTTCCTTTTCAAGTCTTAACTTGCATTCTCGCTCTTTTTTCTGCAGGAATTCCAATCATTGGCCTAGGCGGGGATGATTCGTCAAGCTCAGCAACTTGCAGCGAAGTCAGTTGGACGACTACGTCTGACTAGCATAAGTTTGAAGGATGATTGGCGCGATGCTGGGCTTCGTTATGAGCTTAATCGTGACAACACTCTTTCGTACCAGCCTTCAAAACATGATTGTCGTTGTTATGCAGAGGTGACTCCCTGACATGTGGGCAATATTTCTGAGATATATTAGCATACTTCAAAGATAAACCGATAATCTCGTAAGTCTGGAATCTTTCTCTTTTGATTCCTTTTCTTCATTTTCGTTCTTGGTTTGATGTTACGGTGTATCGGTGATGTAGGTGGACTTGATGCGGAAGCTAGACTGCGGGGTTACCAGTTGAAGCTGGCCTTGCTTTGAATTTGGTCTTGCCTTGAGCTTGTTACTTAAGTTTAGACAGCTGCTGTTGTGGGAGTTGAAGCGAGTTCTTTGCGATAAATGGCAGTTTTCAGATTGGGCACATTCTAGTTATCAGGTGATTCCATCAAAACCGATCTTGGTATTTACGCACGGAGTTATGCCGACACTTATTTTTTGAGATGTTTTCCGTCTATGGGATTTGTCCGCGGGAAATCTAAGGGTGCTGTTGGATTTGGTTCATGAGTATGTGTAGAAATCAAGTTTGCAGCAATTTGGAACAGTGAACATCATTGGCTAAAGAGTTGCGCAGCAAATTGTTGCTAGTTGATTTGTATGAGCAGTAAGACGCGGCTGACCTCAACATAACTTGCATGGTGTATTTCTGTATAGTCTACTGATGCAGGGAAAACCATGACTTGCTAGATCTTCCCATGATCATTCCGGTGAGCCATGTCGTGGGTAGTTAGTGATGCTTTGGTTTAGTAACGTTGTGATGTTTCTATTATGAACCTTTGACTTAGATTGATGATGTTATCCTTGTGCAGGAAAGAAGAAAAGGTCACAGGAGATGTCATGACTGAGGATGCATTTTGCTGTCGGTGATAACATCTCTTATTTGTCGGTAAACAAGCTATTGTTTCTTGCTAGAATATGTCTACGAACGAGTGGTTGTTCTATATTGTTCACATAGTTTTGTTCACACAATACCCCTGGCCTAACTCCGTATTTGCGAATCTGCAGGAAATTCTTACGACCAAAACTCTAAGCCTCTTGGTGCACTCCGGAGCGATAGCTTAATATTGTTTTGAGTTATTCGTATCTGCAGATTTCATCCTTGAACTTCCCTGTTGTAGTGCTTACGGTTTGCATATTATGGCTGCCGGCAACTTGCCCAATTGTTCTTGTGATATGCAATATTACCATGTTGCTGTGCAGGTTGGTTTTCTTTGGATGGGCTTCTTCTCTTGGCAACTATCGACATTGAGTAAGGTATAAAAATTGTACTGATATGCTGAACATATTGGGATAACCCGAGTAAACGAACCCATTCGCCTATCCCCCCCTTCTTGTAATTTATTAATATTCCAAATGATATTTTTGCAGGGAATTAGCTTGTCGTGTGCTGGTTTGCAGTCGACGACCCAGTCTTGTTGAAGGAACTGGATGGGAATTATACGACGGTACCACATTTCAATGTACGAAGGCTACTTGGAAAATCCCTCAAGTGTGGAAAACAAAGAGTTGGCAAAGTTGTAACAGTTCCAAATTGTGTTCTTCATCGAAGTTGATACCGCTTGCGGACAAGTTAGTGGTGACAATTGTGACCAGATAGAGTGGCAGGGTTGCATTCAATTGCTGATTTTAAATTCCCTTACAAGTTTATATTCGCGAGACAATTGTTGTAATTGCTTTTAGATTTCAGCTTCACAAAAAAAATTTTGTCTTCACAAATTGTGTTGCAATCTCAAAAGGCAATATATAATTTTAGTTGTCTTCAACCTTGACTTGTATTATAAACTCATCTCGCTGCATGAATATATAATGAACTTAGAATTCATGCATTAACACCTCAAGGAATTCACGTGGGTCTTCTTTCCACATAAGCTCAAGTTTTCCATAAATCAAGTCTTGACACTTCATTATTTTTAGCAAAATTTTGAAATCAAAATACATTCGAATGAATACTTAGTCTTAATCCAAACTCGTGTTGCAACATCTCGATCTTAATGGTATTCAGGAAGGGATGTTGATGCGTCCTGATGAAACTTGGTAGGGAATGTACTCATGAAGGTGGTACATCGAACCTCTCGTGTTCTTGAGAATAATTCAACAAAATCTTAATCCATAAACCCACTGAAGTCTGGTTTTAATTTTAATGAGATAGAGTCGGGAAGCGCATCCAAGGAGTGTCTTTTGGTATATTGATCTAAGAATGTGCAACAAATCTAACAATGGGACCCAGATCGAACAGAAACTTTAGGACCATCTGAACTCGAATTCCTTTAGTCACGTCTTAAAGTATTCGTCTGTGAGAAAGAATATCATCTCGCCTTGAAATTACCGCATCTGCACAAGTTGGTTAGTTGCAAAAATATAACTATTAAATTAAAGTCAAATAACAATAGAAAACTGCGCGAAAAGAGGTGGGGTCTCGCGGTCAAAAATTAGGGTGTGACAGTACCTCATTGGGATGGGCTGTATCTTCGGTCGATTCCCTTGGTAATTGGCCCTCAGAGCCCTATTCTGAGGCTGCTGGCCCTGCTGTTGATGATACGGTTGTTGATGATTGGAATGATACTGTTGTTGATTACTGGATGCCCCTTGTTGAGGACCCTGCTGCGATGACTGTTGAAAAACAGGAGTTACAACTGCTATGTAAGATGGTGGATGATATTGTTGGCGATGGTTCCTTGAACTCTGCGCCTTTTTTCCGTATGTTATAGCACTTACGTCACCCTCCTTCTTTTTATGGAAGTTGTTAGCCGGCTTCTTGGCAGCACCGGTGCTTGAACTGGCATTTGAAGTTGTCACCTTCCCACTTTTCAAATCAGCTTCGACCTTGACTCCTACCGCAACAATGTCAGAGAAGTTGGTAGTAACTCTGTTGATTAATCTCTCGTAGAACTCTGGTCTGACTGTGTCTACAAACCAGTCTGCTAACTCTTTTTCAGTAAGAGGCGACTCAACCTGAGCAGCAGTCCCGCGCCACCTTTGCGCATATTCTTTGAAAGTTTCGGTGCTTTTTTGCGTCATACTGAGGAGTTGACGGTGATCTGGAGCCAGATCCATGTTATATTTGTAATGCTGAATGAAAGCATTTGACAGATCTTGAAAACCATGGATTTTTGCTTTGTCCAGGCTTAAGTACCATTTGGCTGACGCTCCTTTGAGACTGTCTTGAAAGCAGTGCACCAACAATTTGTCATTTTTAATGTGCGGAGCCATCCGCCTGCAATACATGATCAAATGTACTTTGGGACAAGTAGTTCCCTCGTACTTATCAAACACAAGCATTTTGAACTTTTGTGGATATACTAATCCAGATACCAAACACATGTCTTTGGCATCTGACCCAAAAACGTTACTCCCTTCAATGGCTCTCATTCTTTTGGCCATGATATCCATCTCTACTCTTAGCTTTTCATGCTTCTCGTCTTCCGCTTCGGAACCGTCTGGTATATCGAAGATCGGCTGGTGGTTGAAAACCGGTCGGACATGAGTTGGTCCCCCCGCCTAAGTAAAGATGGGATTTGTCGCCATTGGACCGACTTGTGGCTGAAAGCTGGATGGTTGAGGATTGTTGATGGGAGGTAGGAAATCCATGGACATGCCAAATAGGAACTCGGTTGTTATAACTGGAGCGGTTGGAAGGCTTGTTGCTGCTGTAGCGACTTCAGAAACCACTGTAACCTGCGTATCCATCTTCGCTTTAATCATATTAAGAATCTCCATGATCTGACTAACATTGTCCTTAATCCCCTTGATGTCATTGTCTATCTGGTCGATTCTTTGATCATTGTCTGCCATCCTGCGCTGAGCTTGGGCCCGGGTGTTGTATTTGTGTGAATTCAGCGTGAATTTCCCTCTCTCTCTCTCTGACACAAGAACAACGGATGAGCTGCGGAACTCAAATGCAAGACCGATGTAGGATGAGATGCGAATGCAAATGCAGATGCAAATGCACAAACCATTAAAGGAAAAACAAATTTTTTGTTTACAAATAAAAAAGGGAACAACACGCAATGACGTGCTTTAAAAAGCATTTTTTCATTGATAATTTGAAATCTGTTACAATGGATGGCTCTTGCTAAAAAGCAAGACCTTTCTTACAACAAAAGCAGCGAAAGTAAATGCAACATAGGATTACAATCCTTTTTAGGGAAAATAGGAAATGGTGAAACATTGATCATTCTAACAAGATGATCCTTCTCCTTCTTGATCTTCGGTGCAAGCTCGATGCTGGCGAATGATCTCCCACAGATCTTCATTCTCGCGCTGTGTTTTGATCAGGGTATACCTTAACTCTTCCCTAGCCACGGGGACTTTTGGTTCAATTGTTATCTCGTGATCACGAGTGTAGAACATTGTTAGAGCTATTTCCTTTGACCAAAGTAGGTAAGCTCTGGTAGTTAAGCAACTTATATTCTCCATTGCAGTTATCCCTTGCATGTGAGGGTGATTCCAAGCGTAGTGGGCGCGGGCTTCCAATTCTGGGTTGCAACCGGTTTCACAAAAGCAAGGTCTTAGCAGCTCTGGCTCGGGTTCCGGCCCGGTTGGATACCCATACTGACGTTGAGCAAGAATGGGGTTATAGCTGATGACTCCTTTTGTTCTAATGAGAGGTACGTTAGGGAAGTCTCCATAGCTGGGGATCATAGCTAGATTACCAAGACTGGGGTCATACCATGTGATATCATAGTGTTTGAGAGTGATAAGCTTTGAAATCCATGCATTCTTGCTATAAAGCCTCCAAAGGACGTGAGTCTTGGGCAAATGAGAAGTAAACCATCTGTCGAGCAATGCGAGACAGCATGAGAATTGTCCGAGGTCATATAATGTGTGGCGGTGGATAACCACGTATGTGTTTGCCAGTATCTCTTTCACTAGATTCTTGATGATGAACAGACGAATAGCCTCATCGTTGATGAAATCATGATGACTTGGAAAGAGGTACAAGCCGTATATTAGAAATGCCAAAATGGCTTCGAAAATACCCAAATTTCTACTTTCGTAGTGAAATTCAGCCATCTCCATCAGTGGTCCTACTTCCATTCCATAGAATCCCCCCTTTGCTCTCATAGTCGGCAACTCTTCTAGCCTAAGATGTAATGCTTTGACCAAATCCCTTCTTTTTAGTTTTCCATGAGCTGTGAAGGTCCACGAAATTTTTAGGTAGTCAGTGTATTCTTCTATGGTTGGAAGTAGCTGAAAATCTGGGAAGATGAAGCAGTGCTACACTGGGTCATAAAATTCAACAAGGGCCTGCAGCATGAACTTGTTAAATTATGTGTTAAGCAATGGTAGGAGATCTCTGTACTTTGCGATGAAGGCGGCGGGATTCCTAACAAGCCTTGCTAGGATCCTAAGGTTGCCCAACTTCAAATCTGGAAAAGGGAGCATGCCTCGTCTTACCATGTTGTCATTTGCAAAAGAAAAATTTGAATTTCCTTGAATGGTTAGTAAATGCAAAAATGCGATGCAAATGCGACTGGTTTTACAAAACTCAGAAGATCAATTTGTGTGAGACTCTCATTTCATTCATTATTGGTAAAAGTTACCACCTTTAAGGTACAATACAAGAAGTTCAAGTTACATCAAGAAACTAGGTTTTACAACCTAAACTAATGACTTCAAGCACGTGGTCTCTTCAACTTCTTCAAGATTGCGTTATCCATTACCAATTTGTCTACTATCCCTTTCCAAGCTCCAGAGGTAGGGGATGTTGGAGTACTCATGGTTGCTTTGGGCGGGCTTGATGCTAGAGAAAAATAAATTCTCCTTTGTTGTTTCTCCATCGATTATTCGTCGTTCGAGCCATTCTATCAACTCATCTTTTTCTTTCACCTCTCGGGAGAGCCTTGTTGTTTCGGAGAAAAGTGAGTGGTATTTTCCTTCCCAAGTATCTCTCTCAAGTTGGGCTCTTGCAAGAAGTTCTTGGTATTATTCCATTTTCTCAATGGGGATGGTGGAGGATGACGATGCAATGACAATCGACGCGTCTTTTTCTGGAAGGTACGACATCTTCAAATCTTTCGCTCTAGATTGGACTCATTGAGTAAATGGCTCCAAAGCTATGCAATTTCTCTTTCCCAAATATGCTTTCATCTTTTTATGGATGTTCTCCCAAGCGTCGATGGTACTATTTCTCATACTTTCGGTTACCTCTGTGTTGAGATAGAAGAAACCAGATATAAGCAAATTGTTGGGTTTATCTTTCATTGGAAAACCAAATTGTCGTCGAGCCAAGGCTGGGTTGTAATTAATTCCTCCTCGTATTCCAATAAGTGGTATATTCGGGAAACTTCCGCAATGTTCAAAATAGACTCCTCGGTTGTATGGGGGTCATACCAATGAATATCTGCTTGAGTCAAAAAGATTATCCTTTGAGACCATCTTCATCCATTGGGATTCTTTTTGAAAGTATCAGTTGTTGGCAAATGATTGGCAAACCATTTGTATAACATAGGTGCACAACAAAGGAAAGTTCCTTTTCCTTGAAGTGTACGATGATGAATTGAATGGTACGCATCCCCTAACAAGGTATGCACAGGGTTTCCGCTTAAAAATATGATGATGGAAGGGAAATTGACGAACTCCTCAACCTCGGGAAATAATACTAGTCCATAGATTAATAGAGCTAGTACTGCTTCAAAGGCATCCATACTCCCTTCTTTGGCAAGATAAGTAGCTTTCTTGATTAAGAACTCTGAATGAAAACCCACCACTCCTTTCTTGGTTGCACGATGGGCTTTGATCTCGGACGCTTCAAGGTGAAGAGCATCTGCAATTTCTTCTGGTGAATGTATCTTCTCCAATCCACTATAAGGTTTTTGATCTTTCACAAGAACTCCCATGTAATAAGCATACTCTTCCAATGTTGGCACTAACTGATAGTCGGGAAAGGTGAAACAATGATACAATGGGTCGTAGAATTGAACCAAAGTATTGAGAATCCCTTCTTCCATTCTCATTTTGACAAGGCTCAGGATTTTTCCATATCTCTTTCCAAAGTCTTCTGATACCATAGTTCCTAGCTTTCTCAACTCGGAAGTATCGGGTTTCTTGAAAGTGTACCTTTTGGTTTTTCTTGTTCCAATATCCATGATATGTCTAGGATTTCACACACAAAGAGATCAACTGAGTTTTACAAAACTAGTCGCAATATGAAATGCTTATGATGAGATGATGAGATGATGCACACACCACACAAAAGCAAGTATGCACACCAAGGCAAAATATTCACAAATATAATGCACATGCACACACAAGGATTTCCTAAGCTCAAGGTCAAAGCATGAAGTCAAAGTTCTACCCATCCCCAAGGATTTGTACTATGAGATATTTTGTACCTGCCAAACGGGTTCTAGCAAAGTTCCCAAAGTCATAGTAAATCCTTCGGGTATTGCCAACTAATGCGACTACTCACGTGAGTCAACAATATTCTCAAGATAAACTCATTTGAGTGTAGCATCACATGAAAACTATTGAGGGACTACTCCCTAACAGTTTCCGCGCTACGTTCTAAAAAGGCTAAGTGGGGTAAAAAGTGTTACTAAAAGTCCTTAGCTTCACAAACTCATATTGAAATAATTAGTGAATACACGACTACTCATGCATTACTAATCATCTCAAAGAGTCTCCACTGAGCGCGATTACATCATATGTCAGACATATTGGGACTACTCCCAATAGCCCAACTATTGATCATATCACAATCCTATCACATGTGTCACTCAAATCCGGGTTAGGATTTATCTCACCTCTCAAGGCACCCAATATCCAACACACAAAGAAATATATTAACAAATATACATGTTAAACAAGTATTCACAAATATAGCATATAATCAAACAAAATAGGCTAAACCCTCAAGTTTAATGTCCCTAGTGAAGTCGCCATTTCTGTTGCGGTGAGAATCGTGATACCAAGCTATTGATTAACTTGAATCTTAATTCTTAAATTCACAACCGAACTTTAATTTATCCAAAGGAAAGGTCTAAAGAAAGAAAGAACCTTTTGCGCGATGTTACAACAACGCTAAGAGATTTGGGGATCGGGGGTTGGTTATGCCTAGGGTAGGTATTTCACATCCTAAACATCTGTAGTACTCTACATGAACCTTTTGTTTGTTTGTATGCTAAGTTTGCTAAATGTTTGCTATGGGTTGGGATTGGGTGAAAGGTGTAGGTCAAGACCTAAAGATAATTTCTAAGTTTGCTCGCAAAAACATTGCGTCCTCTGCCTACGTATCCTAACTAGGATAGAATCAGAGCAATCGTAGTTCACCTTACTAGGGATAAAGAACACTTGATTATGATCAAGGTTCAAAGGGGAACAAACATAACAATGCTTGTGTAGAGTTTAAGAAAACTCTCTAGATCTATATTGAACACTCAAGAAAGGGGAGTAAGTAATCATCTCCATGATTCTTACATAGAGTTAACAAACTCTATCTTAAGTTCTAATTGAAGGAGCACTCCTAACAAAGGGTAAGCTTTTTAGAATTAAGCAAAGTCTAGTGGATAGGTTCTAACTTAACTAAGTGTATAGATGACTTAACAAAGTCAAGGAAGGGTAATGAGCTATCTATGACCCAAAGGTCAATAGAGATACTTTCCTTTGGAAGGGAAAAGATAAGGCAACTTGGATGAGAATTAAAGAGCTTCATCACTTTGGGGAAATAAACTTAACAAAGCAATAATCATTCAAACATGATGAATATAAAGAGATATGGTTACAACCAAGAATAAACAAGCATATTACAATAGGCAAGGATTTCAATCATGATGAATGGTTACAACCAAAATAAGGTATAAGGATATCACAACATCAATGATTTCAAACAAGATAGATGGTCACAACCAAGGACATGCAAGCATATTACAATATCAAGCAAGGATTACAATCAAGATATATGGTCACAACCAAGAACATGCATCAAGATATCACAACATCATAAAAGGGGTTCTTACAAGACTTAAGCACTAAAGGTGAAAACCAAAGATATGTCTTGACAAAGATAAAGGTAACAACCAAGCAGACAAGTTATAACTTCATGGGGATTTCTAAATGTTACTCAAATGAAACAGTCATGATGCTTACAAATAAAGGCTGAAATCAAAGTCACATACATAAAGGAGTTGATAAACAAAGCTCTCATCAAGTGCAAAATTAAACTCAAGAAAAGGAATCCAAAGTTTGAATGGAAAGATGCGAGAGAAGAGGGTAAAAACCCTAAAAATGAAGCATAACTATATTTTAATGCAAAGTGTTTTCCAAAATGAAAATTCTAGAATATCCACATACCATATGAAAATATGCAAAAATACAAGACAATTGCAAAAAGAATCAATCAAAAATGATAAAAATTGACAAAGTTGTGCTATTTTGAATTTTTAAAGAAAAATAAACATTTTAATCATTAAAAATAATAGGGATGCGCTTGGTGGGTGTTGAACCCACCACCTTTGGGTCACAGGTACAAAACCTCACCAATCCAACCAAGGCACGCGCGTGATAAAACAAGGAAAAAGAGAGAGATAAAGGAAAACATGGAAAATATGAAAAATGACCAAAAGAGTTGATCTCCACACGGATCGAACTCAGGTCATGAAGGATGGCAAGGCAATATGAGAGCAAGGCATAACCACTGGGGTGGCGATACATCCGTGTATTATGCCACCCCAATAAATACTAATACTTAAAAAAGCAAGCAAACTGGGCCAGACAAGGCAAGCAAGAAACAAGGCATAACATGAAAACGATTTCATCACAACTTGGTCAAAACACCACCAAATTTAACAAAATTTGGGTCTATCTTATGTGAAATTCAACAAGGAACATGATTGCATCATTAGTTTTTCAAGACAATGTGCACAAATTAAAACACGAAGGAAGATGCAAATGGAAACTTGGAAATGCATTATGGAAGCTACAACTCAAAACAGAAGTGATTAAGACCAGATGAAGGTATGCACAAATTTCAAATACATAATTCATGGATTCTAGACTCAAAGAACACTAAAAAACAACTCCAAACTGAAACTGGTATGCTAGTTGCAACTATGGACCACAAATTGCTTGAAATACTGTTTGGAAAAATAAGAACATTCATATTGCAGCATACATGCCTCAACTCAATCAACACACATAAAATGATTCACATACATCAAGACATGGATTCAAAGAGCTTGCAAGAAAGATCAATATAAATAATTGATATCACAAGAGGTGAACACCTCAAAACAGAAGCTGGCAGTGAGCTTGCCTTTTTGCCAAATCACAACATCAAACAAGCATGCATACACATATAGTTTCTCACATCAAGACATCTTGATCTTAAACAAAATAGCCTAACAAGCTAATCATGATAATTGGTTTTGCAACAGTAAACATAACAACAGAAGCAGCAACCAGTCTTGGTCATTACAATACCAAATCAAACACATCAATTCAATACATGCCTTACAATGAAAGTTACAACTCCATGGTGGTAAGCATAAAAAAATTCTAGCAAGAAATCAAAGTTTTAGCAGCAACAGATGCAAAATGACAATTAGCACCAAACAAACATGCTCTTGGTTACAAACCAGTCAAAACAGCAAAACTTGATAAATGGTTGAAAGCAAAGTAGGTAGCAGCATTGCATAGCAATTGTTCATGATTTTAGACAGTTCTAACAGCAATATGGATCCTAACATGACAATGCTAGTATCAATCAACAATTAACCCTAATACACCTAATGCACATAACAACTTGGAAGCATATGGCAGTGGTTCAAATTAGACAGTTATAGCAGCAAAATAGTGAGCTCTAACATGACAATGTTAGCATTAAACAACAATTAGCCCTAAAGCATATCACAATTCACAAACTTATGACAAAGGCTAACTTATAACAATAGTGCTATGGCAGTTTGAACTCACAACAGAATAAATATGACATGTTGATACAACTATTCAAATCATGGATCAATGATGCTAACCAGCAGTTTCAAGACAGATTCACACAATGACTTACAAAACATCAAAATAATACATATAGGTTCATCACAGTTGACAATGCAAACAAGATATGGACATGTCAAGATTAGAACAACAACCCTACCACCATGCCTAATGACAGTAACAGATGCACAAATGATAATGTCACTTATCCAATAACACATGATTCAAAGAACACCATATTTTCATGTTAACAAACATAAACCAACATACAATAATAGACAATGGCAAGCAACAAACTACAATGCATACATCTCATGATGGTTATGACCATGACAACAAAACAAATATTGGTCATCATGACTTAAAACAGGCCTCACATGAATCATCCCAATGATTTCATACCAAAACCAATAGAACCAAACAACTTACAAACACATTCAAAACATGTTATAGACAAAGCTTAAACACAAAGAAGATTAAAAAATGTACTAGAACTGAAAATGGCCTATGAGTTGGAAAAATGCATATGAGTTTGAAAAAGGCAAGAACATAATGGTAGCAGAACCAAAACATGATATAGTTTCAACTAATACCAAGTCAAACATCACATGAATCAAACATATAAGGACTTCTAAATCAAAATGCCAGCAAAAAAGATCAAGATCCAAGGATGTTGTTTGCAACAAAACCATATCAACATCATTCATAAACTGAACAAAATCAAAACAGCATCAAACTTCATAACAGTTGCAAGCAAACCTTCATATGTTCATACATGACATAGAGTAACATTTAAGAGAGCTTCCAAAGCATAAACACAACAACAAACCATATTGTATGATGATCATAAGAGCAATACACATTAATGAGCAAAACAAGCAAAATATGGCAGATTCAAACATGAACTGCATATTGCATTTAAACTCAATCCAACTAATGCACATTAAACATACTCATGACAATTTAAGATGAAGATAGTGACTACCAACCTCTTGTAGACCTCTAAGCAAGCTAATACAGTAGGGAAAACATTGAAGACTTCCCAAATGAGATCCAACCAATGCCTTGATGAAAATACAACTTTTCTTGCACTTGAAGTAAACAAGTGAACTTTAGGACAGAATTCAAAACAAGTGATGATGATGGTATTTTAGGTTATGGACAGTTGGTACATTATAAACCTAAGGTGTTTGGAGGGTTGAGATGATCAAAACAGGTATGAGCAAAGATTTAGCAGATTTTGTGTGTAAAGTAAAACTTTGCTTGGTTGAAAGTTGACTTTTGAGGAAATGAGGTTTTTGACTGGTTTAAGAGCTTAGACACCTCCTACACATCATTTGTGGATTGTGTAGATGATTTGTGATGATTTTAAGTGAGTGGAAATGGTTTTGGAAGGCTAAATGCTCAAGGCAGATTTTTGAGAGGTTTTGGAATGGTTTTCTTCACTTATAAGCAAAGCAAGGTAAGATGAGAGATATGGTTTTCTCTTGGGTTTTAGAGTGCTCTGGTGTGTGTTTCAACATAGAGGAAACCTCTATTTATAGGCAAGGAGTGGTTTGGGGCAAATTTGTACTTTGGCATTTTGGAGGGAGTTTTGTAAATGCAATCTTGTTCAAGATTTATTGCAGCTGTAAGTCCAAGTTCTTGGCTTAAGATGATGCACAAATCAAGTGGAAAGGAAGACATGGAAGTTACTGAAGTGTGTCTAGGAAGTAGGGGAGCTTGTAGTTGCAAGTTACTTCCATAAAGTTTCTCTTTCTTGATTTGTTTGATTAAAATAATGCCACTTGCATACAACTTGCCAAATCCACCAAATCTCTTAATTTTCTGCATTTCTATTCATCATACTCTCTAAATATCATATATAAACATGATCAAATAGATGAGAATAGCTCAAGTGGTTAAAGAGTGAGTTTGTGAAAAAGTGAAAATGGTGAACTCAAGTGTTGAAACCCCAACTTATTGAATTCATAACTCTCAACTCATAAGGGATATGGAGGAGTTCTGGTACATTTTGGAAAGCCCTCATGAAGCTCTACAAGTTCATGTTTTCATGATCTTCAGATTCCGAGTGGAACTAGGTCAAAAATCCACTCAAAGTTGCTAAAAACATGCCTAAAAAGGCCAACAACTTAGAATTTTTCTAAGTGTTTTTTCCCTCTTGTAATGATTTTGGTCATAACTCCAAATCTATGCATTTTCTGCTCATGGACCACTGTGAGACTTTTGTAGGACTTGTCAAGACCTTTCCAATGAGTTTTGAACCAACTCAATTGGATGTGTGGTTAGGGAGTTATGGTCTTGCCCCTTTCAAAACCCTAATTTCCCGATTTTTCGATTACTCCTCAATCCTTGATCCAATGGTCATGAAACTTCATGGATAGGTGTAATATGTTACTAGGAACACTTTTGCTTCATACTTTGAGGTCAAATTCCTTATGATTGAAGAGTTGACTTTTCTGTCGACCGAACGATCGATCGATGACTACTGAGTCGACTGTTGATGTTCCGGGTCTTTTGAGGCCTTGAAACTTCTTGAGTAGACTTCACTAAGCCATATGAACTTCATGGACCATTATTCCACCATTGGAGCACCATTTAAATCAAAAGTCAAACTACAATTGACTTTTCCTAATCTAAAACCCTAATCGGGTATCCTGAACTACACTATTCTAGATCTTTGGGCGACAACCTCAAATTGGATTCATACTTGACCCAATGGAGTATATTTGATGATGTGGAGACTTATTTCATGGATAATCAATCCAATACATTGACTGATTAACCATCGAAACCTCGATTCTCGGCTGTACGAAACCCTAATTCACCTGTATCTTAACAAAGACAAACTTGAAATAGGTTAAGGTTAGATAATCAAATGAATATGACCCTAAAATGATGATGAAGATCTAAGGGGTCAAAATTTGGGGTGCAACAGATGTCATCTGAGTTCTTTAAAGTCAGATACATTGAGAGTCAGGGTGATATATATTATCTTAACTTAAATGAGCATGAATGTTCATGCAGAAAGTGGCAACTAACAGCTCTCCCTTATGTTCATGCAATTTCTGCAATGAAGAGTAGAAGTCTAAGGGTTGATGATTACATCCTAGACATTTATAAGAAGTCAAGGTATCAAACTGTTTATGAGCCTATCATTTATCCTGTTAATGGAACCAATTTATAGGTCAGAATAGAGTACCCAGATGTGCAGCCACAAAAATTAAAAAAATGCCAGGAAGACCCAAGAAGAGGAGGAACTGTGAGCAGTGTGAAATTGATGGTACAAATCAAAAGATGAGAAAAACTGGCATGGTACTTAAGTGTACAAGGTGCAGACAAACTGGACACGATAAATCAACTTGTAAGAGGACTCAACCACCAACTCAAACAACCCAAGCAAGTGCCACACAAGCATCTCAGCCACCATCTCAAACAACTTAAGTAAGTGCAACACAAACATCTTAGCCACCAGCACAAACAACTAAAGCCAGAGCAACACAAGCATCTCAAACAACTTATGCATCACAACAAGGAGGAAGGCCAAATAAGTTACCTGTTAGGAAACCAGCTCATTCATCTGCTACAAAGGGTGCAACACAACCACCTCAAACAACTCAGTCATCTCAGCAAGGAAGGAGGCCAAAGAAGTTACCTGTTAGGAAACCTACTCACTCATCTGTTACTAAGGGTCTAACTACTAGACTTAATGCATCATAAAATGCAGTGGGACCTAAAACTAGGAGGACCATTCAAACAAAAAGAAACAATCCAAAGAAAAACTTTTAGTCATGTATGCATTTGTATGAATTATATGTAATTTCTGTTTTGAGGACACATGTGTTTTAAGACAATGTTTATGCAAGATTTATGTCATGTATGTTTTGAGACAAGATTTATTTCATGTATGTTTTGAGACAAGGTTTATGTAAAGTATCAAGTTTATGTAACGAGTGTCTATTATTTTGAACAAGTTTATGTAACAAGTGTCAAGTATCAAGTTTATGCAACAAGTTTATGTAACAAGTGTCTGTTATTATGACAAGGTTTATCATTCAACATGCAATTATACTTCTATTTTATCATTTAACATTCAACTGGTGCAACTAAATAATGTAACAAAATAATGCCAAAATATTCATATAACATTCATAAAATATTCAAGATTCAACAATGCAAGTTTGAACTGAGATGGTCAACTTTTACATAACACAATAATGAACACAACATAGAACATAACATTGACAACAATAAACTTCCAACTTTTACAACAACTTGAATACTAAAATAAAGAACACAACATAGAACAAAAACTTCCAAATTTTTTTCCACTTAATGGTGTTCTTCAAATCATCTTCTAGCTTCAAATCTTGAGCCTAAACTCTTCAACTTTATTTTTAGCTTCCTCCATCTCTTGAGTTAGCACTTCTATCTTACTTTGTTGTTTCATCATGATTTGCTCATTTTCATCTCTAACTTCTTCATAAAACCATTCAAAGAATCCACAACCAACATTACTATATCCCTGTTGAGATTAAGAAAGAATATTGCAATATAGTAAACAGACATTTCAACAATATTTCAACCAAGAGGGATCAGACTAAAGTTTACCTTAAAATGTTGACAACTCCAAAAAAAAATTCCAATTGTTGACAGTTATTGCCATTCGAAGTACATTAATGTCTCCACAACGACAGAAAGTTTTTCATGGAAGATTCGAGCTGCTAAAGACTTGCGAATCACTTCTGTTTTCGATGATGATGATGAACCGCACCCATAACTCATTATTATTGTAAAAATTGAGACGAATTAGGTTTCAATTTGGGGATTTTGTTGGTCAATTCACGTTAGGTTTCAATTTGGGGGTAAACTGAATGTGTTGTGTGTTTCGGCATCAATGGAGAAGAAGGTGCTGAGTAGACATTCCACCTCAGCTGACACGTCATGGAAACTAACGCTGTTTAGCAAAATTTGACAGAAATTACTAATTTGAATCTGTTGGACAACATAAGGGACCAACTTGAACGTTTTTAAAAAAAGAGAATTAAAATGAACTCAAAAGTATAAGTAAGAGATTAAAAAAGATATTAAGCCTTCAACTTAATAAAATCAATATTGTTATATTAGACACCACCAAAAACCTCGTTTAAAATTTTAAAATTATTACAATTTCGTCTTCGTATAAATAGAAATCTCATATAATAAAGCTTGAAAAAGAAAATACTAATTTAATTATTAATATTGATCCTTTACTTAAAAATTGTTTAAATAAAATAAGACACATTAGGAGACCGAGAAGGTAAACATTCTTTATGCCGGAGTTTAAGAGACGAATGAAAGAATTCTGGGAAGCAGCTAGCCCCACATTATATACACCCCAAGAGGTGAAAAGCGTACGCTAATCCAGTGGGAAAAGCCCGATTCAGTTCTCCACCCACACACTCTGATAACTCGTTACAAAAATATAACCAACCAAACCCACGCTTCACTCACTCTCTCTCCTGGTTCGTTAGGGTTTCTTCCCATTTCTCAAATGGCAGAAGTAATCGCCAACATTGCCTCCGATTCTCTCGACAAATCCCCGTCCTCTTCCGCTCCACCTCCACCTCCTCCACCACCTCCTCCCACCTCATCCGCTGCTGATTCCGATCTCCCCCCGTCTCATCATCCGCCTCCACACCCTTCCTACCGCCGTGGTAGGGACCGCAGAGATGATAGAGATTTCGATCGTCCTCCTAATCGCCGCGATTACTATGAGCGAAACATGTCACCGCCGCCAAAAGATAGAGATAGAGAATTCAAGCGCAGGCGTACTCCCAGTCCTCCGTATCGTGACCGCCGCCATTCCCCACCGCGGCGTTCCCCTCCGCATTACAACTACAAGCGCTCTAGGAGAGGAGGCAGCCCCCGAGGCGGTTATGGGCCCGATGACAGGTTACTGCTTTGTTAGCGTAAAATTGCAGTGTCTAGAGTTTGTTCTTGTTCTGCTATTTCAATTGTCAAATATTGAATTCCATGTTATTGACTACATGCTCCTGTTTAGAATGCTCTGAAAATGAGTCTAGTGGTTTATCATCTTCCGATGGAACCTTTTGGCAGATTTTAGGTCGAAATTATATTATTTTGTTTTCACTTGTAGTTTCAATTTTAATTTACAGAAATGCCACATTTTATTTTGTTTCTTATATTAATTATCAAATAAACCTTTTTTTTTCTTTATTTGTTTATTTTTTTATTTTATGTTTCCATAGCTCTGCTGCACTTCATGTGCTAATGGTAAAAAATCTAGGCGCTTACAATATTTTTATAAATGTTTAGTTATTGGATAATATTAATTTCACTATTGATGTAGATCCAAATGGTTTGGATTCAAAACTTCAATTGCCTGAATTGTTAATATGAAGAATGGTTTGGTATTATGTATGTTCTCATTTTAGAAAAATCATTTTCATGGCAATGTTCTATGAGTTAGTTTCTCTTAATCAGCTGATCTTAGTTCATTTACTTCTATTTCCTTTCTCTATTGTCCAAAGTAATAGGTCATACTTTTCTGATAGTGTTTTCATCATCTTTTTTTTACAGAAGATCCGGGTATGATCATTATGGTGGTTATGATAGGGGTGGAAGAGGTGGTTATGCTGATGACAGGTCTTATGGCAGGTTTGGACACCGTTCTGGAGCAGGGTATCAAAATGGGATCTCTGGTATGTTAGTAGATGCTAATTACTTGGGTTCTTCCATTTTTCTGTCATCCCATTTTTATGCCTAACAAAGCATTAAATCTAGTCTTATAATTATAGTTTTATTTGAACTAAATTATACTGTTGCATTTGGTTCTCTAGTAAACATATCATGGCTTTACAACGTGTAACCAGGCCATACCCAAATGGGCCTGTCAGCAATATATTCAGAATACTTGTTATGTTTCATCGATACCTCCCATCAAACCATGCAAAAGATATATCATTTCCATGGTTGAAAGCCAGAATTATGCCATTTTGAGCCGCCTTAAAATGCCATGATGCTGCCATTTTGTACAAATTTCCCTGGCGTTTGTAAAATAATCAGCCACAGTAATACGCCATGGCAGACATTTAACAAAACTGCCTATCACAACCAAATCAATGATTTAAAATATCAGTTTCTTCTCTTAATGGTTGATAGTCTTGTTTTATTCCTCTAAAGTTAACACCTTTTTTTCTTCCATATTTCCCCTTCTTCTCATTCATTGTAATTTGTTCTAAAGACGGATAATGAGCTTTTCATTTTTTTGCTCTGTGCATTTCTATTTTCAATTTGGCTCTACCTTGATCAAAGTATGTAGCCTTGCTAGTGACATTGGAATTTAAAGCGAAAAGAAATCACATACTTGTTCAAGTATTACCCAGATTTCCGAACAGGATACTTGGTCTTTTTCAGATGAAGATTTTTTTTTTTGGGATTAAGATGACTTATTATGTATATGTTACGATTTTTTGTACTTACCTTATACAGATATGGAATCAAATCGTGCTTACCCAAACTTTCGAAGTAGCGGTGCACAAAGGTCCGCTTTCTAATCTTATTTCTTAGTTGTACCGTTTGATGAATCAATATTACCTTTAAATTGTTGTCTTTAATGGATACATTGTTGATTGGTTCACCACAATGTTTATATGGCTGCTAACAGATATTCCTAAATTAGATTTTATCAAGCCATTTAGATCTAAAGTTTCTTGGCATTGCATTATTGTTGGTGTGCTTTATAGAACAGTTGCTTTATTTATGCGTTCAAACACCAATTGACTACTCATGATACTTTAATACTTAAGTGCATCTACAATTGAGTTTCCTCGGTAACTAATGGAAGTAACACTTATTGAAAACTGTTAATGTACTTGCTTGTTTAATGATTCTAAGTCATCTTTATTTTACTTTGTCTAGCAACTTATCTTTTTGGCATGTTAACATTAGTATATTTATGGCTTGTTTTAGAGAAGGGTTGTTGTCCTATAAACAATTCATTCAGGAGCTTGAGGATGATATACTACCGGCTGAAGCAGAACGTAGGTAAGCTCTGGAAAATACTCTTGCATTATGTCTGAGAATTCAAGTTCTGTAAGAAATTTTCTGATCTTCGTTGACAAATGACTTCTGATTGATTAATTTCATTTTTCTAGGTATCAAGAATATAGATCAGGGTACATTTCTACCCAAAAAAGAGCTTATTTCAATGCTCATAAGGATGAGGAGTGGTATGCTCTAAAGAATTTAGTTTTGAATCTTTAAATGTTCACTATGAAACTACAATTCACCATATTTTTTGAAGTTCACACAATCTGATGTCCTTTTCCATTTCTTGTTTTACCTTTTTATATAGGTTGAAAGATAAATACCATCCGACAAATTTGCTTAAAGTCATTGAAAGGTATTTTATATCAATCTTACTGTTCGAATAAAAACAGAACATATTGTCATGTTAATGGGTCTGTTTTATTTTGGTCGGGGGTGCTTATAAGATAGACAGGTGGATTCTAATTTTTGTTGCTTTATATATTTTAGGAGGAATGAAAGTGCTCAACAGCTGGCAAAAGATTTTCTGCTTGATTTGCAGAATGGAACTATTGATCTGTAAGTTCTTGTCCTCTTTTTTACTTACTCTTGTATTGTATGTGCATCTCTCACTCTGACCTTCCTTTTCTTGCTTATGCATATTTTGTGTTACAATCAATGCAGAAATCCAGGTTTAAGTGCCTCTTCATCCAGCAAATCAGCGCAAGCTAGCGAACCAAATTCAGAGGAGGAAGCAGATGGCAAACGGAGAAGACATGGAAGGGGTTTTAATAAACAAAGTGATTTCACAGCTGCTCCAACGACCCATCCCATCAGTTCTGAACCTAGACGAATACAAGCAGATGTTCAACTGTCTCAGGCCCTTGTTCGCAAGCTTGATGCAGAAAAGGGGATTGGAGATAATATTTTATGCAGCAGTGATCATAATAAAAACAGTGATAAGTCTCACAGTGGATCTGTGGGTCCAGTAGTAATTATACGAGGCCTAACATCTGTTAAGGGTTTAGAGGGTGTTGAGCTTTTGGACACACTTGTTACATATCTATGGCGGATTCATGGTGTAGATTATTATGGCATGATTGAGACTAATGAGGCTAAGGGTTTTAGGCATGTGAGGCCAGAAAGAACAGCACATGAAGAAACAGGTAAGTCAGGGTCAGAATGGGAAAAAAAACTTGACTCATTTTGGCAGGGAAGGTTGAATGGTCAGGATCCATTGGAAGTAATGGCTGCTAAGGAGAAAATAGATGCAGCAGCAGTTGAAGTGTTGGATCCATATGTTAGAAAAATCAGGGATGAAAAGTATGGATGGAAGTATGGTTGTGGAGCCAAGGGCTGCACAAAGCTTTTTCATGCTGCTGAATTTGTGTACAAACATCTGAAGCTGAAGCACACAGAGCTTGCTGTTGAACAAACTTCTAAACTGTGCGAGGATCTCTATACTCAAAATTACATGAAGTAAGTAATAACTAAAACATTCTATGGTTTGTGATCAATATTGCGAGTATTGGCGAAAATCTCACTTATAGTGGCCTTTCTACTGTTGTAGTGATCCAGAGGCTCCCGGTGGAAAGCCTGTCATGCAGCAATCTCAGGTGGACTACTATACCCATCGATGCATGATTTAATAAAACTTATAATGCTCACTGTATGTATGAGAGCCTTTTGGCGTTCAAGTTTTGTTAGTAGTTTATCCTTAATTTGACACTCAACCATTGTGGATGATTTCTGAACAGCTTACCAAACAGTGATATTTTTTAAAAATTTTCCTTTACCTATGTTACACTGTATATCAACCTTTATAAATTTATGGTGCTCTTTTTTCTTTTTTTCTTTCAATTTGTAGGACAAGCCTTTAAAGCAAAGGTTAGGCCTGGAGGGCCGATTGAGAGATGATCGTGGTAATCATCGAGACCATGAACGGAATGACAGAATAAATGGAGATAAACCTGATTCCCCATCCCGTGAAAGGCAGTCTAAAGCACTTGAGATGGGAGACCACAATGAAACAATGTACGACACTTATGCAGGGCATGGTGTACCTCCTTTTGCCTCAGATATGCCTCCTCCGCCAGTATTGATGCCTGTACCTGGTGCTGGGTAGGTTGCCTCTTCCATTTCCCTTTTCACAATCTGATGCCCATTTTTTATTTGCTTTAGATTTTGTGAGTTATTATATAATCTATAACTCTACAGGCCATTAGGACCCTTTGTTCCTGCTCCACCAGAAGTTGCAATGCAGATGCTAAGAGAGCAAGGAGGACCATCTTCATATGATACCTCTGGAAGAACGATGCTGTCTGGCCCTCATATGGGTGGACAGGCACCAATAATTGCTGTAAATCCGGCATTTAGACCAGATCCTCGGCAGATGCGAAGGTAAAGTGTTCTGTGCAATGACCTTTTGTTTAGATGTTTTTATGTGATACCAATCAGCCCCTTCCCACACAAATTTGTGATCTTTCATCTTGAAGTCCTAAATTATCATTGTTTTTTATGTCCTTTTTTGGTGCATAGGTGATTAAAATCGTTAATCAGTTACTTCAATCCTCAGCTCCGCTTATTTGTCATTATAATCTCACATTTTGATTGTTCCTTTATTTGTTGTTTGCTTAAATGGAAACTTCTTTTTATTCCTTTGATATTTTATAGCTAGCCTCTAAGTTAAGAAACAAAAGTATGTGCCTGCTTACATCCCGAACATGACCGACACTGATAATAATTAAAAAAAAATTATACATAATCACAAGTGCCTGCTACTACCTAAGAGCGCAGATATCAAGTTTTTGTTTTTGTTTGCAATTAATTGACAGAGGTCAAATTTTTATTTGTTGTGTAATTAACTTTGTATGATTTACTTTTTTTTTATTTTGCTAATGATGGTGCAGTTATCAAGATTTGGATGCTCCAGATGACGAGGTCACTGTGATAGACTATCGGAGTTTGTAAGTGTCTTACGGTGACTGGTTTTCTTAAACTTCAGTGAGATGGCCAATGTCCATGCTGCCAGCAGAGTTGAGAGCTTTATTGATGTTTTGGTGGGACCATGCTCGTTTTCTTCTGCAAATTTTTAGGATGAAAATTTATACTCTTTTGCGGAAATTTGTCCCCGGGAATACTCATTTTTATGGGCGGAGAGTATTGTTTTTGTGAGTAATGGCAATAATCAATAACAATCATCCGTTTTTGGATTGAGTAACAGCAACGAATTGGATATTTTTTCAAATACAAAATGTGCATGCGTTTGCTGTGACATGCCAAATTGCAAAACACCTTCCTCTGGCTTTTTTTCCATCATCATATGAATGTAACAGGTACAGAATAACAAGTCTTTCTTCACTACAAAGTTGCTATATCAATTTTCAAAAGATATTGATTCCAGGTGGTAATCATGTTTTCAAATTAAAACTAAATAATATTTAGATATTACTAGAAATCCCTATCGGGTAAGCAAGATAAAATTAAAAAAACAAATACCTAGGTTGTATTCAAATTCTTTGAAATTAGGTAACTGAAAATACCTAGGATTTTAAGGGAAGTTATTTGAACAATTTAGAAAAATCACATTACCTCATCGAAATTTTCATGTTGAATCTAATGGTTATGCTAACTCCACTTCTTTGGGTGGATCACCTCCACCGGCCTAGGGCTTTTTCACATTGCCATTCCTCTTTTTTATTTAAATTTTATATTATTATTATTTTATTATTTTTATTTTTTATTTATTTATTTTTATTTGGCACCACACATAATTTTATAATTCTAAAAATGTTCTTGTTAAAAATTTAAATCAAATTCGAGTAAAAGTTTCTGTAGGCAATTCCAAAATTCCGGTATAGCCAGAATTTTTGGTAGTGTATTCAAAATATTTGGTATGTACTAATTTTGGAATTTTTAAAAATTTCGAGACAATTGTAGTTTTATTATTATTTTTGAAAGTTACCACATCATACTTGAAATTTCAACTAAAGTGAAATTTTCGATAGTTTAATTTTATAAAATTTAAAACATTAAGATTTTTTTGACAGTTTTGGATGGTTGTGCTTGCGCCGGCTGTATTGTGTGGTTTATAATGAGTTCAAAGTTGTATAAATAGGGAGCACCTGTTTTTGAGAAAAACATTTCAAAATACCTCTTTAATTTTGGTTAAGGCAGAAGTGTATTTCAACGGAGTTGCGCTTCCTATAGAGTTCTGACTTCCTGATGACACCACATTTCTCCTCGCCTTGACATCCAAGTTGAATGACTTGTTGTCTGATATTGATAACATAGAGGTGAAAAAGGTCGAGTTTCGTGAAGATTGAATTAATACTAATGGAAGGGTGAAATACAATTTTATTGAGTTGAAGATCGACAAAAATTTGACGGTTATTTGAGATCACTTTTCCGTAGGCTAACAAGGGATCGATCGAGTTAGATGCGAAGATTTCAAGATCTATCGACGAGATAACTAAGATGCTGAAACGTTCATAATCATCTGATAGTGTTTAAGTTTTCTTATTTATTATTGCTTTCTTAAGTTATGTAATTATTTGTCTAAGTTGTGTAACCTTTTGTCAAATGTTAAATTATGTTCATCATGCATTAATAGAAGATTCAAAACATTATCTAATTAAAAATGTTGTGCAAATGTCCGAGTAATGTTACACATAATATACAAATAATACATAAAATAATAATAATGTCTAAATAGGCCCCCCCACAAGCTATGTGTGCTGCTAGCAATAATCCAGTAAAAATCTCACCATCTAGGCTTACCAAATCCACGAGGTTATCCATAATAACTACAATCATCTGCAGGCGTTGCTGACCATCAACGTCAGTTGGAGATGGTGGCGACACATCATCGACAGGTACCCCAGCATCAGAAGACCCATCATCATTCGTATGCTCAATAGGTGGGATGCCGCGATGGTGTGAAACAGTGAGGTACCACTTTAGGTAACCATCCTCACACTGCGAGTCATGCTGAACCCTCACTAGTACCTATAATGGCAAGAGCAGAGATGTTACTCTGAAATCACCTATCAATGCCCGCAGTTGGAACATCCAGAACTGGTCATGGGATGCCGTTGATATAACCACACTGTCGTAGACACCTCTTAGGTAAGCGTCTAGCAACTAAGGTCTCCCACCACATATAACAAAAAAGTAAAGAAGACTCTTCAAACTCATGGTGGATTCCATGACCTATGTATGGTGTCCAAATGACATCATATACAGTCAGCGCATCAAGCCTCCTTCTGTATTCCGCAACACCACCTAGATGTGCTTTCCTGACCTTCCATCTTCTCGCTCGTGGGGTGTCTGTAGAGGTATGTTGCACCCTCCCGTCACAGATGGTGGAGAAATACTCGTATATGTAACACTGATAAAAAAACACAGGCACAACAAATAATAATTAATAAATGTTATCCGTAAAAATTAAATAAGAACCAAACTACAAATAAGAATTTCCAGTATACCTGGAATAAACTCAAATAACAAGCAAGCTATCTAGTCTCAAAGGTAGTCACAACTACAAGTTTCGTATATAGGATGGTCAATGCAGCGCACCCCCAAGCCCAACTGGTATCGTCAAGGCTACTGAATAATCACATGTACCGAGCGTCAATATACACATAAAACTTATTCGTAAAGGGAGTACATGCTACTAGATGTAGCATGTACACCCTAGAGGCAACCTCATACATATGTGCCTCCACAAGCTCATTGTACCTATCCCAAAGCCAAGACAACTGAAGATGAACTCCTCTGTTAAAATCAAACTCTTATAACAAGTTTTCTAATCTGCCATTGTAGTAATAAAAAGGTGAAATCCTCAGTATCGATCTCAAAGACTGCTTGACGATATAGAGTTCTGGATTAATTTCAATTAAACAAAAGCTTGGAGTTTTTGGGATTGTTTGGTAAAATTATAAAAGCAATTGCGAATAAAGTACATAAAGTGCGTGAACGGTGAAAACAAATATGAGTAGTATTCTAGGGAAGGTGTATGATACAACCATGTAACGATTCCGAACAAACAGTGCAACAAAGTATTTCAAATAATTGATATCTACTATAATATATTCTCAAACAGATCATGAACAATGTCGGCCCAACCTAATTGTATCACATACATCAAACTCCGTTTGTCCGATAGAGAAAGCAATAAAAACACTAAGAGAACAAATCAAATATAAGAAAACAAGATCGTTATTGCATATATATAATCGAATTCATTACAAATCAGAATCAGGGACATTCCCTAGCAATAGCTACTCATAATAACAAAGAAACATGGGAAAAATTATTGTCATTAGAGAAATCTTAGATGAATAAGTCTTCAATCGCAGAAAGCTCTTGAAAATTCAAATCCACCTTGAAAATCTGAGTTCTCCAACCTTTAGAACGTGTTTTTGCTCTGTAAAACCTCCAACCTTCAAAAAATCGTGTTTCCGAGTTAAATAGACATGTTTTCAGCTTCCTGAGTTTTTGGGCTTCATTACGCGTATTTAACTGCCTGTTACGCGTATGGCCTTGTTCCTGCACCATTACTCTACGCATAAGCCTCCCAGACCTGCTCTTACGCGTAATTCCCTACTTGTTACGCGTATGGGAAGAAGCGTCTTTTTTACACCCTTCTTTTGGAACTCGTATCATACGAGTAAGGGAGCCCGTCATTACGCGTATTGGCTTGGTGTTACGCGCAAGGGCAACAAATGTTGTTTTTTTTTCTCTTTTTTGCTCTACCTACTCGCTCTGGCCCGATCTTGCGCTCGATCCTCGATCCCGTGTAACTTCTCTTTTTTTCTCTTTTTTGCTCTACCTACTCGCTCATGAGGCTGCGAAATTGGGAAGTTGTGAATGTAAAACTCTACTTCAACGTGATTTGTGAAGTTCGTGCCGGTGGCTTAGATTTATCCTAGATTCGCCATATATCCAAAGGTCGTGGAATGCACAAGGGATCCCTCTTAAGGAAATGAAAGAAGATGACAAATCCAACATCAGGTATAGAAATGTTTACATGTTATTGCTGCTAGAACTTTGTCATAATTGCATGAACCGACTTTATCTTAAGCACCTCAATTTACGTGATCGTAGTATTATCCCATGATACACTCTTTTTCTAATCATTTACTATCATGGAAGCGCACGGGATAGGTTCGATGAAAAGCCATTGTACCAGGGGCGTCAAAAGTCCTCCATTCAAGTTGTTCAGGCAAACTTGGGAAAGAGCAATCACATGAGAATTATACACAGTTACTAGTTGTTTTAAATCCTGGTTGTCATTCTGATTCCATTCGAATCAAATTTTGTCTTGCAAGTATGTACCGACAATGTGTGGCATTCCTTTTGATGCAGGTTTCGCAAAGAAAGTCACTTTAGGAACAAAAATCCTGCTCTTCACTTCGTTACTGCTGCAGAGGTTGGGTGATCGACGACGTTGCGGCTACGCGCGACACCGAAAAAACTGTGGTGAGTTTTCTTTATCCAATCACCTTTCCTTAACATTCTTGCTTCCATTTTTAGAATGATGCTCAAACTCTTGGCAATTTGCAGGGACTATTTGCCACAAAAGAATTCTGCTATGGCGAACCGTCAACCTGCTAGCTGCGATGCCAGGCTCTGTTAGTTTCCAAATAAGAACAAGATAAACACTTGTTGCCATGAAAATATGAATCTCAACTAGTGTTCTTGCTTTGTATCCAAGTTCAACTTGTAGGACTTGATTCACATTTCATAGCGATGGTTAACTTTAAGAATCCAGTATTGTTCCATTTGGACTTTCATGAGATGTTCTTACTTTCGGTTGATGTACTTTTGTCATTGAAGTGTAAATAAACATTTATCTTTGAATTTCTATATCAAACAATCCTTGAGTTAAAATACTCATGTCCATAGTTCACAAATTTTTATGACACCTTGAATTTGCGAGGAAGGTAATAAATCCATGTTTTTGGCATGGCAGTTTTATATAAATCTTTTAATCTTGACTTTGGATTTGAAGTTTAAAACTTGATGGGAATGAGAATCAATTATAACTTGAATTAAATCTTGAACAACTTTAATATTGAAGCTTGACTTGGACTTTCACTTTATATCCATTACCTTACAACATCAGCCCGTAAACCCATATCCTAAGTGAGAACTTCTTTTTTATTTTATTTTAAAACAAGCAAAGGTCTTTAAACGGGCTCCTATTATTGGAGTTTCGAGCAAACTCTGTGAAACGAAATTCAGGGAAAAATAAATGCCCAAAACATGACATCACTTGAACATGATAAGCTTAACACCGCTTGAGTCGTGAGAAGAAAAAAATGAAACTTGTCTAGGACTTCAGTCATATAAGTCCGCAAACTTGACACTAACCAAAATTTTTGACACGCCTGCAAAATGAACAAATTAGGCAAATGGATTAACAGTTAGTTAAAATGAAAGGCGGAACAAAAATAGAAAAAAAATAAAAAAGAAGATCACTAATCTAAGGGTAAAATTCGGGTTACAACAAGTAGCTTGTTGAATAATTTATCAATAATTTGTTTGAAGTTCGTTGGTAGTTCGTTAACCTTTGAAGTGATGCTGAGACTTGCTTTTATAGTACTTTGAAGTCTATTTCTCAAAGACTGTGCAACCTGTGCATTCTGTTCCTTTTGAATAATTTGTTTGAAGTTGTTGGTAGTTCGTTAACCTTTGAAGTGATGTTGAGACTTGCTTTTATAGTACATTGAAGTCTATTTCTCAATGACTGTGCAACCTGTGCATTCTGTTCCTTTTGTATTCTATTGACTTTTCCTTTCTCAGAAGGGGAATGTTCTGACAAATCCTTTTTATCTGAATTCCTGTGTCATGCATGAATGAGGAAAGAGCCGTTTGGATAATGACAAGGAATATGCCAACGGATCTTTATTTGAACAACATCTTCTTCAACAACTTTGGAACGTCTTGCATCAGAACTTCTGATGATGTTCCTAGTTCTTCAGATCAGAGTTAACTCAATTAGAGTTTCTCTATCAGAGTTTACAGCAAAGTGCTTTAAGCGTGAATATTCTTATCAGAGTAGACTTGCTTATCAGATCCTCTTGTACTTGCAACGTTAAGTACTTCAGAGTCTTTTGAAACTTTGCGTATGCTCTTTACTCAAATTCTTCTGAGCTTCGCTCAGAGTCATTTGTAGCATATCAGAGTCTTCTGATGTGTTGCTTCTGACGCTCAGAGCTTTATCGTTCTGTAATGTTCAGAGGCGTTCTTGCTTCCAGAATAATATTAATTTTGATATCTGAAACAAATAAACACTTGAACAAAATTAGAGTATATAAATTATCTATACAAAATTTTATTAATGTTATCATCAAAACAATGAGATATATTAAACACCAATCTGTGTTCTAACAATCTCCCTCTTTTTGATGATGACCAAAACTATTGGAAATTTTGTTTAAATAGAAAAAAATATTTCCCCCTTGAGAATATTAATCTCCCCCTGAAATGAATACTTCTGAAAAGATTAAATACTTCCCTTTTAGCTTCTGTATTCTTTTCAGCGTCAGAGGAAACTTGTAGATTCTCAGAATTTGGTTCAGAGTTAATTCTTAGAATTTTGTCAGATGAGAATTATTAGCTTTGAAACACTCAAAAAAATGATTAGATGAAATTTATCATGTATGAGTTGTCTTTGGTAACTGTTTATGCGAATTATCAAAATTACCATTTTCTCCCCCTTTTTGTCATATCAAAAAGAATCTGATTAAGAAAAAATTTAAGACAGAAAAAAGATAACAGAGGAAAAACAATAAATCATAAGAGAGATTCAGTCAGAAAAACACTACATTCAGATGCATTGATAGAGATAATCCAAGACAGAAACAAACACGCAATTAACACATAAGTGCACAAACAACAAAGAAATTAAGAAGGACGAGAAGCCAAAATCCTCAGAAGATTCGTTATCTCAGATGTTGAATCGTCTTGTTTCGCCATCCAAGTCTTGATTTCTTCAGTTGTCTTTTCCTGCTTTACCATCCAAGATCTTATCTCAGTGTTGCTAGCCTTGAGCTCAGCAAACTTAGCATGCAGATCTTTGTCTTCTTTCTTCACTTCAGATGACTCAGGAGCTGATGCAAAAGCAAAGGCATCGTGAATAACCAAAGAAGCAGATGCATTCTGGACAATTGCATGACGTGTTTCATGTGTCGCAACTTTGAAAGTATGTCTCGGATCCATCTCATGTGATTCAGAGAGATGAAGTTCAAGTCCGGGAGAATCTTACCGTTGAGATGATGCCGTTGAGGATCGAAGATCGTAAGATGAAACAACTCCAAAGGAAGGAGATATCTTTGGTGAAAGTGGTTTGGGGAGGTGCTGCAGGAGGCAGTGTGACCTGGAAATTGGAAAGCAGGATGCGGGAAGCGTATCCGGAATTGTTTCCATCAGGTAATTTTCGAGGACGAAAGTAATTAAAGTGGGGGAGAATTGTAACACCCATTTTAATTATTTAGTCTTTTTGGTGTTATTTTATTTTGGTGTGTCCTTATGTGGGGGAGTGTCTGAGAGTGTTGGTGGGTACCCTTAAGTTATGGGGATTATTTAATAACTATGGAATTTAATATTAATATAATATGATTAATGATGGTGATAATTTAATAATTAATAGTATTATTATTATTATTATTATTATTATTATTATTATTATTATTATTATTATTATTATTATTATTATTATTATTGGAATAAGTAAAATAAGGAATTAGAGATATAAGAAGGTTTTTGGGTAGAAGAGCGTTAGAACACGATAAAACCAGTTTAGAGGAAGGAGAGAAGGAAGAACAAGGAAGGAAGAGAGACGAGGCTAGGGCTGTCAAATTCTTCAGAGTTCTTCGTCAATCTGAGCATCTAATCGAGGTAAGGGGGAGAAACTGATTGGGATTGGTATTTTACATGAATTGGATAGAGGGGATTCCTTAACCCCATAGGGATTTGATGAACAAGATGAGTGTATTGTTATGTTTATGATTGTTGCTGCTATTGATGAATTTGTGCATATATTGTTGTGATTTTGATGAGTTTCTGCGTAACGTAGCAGAGTTGTGATTTTGGTGGGGTTCTGTGTAACTTCTGTTGTTTTGGTAATGACCATGAGTTTTGGTTCTGGAGAGAAAATTTGAGGAACAATTGATTAGAGTTGTGTATAATAGTTGTAGTAATAATAGGATAGAAGATGGATGAAGGATAATATGATGGAATTGAGCAAGGTAACATTTTTGGACAGTGAGGGTTTTGAGTATCGCAGACGCTCGCTAGCAGGTTCGTTAGGTGAACAGGTAGCGAGCACTTGCTAGGGACTCGCTAGGCGAGCTAGGTAGCGAACACTTCCAGTAGCCACTGCCTGCCTTCGCTAGCATATTCGCTAGGCGAGCAGGTAGCAAATGTTCGCTATAACCTTGCTAAGCGAGCAGGGTGGCGAGCGTGACATAACTTGTTTTATTTTTGTGGTTCCATCCCATGTTGATGTTTTAAAGGATCCCTTTGGTCATGATGTGTATAGGGATGATGTTTGGTGGTGAAGAGTGTATACTGGGTGTTAGAATATGAATTCTCATAATATTTGATTTAATTGATATGATTAATTAGTGTTATATGTATATATGATGTATGGTTATGTGATCAGGAGGATCGTGTGCACTTAGTATGCTTGAATTTATTGGTTGTGTATGGTAATGTGATTAGTAGGATCGTGTGCACATAGCGTGCTTGAGTTATTTGTTGTGTATTTGATGTCCTGTATATCATGATGTTTTGGTGGGATGAAATCGTTGCTCAAGAGGAGTGTATGCGATCATCCGTACTCCTTTGTGGAGAATGGTGGGGATAGATCATTGCCAATGAGGGGTGTATGTGATCTATCCGGGGTTCGATTGAATGAACCAATGAGTCAGTACCGCGTGCATGGTGTTGAGTTGCATATTTGCATTATTGGGCGTTGTATTTGATGATTGGACAGTAGGTCGTGATTGATGTTGGTGGGGTGATGATTTGTATATTTACTGCCTTTTATTCATGTATCTTATTACCGATAATTTTGATCATGTTTTCTCACCCTTTGTTGTTGTTGTGGTCTGTGCTTCTTTGGAAGTACAGATAATCTAGGTACTTAGCTAGCTTGGATAATGGTGTGCGAGTCGAGTCTTAGGATGCTCTGATACGTAGCACGGGACTTGGGTGTTTTATTTGTTTTATGTTAATTTTGTTTCATTCCTGTGACGTACCATTATGGTGAACCTTGTTAATGAATACTTTTGTGTATTATGGCGGATGGCCGTGAATGATGGATAATAATAATTTTTCGCTGCTTTATTTTGAAAATCATATAATGAAGAGTTATGTTGATCTATTTGATGTAATATCCCACTTTTGGGGGAAAACTCTGATGTTATTTTGAAATAATTGTATTTTATTTGAATTTTGGGAAGTGGGGTGTTACATGCCCCAATGACTTCTTCTGTGACTGAGAAATCTCGTCCATGTCTCTAGAAATGATCCTTCCTATGTTCAAAAGCTTGTTCTTAAAAAAAATACAGTGCCAAGGCTCTCTCAGAAATCAAATCATATCTACTCTGATTTGTGTCCCGAGTGTGATGAATGTAATAGGCCCATGCATTTCGAATCGGGGCCAAGTCAACAACGAGCACTTTAGATGGGGTATTCTTTGTTTTTGGTTGCCAATCTTTACCCGAATGGGCTACAAACTAACACATCTCATCAAAAGGCCAACCAGATCGATCAGACGTCTTCATTGAGTGAAAACTGCATTGAGACTCCTGTAATTTGCATTTCAGTACCCTATTGATGGTTTGCCAATCATAGTTAATTTTCTTACCGTGAACCCAGGATACCAACTAAGTAACACCAGCTGAATCGTCATCAGGTGCTCTATAAGCATTAACATAAAATTCTAGTACTAACTCTCATTCCACCAATTGGATCTGGTTATTGAGATGAGTCAATTTTTGCTTTTTAAGCACAACAGTCACTTTTGGGAGTTCATCAGGTTTTAAGACCCATGCTTTCTCTTTAATGACTTTGCAATCTGAGACTGCTCTGTATCTCTCAGCATGCGCTGCAGATTTAAACCTTTGAGATGCATCAGATGGAGAAGCTGTTAAGGTATCAAAATAAGATATCAGTGTAAAAACTATGAAAATCTGGACAAACAACAAAAAACTAACAGAGAAACAAGGTGATACAAAAAAAATTGTGTAACAGAAATTAGAGAAATGATAGCAATAGTACAAAAAAAGTATTTAAACATGGAAAAACAGGTCATACATGTAAGTTACGAAGGCATTACGCGTAAGAAAATTGCTTACACGTATGTTACGAACGATTTTTCAGTTGAAAAGGCCCAGATTGAGTAATAGATCACATATGGCCTCTATTACGCGTAAGTTACATGTATTGCCTTACTTTACGCATAACACCAGATCTTGTATGGCTTCTCTTACGCGTAAGTTACAGTTTCCAGCAGAGAAACACCATATTTTCAGGTCCATACGCGTAATGCATAGGGCTTTATGCGTATGGGCAGGACATGTGATTTTTTTCAATTTTATTTTTCACTTTTCAAATTTTTCTATGTCCTTTTCTGCAGACTTGGCTTGCCACTGACACAACATGAATCAAAAACACAAAATGAACAATAAACATAATTTACAAGAAACAGATACCTCCCTTGGGTTGCCTCCCAAGAAGCGCTTTTTAACGTCCATAGCTCGACAACTCATTCCCCCTGCTCTGGGGGATACTTCAGCTTCCAAACCGTTTTGCTTGACTTTTTCGAAACATGGAAACCATCTTTTTTAGAGATAGAGTCCCCTTTTTGCAACAAGTGACTCCTCACTTTCATAGCCTTACCTCGATGCCATTTTTTCTTATTTCTCTTGAATTTGGATCTTTTAATTTTTATGCATGTTGAAGCTGAAGACGATGACGCCCTTTGAGAGATTATGCGTGAGACTTTTTCTGGTGGTGGTATTGGGATTTGGCTTTCCTCGCATGTTCTGATCATGCCAATTGGAGAGTGATTATATTTTTCTTCCACTTGGTTCTTGATCTCAAAAACTTTCAACGTTATTTCCTCATCATATGCTTTTAAAGTCAGTGTGCCTCTTTCCACATTGAAATTGCATCGACTTGTAAGCAAGAATGATCGACCTAGAATGATAGGGGTCTCTTCATCTTCTGGAATGTCCATGATCTCAAAATCAAATGGAAAGATAAATTTATCAATTGTCACCAGTACATCTTCTACTACCCCATATGACCTCTTAATGGTGTGATCAACAAATTTAAAATTTGTCCTTGTATCACTCACCTTTACAATACAAAGCTTTTTAAAGATAGATAATGACATTAGAATCACACTAACACCCGAATCAATTAGGACCTTCTTGAAAGTTCTGTCTTTTATAGTGCATGAAATTGCTGCAGATCTAGAACCTTTCCACTTTAGGGGAATTCCCCCACCTTGTGATATTTCACTACGTTTCTCAGTTAAAATTGCCAGCTCCTCTCCCATTGGTCTCTTTTTAAAGATTACCTCTTTCATGAATTTTTGGTACATGGGCATTGTCGCATCGCTGCGAAGAGGGCTGGCGGAAGACAGAAGAGTCGCTACCGTTCCTTATTTATCCCAAAGAGAGGGAAAGGAAACGATCAGAGAAAACCTACGAAAAGGGGATAAGATAAGTCATCGCAACCATATCTCAGGTTTGGGAGTCGGTTATGCAAGGGGAAGGTATGAGTGCCCCTCACATCTGTTGTATTCAACGAGATCCACGCTTGTTGTCTAAGTCTATGGATGAAAACAAAACTATCTAAAGGCTGCTACTGCTAACGGAAAGAACTGACTCGATAGGACATCGTCGCCCTATGGGGGGGATTATTCGCCAAGACATTGTCGTCTTATACCTACGTATTCTCATCTGGAATGAGAAATCAGAGCAAAACGTAGTTCAGGCTAACTACGGGTAAACAGGGTGTTCTCAATCGCACGGGGGCGAGAGAAAAGGTAGACGATACTAGCGCACGCATTCTAGCAGTTAGGTGTGTTGCTGCTCGACCCTTGGAGACTTAGGCATTACCTGTTTGTAATAGAACGGACGTAGCATGTCATTGGTAAAAAGGTACGGGGAACCTAACGGGTCCTAAACAATAGGCAGGTCTCGATTGCACGAGGGCAAGAGAAAGGGAGATTAGTCGTTAGTGGGAAAGTCTCGATCGCACTGGGGCGAGAGACAAGAGAAGTTAGTTGTTAGAATGCTCGCCAAGACATCGTGTCTTATACCTACATATTCTCATCTGACATGAAAATCAGAGCAGTTGTAGTTTAGCCAACTACAGCAAAGGGGAAAAGTGCTCGCTAGGATTATCGCAATCCTATGCCTACGTACTCTCAACAAATATGAGAGATCAGAGCAACCGTAGTTCGGATAACTACGGAAAACGGTCTCGATCGCACAGGGGCGAGAGAAAAGGGGATCTCGATTGCATGGAAGCGAGAGAAGAGGGAGTCTCAATCGCACGGGGGCGAGAGAAAAAGTAGTCTCGATTGCACGGGGGCGAGAGAAAGGGATCCTAGGCCTAAAGCGCCTAAACGGAAGGGAACCGAAAAAGTGCTCGCTAGGATTATCACAATCCTATGCCTACGTACTCTCAACAGATATGAGAGATCAGAGCAGCCGTAGTTCGACCAACTATAGAAAACGGTCTCGATCGCACGGGGGCAAGATAAAAGGGATCTCGATTGCACGGGGGCGAGAGAAAGGAGGTCTCAATCGCGAGGAAGCGAGAGAAAAGGTTCGGAACGGGATGCACACGCAAAATCCTAAGACGTATGAGCGAATGTGTCGCATATCGTCCAAAAGACATATGCTAAACACTCTAGACGAAAGAGAGGAGGTCTCCCACTCATCATTTCCCACGTATCTATCGCTTACGGCTCACAACACTTGGCGGTTGAGTCAAAGATGAAATTAAAACAATGTTACCGAACAGAGTGGTTCCGTTGACCCTTGATCTTGCATGCTAGCTTCCTTTCCGAGCTCCTCTCCTTTGATCCTTGTTGATGATGTTTCGAATCAGGACCAATGTGACGCTGAACTGTCGTAGCTCGACTTATGGATGGAAGTCAAGATATAGGAGGTCGCGTATTGATATCCGTGCTATGGACAATATAGAGAAACGATATTGAGAATCGTTCTCCAATTGAATCCTGTCGCACGGACCAAAAACAATGAGATCTCGTCTTGCGGATACAAGACTTCATCGATCCAAGGGAGTCAAAATAAAATTGAAACGAGAAATAAATGAGGAGAGAAAAGAGGTAGTCTCGGATCCAACATTATTCATCAATAATTTGACCGGTAATGGATTACATAGGTGTCGTCGTCGACCCAAAACAGAAAATGGGATAAAAAGTCGAAAATGAGAAAGAAGAGAAAAAGTCGGTCTCGGATCCATCGTTTCTCATCAATAATTTGACGGAGAATCGAAAGAAATCTCTTCATCGACCAAAAACAAATGAAAATGGGGCAAAATGCCCAATGACAAATGCGAAATAAAATCTAACTCTAAAAATAAAATAATAATTCTAAAAGAAGTTAGGAAGAAAATGTTTAGAAAAATATATGAAAAATTCTAAAGAAAATAAATAAAGTTCTAAAAGAAAATAGAATTGAAATTTCAAATAAAAAATAATAAAAACTTCTATAAGTTAATATATAAAAATTCTAAAATAAAAATAGAATTAAAAATAATATACAAACTATAATTATATTACGTAAAATAAAAATATATATAGTATTTACAAAATAACTAAAACCTAAAATAATTTACATGTATATACAGACTGTTTTCTTTAAAAAAAACTAATATATATAATAGTAATTACTAATACAAAAATAATTTAGACATAAAGAATAGAAAACAGGGGGATGAAAGAAAAAACAGGGGGGCTGGGATATGAATGAGAGCCACAGTTCATGGGCTTTGAAGATCAACCCAACAGACCCAATAAACATAAAAATAAAATGCACAAATAAAAATAATATGAATCTTCTTCTTCGTATAACTTCCGGTTATCCACTCCCTCTTCTCACCGCGTTTGCGTCAACAAATCACTTCGAACCCTCTCCGTCCATTTTTGCTTCAAACCCTTGCTCAAAATTAAACTCTTCTTCTCCATGTTGTTTCTGTTTTAACGGAGGGTTGTGATGGGTTACAGGTTTTGGTGTATTGAGAAAAGGGGTTGAAGATTGTGGGTCTGTTTGAAGTTTCACGTTGGTTGTTTGTGTCTGAAAATGGGTTAGAGTTGGAGTTTTAATGGAAGTTTGAGAGATGTTGAAGTGAAAATGGGTTTGGAAGGGAGCGGGAGAGGAAGATTGCGATTTTGTTCGAAGGTTAGTGATGGTGGATCTGGGTTTTCTGAAACTGGTTTTGAAGGAGAACAAGGTGAAGAAGTTGGGTTTTCTGGGTTTTTTTGGAGAAGTTTGGTGTTATGTTTCTGGGCTGTAAGATGGAAACGGGTCGAGGATGATGGTGGTCCAAAATGGATTTTGTGAGGATTTGGAGTGATTCGTTTTGGATTTTGCTGGGTGGTTACCGTCGGTTTTCTAGTGAAAGGAGGTTGTGAGTGATGATTGGGGTTTGATTTATGGTTTGATTTGAGTTCTTTCTTCTGTTTTTTCGTTTTGGTCTGGAGTTGAGGCGTTGATACGTTTGAAGATGAGTTGATATTTGTAGGTGAATGGGTTTCTGCTACAGTGTTCTTCGCGGTGAGGTTTGACGGTAGCGGTGGTGGTCCGTTCGAAAATGGGTTCCGAAATCTGGACAAACGGGTTTGTTTGGTTGAGGTTGGATGTTGTTTCACAAGTTCGAAGATGGTTGTGGGTTGAGTGAGGAAGATGACACTGTAGCGGCGGATGAACAGATTCTAGGTTTAGGGTTGTCTTGTGGTAGGAGACCATGAATATTGTTATATACCCTTGTTTGTCAACATGTGGCACTGCTGATTTGATTAATTGATAATGGAGTGATGATTAATGAATTCTGGTTTAAATGTTGTATAAATAATGCTATACCAATTAATGATCAATAAAATCTAATTAACTTAATTCTAACTCTATCAATCTAACTAATCTAATATCTAATTAAAAAATTAAAACTAATTTAAATTAATCCTAATTAACTCTTAATTCTATTAATGGTTAATAAAACTCTAATTAAATCTATACTCCTAATCTAAATACTTCCATAAAAAGTCTAAACTAAAATACTAAACAAATTAATTCTAATCTAACTCTTAATTAAATCCTAAACCAATTAAACAAAATTCTAAATAAAAATCTAGGTTAACTAAAAAAATCTATTCCATTTAAAAAAAATCAAATTCTAAACCCAAATAAAACCTAATTTCATATTTCTAAGATTATACTAAAAATCTATTCTAAAAAACAAATAACGTTCTATTTCTAAAAAAACAATATTAAAAATCTATTTAAAAACTACTTTCTAAATAATGAAATATAAAACAAAAATAACAATAAAAATGCAAAATACCGTGGAAAAACAGGCGAGCACCAAAATGCGCCAAAATTATCACCACAGACTGAATCACCAGGAATAGGACGACTTTCGCTCAATTTCGACACTGAACTTTCCGTTTGAATGATTTGAATCGCCTGAAACGTGAGCAGAGCGGCTAAAATCCTGATAAATTCAATCCGACTAATAACACGGGCAAAATGTGACCTAAATGATATGCAGATGAAAACGAAGCGAAAGCCAGTCAAAGCTAGAAAACTGGTGGGAAAATTTTAGGGTGCAACATCTGCCCCTATTCAAACAGCTTGGACGTGAAGGGATGAAAAACAACCACTTTAAGACATTCATGGTAGAAGATGATTGAATACAAAAGAACCTGGAAATTTGCAGTCTGTTGGGATGGTAAACTGTAGAATTTGTCAATCAGGTTCGCCTGAGAAATGTATTTGAAAGTTGATGGAAAATGAGCTAACTCATCACCAATACAGAAAGCATCGACACGCAGTCGGAAGAGACATCTGCTAATCTAAACAGGCATAGTTAAATAAAAGCGAGCATCGAACCCGAAGGCCGGCTCAACATGAAGTTGAGAAGAACATCTAACTTTGCCGTCAGGCATCTGTTAAATAAAAACAGGCATCGAACCCGAAGGCCGGCTCAACCCGAAGTTGAGAAGATCTTATCCAAAACTCGCATCATCTAAGGATAAACGGAGAGAAAACCAAATCCAAATCCAAATCTTGCATCGTCTAAGGATAGGCGGAGAGAAAACAATTATCCAAATCTCGCATCGTCTAAGGATAGATGGAGAGAAAACCAATATCCAAATCTCGCATCGTCTAAAGATAGACGAAGAGAAAACCATATCCAAATCTCGCATCGTCTAAGGATAGACGGAGAGAAAACCATATCCACATCTCGCATCGTCTCAGTATAGACGAAGAGAAAAACATATCCAAATCTCGCATCGTCTAAGGATAGATGGAGAGAAAACCATATCCAAATCTCGCATCGTCTAAGGATAGACAGAGAGAAAAAACTGCTGGGGATGTCATTATCAGAGGGCTGACGGGAAAAGAAAATCTGCTTGGAGATGTCAATATCAGAGGGCTGATGGACAAAGAAAATATGCTTGGAGATGTCATGATCAGAGGGCTGACGGACAAAGAAAATCTGCTTGGAGATGTCAACATCAAAGGGCTGACGGACAAAGAAAATCTGCTTGGAGATGTCAACATTAGAGGGCTGACGGACAAAGAAAATTTGCTTTAAGATTTCATCATCAGAGGACTGACGGACAAAGCATGACTGACGTATGATCTGGAACCCAAGAGGAAGTAAGAAGATGAGCTGACTGAACCAGGTCGTTGATATATCACTATCTTGATTGAAGAGTTGATTCAAGTTGCCACGGAAGGCTAGCAAAAACTGGCTTATGCTTCGCATGCATATATTTGAAATTTTTTGGCGTAATGCTCCATACGAAATGGAAATGCTACACATTTGAGGATGTAATGCAAAGATGATGCAAATTGATAACTATATGCAGATGCAGATGCAGGCTCGGGCTGCTGGGGAAAGTTGGGCGCAAATGAACCACTTCAGCAAAATAAATGCTGAAGAGGCGAGGCTAACTCCGCTGGGGATAACTGGATGTGAAAGAACCACTCCAGCAAAATAAATGCTGAAGAGGTGAAGCTAACTCTGTCGGGGATGACAAACTGAAATGTCCCTGGGATCACAACTCTGCTCAATATCCCAACAAACTTCCATTCTGCGGGACAGTAGGAACAACAGACGACTTATGAGGAAGATCACCGAGATTTGATCTTCTGCCTCTCCATGAGGAATTACCTTGGTTGGGGAAACATCGAGGACAATCAGGCTGTGACCTGCCAGGGAAACCAACTGCCACCAGTTACTTCAACGGGGAGAGGAAAAATAATAACCCGAGATGATACCCACTCCACTAGGGGATAATGCCGACCTCACTTCTCTGTTAGGGCCATGACCAAATATGCCAGCTCGCTGGAGACTTCGCTTTCTTGAAATGATCTGTTTCGAAATGAGCCTTCGAAGTAACCTTGCCCCTGTCTGATTGATTTTCGAAAAGATTTGCTGACTCTCGACTTGGTTTCCCCATACTAACCAATCCTTAGAGAGACTTCTCGACATAACCGCCCCATATCAACTGAATTTTGGGGGAACACCTTGACATAACTGCTCCAGATCAACTGAACTTTGGGGGAACTTCTTTACGTAACTGCCCAAGATTAACATCTTCTGACTGAGCTGACTAGCCACGCGCTCCTCGACGTGTTTGCCCAAGAATTTCCTCTTGGCAGGATAAGATTTCTCGACTGACATTCAATATGCAAACCTCATTGATGCCAATACCTGTATGCAAGCAGAAAATGTTTATTCTGAGAATAAAAATTCTAATGCACACACATGCTACTCTTGAAGTTTTTGTCGAAAAGATATCGCCAAACTTGGTGAACAAGTCACTAGTTAAAATGAAATACTAATTTTTTAAAATGAAACCATGCACGTGCAATACCAACGAATTCTTTTAGCACAACTCATGGGAGTCAGGAACTCTATCTGGTTGAAATACGCCTTCAAAATAAACTCTGCTTCAATTAGGACTTTTGAGAGTTTTAACATGGTTAGGTTCACGGTTTGAAAGAAAAGATACAAGGCTCAAAGTTTGTTTTAACCCACCCACTCTCCTTGATGTTCTTCAGTCCTATATTCAGCTAATTCGACACCAACGCTCACCTCTCAAAGGTTGGGTGACAAGAGTGATGGTCCAGGAAACTACAAGTTTTCGGAGTGGCAGTCACTCGCTTTTCGTCTTTGGTGCCTGGAGTCACACGACTTGTTCTTCGTCATTTTTCTGATTTCCCTATTTTGACCGGACTGACTCTTTTAAGTACATCTTCTGATTTCGAAGTCCAGCGGGATGCCCCAATTTTTCCTAAGCCACATGTTTTCAAGTTATCGACTTAGCGGGCTTTTATTTTTATTTTTCTGTTTCTGTTCTTTTCTCTCTTTTTTTATTTCGAGAACAAATCATGTGACACCGGCATTTTTGACTTGTTGAAAGGATTGTGACTATTTCACTCATAGGTCGGTGATGGATAACCACTGTGGTTCTTTAGGTACGACCTCTACAGGTGTGATTGATCCTCGAACGAGAACACTCCTTTTACAATTAGGATGCCCGGTCAAATTAACTGACACCTACCCTGCCCCAGGTTAAGATTGCGGGTTTTTTCGTTTTCAGAAAGAAACTCCTACTACTAGGCTCAAAGGGGTTGACAAGGGATTATCATCCTTATACCTCTGGTGTTTAGGGATTTGAAACAATGCTTGTATATCATCAACAAGTGTTTATTCGGAAGCATACAACCAGAAAGTTTGCGTTTCCGCTTCATCATCCTCCCTCAAGGAGTTTAAGCAAGAAAGTTGGTATTGCACTGCACAAAAATATATATATGAGTGGACATGAATGGATTACTTCAAGAGAAACATACTCATTGCATTATGATCATCATTCAAAAACTAACAAGTCTTACATGCAAACAAAGCATTAACAAACAATGAAAAATACAAACGACAATGCGGTACAAAAATTAAAAAAGTCATGACTGAGGAGACAATTCTTGAAGTCTTCAAACTTAAACAGCTCAGGGGTTGACGTGCACCACCAACTTTCCTTCTGAAAAGGATATGCACTTTTCGTCAATCAATTGTTGCACTTTTGCTCGAAGGGGTCTGTAATCTTTAGTTGAATGTCCTAGAGATCCTCCATGATATCCACATTGTGCATTGGGAGCACACGCAAGAGGGTATGGCTTTAGCACTGGCTTGAGAGTCTTGGGATCCACCAATGAGTGTCGAATCAAATGTGGCAGAAGCTGACTGTATGGATTGTCATACCCTAAATTTGTCCTACCCTCTCATTTCTTTTTATTTCTCTATGATGCTTCTCAAGGTGATATGTGATTCTTGGCCACGATTCTCCACAAGCTAGGTTATAGAGATTTGGTTTATGCTCGCAGGTTATTGCTAGTGTGTTGAGCACAAGAAGAGATGAAAGAGATTAGTGCCCTTATTTTCTTTGCAATATGGTCAAAACATGAGCATTTGGTTTCAAGTTTTTTTAAATCATATTTCAAGTTGATCGGAAGTTGTGTTTCAAGAAGATACCTAAGCCATGAGGATTGACAAGCTAATCCGAGACTAAATTTGTTTTAGTTCATGTCTTTAGCCATGTTAGAAAAGGTTTTAAACTTTGACTGTTCGTTTTTAAGTCACGGCTCATTCATCTTTAGGTTATGCTTACATTTGTTTAGCCACGACAAATTATTAACAAAGTCGGATTTATTGATTTGTCAACTTCGAATTATGAACAAGTGAGCTAATTGTTATCGCTAGTTGGTGTAAAGACGGATTTCAATTCATTCTAAAGGCTCTTGGTATGGTCAAGATACACGTTTAATCCATTCAATTTTGGATTGTTTACAAGGGATAATGGCCAGAAATTTATGATGCTTACCTTATTAGACTATGTCAAACTTCAAATCAAATACTTTTAAGTCAAGTCTGGAGCCATTTGTTTTTATGTCATGTGTGGAGGAAAAATTGAGAGGAGCCTTGATTAATTCAGTTTAAGGAAGGTAGTTTCAAAGGAATTACAAGCAGTGTCCATCAGGCCTAAGAACTAATTCGATTAAGTGATAAGAACTTTGGTGCAACTCTCTTTTTTAAGTTTCTGGCAAGTTCCAGCTTGAGGCTAAAAGGTTGTTTCAAGACATGGTAAGAATTACATTTCACTTACGCGCGAGAAAAAAGGCTTGAGTTTGTGCCTTCGTGAACTGACATTTCTATCAAGGCATAACACCAACATAGCATGTGAGAAAAAGGCTTGAGTTTGTGCCTTCGTGAACTGATATTTCTATCAAGGCATAACACCAACGACATGCTACAAAGGCTTGAGTTTGTGCCTTCATAAAATTTAAATCCCAAACAGAGCATTACTCCAAAATTCTGGTAATGGAGAATTCAATGAAACTTCCTATGCTACAACACTACTGTTAATTGTGAAGCTATCAAATGGATTACATTTTCAATTTGACCAAGAAAAGACTTTGTCATGACAAGGCAATCACTAAAGGTGGATGGATTTCGATAAGCCAAAGCAAAACTGGATCCTCGATGAAGAATTTGTTTCAGTCCTTATCACCCTTTGATCTTCGGGGTGCAGAACGCACCGAATATCTATTGGCTTGCGTGCTTTATCCCCCTTTTACCAGTAGCCTCCGCTAAGTGTAACACCCTTCTAACCCCGCAGAATAAATACAAATAGATCAGAGTAATTATCATGCATTTCACAAAAGGGTGTCACATAAATTTTCAAAACATTACACAACACCTGTCATGCTCAATAATATAAAAATAACTTTCTGCTTTTCATACACCTTCACATTAACATGTAGCAGCGGATTTGCTTTAATCATGATAGACATAATAAAAGTCTCATGCTCATCTCATTTTTAATACTTAGGCTTAAAAGCCAATTCTTCATATAATTCAAAATAACAACAACAGAATAAAGTAGAGTACATAAAATATCTCTCCAAATATGAAATCAAAATATTCCCCGGTGTTACATAATCAGAGCATGACTCGACTCAAAATAAATAAAGGCACAACTCACGCTACTCCAACGACTACCTCGTGCTAGAAGCAACTCTACTCCTCAGTACCTGAGCGATGTCGTATAAAACATCATTCCAACAAAAGGGTGAGAATTCACATAATTATTGAAATTATAAGATAATATATAATTTAAGGCATACAACCATAATCACTATTATTCTCACACTTCAAAAGTTTTATCAACACAATATTATTTAAGTAACCATACTATTCATAAGTATATACACACAACTCCATAATTCACCAATTTATCAGTTCCACATATCACACGTAATCTCATAGCACATAAATATACATAATGAGACTCAATACAAAACTCAATGTAAGACTCAATGCAACTCATGTCATGTGGTACCAACACTTGTTATTATTTTTCGGTTTTTACATTTAAACCGGGTCCGTTCCCTAGACCAATAACACACAAAAAGCCCATTCCCTAAGCTTTCAAACCCCGCTCTAGGTTTGGGACAAGTCACTAGCTCCCACAGAACTAACAAACATTGCCTCTTGACACAAATGATGCGTATGCAAATTCAACAATCATATGCAATTAAGATCATTCCCTAATCTTAATATTCATGCATATCTTCAATAATTCATCACCCTTGAATTACCACACATTTGCACATACACAAATACCGCACAATCCAACCTCAATTCACCAAAACACACATCATTAATCAAATATAAAATAATTAACTCATCATCATTAATTAAAAATTTGATACTCAATAAATAATCAATATTCACTAAATAATTTAATATTTTAAATAAATATTTAGTGATTTTTAACAAATATTCTTATTCACTAATTATGCATATATGTTATAGCACATACAAAAGAAAGTCACAATTCATTCCCTAAGTTACTGTGTCGCTACAGTACACAGAGTGAGGAAGATTCACATTATTATTCTATCACTTAAGTGATGTGCTACAAGACTATACAAATAAAAGGAACTATAGTTTTCATTGTCTAATATTTCTTGTGCTACATTACAAGTGTGAAAAAATCATGATTTATTATAGTGTACTGCAACATGAAAAAGGCTACATTTATTCCACATTCTTTTACTAATAGTTTTCCTATTATTTTGCTACAGAGTCAGCTTCAATGTTTATATATATTTCACTACAGTGTGATAGAGGTAAATGATTTATCATCAATAATTAAATTAATATTCAAATAAAACTAAAACTAAAATATATTATTAAACTAAATGAAGATTTCTTAATTTAGACATGGATCTAACAACATGACATTATCTCAATTCCACTTTTTGTTTTACTAAGAATCATCCCATTCTCTAATTTTTAGCAAGTAACATTGATACTGTAGCATTGAAGCTATACAATGACCTTGCTTGCGATACTGTTCGTAAGATAATTACTTACGCCTTGAATTATTGCATTTAAAACCAAGTAGTTTCTAAAATAAGTGTAGTAATACAGTAATTATTATATATATACCATCACTTTAAAGTGGCTCTACATGGCTGCTAGATGGATAAGGAGCATCATCTTGTTCTCCATTAATTATCACTTTACATTTTGGATACAAAGAAAAGTGCTACTAGGACTCATCAATGTATATATAAAAGTAAACTAAAAATAATTCTTAATTAATTATGGTGTCTAGAAAACATGGTATAATTAATTAAGATAGTTCCTTATGCTATAAAGCTACGGTAAGTAAAGTTATAAAATTCTCATATTCATTTGGCTTCAATCGATATGCTACAGCAACTAAAGCATTTTAATCTTTGTTTTTCACATGACTATCAAGGTAACTAAACTATAATATAACTAAAAGGGTTACATCAATTAGAATTCAAGTAGTATGCGACACTGTATCCTATGCTATGAAATGTATAACTTTTTCTTGGATCTAATTTTATAAGAAATTACAATTTCATTTAGCTTTAAGGTGAAAACACTACAGGATCCTTCCTATGAGTATCACTTCTTTTTTTATTTTGCTACAGGTTAATATTTGGCTCATAATTATATGAAATGTATCACTTTCTAGTTGGAATGCATACTGCTCGCTACAGTTCATATTACAGCAATCCTTTTTTTCAATTGGTTTCAAGGAACAGTAACAAAATACACCAATATATATCAATCCCAATCAAAATTAATCATCTCATATCAAAGGTTATCATCAAAACCTAACAATCACAAAATCATGAAAATTTAGGGATTTAATCCTAAACATGCTTCTACCCATCAACACTATCAAACAACCCCAATAATTATATAAATAATCACCCTTACGTTAAATTTGTTGAATTTCTTGAACCCTCTTGGTTCTTCTTCTCCTTCTCCACTTCTCTCTTTGCCTCTTTTCTCCTTTCTATCTTTTCTTTTCTTTCTATTCTCTTCTATCCAATTTCTCTTATTTTATAAAATTCTCACAATTTTAATTAACCTAGTAATTCCAATGGGCTTAATAACTCATGTCTATTCACACCCCCAAATAGGCCCAATCAATTAATCTAACAATTCTATATTATTCTACAAATTGAAATATATCATACAAGTTAAATATTAAAATTAAATCAATTATTTCGAATATGTCCAATAATTCAATTAATCCAAACAACTCAAATAATTTATATAAATTTAATAAATTAATTAATTCAAATATATCAATTAAATCACATAAATTAGTTAATTCAATTAGGCCTAAAATCACATAATTAATCAATTAATTTAATTAATAAATAATTATTAAAAATTGGGGTGTTACACTAAGCACTCCCCAAGTTCAAAAGCGCAACCGCATCCAAAAACATTCTGCACAAAGTGAAGAAATAGAAGAAAAGGTCATCATGATCTTTTAAACCTACATGACAGGGGTATCATAAGTGTTAGCAGCCACATAAATCTTTCGAAACTACACAACATTTTACAACAATCATGATAGTATGATTCACAAGCCCACCATAATTACATCGTCTTCGCCCTTCAAAGTAGTCTGTGATGCTGAGTTTGCCATTCCATGAAGAGCTTCTCTATCAATCCAATCATTGTCCTCTCCCATGTACACATGAAACAAAATGCAGTGAGGAAATTCTTAGTTAGAAAAGTGGACAAACTTCCAGAGTCAAGATTTCAAGACACAATCTCAACATGAAAGTATCCACAGCTTAATATAATTCCTCACAAGTATGCACCGCAGACATACAAGAACAATGCAGGGAAAACGGGAATATGCAGAAAATAATCAAAGCCCTCACTTTATCAATTTTGAATGAAGAGAAATGAGGATATGATGTGAAACTTACATGGCTCAGAATGTTGACGTGGTAGGACCCTTTGAGTTTACAGAAGCTTATGCTACAATTTACAATAGGATTTGTAAATATTCAAAACCACGAAGCACTCACCGTGAAACTAAAAATTCTAACCAATTTTATAACAGCTCATATCCTGCTTCAAAAAATGCTTCATTTAGTTGCCAACACATACCAGAATTACAAATCTCTTCAAAGTTGCTGCTGATGTTGGAAATACAAATGTTGTTGGAATGGTGATTTATAGATGTTTGGAACATTGTTGAAAAAACCTGCTACCACTTTCAATGCAGGCAGAACTATCAGTTTGATACATGTTCCAACATCGGCTTCGAAGGAAATTGGCAACTCTGTGTTCCGTTTATTCAACGCCCTTGCTCTTCTCAATGAAATGATTGTCGGTTCTTTAGCTAGAGGCAAGTATGGCAGGATTTGGATTCAGTGTGGTTCATAAAACGTCTCAGCTAATCACCAAGTCACTTGTAAAGCACGGTTATCATAAAATTGTTACGCACCCACAATGTCCTGAACCCGTATCATTCCACAAACCATTTCCGTGAGTCCTACCATAATTCACGGACGGAACCTACACAAGAGAAAAAACAGGACAATTGTAATAACTCTTTCAGCAGCAGAAAAAATAGCCAACAAAAATAGCAGAAGATACAGTCAGCACAAACAAACAAAAATTCAGAGACAAGAAAATAGGACAGGAAACTCAGCAAAGGACAGCAAGGCCATATTCACTAAAATGGAAAGACATAGTCTTGGCATCAAAAAGTGATAATAGAGATAAGACACTATCATGATTAAAACATAAGAAAACCCTAATGCTACACTATAAAAAACAAAGGTATTGGTTCAGAAGGGGGGCGGAGAAAAAAAATGAACCCTAGAACCTTTGCTAGCCGCCCACCTCTTACCACACTCCTATCTTCTTTCACTTCAGCTTCAACTCACCATTAACACAACAAACAACTTCCAATAACCCTTTCCATTCTCCTTCTCAGCCAAACAAACTTCCATCGAACCCCTACGACCACTTCCATTACCGTTAATCAAAACTTCTCAACACCATTCAAGTTCACAACCCAGAAACCAAACTACCATCACTTTAACTACAACTCTCAAACCTTCACACACTAACCTTCTATCCACTTCCTCACTCAGCTTCATCACCTTCCTCCATTTTCATTCAAATCTCAGCAATCCACTATCAAAGAATCCCTCATTCAACCAACAACAGTAATGATTTCAAACCTTCTCATAATACAAAGTCATCACTAACTTCTATCACCTTCTTCAACTCTTTCCAACAAACCCAAACGATACATCCATAAACTACATCCCTCAACTTTCGATCATACCCAGAACAACTACAACAAAACCACTCAAAAACCCAGCCATCATTTTCAAACAAACAAAGCTTCAACCCAGAACTTCAAACGACAAAACCCATACGAACCAAACACAAACACACCGCTGCAACCCTCATTTCGCAATAAACCACCACAAACTCGTCAAACAGAACAACAACACAACCCGTTAAAATCTCTCTCACCAAGAACTCGTCGTCGTTCATCAATTTCGCTTCACCACCGTCCTCACCAAACCTTCTCCATCAAACCCGTAACAACAAGTTCCTTCAAACACAAACCCAATCGCAACTCCAAGCACCCATTTCGAACCATCTTCAACATCGACCTAGAACTGCTTCATTTTCGAACTCACAAATCACTCTATCAGAAACCCATTTGCTCGAACCACACGACCTACAACCAGAAAATCATAACCTCCAAACAACCAACTCAACTCCATGAAAACAACCACCAAACAAACCCACCATAAAACCAAACGAAATCCAATCCGAACCTAGAAACTTTCAATAATCCATCATCATCTTCGACAACTCAGAAATCCACGCAAAACCCCTAAATCTTCAACTATCATACGCATCTTCTTCCTCCTTCAAACACCTCACAACCCTCAACCCATTTTTAGTGAAGTCGACACATAAAACAGAGATGAAGCAGAGAGATTGAGGGAGAACATTTGAGATTTCGAGGAGAGAAAATTTTCGGGGCGGAGCGAGAGTTTGAGACGAGTTCGTGAGGGTTGAGTTAAGTGAGAATGAGAGCGAGAAAAATGGTTTGGAGAAGGAGATGACTGTTTCAGCTTTGTTTTTTCCATTTCAGTTTTTTTTTATATTTTAATTTAATTTCTTTTTTTTTACTACTGTTGACTTGGGCTTCTTAGCCCATGAGTTGGATTGCACACACCACCATAATTTAAACCCCCACTGGTTCTTTTTCTTTTGTTTTTTATATATTATTTATTTAAATTTTGTATTATATATATTTTATTTATTGTAAATATATTTTATTTATAATTTCTATTATATTAACTTTAGAAGTTTTATATACTTAGAGTTTTATTTAAATTGATTCTATTTTTCTTTAGAATTTATATTAGAGTTTTGGTTACTTTATTTTAGAAGTTGAATCTTATTTCTCTTTTGTTATTGGGCATTTTTGCCTTTTGGGTCGATGACGACATTTCCGTAATTCATTACCAGTCAAATTATTGATGAATAATGTTGGATCCGAGACCACTTCTTTTCTCTCCTCATTTCTTTTCATCTTTCCGATTCTACTTTGACTTGTTGTGATCGATGAAGTCTTGTATCCGCAAGACGAGATCCCACTGTATTTGGTCCGTGCGACACGATTCAATTGGAGAATGACCCTCAATGTCATTTCTCTATCTTGTCCTTAGCACGGGAATCAATACGTGGCCTCTTATAGTTTGGATTCTCTTATAAGTCGAGCTAAGACGGTTTAACGCTACATTGGCCCTGATTCAATTCATTAACGCTATCAAACCATTGCCATCTAAGGAATCAATTCTCTTTGTATTAAATTAAAAAGAAAGGATTAAGTGTAGTCTTCTTCCTCTTCGAGTGTCGAGATGCTCACTATAGTGTGGGTGGTTTTGATACTCGTCTTTCAATACGAAGACGCCTCCACCCCCCTTTTTCTCCTAAAAACCTCGGTCCCATACCGAGTGCATTTTCAAAAAACACCTTTCAACAAGAAAATCCATATCTCTTTGTATCAAATTAAAAAGAGAGGATTAAGTGTAAACTTCTTCCTCTCTGAGTGTTAGGATGCTCACTGTAGTGTGGGTGGTTTTAATACTCGTCTTTCAATACAAAGACGCTTGTACGTTTTCAATCCCTTTTCTCCTAAAAAAACTCGGCCCCATACCAATTGTAGTTTCAAAACACTTCCATAAAGCAATAAATTATCTTTGTATTAAATTAAAAAGAGAGGATTAGGTGTAGACCTCTTCCTCTCCGAGTGTCGAGATGTTCACTGTAGTGTGGGTGGTTTTGACACTCGTCTTTCAATGCGAAGACGCTTGTACGCTTTCAATCCATTCTCTCATAAAACCTCGGTCCTGTACCGAGTGCATTTTCCTAACGCTTTTATTAAGATTATACTTCCCTTTGTATTGAACTAAAAAAAGAGGATTGAGTGTAGTCTCCTTCTTCTCCGAGTGTTTGGGATGCTCACTGTAGTGGGGGTGGTCTCGATACTCGTCTTTCAATACGAAGATGTCTTTCTTTCCAATTATTTCTATTTTCAACCTTTCCTCCTAAAAACCTCGGCCCCGCGCTGAGTGCATTTTCAAAATCCCTTTCAAAAAGAATCAACTTCTCTTTGTATTGGACTAAAGAGAGAGGATTAAGTATAGACTTCTTCCTCTTCGAGTGTCGAGATGCTCACTGTAGTGTGGGTGGTTTTGATACTTTTCTTTCAATACGAAGATGCTTTCATCCACATCCTCCATACCTCTCCTTCTAAAAACCTCGGCCCCGTACCGAGTACATCTTCAACCCTTTTCTCCAAAAAACCTCGGCTCCGTACCGAGTGCATCTTAAAAACACTTTCAGTAAATCAAATTCTCTTTGTATTGAACTAAAGAGAGAGGATTGAGTGTAAACTTCTTCCTCTCTGAGTATCAGGATATTCACTGTAGTGTGGGTGGTCTCGATACTCGTCTTTCAACACGAAGACGCACCTTTATCCACCATCTCTCTTCCACAACTTCCTTCTGCAACCTTTCTCACCTAAAACCTCGGTCCCGTACCGAGTGCATTTTTAAATCATTTTCATAACAAAAACTTGAATGGTCGTGGAGTGGTTAGGCGTAGGCCTTCTCCTATCCCGAGTGCTGACGTTTACCGTAGGGTTCTCTGTCGCAAAAGCACTTACCATTCAAAACCAAAAACATCTTTAATAAGAGAACGAAGTTCTCTTTGCATTGAATTAAAGAGAGAGGATTGAGTGTAGACTTCTTCCTCTTCGAGTGTCAGGATACTCACTGTAGTGTGTGTGGTCTTGATACTCATCTTTCAATACGAAGATGCTACGTTCGCCACACCATTTTAATAACAAAAACTTTGAGATAAAGAATTGGGTACTACCCGCAAAGGGTTACTATCCGAGGACATATCTCACCCCTAAAAAACAATCTCACCAATCAAACGTGACTTCTTTCCTCGCATGGAGAAAATTAATGTCTTTAAAAAAGGATATGTTACGTCCGTTCTACCGCAAACAGGTAACGCTTAAGTCTCCTCACATGCAAGCAGCAAAACACCTAAACTGCTAGAATGCGCATGATAACATCATCCACAAAACACCTGTTACCCGTAGTAGCACGAACTACGTTGCTCTGATTTCTCTTGCATGTTGAGAATACATAGGCATAGGATTGCGACAATCCTAGCGAGCACCCTTTTCTCTTTTCCACCCTTTCCCAGAAAGGCATTCTACGTCCGTTCTACCGCAAACAGGTAACGCTTAAGTCTCCTCACATACGAGCAGTAATACACCTAAACTGCTAGAATGCGTACGATAGCATCGTCTACCAGAACTCACTCGCAAACCGTAGGCCGAACTACGGCTGCTCTGATTCTTTACTTCTTTTAAGTAAAGATACGTAGGCACAAGGGCCACAATCCTTGCCGAGCATATTCCCCCTATATCTGTAGTTCCCCAAACTACGTGGACTCTGACTTTCTCATATTTGTTGAGAATACATAGGCCTAGGACCGCGAAGTCCTATCGAGTCAGTTATTTCTCTCTTCTTCCTTGTTACCTCATTTCCCTATTTCTAACCCTTTTCTTCCTATCTTTTCTAACCCTCATTTCCCTATTTCTAACCCTTTTCTTCCTTGCGCATGATAACATCATCCACAAAACACCTGTTACCCGTAGTAGCACGAACTACGTTGCTCTAATTTCTCTTGCATGTTGAGAATACATAGGCATAGGATTGCGACAATCCTAGCGAGCACCCTTTTCTCTTTTCCAACCTTTCCTAGAAAGGCATTCTACGTCCGTTCTACCGCAAACAGGTAACGCTTAAGTCTCCTCACATACGAGCAGTAATACACCTAAACTGCTAGAATGCGCACGATAGCATCGTCTATCAGAACTCACTCGCAAACCGTAGGCCGAACTACGGCTGCTCTGATTCTTTACTTCTTTTAAGTAAAGATACGTAGGCACAAGGGCCACAATCCTTGCCGAGCACATTCCCCCTATATCTGTAGTTCCCCAAACTACGTGGACTCTGACTTTCTCATATTTGTTGAGAATACATAGGCCTAGGACCACGAAGTCCTATCGAGTCAGTTCTTTCTCTCTTCTTCCTTGTTACCTTATTTCCCTATTTCTAACCCTTTTCTTCCTATCTTTTATAACACTCTTTTATAGCATAATATTTAAGCAAATAAATTGACACGTCGACAAACAAATGGTTCCCATCGAGTACGATGGATGCGAGGCGTGCTAATACCTTTCCCTCGCATAACTGAATTCCGAAACCGTTCTTGTTTGCGAGACCATCTTATCCGTTTGTTTCTTAAGGTTTTCTCGATATTTTCCTTTCCCCTCATGGGATAAATAAAGTTCGGTGGCGACTCTTCTGTCCTTTCTTTTCGCCTCCCCGTCGTTGCACGATGCATTTTTTGAGTAGCGACACGGATTAGGAACCATGTGACGAGAAGAATTGTTGCGAAACATCTTCTTATTTAGGCGTTGATTGTGTCGTTGTCGAGCAACAGGAGGTTGTTGGCGCTGATTAGGACGTTCCTTACACTCAGGCACTTTCATTCTCAGGCTTGGCCCAGGAATATGCAATAGTTGTGGGCATGGAGATTCTGAAGTCATAGATATTAAGATACCCTCTTGACCTGATGCAGCTTCAGGGAAGAACACAGGAATATCCCTCTCTTTTGCAGTAACTGGAATAAGCCCACCGCTTGGCATGAACTCAAATGCTTTTGAATCAATTAAATCCTGAACTTTTTTCTTAAAAGCTTTGCAATTCTCCATAGTATGCCCCGGTGCCCCAAAATGGAAATCACAATGAGCACTTACATCATAACCTGGTGGAAGCTTATCAGGAAACGGAGACAGAGTCCGAAGTTCGACCAATCAAAGTTGAAGCAAGAGTTGCAACAACTGAGCACAAGTCATAGGGATCTGATCGAAGATTCAGTCGAGCTGTTTCGTCCTTTGACCATACCTCCTAATCCTCGGATTGTCTTGGGGAACAAGAGGTAGCTGCTGACAGTGAAGCTATGGAATCTCGGGTTGTATAGAGGATCTCTGAGGCACATCACGCTTTGGGAGAGATTCCACAGGTAAGGGTGGAATAACCATCTCTGCTACAGCTTTAGGCACACGATTGTCTTCCTTTCTCAATACATTTCTTAAGACTTCTGTGATCATGCCCATCTGAGTCTTCAACTGATGAACTTCTTCCTTAAGCATTCTCTGATCCTGCCACAAAGCTTGCATGTCCACCATGAACTGTCTCATCTGGCTTCAGACTTCCTTCAACTCTGCTTGAATCTGTTCCATAGTCACTTCTGTCTTCCTTGAAAAGCTAATGTCTGAAAAAATGAAAAGCTTGACCAGGACCACCAAACCCAGCCTCAAGTACCTGCTATGCAAATGGAATGCAAATGATATGCAAAATGCGAATGTAACAAACAAGGGATCAAAGATCCCACAAAGCTCTAAACAACTGTCGCACTGCTGACTGGATAAGTTCAAAAGTTCGCTCTGAAGAGAAAACCAAAATACCGAGTTGGATGAAGGTCAAAGTTTTCCTGCAAAAACCCAATCTCTCTCACATGTATGGACCTAATCTCTGATAAGGTTTGGCATCCTATCCGGTCGTCAGTGTCACAGACTTTCGAGAAATGATGATACGTCCACCATTTCTGGTTTGGCATCATTGTCTAACGAAGCGACCTCACTTAGCTGACTCCCAAGTGATCGATCTCCAGAGTCGACAGTTTCCAGATCTAACATCCCGTCCTGATCGGTCTCTAGAGTCGACAGTTTCCAGATCCAACATCCCCGTCCTGACCAGCAGGATGAGATGTCTTCAAAGAAAACCTCGTATGAACGTGAATTTCGTGAGGACTAGTGCATGTCTCCATACAGGTCCTCACTACTCTCCACTCTAATGCTATATGTATCCTCAAGCCTGGGTTTTGACTTATCTCTCAAAGGAACAACCATCCAACAATACAACAACAACAGTATAATAATAAAGTGCGGAAAATGTAAATACAACAATATACAAATATACAACAAACAAACATACACACCCAAAGATAAGCAAACAAACGCTAGGATTGACTCGCATAGGGGATGGGAAAAGTCCCCAGCAGAGTCGCCAGCTGTTGGGGAGCCCAGACAGCCAGGAAACAAAATAAGGCGATACTGCAAAAGAAATCCCCAGCAGAGTCGCCAGCTGCTGGGGAGCCCAGACAACCAGGAAACAAAACAAGGCGAGACTGCAAAAGAAATCCCCAGCAGAGTCGCCAGCTTGCCTGTAACACCCATTTTAATTATTTAATCATTTTATTATTATTTTAATTATTATATGTTGGTGTGCCCTTTTTGTGGGGATGTGTTGGATGATGTTTGGTGAGTGTCCCTAATATGGGAGGATTATTGGTGGTGTTTTGGTGTGAATATGATAATATAATGAATAATAGTAATATAGGTGGGGGTATTATTATTATTATTATATTTATTATTATTACTAATATTATTATGATTTTGGTGAGATAATATTATTATTATTACTATTATTATTAATAGTATTAGAATATTATTAGTATTAGTAATATTTTATTATTATTACTGGGGATTAGAAGATATAAAATAAAATAGAGGAATAAGAGGGGGAGTTAGAACGTGAGAAGAGAAAAGAACGATAGAAGTGAGAAGAACGAGAAAGAGAGCGAAGAACGAAGGAGAAGAGGGAAAGTCAAAATTGTCCAAACTTGGAAGATTTCCACCGATCAGAGCAATTACCAAGGTAAAGGGGGAGAAACTTGATTGGGATGGTATTTACATGTATAGGGTAGTGGGGATTCCTTAACCCCGTAGGAATGTATCGGTGTATGAAGTTTTATGTTGACATGCCTATAATTGTTGATTGATGTTGAGAATTGGTATTTGATAAACCAATGATGAACTGATATATGTCGATGTTGATGAATTGTTGTTTTTGGTGAGTTGGGGTACTGGTTGGGTTTACGGTTTTAGGGAAGTTCTGTGTAACCCTTTTGATGTATTGATAGAATGTTTAAGTGTTGATTCTGGAATATGGACTAGGGAGCAATTGGGTTGAATTACATGCACTATTGATACTGAGAATGGGATGAGAATTAGAGTTGGAATGTTAGGCTTGAATTTGGCTCTGGTAACACTTCAGAGCAGTGGAAAATTTGGTGGATCGCAGCATTCGTTGGGCTTCGCCTGGCGAGTGTTGGCGAAGCTTCGCCTGCCGAACGGGGGCGAGTATTCGCCTGGCGAAGGTGAGCGAGCGGTAGCGAGTAATTCTGAATTAAATACCAGACTGAAAGGGTAGGAACTTCGCCTGGAAAGTGTGGCCAGCGAAGGTTCGCCTGGCGAATGATCCCTTCGCCTGGCGAATGCATGATAGTGGAATGGGGCTTCACCAGTAGGTTCGCCTGGCGAAGGTTGGCGAATATTCGCTGCGGGGCTTCGCCTGGCGAATGGGCCAGCGAGCGTAGCAGCAGAATGTGACTTCTTGTGATGTTTGGCCTTGAGTTTTGGTCTTGTGTGATCCCTTGGGCCTTGAGGAAGTGATAGAATGGTGATTGTGGAATTTAACTGGTGTACTTGGTGATAATAAGTGACCCCTTAATATTCTACTTTAAACGGATAATTGGTTGGTGTGTCCCTGGGTGGTGGGATGTGTTTATACTTGGTGTTAGAATGTGAGATTGCTCACTGTGTGATTTGAATTATATGATGTTGGTGTGTAATATATCTATACATATATGCATTGATGTATGATGATATGATCAGGAGGATCGTGTGCACCTAGTGTGCCTGAATATAATTATTGTGCATTGGTGTTGTGCATATCATGGTGTTTGGGGGAATGAATCATATCTCAGGAGGAGCGTAAGTAATTCATCTGTACTCCTTCGTGGAGAATGGTGGGGATAGATCATATCTTAGTAGGAGCGTAAGTGATCTGTCGGGGATAAATCATATCTCAGTAGGAGCGTAAGTGATCTGTCCAGGGTTCGATTGAATGAACCAATGAGTCGATATCGCATGCATGATGTTGACTTGCACATTTGCATTATAATATGTTATATTGTAATTTGAACAGTAGGTTCGATGATTGGTGTTGTGGGGTGAATATTGGTGTGTTTTACTACCTTATTTGCATGCATTACATTACCAACATATTTTAATCATGTTTTCTCACCCCTTTGTTGTTGTTGTGGTCTGTGCTTCTCCGGAAGTACAGATAATCCAGGTACTTAGCTAGATTGGATTATGGTGTACCAGTCGAGTCTAGGATGCTCTGATACGTAGCACGAGACTTGGGTGTTTTGTTATTGTCTGTTGAACTTGTATTTTATTTTCCTGTGAACGTATCAAAACTTTGTTGGATTTTACTATTTTGTTATTTTCCGCTGTATTCTGGAGAAAACCTTTTATAAGGAAATGTTGGTTTTTCTATGTGATATCCCACTTGGGAAGAAATACTCTGATGTTTATTTATAATGTTTATTATTTTAATGGTTGTGGGAAGTGGGGTGTTACATGTCGCATCGCTGCGAAGAGGGCCGGCGGAAAACAGAAGAGTCGCCACCGTTTATTATTTATCCCAAGGAGAGGGAAAGGAAAAGATTAGAGAAAACCTACAAAAAGGGGATAAGACAGGTCATCGCAACCATATCTCGGGTTCGAGAGTCGGTTAAGCAAGGGGAAGGTATGAGCACCCCTCACGTCCGTTGTATTCAACGGGATCCATGCTTGTTTTCTAAGCCTATGGGTGAAAGCAAAACTATCTAAAGGCTGCTACTGCTAACAGAAAGAACTGACTCGATAGGATATCGTCGCCCTATGACTACGTATTCCCTCGTGCAATGGGAAAGTCAGAGTCAACGTAGTTCGGGAAACTACGGGGGGGATTGCTCGCCAAGACATCGTCGTCTTGTGCCTACGTATTCTCATCTGGTATGAGAAATCAGAGCAAAACGTAGTTCAGGCTAACTATGGGTAAACAGGGTGTTCTCAATCGCACGGGGGCGAGAGAAAAGGTAGATGATACTAGCGCATGCATTCTAGCAGTTAGGTGTGTTGCTGCTCGACCATTGGAGACTTAGGCATTACCTGTTTGTGGTAGAACGGATGTAACATGTTGTTGTACCCCAAATTTGGCCAACCTCTCTGGCCTATGTTTCATTTCATCTGCATCAATATGGGGCATATATAAAAAAAAGAAAAGAAGAAACATTACATATTCATTTGCATTTCTACAAAGAAAAAAAAGAAGAGAAGAAAAAGTGGGCATAAAAAAATATATATATAGATTTCATCAGGCATTTGTGCCCAAGTCATCAGAAACAGGGGACTTATTTCTTCGGATGAAATACCAAGAGAAAGAATAAATAAAATAAAACAAATGCATGAGGTGGGGTTTGAACCCACCACCCCTTGCTTTACCAATTCTTACCTTTACCACTCAGCCAGGCGCGCATTTGTGAATAACATAGAAGGGGAAAAGTATGTATTCTTAAGTACTGAAAATAGAGGAGCGCAAAATAAAAAATGTGGTGGATTTTGGTCTCACCAGGATTCGAACTCGTATCTATATGGTAAACAGGCGCATGACTTAACCACTGGGGTGGCGATACATCCATTGATTATCCCACCCCAGTTTGATCAAATACCTTGCTTTGTTCGTGGCTGGGCAGAAGATGGAGAGCAAAACATCTATGCGTGAAAAATGAAGATTGGGCGAAACCTATCCATTTCCAGCGAAACAAATTTCAATCTCGTTCATTTTTCTACAAGGATTAATTTGGCGTTTCTGGTTTTGGCGTTAGAAGTGTATTGACTGAGTTGTATTTGAAATTGCAAAAGGGAGGGAAGTGGCTTAACCATGTTTTGAGGAGTACTGCAGTTTTCCATTTTTAGGCCAAACACCCAAAGGTACTTTGCTCTGGGTATTGCTGAACCTATCACCAATATGGACAAAGCACAGCAGCCTCTATAACCTGCTGTAAACCCTAGTGGGTACCCCTACCATCTCACAACAAGACACGAGGGAAAGCTCGGCAGAGAGAAAAAATTGGATTCAAAATTCAGAGTATAAAAGGATAAGGTGGAACAGAAAACCCTAGCAGCCACGATTCTGGTTGGAAAAGAAGAAAAAGTATCTTGAAGAGTGAGGTTTTGGAGCTGCTCTCAAAGGTGGGATTCTTCAAAGATCTTTGGCATTTCAGTTCTTGTTTCTAGGTATGGATATTTGCTTTTATTCTCCTCATATGCATATATCATGATTGGATATTTGTTCTGCCTAGTTTATTTCTCAAATTTTACATATGCTGAAGAAAAAATGATGAATGTGTTCATGGTGTCTTATCTGCATTCCTGATGACAGTTTAAAAGATGTGTATGTTATGTGTTTTGGTTAAAGTATTTGATTCCTATTAAGTCTAAGATGATTAAGAGCATTGTTGGTTTTTGAGCACTTGACCTGTTACATGTTTCTGTTTAAGTAAATTTGCTGAGTTTTGGTGTGTTTTGGTCATGCTGCTATGAGGATACTGATTGTTTTGTTGGTTGTTTGCTTGTTGGGGATCTGAACCACTTGTTGAGTTTGCTTGAGTGTTGTGTTATGAACACAACTTTGTGTGCATACTTGTTTTCCATCACATTGTTAGTTGTCTATTGCCTTAAAGTTACTCTGTCAAGACTGATGAAAATGTTGCTTGTGTTCAGTTATGAAGTGGATTTTTGCCTTAGACATCATGATATTTGTTGCTAAAATGTTCTGTTAATGTGGATCTATTTGTGTAGCCTTCATGTCTTGATCTTGACTGTCAGCTTCCACTTAGGGTTGATAACTTCATATGCTTCAAAATTTCACTTAAGTTTCTTAAAGGAAATCTCAACTGTTGGTGTATGTTTTGGTCATGTTGAGTTATGTGAATCTAATGTTAGCATGCTATGTGGTCAGTTTTAAATTCATTTCTTGCTAGAGGGTTTGTTCTTGTTTGATGTTCAACCATGAGAATGTGATGTGCAGGTTGTGTTAGTATAGAATGTACTACTTCTTTGCTATGTATGTGCTGTGATTGTAATGGAAATGTTAACTTGCAGCAGTAGAGTGTCTAGGGATCTTACTTGCATTTTCCTCATTCCAAATGCCTGCTGTTTTGCCTATCCTCTTTTTGTGTGTATTTGGCTGGAATTCATAGCATCAGTGTTGGTTTAAGTGGGGGTTTTTTGCTCATTTTGTAGCTTTTAAATACTATGATCAGTGGGGTGGTTTGCTGCTAATTTCAGATGTGTATTGATTGAGGGCTGAAAGTTTTGTTTTTGTGTTTGGCCTTGAGGTCAGGTGTTGTTGTTTGTTTGTTTATGGAGTATTGTATTCATCATGTTTAAAACTTGCATGTGAAGCAAAATGCAGGTGTGTGTCTTAATGTGATGTCATAGTGTTTGTATGTGGGACAGTTTTGAATCTTTGCCTGGTTTTTGTTTTGCTTCAACCTGCTGTTTGTTATGATGTAATCAAGCCAAGATGTTTGCTCTTAACTGTTGCCAGCAGTTTGTGTTCAGGAGTAGAGTAGTGGCATATGCTATGGTCTTGGTTTAATTTTGAGCATGAGTTGTTTTGTTTTGGCTAGAGCATAGATGAACATCAATTTCTGTTCAGCATTTGGAACATCCATTTATTTTCAAGTTGACATCTCGCTGTTGGATTAGGATGCATACTGTTGCTGTTTGTTGGCATCTCGCATTATTGCTCGAATTTTGTTTTGGTCTAAGAGAAGAACCATTAAGTGTCTTGTTTTCATGTTGGCCTTGGATTAGGATGCATACTGTTGCTGTTTGTTGGGCATAGTAGTATCGGTTTTTGAAGCTTGTAGTTGTAGCAGAAAATTGTTGTTTGAGTTATGCCTTGAGCCAGAGCCACAGCCAGATTTTGCTATTTGTTTGGCATGTAGGTTAGCAAGTTTTTTTAGAGCAAGTTGACAGCAGGGCTGCTGTGCTGTTGTTGCTTTGTTGGCTGTGCATAAGATTATCATTTGGCTTTGTTGAAGTTGTTGTTTCTGCTGTACATGTGCTTTATTTTGTGTTTGGCTTGAAGTTATAAATCCTGTTTGAATTACTGTTGGGGATTCTGTCAAGATTCAGTGGTTGCTTACTTATTAGTATATTTTGAAATCATGATTTAGTCGCAATTTAAGTTGTGTACAAGGTGCCGTCATAAAGCTTAGATCCTAGCTTTGGTTTGGTTGTGAGGCTTGTTGTAGGTTACTTCCACGATATGCAATTTGGTGACCATTACTTGTTCTATTGAAAAGTTGGTTGTGTTCATTGAATTTAATCCATAAATATTGATTCTCAAGCATGTATAGACCTCTGATCATTCATGTTTATGTCAATCCTAGCCTTTAGTTTCCTTTATGCATTTCAAGAACTTGTCTTGCATTTTCATTCGTGTTTCATTTTACAAGCATCATGTGGAAAATTGGTTAGCACAGCTGTATTCCTCTCTGAAAAATACACAAGATAGGCTCAAAGATTGTTCAATTTCATGAAATTTTGATATACTTTCGACAGCTTTTGCTTCTGCTCTTGAGTTGTTTTTATTTTTTGCCCAGCATTTGTTAATGTTTGCTATGTATATATTTCCTTCCAACTTAAATATTGGACGTATCACCGCCCCATCGGTAAGACCTTGCGCATTGTATCACCCTGTACCCGTGTTCGAGTCCTGCTGTGGACAAAACCCTTTTTTTATCTCCTTTTTCTTTCTTTCATTACGTTCTTATTCCTTCTCTTTTGTATTTTTCCTCCTTTTCCATATCACCAAGCGCATATGCGCCCCAGTGGATAGGTGTTTGCTGTGTATCCAAAAGGAGGTGGGTTCAATTCCCACCTCTTGCACTTTTTATAAGTCCTTTGATTTATTTATTTGTCTTGACTATATAATTTCCAAAATCCATAACTTTGGCATACTTACTTATTCTTGATCCATTCTTTTTGCAAATTACTCATAATTTTAATTATTTTCATTTAATAAAACAATATTTCAAATCATTGATGATTTTAAAGACCCTTGACTTACTTGAAGGTTGACCTTCTATTAGGGTTCGCACGCGCTGTATTTTGTAATATTTTCTCAAAAAATAACTGTTCTTGGTATTGAATTAAAATAAGAGGATTGGGTGTAGTCCCCTTCTTCTTCGAGTGTTGGGACGCCCACTGTAGTGAGGGTGGTCCCGACACTCGTCTTTCAATACGAAGACGCTTCTAAACTTTTCTCTCCTAAAAAAAAACCCTCGGTCCCGTACCGAGTCTATTTTCAAACTATCTTTCAATAAATCTTTTTTTTTCTTTGTATTGAATTAAAGAGAGGGGATTAAGTGTAGTCTTCTTCCTCTCCGAGTGTTGGGATGCCCACTGTAGTGAGGGTGGTCTCGACACTCGTCTTTCAATACGAAGACTCGACTTTATCCACCATATCTCACTTTCACAACTTCATTCCGCAACCCTTCTCACTTAAAACCTCGGTCTCGCACCGAGTGCCCTTTCAAACTTCTCTTCGTAACAAAAACTTGAATGGCCGTGGAGTGGTTAGGCGTAGGCCTTCTCCTATCCCGAGTGCTGACATTTACCGTAGGGTTCTCTGTCGTGAAGCACTTACCATTCAAAACCCAAAACACTTAATAAGTGAATGAAGTTCTCTTTGCATTGAATTAAAGAGAGAGGATTGGGTGTAGACCTCTTTTTTTTTTCTCCGAGCGTAGGGATGCCCACTGTAGTGAGGGTGGTTTCGACGCTCGTCTTTCAATACAAAGACGCCTCGTTCGCCACACCTTTTTATAACAAAAACTTTGAGACAAAGAATTGGGTACTACCCGTAGGGGTTACTATCCGAGGACATGTCTCGCCCCTAAAAAACAATCAAATCAATCAAATGTGACATCTTACCTCGTCTGGCGAAAACTTAATCTTTCAAAAAGGATATGTTACGTCCGTTCTACCGCAAACAGGTAATGCCTAAGTCTCCAACGAGCGAGCAGCAAAACACCTAACTGCTAGAATGCGCACGATAGCATCATCCATAAAAAACATCAACACACCGTAGGCCGAACTACGGCTGCTCTGATGCTTTACTTCGTTCAAGTAAAGATACGTAGGCACAAGGGCCACAATCCTTGCCGAGCACATTCCCTCCATATATCTGTAGTTCCCCGAACTACGTCGACTCTGACTTTCTCATATCTATTGAGAATACGTAGGCATAGGACTGCGAAGTCCTACCGAGTCTGTTCTTTCTCTTTTTCCCCGTTCTCTCTTTCCTCCTAACTTTCCTGTTTCTAACCCTTCTTTTACCCTGTGGAGCACTTCTTATAGCATAATGTTTGAGCAGATAAATTCACACATCGACAAACAAAAGGTTCCCATCGAGTACGATGGATGCGAGGGGTGCTAATACCTTCCCCTCGCATAACCGGCTTCCGAACCCGTTCATGGTTGCGAGACCATCTTATCCATTTCTTTCTTAAGGTTTTCTCGATATTTTCCTTTCCCCTCATGGGATAAATAAAGTTCGGTGGCGACTCTTCTGTCCTTTCTCTTCGCCTCCCCGTCGTTGCACGATGCATTTTTCGAGTAGCGACAGCTGGCGACTCTGCTGGGGACACCTAGCAAGCCACGCCTATTTTGTTTGTCGTATTTATGTTTGCTTTATTTGTTTATGCTTTGTTCTCTAACTTGTTGGGCTTATTGTTTGGTTTGTGAGATAAAGCTTCCTACCCGAGCTTTCGAGTATGCACTAAGTTAGGAGGTGGTTTCTTTCTGATTTGCGAGACTTATGACTCGTTGAGTTGGATCGAATTCCACCGCTCAGATGAGACCCCATTGGAATAATGATGTCTTACGTGTAGTCGTAATGACGTTCTTATTTCCAACTTGCGAGTCCGCGATTCTGAGGACCTTTGTAGAACCTTATTCCAAAGGTTACTAAAACATGACTCTGTGGTCATCCTTTTGAAAGGAGTACCGTCTTACGAGTAGTCGTTATGATGGGAAACTTTTGAGGGTTAGTGCATGGGACTTTGTTTGAAAAGCCTTCTGGAACACCCTCTTAAACCAATAGATTGCTCACCCGATGGGAAAGTTACCTGGTGTTGTTATTTTGCAGGATTTGTGACGTTGATCTTGTTGTGTTTCATTATCATATGCATTCATTAAACATCGCATTGCATATCATTTTTGCATGTCAAGAGGCTTAAGAAGCTATGATTATCTCAGGTATTAGTGAATTCAATGGCTGATCAGAGGAAAAGAAGCACAAATTCTATAAAGTTCAGGGAACCAAAATTGGAATCAATTCAAGATCTTCTGGTCGGAATGCCAAAAGTTATCAAGATCAACATTCAAGGGAAACATGGGAAACTACTTGATCTCCTCCACTCTAGGGTTGATACTTGGGCCTTGTATGCCATGGCTCAATTTTATGATGCGCCTCTCCGGTGTTTCACTTTTCAAGACTACCAGTTAGCTCCTACCTTGGAGGAATATTCTCATATCTTGAATATTAAGATCAAAGATCAACCTGTCTATACTGGTTTGGAAGAAGAACCAAAACCTGCTGTCATTGCTCTCGCTCTTCATATCACCAAAGAAGAAGTCAAGGAGGGACTAACAAGTAAGGGAGGTGTTCAAGGATTCCCACTGAAATTTCTGCTAGAAAAGGCTACTCAATACAAGGCTGATGAGGATTGGGAAAAGTTCGGTGCTAGTGTTGCTCTAATGATTTATGGGATTGTCCTCTTTCCAAATGTGGACAATTTTGTAGACATCACCGCTATCGTTCTCTTCATACAAAAGAATCCAATCCCCACGCTCCTCGCCGATGTTTATCACTCCATTCATTGGAGGAGTGAAAAGAAGGGAGGAATGATCCAATGCTGCTCTCACCTACTATACCAATGGTATGCTTCTCATTTGCCAAAGAAAGGGCCGTTCGTGGATAATAAGAAGGAATTAAAATGGTCCCAGCGCATCATGTCTCTAGAAGCTAGTGATATTGCTTGGTACTCTCAGGAGTATTATGATGTGGAAATCATTTTTAGTTGTGGAGGATTCGGTAATGTACCGTTGATCAGTAGGGCCAGTTGTATTAACTATAACCCCGTCATGGCACTACGCCAGTTGGGTTATGCTATGGAAGACGAGCCCGAGGCAGAAAAGGTTCAGAGTTTCTTTTTGCTATCCACGTCAGAGGATCCTGCCTTTGTCAGGAAGATTGCCAAGGCTTGGGGCAAGATTCATACCAAAGGGAGGAGAGAGTTAAAAGCAAAGAATTGTGTGGCAAAAAAACCATACAACCTGTGGTTACTAGCTAGAGTGGCTGAGAGGTCATTACCATTCCCCTCCGAGCCATCTATGCGTGAAGCACCTTCTGCTCCCACTCATGTGTCCATAGAAGAATATGAAAAGCTGAAGCTAGTAGTGGAGAGGTTGACTAGGGAGAATCAGGACCTTCAGAATGAAGTCCATCAAGCAAATGTGGAGAGCGGTCAGTACAAAAGAAAGGTGGAGTTTGAACAGGATCAAGCGGCTGAGAGTAGCAAGAAGTTGAAACTAGAAACAGATCTGAGAGTCAGGTACCAACAGGGTTACGAAGGGGCTGATGCATCGTTAACAACTCTTCGACAACGCCTAAAGGATACCAAAGCTTTTTGTGATAGGGCATGGCACTTCTTTGAGATTGCCTCTACCGAGAAGAAGGAAATACGAGAGAATCTTGAAGCTGATATTGGGAATCTTGAGGAACAACTAAGAAGTGCCTTGAACCTAGCGGAAAATGAACGAAGACTCAAAGAGGAGGCCTTGAGGGATCCATATGTCACATCTGACATGTGGAATAACAAGTGTTATGAATTGGAGACCACCCAAGAGACAGCCCTTTTGTGGAGAAATCGTTTCGAGACTTTGCAAAAAGATAGTGCGCAGTGGTTCGAGAAAGAGGCTCAGCTCAATGAGTTGTTGGACACCCATGTGGATTCTATTTGTTATTACCAGTCGACTTTAGATACGTGTCGTGCTAGGTACAACAATTTGGTGGAGCACTGCAACCTCATGATCCGAGATATCCCATGGAGGTTAGAAAGCGCCATTCAAGACCTGGAAGGAAAGGATATCCCCCCTTCTGTTCACCACTTTATCCAGCTCTGCGACCAAATGGTTAGGAGGTTCATGTTCGAGACGAAGAAGCTTGAAGAGCGTCTCCAAAAGGAGAAATTCTAGTTTTTAGTACTCTTGATTTTCAGTCATTTAGTGTTTTCCTTGTAATGAGATTTGTTATTCGGCATAGTCAACAAATGTTGTATTGAATCTTCCCGAATTAATGAGAATTTGCTTTTGGTCTAATTGTGTTTTCTTTATTATTTGTTCATTCGCAATTCTATAATACCGGTTATAATTATAAGTTTTGAAAGTCTCTTGAACATTTGCATGGACTTGTGCATCATTCTGCATCCCCTGAAACTCGACCTCATACCGCTTGCCATTTCAGAAAGAGATAAAGAGGGAGAGCAAGCTGACTTCTCGACACTCTTACAACACGCGAAGAAATCAACAGAGGATTATGGAACAGGTTCAGGCTGAGCTTACGAAGTTTCGTGAGAAGATGGCGCAGTTCATGGAGATGATGCAGGGGGTGGCCAATGGCCAAGACCAGTTGAGGACTTTGGTCCAACCTTTAATAGCTCAAGTGGATGGAAGTGGCGTTTTGCATGGAGGAGCTGCTGCTGTCCCCCCTCCTGCTAATGGTGGAACCTCGCAAGCCAATGGTGGCCCAACTGTAGTTAACCTTCCGGGCGGAAGAGAACAAGCTGGAATCCCCATCCCAGTTGTGGCAGGCGCCATACCTACTAGCGTGAATCCTCAATGGGACCAAGATGAACAGGATGATATCTTCTCCATGAGGGACCTTGGGGGAGAGCTACGATCCGACACCAATAGAAGGTTTGATGAAATAGAAGAAAAGATGAAAAGCATTCTGGAGAATCAAAATACTATGGGGCTTGACATGTCCAATCTGGGACTGATTCCGGGACTTAAGATTCCTCCAAAGTTCAAAGTACCGGACTTCGATAAGTACAAGGGAACAACATGTCCAAAGGTGCATATCCGCTCCTATTTCCGAAGGATGTCAGCGTACTCTGATGATGAGAAATTGCTTATGCACTTTTTCCAAGACAGTCTGTCCGGGCCTTCCTTGGAATGGTACATGGGTTTGGAACCTGTCAATATCCGAAGCTGGAAAAATTTGGCAGAGGCTTTTGTCCAACACTACCAATACAACAGTGACTTGGCACCTAATCGAGTGCAGCTGCAGAATTTATCCCAAAGGAGTAATGAGTGTTTTAAAGAATACGCTCAAAGGTGGCGGGAGCTTGCCGCTAGAGTTCAACCTCCCATGGTGGAAAGAGAACTAATTGATCTATTCGTGGGAACATTGCCTGGAATCTACTACGAGAAGTTGGTGAGTAACATGTCGGGAAGCTTCTCAGATTTGATCATCACCGGCGAAAGAGTCGAGAACGGCATAAAGTTGGGGAAAATTCAAGCAGGAGAAGGAACTTCTTTGGGAGGTGGAAGAAAGAACTTTGGAGCTAAGAAAAGAGAAAATGAGGCAAACACGGTGTCAAGTTTCAGGAATCGGAATCGGAATTAGAATCAATATCAGCAACAACCCTACTATCATCAACCATCACAGGTAGCTAGTATTGCCATCCCGGCAACATTACCACCTCAGCAACAATTACCTCAACAGCAACAATTACCTCAACAACAGCCACGCCTGCAGCAGCAGCAGCAGCAACCTCAACAGCGAAATTTTGCTCCAAGACAATACCCAGACCGAAGAAGGGTGGTGGATAGGCACTTTGACACCCCAACAATGCCTTACTCTCAGTTACTACAACACTTACTGCAATTAGAGTTGGTCCAGAAAAGGACGTTGGCACCTCTAATTGGCCAGCCCCCTCCCGGGTATGACGCCAACGCTAGGTGCGACTTCCACTATGGCGCTCCTGGTCACCATATTGACAATTGTAAAGCTTTTAAGCACAAGGTGCAAGACCTCGTTGACAATAAGATTATCAACTTTAACCACGATGCGCCCAACGTCATTCAAAATCCTATGCCGAAACATGGGGCAGGTGGAGTGAATGCTGTGGTTGAAGGAGAAGATTTAAACTTGGTATATGATGTCAAAGAGCTAAAGACTCCTTTGATTTTTGTGAAAAGCAAGCTGTTAGGAGGTGGGGTGTTTCCTGGATGTGAAAAGGACTGTGAAGAATGTGCTGCCCATCCTGAAGGGTGTGGGAATTTGAAGAATCACATACAACGCATGATGAATGAAGGTGTTCTACAATTTGATAAGATCTGTGAGAAGGATGAAAAATTAAACGATGAAGAGGAGGATGAGGTGGCCACCATTTCTATCCCTTTCAAGACAATTACTATCTCTACACCTCCGGTGCGTCCTACCATTATATTCACCAAGGCGGGACCTGTACCTTATGAGAGCTCCAAAGCCATTCCTTGGAACTATGGAGCAGAATGCTATTACAACGGACAGAAACAGGAGTTGGAGAATTCGCCTTTTGATTCGGTCGACAATTTGGTAGGGGTTGGAGGAATGACTCGGAGTGGGAGAATATTTGCGCCTCCCGAAGTAAACGCAGAAAGGGCTGATAGAGGTAAAGGGAAATTTGTAGTAGAAGAAAGCTCTCGTGCTAGAGAAAAGGAGGCTGCGCTGAAGGACACCGAGGAGTTCATGCGCATGATAAGGAAGAGTGACTATAAGATTGTGGATCATCTCCAACAGACACCTTCAAAGATTTCCATCTTATCGTTGCTGTTATGTTCTGAGGCTCACAGAAGTGCTTTACTCAAGGTGCTTGATAACGCTTATGTACCACAAGAAATATCTGTGAATCAGTTGGAGGGAGTGATGGCCCATGTTAATGCAGGAAATGGGTTGGGATTTACGGATTTTGATTTGACACCAAAGGGGAGGAATCACAATTTGGCACTGCACATTTCCGTCGAATGTAAAGGAGTTGTTTTGTCTCATGTATTGATAGACACTGGGTCATCATTAAATGTGTTACCCCAAGAAAGCCCTCATGAAACTGGATATTCGAGGAGTAGTGTGCACTCCAAGCAGCTTAGTGGTTAGAGCCTTTGATGGGACAAGGAGGTCAGTACTTGGGGAACTGACTCTGCCAATTCAAGTTGGTCCGGAGGTTTTTGATACAGTGTTTTATGTAATGGATATCATCCCGGCTTATAGCTGTCTTTTGGGGCGACCATGGATACACTCAGCAGGAGCTGTGACATCAACCTTGCACCAGAAATTGAAGTACATGGTGGACGGTAGCATTGTGACTGTCTGCGGTGAGGAGGATATCATGGTAAGCCATCTATCTTCATTCAAATATGTGGAGGTTGATGGTGAAATTCACGAAACCTTGTGCCAAGCTTTCGAGACAATTCAAATCAAGGAGAAGGCACCAGTGGAAGCAAAGGCGCCAGAAGTTTCTATGACGTCTTACAAGGATGCTCAATCCATAGTGAAGTCTGGAGCAGCACCAGGATGGGGGCAGGTGGTAAACGTCTCAAACAAGCAGGATAAGTTTGGACTAGGGTACAACCCGTATGCTTCATCTTCACAGAGCGCTCCTCGCTACAAAGGTCCTGTTCAGTTTACTAGCAGTGGGGTCATCTTCGATCGTATCAACGCCATATCAGATGGGGAAGGAGATAGTGACTGTGATATGGATACATGGATCCAGCCATGCGTCCCCGGCCAAGGGTTGAAGAATTGGAGCATGGAAAAAGTCGTCACAGTGACCTATGAAGAGTAATTGTTTTGTTTTGATTAATGTATTTCCATATGATATGCCCAAGGCATAAGGGACTTTATTTGTAGGGCCCTATCTTTTATGCATGTGAACAATCTTTTTATTATCAATTGAAAGTCGTCTTTTTCATTCAAAATTTTGTGATCCTTGTTGTTCTTATTTTTATCTTTAAACAATAAAATGGCAATGTGGTTTGTGTTTTGTTTGCATATCATTTAAAAGCATAAAATCATCATCATCGCAGGTTACACATTTCAGATGCCACCGACTCAGACTCGTCTATGACTCGGTATGACTTTGACAATCCGATCTTTCAAGCTGAAGAAGAGATCGAGGAGGACGAAAACCTGCCTGAGGAGCTTGCCAGATTACTCAGACAAGAGGAGAAGGTCATCTTGCCTCATCAGGAGGAAGTTGAAGTTATCAACTTGGGAACCGAAGAAGATAAGAAGGAGGTCAGAATAGGGGCCACATTGCAAGATGAGGTCAAGCAACGATTGATTGAGTTACTCCAAGGGTACAAAGATGTGTTTGCTTGGTCGTATGAGGATATGCCCGGACTTGACACAGATATCGTGGTTCATCGTCTGCCTCTTCTTGAAGAATGTCCTCCTGTCAAACAGAAATTGAGAAGAACGAGGCCAGACATGGCAGTAAAGATCAAGGAAGAAGTTCAAAAACAGTTAGATGCTGGATTTCTTGCCGTAGCCAACTACCCTCCTTGGGTCGCTAACATCGTGCCCGTGCCTAAAAAGGACGGCAAAGTTAGGATGTGTGTTGATTATAGGGACTTGAATAGAGCAAGCCCAAAGGATGATTTTCCGCTTCCCCATATTGATGTGCTTGTTGATAACACCGCGCAGTACTCAGTGTTTTCTTTCATGGATGGCTTCTCCGGATATAATCAAATCAAGATGGCGCCCGAGGATATGGAGAAAACAACTTTCATTACACCTTGGGGGACCATTTGCTATAAAGTGATGCCTTTCGGGCTGAAAAACGCAGGGGCAACTTATCAAAGAGCAATGGTCACGCTTTTTCACGACATGATGCATCACGAGATCGAAGTTTGTGTCGACGATATGATTGCGAAATCTCAAACGGAAGAGGGGCACTTGGTGAACCTTCTAAAGCTGTTTGAGAGGTTGAGGAAGTTCAAATTGAGGCTGAATCCGAGTAAGTGCACCTTCGGCGTGCGGTCAGGAAAGCTTTTGGGCTTCATTGTTAGTGAAAAAGGTATTGAGGTTGATCCCGCGAAGATCAAGGCAATTCAAGAAATGCCAGCACCAAAGACTGAGAAACAGGTTCGGGGTTTCTTGGGTAGATTGAACTATATTGCAAGGTTCATATCTCACCTCACCGCCACTTGCGAGCCGTTGTTTAAACTTTTAAGGAAGGATCAGGCGGTCATTTGGAATGAGAATTGCCAGAAAGCGTTTGATAAAATAAAGGAGTATCTACAAGAACCTCCAATACTGATGCCCCCAGTGGCTGGGAGACCGTTGATAATGTACTTAACAGTTCTTGAGAGTTCCATGGGTTGTGTTCTCGGTCAGCACGACGAGACTGGAAGAAAGGAACACGCAATTTACTACTTGAGTAAAAAGTTCATCGATTGTGAATCCAGATATTCAATGTTAGAAAAGACTTGTTGCGCACTTGCTTGGGCTGCCAAACGCCTAAGACAGTATATGTTAAACCACACAACCATGTTGATCTCAAAGATGGACCCGATTAAATATGTGTTCGAAAAGCAGGCGCTATCAGGAAGGATTGCTAGATGGCAGATGATTCTGACGGAATATGATATTCAATATGTATCCCAAAAAGCTATTAAAGGTAGCGTGTTGTCAGAATACCTCGCAGAGCAACCAGTTGATGATTATCAACCGATGAAGTTTGACTTTCCCGACGAGGACATCATGTACTTGAAGATGAAGGATCGTGATGAGCCGCTACCAGACGAAGGACCAGAATTTGGTTCCCAGTGGAAGTTGATCTTTGATGGTGCTGTCAACTCTTACGGTAGTGGGATTGGGGCAATCATTACAACTCCCCATGGTTCCCATATACCATTCACCGCGAGGTTAACATTCCCATGCACCAATAACGAGGCCGAGTACGAAGCCTGTATCATGGGCATTGAGGAAGCAATCGATTTGAGAATCAAGAACCTTGATATCTATGGAGATTCAGCCTTAGTGGTCAACCAAATCAAGGGAGAGTGGGAGACGCGCCAGCCTAATCTGATCCCATATGTGAACTACGCAAGAAGGTTGCTACCTTTCTTCGATTGAGTAGAGCTTCACCATGTGCCAAGAGCAGAAAATCAGATGGCTGATGCCTTGGCTACTTTGTCCTCAATGTACAAAGTAAACTTCTGGAATGATGCTCCGATAATTGTCATTTCACGACTCGATAGACCAGCATTTGTGTTCGCAGTAGAGGAAGCTCCTGATGGTAAACCGTGGTTTTATGACATTCAAAACTTTCTTAAGATCCAGGAATATCCGCCTGGGGCGTCGACCCAAGATAAGAAGACTTTGAGGAGGTTGTCCGGCAATTTCTATTTGAATCCAGATGGTGCGCTCTACCGAAGAAACCATGACTTAGTGCTACTAAGATGTGTGGACGAAAAAGAAGCAAATCTGCTTATGGAAGAGGTCCACGAAGGTGCCTTCGGAACACATGTAGGAGGACATGCCATGTCTCGAAAGTTATTAAGGGCTGGGTATTATTGGTTAACTATGGAATCAGATTGCTTCAAGTATGCCAAGAAATGCCATAAATGTCAAATTTATGTCGACAAGATTCATGTACCGCCGTGTCCTTTGAATGTCATGTCGTCGCCGTGGCCTTTTTCCATGTGGGGCATTGATATGATTGGAAAAATCGAGCCGACCGCGTCCAATGGACACCGTTTTATCTTAGTGGCTATTGATTATTTCACCAAATGGGTCGAAGCGGCCTCTTATGCCAATGTCACCAAGCAGGTAGTGGCCCGATTCATCAAAAGAGATATCATCTGTCGATATGGGATACCCGAGAGGATCATTACTGACAATGGTTCTAATTTGAATGATAAAATGATGAAGGAACTGTGCCAGGGTTTCAAAATCGAGCATCATAATTCTTCTCCCTATCGTCCGAAGATGAATGGCGCAGTAGAAACGGCTAACAAAAACATTAAAAAGATAGTACAAAAGATGGTGGTGACTTATAAAGATTGGCACGAGAAGTTGCCCTTCGCTTTACATGGATATCGTACTTCGGTGCGTACTTCAACTGGGGCAACTCCTTTTTCGTTGGTGTATGGCATGGAAGCTGTTCTACCATTGGAGGTTGAGATCCCTTCTCTGAGAATACTGGCAGATGTCAAACTAGATGAAGCAGAATGGGTAAAGAACAGATTGAATCAACTTAGTTTGATGGATGAGAAAAGATTGGCGTCTCTCGCGTACGGTCATTTGTATCAAAGGAGGATGAAGAACGCCTATGATAAGAAGATACGTCCTCGGAATTTTCAGGCAGGCGACTTAGTGCTGAAGCGAATTCTCCCGCCACAAAACGATCATAGGGGCAAATGGACTCCCAATTATGAGGGGACATATGTTGTAAGAAAAGCATTCTCAGGAGGAGCCTTGTTGCTGTCAACTATGGATGGTGAAGATTTTACATCCCTGGTGAACGCAGACGCCGTCAAAAAATATTTTGCTTAAGAAAGCCCGCTGGAAAGAAAAAGTATCCAGGCAAAAATGGGGCATCCCGGCGGACCATAAAAGGATAGGTTCGGGCAAAAGCTAGGGATATATAAGAAAATATGAACCCGCAGAGTTGAAAACCTGAAAGGGCAGCTCTGGCAAAAATGGGTATCCCGGTGAATTGAAAACCCGCAAGGGCGATTCAGGCAAAAATTAGGGATTTTGAAGCAATGACTGCGACCTGCGCATTGAGCATCACGAGCATAATGAACTCTAGGGGGAACTCGAGGATCGACCATTCAAATCAATCTCTTCGGAAGTTAAAGTATCGGAAAACGTCGAAGTCACGCCAGTCATGGATGAGTCGTTACATGGTGTTTGTCTGTATCACATTGCCGACATTTTGTATATTTTTCTTACAAAATTGTTTTTTGCGCAACTTTCTCTTTTCAGGAGTTGCATCCGATGTAAATTTGCCTATCTTCAGGCCTTTCATCAATAAAACATATTATTCAGAAAAAGCTTTCTGTTCTGTTTTTACTTTTACCATTTTTGATTGCAAAAGACGTCTAACATTTTTGATGAGAAAAGAGATTGCATACATAAAACGTGCGGGCTTTGCTAACTGTTAATCAAGACATTTGTTTTTTAACTAAGGTCACAATTGATAATTTGACGTTGGCTGTACAACACTTTTGTCTATTTGTTGTCCCCATGCAAAGGTTGATGATGTTTCCCTCCTTGTCTAAACCACAACTAAATTAGCAGAGCTAATTTGTTTCTTCCCCGCAGAGTGGAACTGGCTCAGAGGTCGGGTATCTCCATCCTTAGCAAGGAGAGCATGGGAAAATCTCCCAGTAAACCTTGTTTAATATCTCTAACAGATAGTGGGTTCAATCTCTGGAAGAAGAGATTTATTCACAGCACTCAGCTGTATCTCCCCAAGTAGAGTTTTTCTGGCTAGTCATTCACGATTGATTTCCCCAGCAGAGTGGGCTTTGTGCTTATCAGAGCAGTTTTACCCAGTTGTTCCTCGGAGGCTAACCAGAGCTTGTTTTCCCCAGCTTGACGTTGTTTGCACTAAGTATATCAGGCGTTGCCCCAACGGAGTTGGCCCTTTCTCTTTAGCATTTATTTTGCTAAAGAGGTCCATTTGCATCTACATACATGCATAACATCTACCCAAATGCGAAGCATTTCCATTTCGTATGGAGCATTTCGCCATATTCAAACACATGCATATGAAACATATGCCAGGTTGTTATCCCTTTTATTCTCGGACGAACCTTCCGCAATTATCAGCATATTTATCAAGCTTGTATGGAATACAGGTCTCCAGCAAAGATCATTGACAGGTGTGTTCATCTTATCGCTCTCCCTAACGGAGTTTACTTGTTTTCCGACTTTTGGTCGGTGTTGATTCTTCTTAGCGATCCTAACTTTTGGTTAGTAGCTTGTTCCGACTTTTGGTCGATGTTGATTCTTCTTAGCGATCCTAACTTTTGGTTAGTAGCTTGTTCCGACTTTTGGTCGATGTTGATTCTTCTTGGTGATCCTAACTTTTGGTTAGTAGCTTGTTCCGACTTTTGGTCGATGTGAATCTTTCTAAACGATTCTAACTTTTGGTTAGTAGCTTGTTCCGACTTTTGGTCGATGTTAATCTTTCTAAGCGATTCTAACTTTTGGTTAGTAGCTTGTTCCGACTTTTGGTCGATGTTAATCTTTCTCAGCGATCCTAACTCTTGGTTAGTAGCTTGTTTTCCGACTTTTGGTCGATGTGATCTTTCTAAGCGATCCTAACTCTTGGTTAGTAGCTTGTGTTCCGACTTTTGGTCGATGTTTTTGAATGTTATTCTTTGATGGGCGCTCGTTCCCCACAGAGTTGTCTGGTTAAGCTTTCCCCAACAAATTATCTTTTGCGATCAATGCATGTTATCTTCGGACCTTTGTGTAAGGTTCCTCTTTCTCCTACGGTTGGCAAATTTCTGGTTTCTTTGGTATTCAAACCGTCTTTTACCCTGAATGTTCGAAAGCTGTTCGCTTTCATCCCTTCAGGCCCAAGCCGTTTGAATAGGGGCCGCTGTTGTACCCCAAATTTGGCCAACCTCTCTGGCCTATGTTTCATTTCATCTGCATCAATATGGGGCATATATAAAAAAAAGAAAAGAAGAAACATTACATATTCATTTGCATTTCTACAAAGAAAAAAAAGAAGAGAAGAAAAAGTGGGCATAAAAAAAAATATATAGATTTCATCAGGCATTTGTGCCCAAATCATCAGAAACAGGGGACTTATTTCTTCGGATGAAATACCAAGAGAAAGAATAAATAAAATAAAACAAATGCATGAGGTGGGGTTTGAACCCACCACCCCTTGCTTTACCAATTCTTACCTTTACCACTCAGCCAGGCGCGCATTTGTGAATAACATAGAAGGGGAAAAGTATGTATTCTTAAGTACTGAAAATAGAGGAGCGCAAAATAAAAAATGTGGTGGATTTTGGTCTCACCAGGATTCGAACTCGTATCTATATGGTAAACAGGCGCATGACTTAACCACTGGGGTGGAGATACATCCATTGATTATCCCACCCCAGTTTGATCAAATACCTTGCTTTGTTCGTGGCTGGGCAGAAGATGGAGAGCAAAACATCTATGCGTGAAAAATGAAGATTGGGCGAAACCTATCCATTTCCAGCGAAACAAATTTCAATCTCGTTCATTTTTCTACAAGGATTAATTTGGCGTTTCTGGTTTTGGCGTTAGAAGTGTATTGACTGAGTTGTATTTGAAATTGCAAAAGGGAGGGAAGTGGCTTAACCATGTTTTGAGGAGTACTGCAGTTTTCCATTTTTAGGCCAAACACCCAAAGGTACTTTGCTCTGGGTATTGCTGAACCTATCACCAATATGGACAAAGCACAGCAGCCTCTATAACCTGCTGTAAACCCTAGTGGGTACCCCTACCATCTCACAACAAGACACGAGGGAAAGCTCGGCAGAGAGAAAAAATTGGATTCAAAATTCAGAGTATAAAAGGATAAGGTGGAACAGAAAACCCTAGCAGCCACGATTCTGGTTGGAAAAGAAGAAAAAGTATCTTGAAGAGTGAGGTTTTGGAGCTGCTCTCAAAGGTGGGATTCTTCAAAGATCTTTGGCATTTCAGTTCTTGTTTCTAGGTATGGATATTTGCTTTTATTCTCCTCATATGCATATATCATGATTGGATATTTGTTCTGCCTAGTTTATTTCTCAAATTTTACATATGCTGAAGAAAAAATGATGAATGTGTTCATGGTGTCTTATCTGCATTCCTGATGACAGTTTAAAAGATGTGTATGTTATGTGTTTTGGTTAAAGTATTTGATTCCTATTAAGTCTAAGATGATTAAGAGCATTGTTGGTTTTTGAGCACTTGACCTGTTACATGTTTCTGTTTAAGTAAATTTGCTGAGTTTTGGTGTGTTTTGGTCATGCTGCTATGAGGATACTGATTGTTTGGTTGGTTGTTTGCTTGTTGGGGATCTGAACCACTTGTTGAGTTTGCTTGAGTGTTGTGTTATGAACACAACTTTGTGTGCATACTTGTTTTCCATCACATTGTTAGTTGTCTATTGCCTTAAAGTTACTCTGTCAAGACTGATGAAAATGTTGCTTGTGTTCAGTTATGAAGTGGATTTTTGCCTTAGACATCATGATATTTGTTGCTAAAATGTTCTGTTAATGTGGATCTATTTGTGTAGCCTTCATGTCTTGATCTTGACTGTCAGCTTCCACTTAGGGTTGATAACTTCATATGCTTCAAAATTTCACTTAAGTTTCTTAAAGGAAATCTCAACTGTTGGTGTATGTTTTGGTCATGTTGAGTTATGTGAATCTAATGTTAGCATGCTATGTGGTCAGTTTTAAATTCATTTCTTGCTAGAGGGTTTGTTCTTGTTTGATGTTCAACCATGAGAATGTGATGTGCAGGTTGTGTTAGTATAGAATGTACTACTTCTTTGCTATGTATGTGCTGTGATTGTAATGGAAATGTTAACTTGCAGCAGTAGAGTGTCTAGGGATCTTACTTGCATTTTCCTCATTCCAAATGCCTGCTGTTTTGCCTATCCTCTTTTTGTGTGTATTTGGCTGGAATTCATAGCATCAGTGTTGGTTTAAGTGGGGGTTTTTTGCTCATTTTGTAGCTTTTAAATACTATGATCAGTGGGGTGGTTTGCTGCTAATTTCAGATGTGTATTGATTGAGGGCTGAAAGTTTTGTTTTTGTGTTTGGCCTTGAGGTCAGGTGTTGTTGTTTGTTTGTTTATGGAGTATTGTATTCATCATGTTTAAAACTTGCATGTGAAGCAAAATGCAGGTGTGTGTCTTAATGTGATGTCATAGTGTTTGTATGTGGGACAGTTTTGAATCTTTGCCTGGTTTTTGTTTTGCTTCAACCTGCTGTTTGTTATGATGTAATCAAGCCAAGATGTTTGCTCTTAACTGTTGCCAGCAGTTTGTGTTTAGGAGTAGAGTAGTGGCATATGCTATGGTCTTGGTTTAATTTTGAGCATGAGTTGTTTTGTTTTGGCTAGAGCATAGATGAACATCAATTTCTGTTCAGCATTTGGAACATCCATTTATTTTCAAGTTGACATCTCGCTGTTGGATTAGGATGCATACTGTTACTGTTTGTTGGCATCTCGCATTATTGCTCGAATTTTGTTTTGGTCTAAGAGAAGAACCATTAAGTGTCTTGTTTTCATGTTGGCCTTGGATTAGGATGCATACTGTTGCTGTTTGTTGGGCATAGTAGTATCGGTTTTTGAAGCTTGTAGTTGTAGCAGAAAATTGTTGTTTGAGTTATGCCTTGAGCCAGAGCCACAGCCAGATTTTGCTATTTGTTTGGCATGTAGGTTAGCAAGTTTTTTTAGAGCAAGTTGACAGCAGGGCTGCTGTGCTGTTGTTGCTTTGTTGGCTGTGCATAAGATTATCATTTGGCTTTGTTGAAGTTGTTGTTTCTGCTGTACATGTGCTTTATTTTGTGTTTGGCTTGAAGTTATAAATCCTGTTTGAATTACTGTTGGGGATTCTGTCAAGATTCAGTGGTTGCTTACTTATTAGTATATTTTGAAATCATGATTTAGTCGCAATTTAAGTTGTGTACAAGGTGCCGTCATAAAGCTTAGATCCTAGCTTTGGTTTGGTTGTGAGGCTTGTTGTAGGTTACTTCCACGATATGCAATTTGGTGACCATTACTTGTTCTATTGAAAAGTTGGTTGTGTTCATTGAATTTAATCCATAAATATTGATTCTCAAGCATGTATAGACCTCTGATCGTTCATGTTTATGTCAATCCTAGCCTTTAGTTTCCTTTATGCATTTCAAGAACTTGTCTTGCATTTTCATTCGTGTTTCATTTTACAAGCATCATGTGGAAAATTGGTTAGCACAGCTGTATTCCTCTCTGAAAAATACACAAGATAGGCTCAAAGATTGTTCAATTTCATGAAATTTTGATATACTTTCGACAGCTTTTGCTTCTGCTCTTGAGTTGTTTTTATTTTTTGCCCAGCATTTGTTAATGTTTGCTATGTATATATTTCATTCCAACTTAAATATTGGACGTATCACCGCCCCAGCGGTAAGACCTTGCGCATTGTATCACCCTGTACCCGTGTTCGAGTCCTGCTGTGGACAAAACCCTTTTTTTATCTCCTTTTTCTTTCTTTCATTACGTTCTTATTCCTTCTCTTTTGTATTTTTCCTCCTTTTCCATATCACCAAGCGCATATGCGCCCCAGTGGATAGGTGTTTGCTGTGTATCCAAAAGGAGGTGGGTTCAATTCCCACCTCTTGCACTTTTTATAAGTCCTTTGATTTATTTATTTGTCTTGACTATATAATTTCCAAAATCCATAACTTTGGCATACTTACTTATTCTTGATCCATTCTTTTTGCAAATTACTCATAATTTTAATTATTTTCATTTAATAAAACAATATTTCAAATCATTGATGATTTTAAAGACCCTTGACTTACTTGAAGGTTGACCTTCTATTAGGGTTCGCACGCGCTGTATTTTGTAATATTTTCTCAAAAAATAACTGTTCTTGGTATTGAATTAAAATAAGAGGATTGGGTGTAGTCCCCTTCTTCTTCGAGTGTTGGGACGCCCACTGTAGTGAGGGTGGTCCCGACACTCGTCTTTCAATACGAAGACGCTTCTAAACTTTTCTCTCCTAAAAAAAACCCTCGGTCCCGTACCGAGTCTATTTTCAAACTATCTTTCAATAAATCTTTTTTTTTCTTTGTATTGAATTAAAGAGAGGGGATTAAGTGTAGTCTTCTTCCTCCCCGAGTGTTGGGATGCCCACTGTAGTGAGGGTGGTCTCGACACTCGTCTTTCAATACGAAGACTCGACTTTATCCACCATATCTCACTTTCATAACTTCATTCCGCAACCCTTCTCACTTAAAACCTCGGTCTCGCACCGAGTGCCCTTTCAAACTTCTCTTCGTAACAAAAACTTGAATGGTCGTGGAGTGGTTAGGCGTAGGCCTTCTCCTATCCCGAGTGCTGACGTTTACCGTAGGGTTCTCTGTCGCGAAGCACTTACCATTCAAAACCCAAAACACTTAATAAGTGAATGAAGTTCTCTTTGCATTGAATTAAAGAGAGAGGATTGGGTGTAGACCTCTTTTTTTTTTCTCCGAGCGTAGGGATGCCCACTGTAGTGAGGGTGGTTTCGACGCTCGTCTTTCAATACAAAGACGCCTCGTTCGCCACACCTTTTTATAACAAAAACTTTGAGACAAAGAATTGGGTACTACCCGTAGGGGTTACTATCCGAGGACATGTCTCGCCCCTAAAAAACAATCAAATCAATCAAATGTGACATCTTACCTCGTCTGGCGAAAACTTAATCTTTCAAAAAGGATATGTTACGTCCGTTCTACCGCAAACAGGTAATGCCTAAGTCTCCAACGAGCGAGCAGCAAAACACCTAACTGCTAGAATGCGCACGATAGCATCATCCATAAAAAACATCAACACACCGTAGGCCGAACTACGGCTGCTCTGATGCTTTACTTCGTTCAAGTAAAGATACGTAGGCACAAGGGCCACAATCCTTGCCGAGCACATTCCCTCCATATATCTGTAGTTCCCCGAACTACGTCGACTCTGACTTTCTCATATCTATTGAGAATACGTAGGCATAGGACTGCGAAGTCCTACCGAGTCTGTTCTTTCTCTTTTTCCCCGTTCTCTCTTTCCTCCTAACTTTCCTGTTTCTAACCCTTCTTTTACCCTGTGGAGCACTTCTTATAGCATAATGTTTGAGCAGATAAATTCACACATCGACAAACAAAAGGTTCCCATCGAGTACGATGGATGCGAGGGGTGCTAATACCTTCCCCTCGCATAACCGGCTTCCGAACCCGTTCATGGTTGCGAGACCATCTTATCCATTTCTTTCTTAAGGTTTTCTCGATATTTTCCTTTCCCCTCATGGGATAAATAAAGTTCGGTGGCGACTCTTCTGTCCTTTCTCTTCGCCTCCCCGTCGTTGCACGATGCATTTTTCGAGTAGCGACACATGTCATTGGTAAAAAGGTACGAGGAACCTAACGGGTTCTGAACAACAAGCAAGTCTCGATTGCACGGGGGCAAGAGAAAGGGAGATTATTCGTTAGCGGGAAAGTCTCGATCGTACTGGGGCGAGAGACAAGAAGTTAGTTGTTAGAGTTCTCACCAAGACATCGCGTCTTGTGCCTACATATTCTTATCTGGCATGAGAAATTAGAGCAGTTGTAGTTCAGCCAACTACAGGAAAGGGGGAAAAGTGCTCGCTAGGATTATCACAACCCTATGCCTACGTACTCTCAACAGATATGAGAGATCAGAGCAGCCGTAGTTCGGCTAACTATGGAAAACGGTCTCGATCGCACGGGGGCGAGAGAAAAGGGAATCTCGACCGCACAGAGGCGAGAGAAGAGGGAGTCTCAATCGCACGGGGGCGAGAGAAAAAGGAGTCTCGATCACACGGGGGCGAGAGAAAGGGATCCTAGGCCTGAAGCGCCTAAACGGAAGGGAGCCGAAAAAGTGCTCGCTAGGATTATTGCAATCCTATACCTACGTACTCTCAACAGATATGAGAGATCAGAGCAGCCGTAGTTCGGCCAACTACAGAAAACGGTCTCGATCGCACGGGGACGAGAGAAAAGGGATCTCGATTGCACGGGGGCAATAGAAAGGAGGTCTCAATCGCAAGGAAGCGAGAGAAAAGGTTCGGAACGAGACGCACACGCAAAATCCTAAGACGTAGGAGCGAATGCGTCGCATATCTTCCAAAGGACATACGCTAAACACTCTAGACGAAAGAGAGGAGGCCTCTCACTCATCATTTCCCACGTATCTATCGCTTACGGCTCACAACACTCGGCGGTTGAATCAAAGATGAAATTAAAACAATGTTACCGAACAGAGTGGTTCTGTTGACCCTTGATCTTACGTGCTAGCTTCCTTTCCAAGCTCCTCTCCTTTGATCCTTGTTGATGATGTTTCGAATCGGGACCAATGTGACACTGAACCATCGTAGCTCGACTTATGGATGGAAGTCAAGCTATAGGAGGTCGCGTATTGATATCTGTGCTATGGACAAGATAGAGAAACGATATTGAGAATCGTTCTCCAATTGAATCGTGTCGCACAGACAAAAAACAGTGAGATCTCGTCTTGCGAATACAAGACTTCATCGATCCAAGAGAGTCAAAATAAAATTCAAACGGGAAAGAAATGAGGAGAGAAAAGAGGTGGTCTCGGATCCAATATTATTCATCAATAATTTGACCGATAATGGATTACAGAGGTCTCGTCATCGACCCAAAACAGAAAATGGGATAAAAAGTCGAAAATGAGAAAGAAGAGAAAAAGTCGGTCTCGGATCCATCTTTTCTCATCAATAATTTGACGGAGAATCGAAAGAAATCTCTTCATCGACTAAAAACAAATGAAAATGGGGCAAAATTCCCAATGACAAATGCGAAATAAAATCTAACTCTAAAAATCAAATAATAATTCTAAAAGAATTTAGGAAGAAAATGTTTAGAAAAATATATGAAAAATTCTAAAGAAAATAAATAAAGTTCTAAAAGAAAATTGAATTGAAATTTCAAATAGAAAAATAATAAAAACTTCTATAAGTATAATATATATAAATTCTAAAATAAAAATAGAATTAAAAATAATATACAAACTATAAATATATTACGTAAAATAAAAATATATATAGTATTTACAAAATAACTAAAACCTAAAATAATTTACATGTATATACAGACTGTTTTCTTTAAAAAAAACTAATATATAATAGTAATTGCTAATACAAAAATAATTTGGACATAAAGAAAAGAAAACAGGGGGATGAAACAAAAAACAGGGGGGCTGGGATATGAATGAGAGCCACAGTTCATGGGCTTTGAAGATCAACCTAACAAACCCAATAAACATAAAAATAAAATGCACAAATGAAAATAACATGAATCTTCTTCTTCGTATAACTTCCGGTTATCCTCTTCTTCTTCTCACTGCGTTGCGTCAACAAATCACTTTGAACCCTCTCCGTCCATTTTCACTTCAAACCCTTGCTCAAAATTAAATTCTTCTTCTCCATGTTGTTTCTGTTTTAACAGAGGGTTGTGATGGGTTACAGATTTTGGTGTATTGAGAAAAGGGGTTGAAGATTGTGGGTCTGTTTGAAGTTTCACGGTGGTTGTTTGTGTCTGAAAATGGGTTAGAGTTGGAGTTTTAATGAAAGTTTGAGAGATGTTGAAGTGAAAATGGATTTGGAAGGGAGCGGAAGAGGAAGATCGCGGTTTTGTTCGAAGGTTAGTGATGGTGTATATGGGTTTTCTGAAACTGGTTTTGAAGGAGAATGAAGTGAAGAAGTTGGGTTTTCTGGGTTTTTTGGAGAAGTTTGGTGTTATGTTTCTGGGTTGTAAGATGGAAACGGGTCGAGGATGATGGTGGTCCAAAATGGATTTTGTGAGGATTTGGAGTGATTCGTTTTGGATTTTGTTGGGTGGTTACCGGAGGTTTTCTAGTGAAATGAGGTTGTGAGTGACGGCTGGGGTTTGATTTATGGTTTGATTTGAGTTCTTTCTTCTGTTTTTCATTTTGGTCTGGAGTTGGGGCGTTGAGATGTTTGAAGATGAGTTGATGTTTGGAGGTGAATGGGTTTCTTCTACAGAGTTCTTCGCGGCGAGGTTTGACGATGGCAGTGGTGGTCCGTTCGAAAATGGGTTCCAAAATCTGGACAAACGAGTTTGTTTGGTTGAGGTTGGATGTTGTTTCACAAGTTCGAAGATGGTTGTGGGTTGAGTGAGGAAGATGAAACTGTAGCGGCGGATGAACAGATTCTAGGTTTAGGGTTGTCTTGTGGTAGGAGACCATGAATAGTGTTATATACCCTTGTTTGTCAACAAGTGGCACTGCTGATTTGATTAATTGATAATGGACTGATGATTAATGAATTCTGGTTTAAATGTTGTATTAATAATGCTATACCAATTAATGATCAATAAAATCTAATTAACTTAATTCTAACTCTATCAGTCTAACTAATCTAATATCTAACTAAAAAATTAAAACTAATTTAAATTAATCTTAATTAACTCTTAATTCTATTAATGGTTAATAAAACTCTAATTAAATCTATACTCCTAATCTAAATACTTCAATAAAAAGTCTAAACTAAAATACTAAACAAATTAATTCTAATCTAACTCTTAATTAAATCCTAAACCAATTAAACAAAATTCTAAATAAAAATCTAGGTTAACTAAAAAAATCTATTCCAATTTAAAAAAATCAAATTCTAAACCCAAATAAATCCTAATTTCATATTTCTAAGATTATACTAAAAATCTATTCTAAAAAACAAATAACGTTCTATTTCTAAAAAAACAATATTAAAAATCTATTTAAAAACTACTTTCTAAATAATGAAATATAAAACAAAAATAACAATAAAAATGCAAAATGCCGTGGAAAAACAGGCAAGCACCGAAATGCGCCAAAATTATCAGCATGAACTGAATCACCAGGAGTAGGGCGACTTTCGCTCAATTTCGACACTGAACATTCCGTTTGAATGATTTGAATCGCCTGAAATGCGAGCAGAGCGGCTAAAATCCTGATAAATTCAATCCGACTGATAACACGGACAAAATGCGACTTAAATGATATGCAGATGAAAACGAAGCAAAAACCAATCAAAGCTAGAAAACTGGTGGGCAAATTTTAGGGTGTAACAACCATTTGATCGAGTGCTTCAAAGAAAGGCATATTGATCTCTAACTTTTTGAACATTGTGATAAATTTCTCAAAGTCTTTCTCTTTTGGATCCTTCTTTGTCAGTCTCAAAGGGTAAGGTAACTTAATCACCGATTTACCCTCCTTTTTCTTTTTCTCTTCAGTTGGCTTTACGGGTGATATAGCTTCTTCTGGATCTTTCTTATTTTCCCTCACTTCCAGACCTACCTCTATGAAATGATCATCGTTTATTGCCTTTTCTTCTTTATCTTCAACAACTTTCTAACTTGTTGTGACAACATTAACGTACTCATGATTTCTTAGATTTAGTACTGTTGTACTTGGAAGGGTGCCTTGAACTTGCATGGAGTGTTGTTCGGCTATTTGCCCCATATGAACCTCAAGATTTTTGATAGAAGCTATGGTGTTCCTTTGATTATTTCAGGCCTCTTCTTGAAATTGAATATTGTGAGCTCCCATCTTTTTAATGGCTATTTCCCACTCTGCTTTCTTATGAGTTTGTTGATGTTGTTGGTACTCTGGTTGATTCTGATCTTTCTAGGAGAACTTAGGATGATTCTTCCGCCCTGTATTATAAGTATTATAATATAGGTTTTTCTACTTCAAAAAATTTATCTCTTCAATTTATTGCGTAGTTGCAACACAGTGCATGGCAAAATGAGGTCCACCATAAATCTCACAATTAATATATTGAACAGGTAAAACTTAGGCTACTTGTTGAGTACATATACTCATTGTCTTGAGTCTTGTCTCAACTTTAAGCAACTTGGTCTCCCATCTTCACAACTTGATTTGCAAGTTTCAAATCAATCACACCCTTTGGTTCACTCACACTTCAGTCATATAACTCTAGATGTTTATTTGCAGCAATGACTTCTATGATCTTCTTGATACCAATGTGTCATATCCCAAATTTGTCCAGACATTTTAATTTTTTTAGTTACCTGACTTTATTTTTACTTTGCATCATCTGTACAGCGTAACATGTATTTTATAAAAAAATAATGTCTAAAATGTCAGCCAGAACAAATTCTCGGATATATAGACAAATTGGTTGAATTAATCTTTTAACTGTGCGTAAAATCAGCAGATGAAAAATTTCAAAATCGAGCTTTCAGACGTCTGTTATATTAGTCTACGTTTCACGTAGTTTAACCTGACGTGCTCATTTTAATTTTTCGACTACTTTTCGATCACATTTTGATCTGTTTGAGCCTTTTAACCGGTCTAAACTTATTTCAAAATTTGGCCAAATGTTGTATTTTTCCAATATGTTTATTTCGTGCTGATCATTTTGATGCATTCATTTTATTTTTTCGAGCAATTTGGTGCCCGACTTTTTATTCATTTTTTAATTATTTTATTTTTGTTTTTAGCTAAATAATCATTTAATCTATTTAGATTTAATTAGGTTTTTAGCTAATTAATCATTGAATCTATTTTTATTTTTAGCTAAATAATCATTTAATTAGTTAATTTTATTTTTAATTTATTTATTAATATTTTCCTTTATTATAAAAAAACACAAAAACATTTGTTTTTTTTTTGCGTTTTAATATTCTTGTCTTTCTTGCCTCATTTAAGAAAAAACACAAAAACATTTGTTTTAGTATCCTTGTCTTTCTTGCCTCATTTAGGAAAAAAACACAAAAATATTTTTAAAATTATTTTTAGTACCTTGTCTTTTTCTTGCTTCATATAGAGATTCTAGAAGTATTATATATATAAATATATATATATATATATATATATATATATATATATATATATATATATATATATATATATATATATATATATATATATATATATATATATATATATATATATATATATATATATATATATATATATATATATATATATATATATATATATATATATATATATATATATATATATGACAAAAGAAAGAAAAAAAAGAGGAGAAAACACCATATGAGACATCTTGCATAAAAAAATGTAAGCAGGTATACCCAACTTCAACTCAAATAAGGCGCAATACCAAGTAGCCACTATTGGTAATTTCATTCTTATCCTTTCCTTATTTCATTTTTAATTATATATCTTGTCTATTTTTACTTTATTTGTTTTTAATGTTTGTTATACTAATGTAATTTTTTTATTTTAATTTTGTTAGACTCTTATCTTGAAGTATTCTATATTTTAAATAATTTTTAGTATCTTGCTAGAATATGCTTGCACCATATTTTCCATATTGATATAAAATGTGCATTTTGTTATATTAACATGTTCTTGTCATTATAAATAAGTTTTATAATATGTAAGTGATTGGTGCTGCTACTATCTTAAAAAATTCTGCAATTTTTATTTTTATTTTTTCTGTCATCACAATAACAACGCTTCAGTCAAGAAGTACTGTTAAAAGTTGTTGTCTGTTTTTGTTCTGCGCTGCAATACACAACATTTCTGTAAATAAACATTGTTAAAAGCCATTTTTTTATTCTATCCTTATTCTTTTTTTTTTCTTTTTTAATAGTTATTTATTTATTTCTTTTCTTTTCTTTTTGTGTATTATTTTCTTTACATTTATTTAAACCAAAATAATGGAAAAAATACATTATTAATTTTATTAGATATATTTATTTAATTAATTAAATCACTTAATTAATTCAAATATTTTTTACTTAATTTAATCAATAGTTCTTTATAGTTTTTGCCATGTGACTGATTCCCGATTTTTTTGGTCGTACAATGTCTTTGATGTGATCATGCTATAATGATAATGCCTTGACTTTATTTCTCACCCATACACATGAACTCACTTTTTCTAAAATAAATATTGATTCAATGTCGAGCCCATTTTCAAACACCTTATAAGTCGAGCATGCCTCGCGATCAACCTTACCACGTCTCACGCATAAATTCAAACCTCGATCATATCGAGCACTTTCTTAAAATTATAACTAACCTTTTTTTAAAAAAAAAATAAAGGGAGGGGTTTTGAATCTTCAAAATTTCTCCTCATTTTGTTTGGATGCGAGATGTCTTTCTCGTGTTCAAACGATAATTTCCTTAAAATACCTGATCATATCTTAACACTATTTCCCTAAAGATGATACAAGAGGGGTTTAGAGTTTTTCATTCTTCTCTTTCAATTGTTTGGGTACGAGATTTCTTTCTCGTGTTCGAACGATTGACATCTATAAAAAACACATCAAACCTAACTACTCGACCCCGTGCGATCAAACATTTTTCTTAAAAGAACATTGTTTAGTCCCTTCTATCGCACATATAAACTAGTGTTTCATCCATCCCTAGTGAGCAGACAAGCCAATATTTAGTAGTTAGAAGGCAATCTAAACTCTCGTTCATTAAAAGACACAAACCAACAACCCGTAGCCTCGAAGTACAGTCGCTCTGGTTTCTCATTCCTGTTGAGAATATCTAGGCACATAGATCACATTCCTTGGCAAACCTACTAACAATTAAACAACCTTTTCTCTCGTCCCGTGTGATTGAGACTTTTTTTAACAAACCGTAGTGCCGAACTACGATTGCTCTGAGTTTCCTATTGCACGAGAGAATATGTAGGCACAAGGGTCCTAATCCTTGACGAGCACCCTAATAGTAAAATCAACCATTTTCTCTTAAACCCTAGTTAAAACCTTTAGCAAACTTTTTCCTTTTTATTATTCAAAGAAGACAAGTAAGCATAGTTGACACTCAAAATCACAAATTAGACTAAGAGGTTTCTATTGAGTATAACGGACGTGAGGGGGTGTTAATACCTTTCCTTCACGTAACCGATCCCAAACCCGAATATGGTTGCATGACCATTTCCCATTTTAAAAAGGTTTTCTCGATATTTTCCTATTCCTTCATTGGAATAAACTAAATTTCGATGGTGACTCTGTTCGAACAAATTTTTCCACATCCTTCACGAGGATCGTATTTTTCGAGGTACGACACAGTGGCCGTTGAAAAGTCGGATGGGCCACCGACAACTGTATCAATAAGTTGTTTAATCTTCATTTTGAGGCTATTTACAAACATTTATATTTGTCCAGTCTGATCCAAATTATGAGCAGAACACATAACGAGTAACCTCTTATATAATTTATATGCATCACCCAGTGATTCATCCTCCTTCTGCTTAAAATTCATGATATCATATCTTTTTCTAATTAAACAGAGGCAGGAAAGTATTCATTAAAAAAGGTTGTTTCCATCTGTTCCCATGAAGTAATACTTCCAGCCGACAATGAATAAAACCATTCTTCGGCGTCTTCAGCTAGAGTGAACGAAAACATTCTCAATTTTCTTGCTTCTTTAGTGTGCCCATCAATCTTTAAAGTAATGCTCATCATAAGAAACCTTTGCAAATGTTTATTTGCATCTTCATTTATTTTCCATGTAAACGGTCTCTTCTCAAGTTGGCGGATGGTTGTCGGGTGCAACTGAAAGTTTGGCCATTCACTGGTTGATTCACAATAGTCAAACGAACCAAAGGAGCGTTTGCCCCTCCATAATCCCCAAGAATTCTTTCTTGTGGTTCAGCTATCGTTGGATCTTCTAACTCTTTGTATGACTCTGTATCTAAGTGTTCAGAAACCTCTATCTCTCTTTCTTGTTCGGAGTATGAAATTTATGCTTCTGGCGTTGCCAATCTTGCTTGTCTAGCTTGTCTGAGCATAGCATGCTAAGTTCTTTCTAGTTTTGCGTCAAAAGTAAAATCAGCTGAGGGCTTTCCTCGCATACAAAGATTAGTAATAACCAAAAATAGTCACAAAAATAAAAATAAAAACTGAAAATAATTTTTTTAATTGAAATAGATCTATGAAATCTATTATCTTTTCCAGTCCCCGGCAGCGACGCCAAAAATTTGATCGATAAATTAGTAAGTGTACTAATCTGCCAATGTAGTAATAAAAAGGGAAAATCCCCAGTATCGATCTCAAGAATTATTTGATGATACAGAGTTCAAGATTAATTTCAATTAAACAAAAGCTTGGGGTTTTGGGATTGTTTGGTAAAATTATAAAATAAAATGCGAATAAAGTAAATAAAGTGTGTGAACGTTGAAAAAAATATGAGTATTATGCTAGGGAAGGTGTGTGATTCAATCATGTAACGATTCCGAACAAACAGTGCAATAATGTATTTCAAATAATTGATTATCAGTTCTTAAGGGTGTTTACTCCTAAGTCTTTAGCGTGAAAACTTTTAATCATTCAACCAAATTACTATGTCCATAGAAAATCACAGTTGAAATCAAGCATTATAGTATAAAAAATAATCCGATTATTAAAGGGTATCCCTAGTCCCAGGTGATATCTACTATAATATATTTTCAACCAGATCATGAACAACGACGGTCCAACCTAATTGTATCACATGCATCAAACTCCGTTTTTCTGACAGAGAAAGCAATAAAAACAATAAAAGAACAAGTCAAATATAAGAAATTAAGATCGTTATTACATATATATAATTGAATTCATTACAAATCAGAATCAGGGACACCCCTTAGCAATAGGGAAGGGGGTTTAGCTACTCATAATAAAAAAGAAAAACATGAGAAAGATTGTTGTCATTAAAAAAATCTTAGATGAATAAATCTTCAATCACGGGAAGCTCTCAAAAATTCAAATCCACCTTGAAAATATGAGTTCTCCAGCCTTTAGAACGTGTTCTTGCTCTGTAAAATCGTCCAACCCTAGAAAAATTGCGTTTTCGGGTTAAATAGACACGTTTTCGGCTTCTTGAGTTTTTGAGCTTCATTACGCGTATTGACCCGCCTGTTATGCGTACGGCCTTGTTCCTGCACCAGTACTCTATGCGTAAGCCTCCATGCCAGCCTCTCAGGCTTGCTTTTACACGTAACACCCTACATGTTACACGTATGGGCAGAAGCGTCTTTTTTACCCCCTTTTGTTGGAACTCGTATCATACGAGTAAGGGAGCCAGTCATTACGCGTATTGGCTTGGTGTTACGCGTAAGGCCAGCAAATGTGAATTTTTTTTCTCTTTTTTGCTCTGCCTCCTCGTTTTGGCCCGGTCTTGCGTCCGATCTTCGATTATATGTACCTTTATACTTGTATTCCACCCGCCACACATATCAAAAGCGTAAAAAATAACCAAAGTAAACTCAAACCAAGAAAACTATTCACATGACACGAACAAACTCGAAAACTCAGGAATTTAGATCAAAATACTATAGTTCACCTGGTTTATTATCGTATAAATGATAAAAGCTCTAACATAAATGGTGACTGATCAACCTCCTTTGTGACTCCCAAATCTCGGGCAACCACCATACATGCAACCTTCTGGTTAATAATAGGAGCGATGAAGAATCTATCAGCGATGGAGACATGGAACAAGGAAGAGACATCATTCAGAGTGATAGTCATCTGCCTAAACGGAAGATGAAAAGAAGATGTCTCCTTGTGTCATCGCTCAACAAAATCAGTAAGAAGTGAAGTGTCGAGCATGATGAGTGAGAAATCAGAAACTGAGAGGAGACCAAAATCATGTACAACTTCCCTGATTTTCTCATGCATCAGAGTCTTGGGGGAAGTTCTTCATCTCTGACCTCTGGGATATCACCTTCAGTAGGAGACGGTCCTACACAACCAAATTTCAAAAAAATATTAGATAACTTTCAACACATCATGGAATGTGACTCTAGCCTGGGTTGCTACTCTATTTGTGGCCTTGCCTGCAACGGTGTCGTCCTTTCCCCTATATTTCAGTGTAAAAATGTAAAAAAGCAAAATATTAATTAACTTTAGAAAATTTTGAAATTTTCCACATATCACCAGAAATTCTAAAATTTCTGGGAAAAATCCAAATTCTTTGAACAGCCGAAAATTCAGAAATTTCGGATAAAATGTTATAAAAAATAATTGGAATTCTGAAATTTAAAAAAAAAATGCATATAAAAATACTGGAATTCCATAAATTCGTGGTATAAAATCAAAGGATTCTCACAAAAAAATTGAAATTTCTGAAAACAAATTTATTGCTTTCAAAATTTTCGATAGATACTTGGGAATTCCCGATATTACCTTAGTTTTTTGGAATTTGTGCAAATTTTGAGTAAATTTTAAAAATGATTAAAAATTTTGCAAGATTAATATAATCAATTTATTGAATTTGGAAGAAGGAGGTGTCAGGTACAACTCAGAGTAATAAGTTACATGTTCCAACTCAGTACTCTTACCTAACTAGACATTGAAATTGAAATTTGGGATTGTATTTTATTATTTGAATGGAATGTTTGGAAAATTAAAAAAATTTAGTATAGTTTTAATTTATTATTTTTAATATTTATTTGAATTCGATAAAATGAACTATGTAATTAAAAAAAATCGAATTAGATAAGAGGATTGGGTGGGACGGTAATATCCATTTTATGTTCAATTGTTTATTTGGTTAAAAATTTAGATTGTTCGGTTTAAATTTAGAGTATCTCTGTCCTATTGTCATGCATGTGAGGAGATGCTAAATTATTTAAAGGTTAGTTTGCTAAAATTTCAATCAATTTTGATAATATGTATTTACAAAAAATAAATTATTGTTACTACTACCTCTATTTATTATTATAAAGTCACTTTGAGAAAATACTTTATATCACAATATAAGTAGTTTTATCGTATTAATGAATCATTAATGTTATTTTTTCTATTATACCTTTAAATATTTGTTATTCTTTCTCTTTTCAATTATGTAAACTTATCTTTCCAATATCATTAATGAAGGACAATTTTGTAAAACCCTTCATAATTTCTCTTTTCCATACAATAATTATTACAATTTTTAATATGTGTGAAAAGTCAAAAACGACTTATAACAAAAAATGGAGGGAGTACTTCAATGGTGTAGATCAAGTAAAATTTAGTTGTATTTGATTTGTGAATATCCTTCTTTGATGAATAATTGTTTATATAATACTTTTGATATTATGTGCATTTAAGACTTATTAAAGAACATCAGTTCCATTGTTCTTTGATTAGGCGAGACCATTGATGTTCATTCAAGTCACATTTCTCTTACTTGAACTCGATCAATAATGCTCATTAATTTGTCTTGAATGTACTATCTATGTATTTAAGTCTCTTTATTCAGTTATCCCCTTAGGTTGGTTTTGGGCCAGATTGGCAGACCTGACCTTCTAACTTGTCTATCCGAACCTTATTAACTTGGGAGGACTGAAGGTGAGAAAAATACACAAGAAGTGGGAGGGGGTTGAATTGTGTATGTTTCAATATTGAAACTCTTTTCGCTAATGATCGCGACTTTCTATGTCTAATACAACCTAACTGCAAGTGCACAGTCTATCGCGTAGTAATAATAGATATCGATCCCACAGGGACTCGTAATCAAACTAGTGTTCTCGGGAGTTACTATGTTTAGCTAGGTAGAATATGTTTAAGGGAATAAGATTGTCACTAAAAGGGAACTAAGAATGCTATTTAGATTATAAATGATTGAATCGATATGTAGTAATTGTGTTCTTCAGGGATTTGATAAGTTACTGGTGTATGAAATAATTTTCAAAGTTTATTTAAGCAGAAAATGGTGATTTGAAGACTCTCGCCTCACGATGGTTATTGACGCTAATCATAATCCTAAGGGCCAAACGTACACTTTCGTATCCCGTTCGGGGTTAAAATTATTTTTTGGAAATCTCTAAGTTCTAATTCATTTTAAAGTGCTTTCGCTGTTATTAAAATGAATGACTAGTGTTTACTATCTGACCTTACCGCAGCTTTCGCTTGTTGGTTCGTATCTTAATTAATTTCCCACTTTCGTGGCAAAACTACTTTTAAATAAGTTCTCGCTTTCGCGACGAAGTTTATTCAGTAAATCAATTTTAAACACTCAGACCATAAGTTACTTTTGAAAAGAAAGTTTTTCAACCAGTTGTTATCAAATCCCATTCAAATTATTACCACATATCGATTACCTAAGTTTAGCTAGACATGGATTTGGGAAAGATAAAATATAAATAAAAACAATAAATAATGATTTGCATTATAATAAAACTGGAATCGATTGAAATGAGAAACCTGTAAATATTCCAATTGGCCTTTGGGCAGATCCTCCACAGATGTTGGCAGGATTCTGATCTCTAACGCCAAATTGATCGTACAATGAAAGTAGAAATTACAGAAGAATGAAAAATGGAATACAGGAAAGGTAAAGAGAAACAAATAAGAATATTGCTGGAAAATATGCTCTGGAAATAAATTTGGCAGCACTTCGTTGTATGAATGCAGCACACTTTCTGAAGTCCCCTGCTTCCCTTTTTATAGAAGTGGAATCCCAACGGTTATCATTGAAGATGACGGACTTTGAGGCAGATAATTTAGGGAGTAGTGGTCCACTCTGTGGGAATTGGAACTGATTCTTTAACGTGTAATTGAAGTGGGGCGTTTTTGCCTGCATGACGGTCGTCACAAGGTGTGACGGTCGTCACCCGTGTGACGGTCGTCACAAAGCTGTGACGGTCGTCACATCAGCAAAAACAGCTTCCTGCGCTTTTCATTGTGTTTTCACTCCTTTTTCGTCCATATTTCATCTGAGATTGCTTCTTTTCTTCATGTTGCCTTGTTTAGACGTGATCGTTGAATACCTGCAAAACATCAGACAAATAACACGGAAATAACCCGAAATCGGATCGAAAACGGTTAAACTTTAGTTGAATTATGCATCAAAATATATATACGATTTCGTGTTATCGAACTCCCCTATGCTTGAATCTTTGCTTGTCCTCAAGTAAAACGTGAAAAGGTCGGCAAGCGCGAGGCAGCTTCTTTATTCGCAAAAGTCGGGAAAAACCGGGATTCTTGGTAGGAACAAAACGAGTACCATGACGACACTGGACTACAAGTCTTCGGAGGTCTCCTTTTTATGCAAATCGGTTCCAGTCATGCTACTGTAGCTTGGTGTCAAGGTTCTCGCGGCAAGTTCACCCTGTTTGTTCTAGCGCAATCACATTAAGCCCGTTGTCCATACACTTTCATGGCAAGTCGACCTGTTAGTGAATATGATCTCATTTCTTGTTTTTGATCTTCTTGATTGATCATAAGCTTATGTCATTGATTTTTCAATGAGTTTTCGTGCCGTTGGGCTAAATGCTCGGGTGAGGAGCACCTAACTTAGAAGGAAACGTATCTTATATTCTTGGGCTTTTTAGCTCTCTTTTCATGATTTTTCATCTTTTTGGAGATCATACACTTATTTGCATCGGTCGCTCGCTTAGAAGTGTTTTTAGGATGGTGTTGACCGCTAGTATAAACTACTTAGGGTTGAGTTTGCGTAGACACTTGAGACTTTGGTACGCGTAGGTAGTGAAACCGACTCGCATAAACCGGAGATCTAAGGTGTCAGGACGGTACTGGTTTTGTTAGAACTGTCGTTTCCTCGGAGTTTCAAAACTTGGTTTGAACTCGGTTGCATTCTCGTGATGCTTTTGCTTTTGAGGAACGAACGAAATTTTTTGTTTACGTTGAATAATGTGGGGATGTTTGCGTAACGGGAAAAAGATATATAAACGAGCTTTATTTGCTAAAACTAGAAAATGTTTAAATAGAAATTACGAAAGTTCAAGGTGCAGTGGAATGGAAATAAAGGAAATTCAGAGTACAGTGGAATGAAAATAAAGGCTCTGCTCCCACACTATCTCAATCAGTGTCCCCACTGATTTTTGAAGCATGCGAGAGGGAGATACAACTGAAATGAAAGTATAAATAACTGAAATATAGTAAACAATGAAGGAAAAATGGAAAATCTAGTCATGGCCTCTGTCACGTCCGCGCTGGCGTCCTCTGGCTCTGGCAAGGGCTACTCTGTCCTCATAACTCATAGCTCCGGTGTGGTAGACGGTGTCTCGGAGTCCTTCGACCTGCAAAGTCAGATTCACCAGGTTCTCAGTGATAGTAGCTTGGCCGGTTTGAAGTTGTTGCATTTGAGTCCGGTGCCAAGCTTTGAACTGGTCAGCTCGCTGATTCTGCTGCTGCAGCATCGCGAGTATCTGTGCTTGCTGGTCTAGGGAGCGGCGGAGGTCCTCTTCTGTGTAGTCTGGAACAGGATGATGGCGGCAGCGGCGAGAGGATGTACCTTCTGGAGGAGGAGGCTGCGATGCCTCTGGCTGCTCGGACCTGTCCAACTCAGCTTGGATTTCATCGTCAGAACCGTGAGTGTGCTCCTGAGTAGGAACGGCGGCAGCAGGAGGGGCAGTGAGGTCGAACAACCAGTTGGTACGGTCCTCTGGGTGTGTGCAGGTGCGTGACGGAAGGATGATGCTTCGGACGGTCTTGCCACGCACTACCGGATGGTATTTGCCGTCAGCTCTGGAGCAGATAAGATGAGAGGCTCTGCAGTGGTCAGTGTCAAGGAACACCGAGGGGATGGACTGGAGGTGCTGGAGGCGGTCGCCAAGGTTCAGCCCAAGTACAATAGCAGTGACAATCCCGCCAAAGTAGAATGGCTTCGAGCCACGGTTGCAGTTGTCCTGAATATGAGCCAGCAGAAACGGAGCGGCGTTGACAGGTTCATTGTTGAAGACGCAATGAAGGAAGAAGAGCTCTTTCGAGTTCACCTTGTGGTTGCTGTCTCTGGCGAAAATAGTGTTGCTCAACGCTCTGTGAAAGTACCGGATGGTTGGGTTATGGATATGAGTGGCGTGCAGGGAGTCCCAACCATCGGCATTGATGCCAGTCAACTGATACCACAGTGCGAAAGCTTCATGCTGGAACTGATCGGTGATGCGGCGGTGAGCGTTGTCGCCGCGAGGTAGCTGTAGGATGCTGGCAATCTGATTTTGGTTCACCTGATAGTTGGCACCAAACATCCAGAAGCATGCGGCACCTGAGTGCTGGTTAAGTTCGCCGCTGCTTGTGACGTAAGTGAACGAACTCAAGAACTCAAGAGTGAGTTGTTCGTATGTTGGCAGTGGGTTGGTGCAGAGGTTCCAGATGCCTGCTCTTTGAAGCATCCAGGTTACGCCTTCAAGGAGTCCGAGCTCCGTAAGCGATGGAAGGTGTGGATAATGAGTCGGCTGGAGCGACCTCTGATGAAATGCAATGTAGTTTGCTCGTTGTCTTTCGCCTAAGTCTCCTTCACTGAAGGTAATGTTGCTGATATCTGGGGTTTCTGCATTCCTTGCCATTGTTGGAAGATGGAGAGGTTTCTGAAGATTGGGGTTTTTCTGCAGAGTGGGAAGAACTGACAGAAGTGTTGTTTGGAAGTTGATATTGAAGTTGAAATATAGAGTTCAATGTGGGGAGGACGAAAATTTGTAGTGGGGTAGGAGTTAGGATGATTGGAAGTGGTAATGGGGGTAGTGGAAGAGAACACGAACCCTGTTTTATCAGATATCAGTTTTTGAATTCGTGACGGTCGTCACGTAGGTGTGACGGTCGTCACCCGCGTGACGCTCGTCAGGGTCCTGTGACAGTCGTCACAGCAGCAAAATCTGCAGAACGCAGAATTTTGCTCTGAGGGCGTACTCGTAGTGACTTTAAGGCTTAGTAATGATACGACAATGTAATATAACAGCCAACAAACAACGAATAATGCGAAAACAGAATAATTGAATAAAAACTAGAATTGAAATAACATAAAATTGAAATGATTGTATGTAGTACATAAAGAAAACTAACAATGCGAAAAATCCAAATGATTAAGTGAAACTAAACTAGACTAAACTAAACTGAAACTACTGCTAAGAACTAGTATCTAATCTTTTCGTGTCTTCAACTCATCGAACTTCCGTGCGTAGTAGTCGAGTTGGTCGCAGACTAAATCCATGAAGCCTACCAGTTCGCTGTGCATGCTTGCGATGTCAGATTTTACATTAGTCAGAGTTGCATCAACGTCGTCCAATCTGAGTAAAACGGTATCCATTTTGTCGGTGGTCTCCTCAGGGATAGGCTTAGGATAAGTGTTGTAGTGTGGAGGAGTCGTAGGGTCTACTTCAGCTTCGGATACAGCATCCTCATAGTACATATAGTCGTGTGCCTCAGAGATGTGGTCACTGTCATACATATAGTTCTGTGGTGTTGATTGTGGTGAAGGAGGTCCCATAGGCTCATCTAATTCATAGAGCCAGTTATCCTTGTTGTGGATACTTGTCATCAGATGATCAGGCAGTGTGAATAGCTGTACTGGTTTTTCGTTAATGAGGTACTCATACGGTCCAGGTCCCATAGTTCCTAAGATGCGCCTATTAAAGCAGAATTGTATGTTCATGGGTCGGATGGTGCCAAAACGAGTGCTGGCATTTAAGTGGAATCTAAGGCCAAGCTCGTGGGCAATCATTGTTACTAGGCCTCCTATAAGGATAGGTGTCTGAGGTTCCTGCGTGAGGCGTTTGAAAGATCTCATCATGAAAGGCACTGTGTTTACTGTACGTCCCTGAGAAGCACAGAACATGATGAATAACTCCTCTTTAGATACTGCAGTAATATTTTCTTCTTTTCCAAACAGGGTGTGGGCTAGTATCTTATGGAAGTATCTGAAGGTTGGGTTGTGTATGTCATCATTGTACATTCTGTCTGGTTCAGGGTGATAATCGCCTGTGATTCTACCCCAGAATTGATCGAGTTGAAAATCAATATCGTCATCTTCTGCACTGATGAACACATGCGATCCGCTAGGAAATCCTAGGAGGTTAGCTAGTGACATCCGGCTATGGGTTTGGTCCATTCCAAACAATCGGAAGGTAATCAGCTCTGTATTGGTTCCAAAACCATAGTTGGGTATGTATCTGAAAGAACTAAGGAATTCATAGGTAAGATCCTTATAGGTAGCAAAACGTGTTTTCAGAGCAGTGTTCTCCCAACCCAGTTGATTGAACAGCTATTGAATGCTATCTGTGATTCCTAGTTTATCCATAGTAGCCTTATCATAATACAGCGTTAAGGCGAATTCTCTTTCGGTCAGTGCTGCAAATCTTGCCTTTTGAGCTAGTCCTCGGAAGTGAACCTTTGTGAAGTCGTATTCGGCCATACTCGCAGGTAATTCGGAGAAAACAGAAGAAATGTTTTGAAGGCTTTTAAAAATCCTGAAAAGTTTAAGACAGGAAATTTGAAGTCAGGATTTTTAGAAACGAAAAGTGGTGGAAACAAAAGACAAAAGAGAAAAATAAAATAAAAATCTGAAAACGAACGAAAGTAGAAAGTAGTAGTAATTATAAGTTTAGAATTTTTGTTGGATTTTCAAAGTAAAATTTTAAAGAAAGATGAAATACAATAACGAGGGAAATTGGGTTGCCTCCCAGTAAGCGCTGTTTTTAACGTCTAAAGCCTGACGATAGCTTGGTGAGAAGCTATTCGGGTGTTTGAGCTGGAAGCTCAAGCAATGCTATACTGCTGACTTGAGGACTGCTATCGTCCTTATTGTAGTGTTTTAGACGTTGCCCGTTTACGATAAACGGTGCATTCATCTTATCGGTAATTTCAACAGCTCCACTCTGAAGTACTTTAGTCACTTTATAAGGTCCAGACCACCTAGATTTTAGTTTACCTGGGAAGAGTTTTAATCGTGAATTAAAGAGCAATACGATGTCTCCCACACTGAATTGTTTCCTGACTGAACGTTTATCATGCCACTTTTTAGTTCGTTCTTTGTAGATACGGGCATTTTCGTAAGCGTCTAATCGGAGTTCTTCCAACTCGTGTAAGTTCAAGATTCGCTTTTCTCCTGCCTCAGTGTAGTTGAAGTTGAGTGTCTTAATGGCCCAGAAGGCCTTGTGCTCTAATTCTACAGGGAGATGGCAGGATTTACCGTAAACTAATTTGTAGGGGGTGGTGCCTATTGGTGTCTTAAATGCGATCCTATAAGCCCATAAAGCTTCTTGTAGCTTCGACGACCAATCTTTCCTTGAGGTAGCGACAGTCTTTTCCAATATCTGTTTTATTTCTCTGTTCGAGACCTCTACTTGTCCGCTAGTTTGCGGATGATAAGGTGTAGCTATTCGGTGTCGGACTCCATATTTAGAGAGAAGTTTATCGAATATTCGCGATATGAAGTGAGATCCGCCGTCACTAATGACGAGTCTCGGTACACCGAATCTAGGAAAGATTGTGTTTTTGAAGAGTTTGATTACTACTCGTGCGTCGTTTGTTGGAGCAGCTATGGCTTTTATCCATTTAGACACGTAGTCGACAGCGACGAGTATGTAGTTATTACCAAAAGAAGGTGGGAATGGTCCCATGAAATCTATTCCCCAGACGTCGAAGATTTCTACCTCTAGGATTCCTTTCTGAGGCATTTCATCGCGTCGTGAGATGTTGCCAGTTCGTTGGCATCGATCGCACTTTTGCACAGCGATGTGAACGTCTTTCCAGAGATTAGGCCAGAATAAGCCGGCTTGGAGAATCTTAGCGCATGTCTTGGATGTACTAGCATGACCACCATACGGTGCTGAATGGCATTGGCAAATAATATTTTCTATTTCTTCCTCTGGGACACAGCGACGATATATATTGTCGGCCCCTCTCTTGAAGAGTAGAGGTTCGTCCCAATAATAGTGTTTCAGATCGTGGAAGAATTTCTTCTTTTGCTGATAAGTAAGATCCGGTGGAAGCACGCCCGCAGCGAGGTAATTAACGATGTCAGCATACCAAGGTAATGTGACTTGGGCATAGACGGCTTCTACGGCTTTTTTGAATTCTGGATCTTCCGAGATTGAATTGGGTGTGTCACTTTCTAATTTGGCTATTAGACGTTCGTACGGGAAATCGTCAGTTATCGGTACTGGTTCATGTTTGATGCCTTCTATTCGGGATAAGTGATCTGCAACAACGTTCTCGGTTCCTTTCTTATCTTTGATTTCTAAGTCAAACTCTTGTAATAACAGGATCCATCTCAATAGTCTTGGTTTGGCATCCTTTTTGCTTATTAGGTACCTTATGGCAGCGTGGTCTGTGTATATGATAATTTTTGCTCCTACTAAGTAAGAACGAAATTTGTCAAGCCCAAATATAACTGCTAGAAGTTCCTTTTCTGTGGTGGCGTAGTTCATTTGGGCAGGATCTAAGGTTCTACTGGCATAGTAGATGGCATGGAGTTTCTTATCCTTCCTTTGTCCAGAACTGCGCCTACGGCATAATCACTCACATCGCACATGATTTCGAACGGTAGTCACCAATCTGGTGGTTGCATGATAGGTGCGGTGATAAGGGCTGATTTCAATGTTTCGAATGCTTTTAGACAGTCATCGTCGAAGACGAACTCAGCATCTTTCATCAATAGGCCGGTCAGAGGTTTTGTGATTTTCGAAAAATCTTTTATAAATCTTCTGTAGAAACCGGCATGTCCTAGAAAACTCCGTATTTCTCGTACGGATTTTGGAGGTTGGAGATCTTTTATAATCTCTATTTTAGCTTTGTCTACCTCAATTCCTCTATCTGATATGACGTGTCCTAGAACTATTCCTTGCCGGACCATAAAATGGCATTTTTCCCAATTTAGGACGAGGTTTACTTTTACGCAACGTTCTAAAACCATTTCTAAGTTTTGTAGGCATCCTTCGAAACTTTGTCCACATACCGAGAAATCGTCCATGAATACTTCCATGATGTCGTCTATGAAATCTGCGAAGATTGCCATCATGCATCTTTGGAAGGTTGCTGGAGCGTTACAGAGTCCGAACGACATTCGGCGGTAAGCAAAAGTACCATAAGGACAGGTGAATGTAGTCTTTTCTTGGTCATCAGGATGGATGAGAATTTGGAAAAATCCTGAGTAACCATCTAGATAGCAGAAGTATGAGTGTTTGGCTAATCTTTCCAACATTTGGTCTATGAAGGGTAACAGGAAGTGATCTTTGCGTGTAGCCTTGTTAAGCTTTCTATAGTCAATGCACATCCTGCTTCCAGTCACGACTCTTTTTGTTATTGATTTGCCTTTTTCGTTTTTAACTACTGTGACTCCTCCTTTCTTTGGTACGACATGAACTGGGCTGACCCATTCACTATCGGAGATCGGATAGATGATTCCTGCATCTAGCAATTTCTTTACTTCATCTCTGACTACAGTGCTCAGGATGGGGTTCAGTCTCCTCTGATGCTCTCGAGAGGTTTTAGAGTCTTCCTCTATTGTAATTCGATGCATACAGATCGAAGGGCTTATACCTTTTAGATCGCTTATGTTATAGCCTAACGCGGTGGGGTACTTCTTTAGGACTTCTAATAGCTTTTCGGTTTCTGGTTGTCCTAAGTCGGCGTTGACTATCACTGGTCTTTTTAGTTCATCGTCTAGAAATTCATATCTAAGGTTTTTGGGTAGTGTTTTAAGTTCTAAAGATGGGTTCTTCGGACCTGGCATATGGTTTGGGGTCAGTGCTAAGCTTTCGCTTAGGCTGTCGTCTTTATACGGTTTACGCCAATTATCGTCTTCAGAAATATCGGGTATTTGAATCTTTATTATTTCTGAATACGTGGTCTCTTCATTTTCAAGTTCTCTTATGCATTCGTCAATTTCGTCTACTAAATAGCAGGTATCGTCTATGGCTGGTGCTTGTAAGAACTTGGTGAGAATGAACTCTATCTTTTCTTCTCCTACTTCGAATGTTAGCCTTCCTTTCTTCACATCTATAATCGCTCCGGCTGTAGTTAGGAATGGTCTTCCTAGGATAATTGGGGTTACAGTGTCTTCCTTGATGTCCATGATTATGAAGTCGGTTGGAATGTAGAATTGTCCTATGCGTACTGGAACGTTTTCCAGTATTCCGACGGGGTATTTTACTGATCTGTCAGCTAATTGTACGGACATTTTGGTTGGTCTGAGATCTCCCATATTCATCTTTTTGCATATAGATAAGGGCATAACACTGATACTGGCTCCTAAATCGCATAGAGCTTTGTCTATTACGAACTTTCCTATGACGCAGGGTATGGAGAAACTACCTGGGTCTTTTAATTTAGGAGGCATGCGGTTTTGAATAATAGCGCTACACTCTACGGTAAGTGTAACTGTTTCGTTATCCTTGATCTTTCTCTTATTCGACAGGATCTCTTTGAGAAATTTAGCGTATGACGGCATTTGAGTTATCGCTTTTGTAAAAGGAATAGTAATATTCAGCTGTTTAAGGAGCTCTACAAATTTCTTAAACTGTCCTGAAGTTTTGGAGTTTATTAGTCTTTGAGGGTAAGGAATAGGTGGTTTATATGGCGCTGGAGGTGCTTGAGTTTTTTCACTTGCGGTATCCTCCTTCTCGTTGTCTTCCTTCTTCTCTAACTCGGATTCCTTTTCTGCTTGTTCAGTTGGTTTTTGTTGCATGGCTGAGTTTTCGGTCCTCGGATCAATCGGTTCGTCCAATTCTTTTCCACTTCATAGTATTACAGCATTTGCTTGGCCTTTTGGATTCTGTTCGGGTTGTCCAGGAAATGTGCCAGCAGGTGCGGCAGCAGAGGCTTGTTGTTGAGCCACTTGTGATATCTGAGTTTCTAACATTTTGTTGTGGGTGGCTAAAGCGTCTACTTTTCCTGTTAATTGTTTAATTTGCTCGCTAGTGTGTATGTTTTGATTCAGGAATTCTTTATTTGTTTGAGCTTGTGTTGCTATGAACTTTTCCATCATCAATTCGAGGTTGGATTTCCTAGGTGCATTCTGAGCAGCTGGTTTCTGATATCCTTGCGGAGCAGTAGGCATTTGCAATGCATTTTCGCTTTTGTAAGAAAAGTTTGGATGATTTCGCCAACCTGGGTTGTAGGTATTTGCGTAGGGATTTCCTTGAGCATAATTTACCTGGTCTGGTGGGATTCCGGCTAGCAATGGGCATTCGGGTGCATTATGAGTGGTGCTTCCGCATAACTCGCAATTTGGAGTTACTGCAACGACAGTTGCAGTGGGGTTAACAGTCAGACTATCTATCTTCTGTGCTAAAGCATCTACTTTAGCGTTGAACTTTTCAAGGCTGCTGATTTCGTACATCCCACCTTTCGTTGTGGTTTTCTCAGTTGGAGTGCGTTCACCTCCCCATTGGCAATGGTTTTGTGACATGTTTTCTATTAATTGATAGGCTTCATCGTATGGCTTATCCATAAGTGCACCGCCCGCGGCAGCGTCTATTGTTAATCTAGTATTGTATAGAAGCCCATTATAGAAAGTATGGATTGTCACCCAGTCTTCTAGACCGTGGTGAGGACATGTTCTCATCATATCTTTGAATCGTTCCCATGCTTCGTAAAGAGATTCAGTATCTTTCTGTCGAAATTCGTTGATTTGAGCTCTAAGCATAGCAGTTTTGCTTGGCGGAAAATATCTCGCTAAGAAGACGTTCTTCAATTGCTCCCACGTCGTAACGGAGTTGGATGGTAACGATTGTAACCATGTCCACGCTCTGTCTCTAAGAGAGAATGGGAAAAGACGAAGTCTTATCGCGTTTGGAGTTACTCCATTTGCTTTCATTGTGTCTGCGTATTGTACAAACTTCGTTAGATGTTCGTTCGGATCCTTAGTTGCGTTTCCTGAGAATTGGTTTTGTTGTACAGCCGACAGCAATGATGGTTTCAGCTCAAAATCATTTCGGGTAATAGCTGGGGCAGCAATGCTACTTCTAGGCTCCATCTGAGAGGGTGTAGCGTATGCCTTCAGCAGTTTGTTTGGAGGTCCTTCAACCATCTCTGGTTCTTCTTCTTCTGATTTGGGAATGGGAGTGAGAGGTTCGGGAGTGTTATGTTTGAGTTGTTTGAGTTGGTACTCAATGATTCTACTTCTTAAATGTAAGAAGCGTTCTAGTTCTGCGACTGAAGGTTTTACGATATCGCCTTGCGGGCGATTTCTTGGCATACAATCGACAGCACTAGTAAAGGAAAAATGAAAATTGTTAACCTAGTCTATACGGCGTAACAGAAGGTTACACTATTGACTAAACGGGTCCCCGGCAACGGCGCCAAAAACTTGATCACGACTTTCTATGTCTAATACAACCTAACTGCAAGTGCACAGTCTATCGCGTAGTAATAATAGATATCGATCCCACAGGGACTCGTAATCAAACTAGTGTTCTCGGGAGTTACTATGTTTAGCTAGGTAGAATATGTTTAAGGGAATAAGATTGTCACTAAAAGGGAACTAAGAATGCTATTTAGATTATAAATGATTGAATCGATATGTAGTAATTGTGTTCTTCAGGGATTTGATAAGTTACTGGTGTATGAAATAATTTTCAAAGTTTATTTAAGCAGAAAATGGTGATTTGAAGACTCTCGCCTCACGATGGTTATTGACGCTAATCATAATCCTAAGGGCCAAACGTACACTTTCGTATCCCGTTCGGGGTTAAAATTATTTTTTGGAAATCTCTAAGTTCTAATTCATTTTAAAGTGCTTTCGCTGTTATTAAAATGAGTGACTAGTGTTTACTATCTGACCTTACCGCAGCTTTCGCTTGTTGGTTCGTATCTTAATTAATTTCCCACTTTCGTGGCAAAACTACTTTTAAATAAGTTCTCGCTTTCGCGACGAAGTTTATTCAGTAAATCAATTTTAAACACTCAGACCATAAGTTACTTTTGAAAAGAAATTTTTTCAACCAATTGTTATCAAATCCCATTCAAATTATTACCACATATCGATTACCTAAGTTTAGCTAGACATGGATTTGGGAAAGATAAAATATAAATAAAAACAATAAATAATGATTTGCATTATAATAAAACTGGAATCGATTGAAATGAGAAACCTGTAAATATTCCAATTGGCCTTTGGGCAGATCCTCCACAGATGTTGGCAGGATTCTGATCTCTAACGCCAAATTGATCGTACAATGAAAGTAGAAATTACAGAAGAATGAAAAATGGAATACAGGAAAGGTAAAGAGAAACAAATAAGAATATTGCTGGAAAATATGCTCTGGAAATAAATTTGGCAGCACTTCGTTGTATGAATGCAGCACACTTTCTGAAGTCCCCTGCTTCCCTTTTTATAGAAGTGGAATCCCAACGGTTATCATTGAAGATGACGGACTTTGAGGCAGATAATTTAGGGAGTAGTGGTCCACTCTGTGGGAATTGGAACTGATTCTTTAACGTGTAATTGAAGTGGGGCGTTTTTGCCTGCATGACGGTCGTCACAAGGTGTGACGGTCGTCACCAGTGTGACGGTCGTCATGAAGCTGTGACAGTCGTCACATCAGCAAAAACAGCTTCCCGCGCTTTTCATTGTGTTTTCACTCCTTTTTCGTCCATATTTCATCTGAGATTGCTTCTTTTCTTCATGTTGCCTTGTTTAGACGTGATCGTTGAATACCTGCAAAACATCAGACAAATAACACGGAAATAACCCGAAATCGGATCGAAAACGGTTAAACTTTAGTAGAATTATGCATCAAAATATATATACGATTTCGTGTTATCAGCTAACTGTTTATGAACAATCAGATTCTGAACCACGTTCAGAGTCTAATATTAGGATGAGTACTAACAAAATTTACTTCCTTTTCTTAACTATGCTTCAGAACAAGATGCGTCAAGCTCAAACTTTGATGCAGGTAAGAGATTGAATAAGATCAGAGTCTGGCTTCCGAGTATGTTAGGACAACCGAATATAAATGCAGAATTAAATAAAGAGACACACAATATATCTTGATTCCTCTTAACTGAGAGTAATCCAGTCCCCTTACGGCACAAGAACTTTTAACTATAATTAAACTAATTACAATTGCTTAAGCCAGCAGCTCAAGACTTCCTGCTCAATCCCATGGAAATAAACTCCTGCTCATTCCCGCAAGCATGAGACTTCCTTGCCTAAAATCCCCATTCAGGACTTCCCTCTCAATCACCCAGATTAAGACTTCCTTGTGTGAACTACCCGTTCAGGACTTCGTGCTCAATCACCCAGATCAAGACTTCCTTGTCTGAACTACCCGTTTAGAACTTCCTGCTCAAGCCCTCAAGCACGAGACTTCCCACTCAATCACACTGATTGAGACTTCCTTGCTCTTCCCGCAAGCATGAGACTTCAATGCCTAAACATCCAGTTCAAGACTTTTTGCTCAATCATCAAAAAGAGACTTTACATTGAGCATAAAGGCTAGAGTCTTCAGATTCTTATAACAGAGGAATTTGGTATTAACCTTGTGTTCATATATTTTCTTCATGTATAATTAGATACACAAAGGTTTACACTCTTGAGAAGATTTGAGTTGATTACTCTTGAGCGTAGAAGAATAAAGTTTTCATTCTTCTTCTCTCATTGCACATATTTCCGTCTTATTGTGCCTTCCTGTTCTGATGAACATATTTTCATATTCTATCTTCAGAATGTATGTGACCATGTTTCACTCTCCTCTCACACATTTAACTCTTCTGATTATATATTATTTTGAAGTGTTTTTCTCTCACCTTATTTTAGTGAACTGGTATTACATCCATGTGAACATAGTCACGAAATCTTCAACTCACATTTATTCTCTTAAGAGGTAGAGGTTTAGCTCATAGAGATTGTTCCTCAGAACCTTCACAGTTCGAAACCTTATGAACATTTTCAATGTTCATCCTTAAGTAAATACTAAGAATATATCCATTGAAGATTGAAACTACCACGACACAGACAGTCGTTAAAAGCTACAATGGTACAAGTATCCGTTGAAAGTCTTTAGCTGATGAAAAATATAGTGAGCTAAAAACTCAACTAGCATAAAGACGTTGAAAGTAGTAGAGCAAAGTTCTGAACAACTCGAGAAAGAAGATCCTGACAACTTCATTATCACCATATTTGATATAAATTCATGTAGCGTTGTCACATGATCTTCCTTAGATAACTTCTGATCGGAGTCTTCTTGTAGACGATTGTTAAAGCTTGCTCAGAGTTGTTGTTATCCTTATACCTAGCTTTCTTGAATCAAAGGCTTTTTATAGAATTAGTTAAAGCATGATAAGAAGTTAAAGTATGTCCTCAGAACATGGTTGGAATGAGACTTTAGAGTATTGAGTTCACAGGTTCTGAGTCTTGATCAGAACTAGTTTGGATGATCACTTGAAGAGTTGATGACTTGACGTAGACAAAATCCTTTGAAGCAGTATCTTTTGAAATGCTGTTGTAGCTTGTTCAGAAGATGCAAACTTGTTCCTTATAACATAGTCTGCTTGCTTCAAATGATTCCAGTCTTTAGAGGTGAGCTGATCTTTGTATTTCCAGTTAAGCTTAGGTTCGACATCTGCAAAAATTGAGTCAGACTCTTCAGAGTCTAAAAGCTTGGTTTTGATCCTTTAGATTTACAACAACTTTGTTCTCTTTAATGGTTCTTCTAAGTGGTTAACTTGATTCATATCAAGGTTAATGTCTTTTGATCCTGCACTTTTGAATAACCATTAGTAAACTCTATTGTTCTTTCAATACTCTGTTATCATCAAAACCTCTTAAGAGAATGAACAAATCTTGTTCTAAAAATCTCTCCCTTTTTTATTATGACAAATAAATGTATTTAAGAACAATGGTTAATGATTTAATTAACATAATCTAACATCAGAGTCTGAGGTTTGTAAGCTCCCCCTAAGTTAGACAGTCCTTTAAGGTGAGTTTTGTAAACTCCCCATAAGTCTGATAGTCCATTAAGATGAGGTTTGTAAGCTCTTCTTAGCTCCTTATCTATGTTAATTGAATCTTATAATTTTAATCAACAAATTCTAACATCATGGTCTGAGGTTTGTAAGCTCTCCCTGTGTTTGACAGATCTTAAGTTGAGGTTTGTAAGCTCTTCCTTTAATCTGACAGTTCATTAAGGTAAGGTTTGTAAGCTTACCTTAAGTATTATCTTTGTTAATTAAGTTTACCATTTAAGCCCATTAAAACAAATTACACAAAATATAAATAACTTAAAACTTATAACTCAGAAGTTATTTTGGAAGACACTACTTTGTTCATATTCTTTTCTCTTCTTAAATACTCTATACATTTTCTCCCCCTTTGTCATTATTAAAAAGATTTTAAAAGCAAGAGAAAAACAATAAAACTGAAAGACTTTTTAAAATGGTTTAAATGCACATAATTTCAAAGAAGTTTAAAAACACGACAAAATTTGAAACACACAAAAAATCAATTTAAATGTTTAAAACAATTTAAAGTTTGATACCAACAGATGGTTTAAAAAAAATGATACCAAGTTGAAAACAATTTTAAAAATAATTTTGACCAAAGAGATTCTTTACTTTTGATGGTAAATCACTACCGTTTCAGTTTCTAAGAAGTAATTATGATTTAGTATGGCATACTTAATTGGTGATTGACTTTGAGAATATCAAAGCTCAGAAATTGAAACACACAAAGTGTTTGAACTTCCAAAATTTTGTTATAAAAGCACACAACTTTGTTCAAGACAAATCACAAATCCATATTCACTTCAACATGTTAGAACACAGATTGGTTCTTAATAATATCTCTTTGTTTTGATGATAACTATTAGGAAATTTTGTATTTAAGAATTATATACTCTAAAATTTTCTTGAGAGTTTTACTGCAGATTGTAATGAAATTAACACTCCAGAAGCAAATCTGAATTGTATACAAGAAGTTATCTAGACTCTGAAGCGCCAGATGCACTCATTAGAAGACTCTGATTGCTGCTAACAGAAGATTCTGAGCGAAGCCTCCAGAAGGATCTGAAGCAAGTAGCTCCAGAAGATTATGAAGCAGAAGCCCAGAAGAATCTGAAGCAAGCATATGCATCTGAAGCAAAGAAGAATATAGTATGAAGAGTTTCTCAAAGCATAGTTTCTACAGAAGTTTCTAAAAGTACTAAAGCTGCCAGTACTGAAGTTCTGTGTCAAATATGCTCTGATGATCAACACGCTGAAAGCACACATGCTGCAGAAGACTCTGATACAGCAAAGTTCTGAACATCATTAGAAGACTCTGACTCAATCAGATTCTGATGAACTTGCTGAAAACTGAAGAAGAATTATTCAAAGATTATATCCGTTGGAGTAAATCAAACGTCTCTTTCCTCATTTGTGCTAGACACAAGAACACAGACAAAAAGGATTTTTCTGTGCCTTCTACTTTTAGGAAAGGTCACTTGATGTAAAGACAAAAAGGCTCAGACCTTTTTAGGACACTCTTCTCAACGCTCAGCTCTCCTTGGATCAGCTACCTATAAAAGGAAGACTCCACCAAATTCTTCAGTTAGACATTTTGCTGAAAAGAAATTATAACATTCAAGCTCTCATACTTTCATATTCATTCTTAGAATTATTTGTACTTAATCTTAAGAGAAATATCACTGTTGTGATAAAAGCTTTTTAGAAGCATTCATACTCTTGTATTAGATTTACATTGATTGTAAAGGTTTTCTTTAAGAGGATTCAGTTGGAATCAGTAGCTCTTGAGAAGACTAATAACAGTTGTTCTTAGGTGTTACTATTGTAATCTGTTTGATTAAATAGTGGATTAAGTCCTTGTTGAGAAAGGCAAATCACTCTAGGAAGGTTGGACTGGAGTAGTTGTGTTCAACGAACCAGGATAAAAATAATTGTGTTTTAATTCTAAGATTTAATCTTTCATAATTATTCAACCCCCCTTCTAAGTATTATCTCACCTTCAGTTGGCATCAGAGCTCCGGTTCTGTGTGTGCTACCACTTAACAGTGACAGTAAAGATCCAGAGAGAAATACTTTGATATATATTTATTTGTTACAATGGCTGATAATACAATATCCAACATTAACAATAAATATGAAGAAAGGGACAGGATCAACACCAAACCCCCTATGTTTGATGGGGAGAAATTTGATTACTGGAAAGACAGAATTGAGAGTTTTTTCCTAGGATATGATGCTGATCTATGGGATCTAGTCATAGATGGATATGTCCATGCCACAGATGGGAATGGCAATAAGATAGACAGAAAATATATGACAGATGCTCAGAAGAAAGATTTTAGAAATCATCACAAGGCCAGAACTATATTATTGAATGCAATTTCTCATACTGAGTATGAAAAAATTACAAACAGGGAAACTGATTTTGATATGTTTGAATCCTTAAAAATGACTCATGAGGGAAACTCTCAAGTCAAGGAGACAAAAGCTCTGGCTCTGATCCAGAAGTATGAGGCCTTCAAGATGGAAGACTCTGAATCTGTTGAAGCCATGTTCTCCAGATTTCAGATCCTTACAGCTGGGCTAAAGGTTCTGGACAAGGGATACTCTACATCAGATCATGTAAAGAAAATCATCAGAAGTCTACCTACCAGATGGAGACCAATGGTGACTGCCTTGAAGATGGCTAAAGATCTGAACAAGATCTCTTTAGAAGAACTCATCAGCTCACTGAGGAGCCATGAAATTGAGCTTGAGGAAGATGAACCTCAGAAGAAAGAAAAAGGTAAATCTGTTGCCTTAAAATCTAACAAATCTGCTAAAGCTTTGCAGGTTATTGAAGAAAGCTCTGAAGAATCTTCTTTTGAAGAAGAAGATGAATTATCCATGCTGTCCAGAAGGATCAACAGACTCTGGAAGCACAAGGGAAAGAAGTTCAACAACTTCAGAAGATCTGATAATAGAAAGGAATCTTCTGGGCATAGAAGATCTGGCAAGAAAGAAGTTGTGTGCTATGAGTGCAAAGAACCTGGGCATTACAAGAATGATTGCCCCAAACTTCAAAAAGAAAAACCCAAGAAGAAGTTTAACAAAAAGAAGAAGGTTCTGATGGCAACATGGGATGACTCAGATGAATCTGAATCATCTTCTGAATCAGAAGAAAAATGTGCTAATGTTGCACTGATGGCCAGCACAGAAGATCAAGAGGAAGGAACCTCAGGATATGAATCAGATTCTGAATCTGATGATGACGCTGAAGAGGTAATGGCTAAACTTACCAAAGAAGAATTTATAAAAGTTTTAACAGAAGTTCTTAAAAGTTATAACAATATCAAACTCAAATACAAGAAGCTGAAAAGCAATCTTGAATCTGAGATTGATCTTCTGAAGACAGAACTTGTTGAGCAAAAAGAAATTAATCTGAAAATAAAAAATGACTTTGAAATAACTCAACAAGAATCTGAATCTGAGACTAAGTCATGTGAAAACATTTTAGAAAAATATGACTCTAGCTTTCAGAGATTTCTTACTAAGAGCATAGACAGAAGCAAGATGGCTTCTATGATCTATGGTGTTAGTGGGAACAACAGAAGAGGTATTGGATATGAATCTTCATCTGGAAGCAATCCAAAATCTGTTGACAAACTTTTCATCAAGAAGACACCTCTGTATTCTCAATTTAAATTTGGTCACTTAAATGACATTAAACACACAAGCTCTGAGAAGAATATTATGTGTTTAAACCCAAGGCAAGTCAGAATAAACATTATGTTGAAAAACAGAAGTTTAGACAAACCTACAAACCAACTAACCCCAAAGGACCCAAGAAGATCTGGATACCTAAAAACAAAATAATTCCTGTTGCAGATGTTCTTAGCAGCAAGGTCAGGACGCCAATCATGGTACCTGGACTCTGGATGCTCACGACACATGACAGGAGAAAAGTCTATGTTCCAAAGCCTGGAACTTAGATCTGGAGGTGATGTGAAGTTTGGAGGGAACCAGAAGGGCAAGATAATTGGATCTGGCACTATTGGAAATGGTAAACTTCCCTCTATTACTAATGTTTTACTTGTTGAAGGGTTAAAGCATAACTTATTGTCCATAAGTCAATTAAGTGACAATGGTTATGATATTATCTTTAATCAAAAATGTTGTAAAGCTATTAGTACAAGGATGACTCTATCCTATTTAGTGGTAAGAGGAAAAACAACATTTATAAAATAAATCTTTCAGAACTTAAAGTTCAAAATGTTAAATGCCTCTTGTCTGTTAATGAAGAGCAATGGGTCTGGCACAGAAGATTGGGCCATATTAATATGAGACGTATATCTTAGATTAATAAACTTAATCTTGTCAGAGGACTCCCTAATCTGAAGTTCACTTCAGATGCTCTTTGTGAAGCATGCCAAAAGGGGAAGTTTTCAAAGACATCTTTTAAATCAAAAAATGTTGTTTCTACTTCCAAACCACTAGAACTACTTCATATTGATCTGTTTAGACCAGTGAAAACTGCATCCATCAGAGGCAAGAAGTATAGATTAGTCATTGTTGATGACTATAGTAGATGGACATGGGTAAAGTTTTTAAAACACAAGGATGAGTCACATCTTGTGTTCTTTGACTTCTGCAAACAAGTCCAGAATGAAAAGGATTTCAAAATTATAAAAGTCAGAAGTGGTCATGATGGTGAATTTGAAAATAAATATTTTGAAAAATATTTTTCTGAAAATGGCATTGCTCATGATTTTTCCTGTCCTAGAACTCCACAACAGAATGGGGTTATAGAAAGGAAAAACAGAACTTTGCAAGAAATGGCCAGAACCATGATCAATGAGACAAATCTGGCAAAATATTTTTGGGCAGAAGCAATCAACACAGCCTGTTACATTCAGAACAGAGTGTCTGTAAGACCTCTTCTGAAGAAGACTCCTTATGAACTGTGGAAGAACAAAAAGCCCAACATTTCATATTTTCATCCTTTTGGATGTATTTGATATATGTTGAATACTAAGGATAATCTGAACAAGTTTGATTCCAAAGCACAAAAGTGTTTCATGCTTGGATATTCTGAACGCTCCAAAGGCTACAGAGTATACAACACTGAGACACAGATTGTGGAAGAATCCATTTATGTCAGATTTGATGATAAGCTTGGCTCTGAAAAGCCAAAGCAGTTTGATAACTCTGCAGATAGGGAAGTAGTCTTCATTGACTCTGAAGTTCCAGAAGCAGACAAAATTCAAGTGAAGGAACCAGAAGCAACTCCAGATGCTACTCCGTTAACTTCTCATATGAATAATCTAAACATTTCTGAAGAATCAACTATTAGAGGATCATCATCCAGAATTAAAGCTTCTCATCTAGAGGATGTTATTATTGGAAAGAAAGATGATCCCATCAGAACAAGATCCTTTCTAAGATCATCTGAAGCATCACTATTTAGACTAGTGTCAGAAATTGAACCATCTTCTGTAGATGAAGCTCTGCAAGACAATGATTGGATTATTGCCATGCAAGAAGAGCTAAATCAATTCAGCAGAAATGATGTATGGGATCTAGTTCAAAGACCTCAAGGATTCAATATAATTGGTACAAAATGGGTCTTTAGAAATAAGCTAAATGAGAAAGGAGAAGTTGAAAGGAATAAGGCAAGGTTGTTGCTCAAGGGTACATTCAGCAAGAAGGTATTGACTACACTGAGACATATGCTCCAGTGGCAAGGTTAGAATCTATACGTCTTCTTATTTCATTTGCTGCACAAATAACATCACTCTGTATCAGATGGATGTTAAAAGTGCCTTTCTTAATGGTATTATAGAAGAAGAAGTTTATGTCCACCAACCTCCTGGTTTTGAAAATGAAAAATTTCCAAATCATGTTTTCAAATTAAAGAAATCTCTACATGGTTTAAAACAAGCTCCCAGAGCTTGGTATGAGAGATTGAGCAATTTTCTTCTGGAGAAGAATTTCATCAGAGGCAAAGTGGATACAACACTCTTTTGTAAATCAATTAAGAAAGATCTTCTAATTTGCCAAATTTATGTAGATAATATTATTTTTGGATCAACAAATATTATGCTTGGAAAGGAGTTTGCTACATGTATACAGGCAGAATTTGAAATGAGCATGATGGGAGAACTCAGATTCTTTCTAGGAATCCAAGTTAATCAAACTCTAGAGTGCCCCTACATACATCAGACAAAATATGTTAAAGAACTTCTGAAGAAATTTAACATGTCTGATAGTAAGCTGGCAAAGACTCCAATGCATCCTACTAGCTCACTTGGCAAGGAATAGGTAAGTAAGAAAGTAGACCAGAAGCTCTACAGAGGTATGATTGGCTCTCTTCTTTATCTTACTGCTTCTAGACCTGACATATTGTTCAGTGTTTGCCTGTGTGCTAGATTCCAATCAGATCCTAGAGAATCACACTTGATAGCTGTCAAGAGGATTCTAAGGTAACTGAAAGGTACTTCTAATGTGGGTTTGTGTTACAGAAAATCTGATGATTTCAAATTAGTTGGATTCTGTGATGCTGACTACGCTGGAGACAGAGTGGAAAGAAAAAGTACTTCTGGAAGTTGTCAATTTCTAGGAAGAAATCTAATCTCCTGGTACAGCAAGAAGCAACCCACAATTGCACTTTCAACCACAGAGGCAAAATACATTGCTGCTGCTGGATGTAGCACGCAAATGCTCTGGATGAAGAGTCAACTAGAAGATTATCAAATTTTTGAAAGTAACATTTCTATCTTTTGTGACAATACTTCTGCTATATGTTTGTCCAAGAATCCCATTTTACATTCTAAGGCAAAACATATAAAAATTAAGCATCATTTCATCAGAGACTATGTTCAGAAGGGAATCATAAATTTAGCCTTTGTTGATACAGATCATCAATGGGCAGATATTTTTACAAAACCCCTTGTTGAAGATAGATTCAAATTTATTCTGAAAAATATTGGTATGGATTTTTGTCCAGAATGATATTTATCAGAAGCAAATTTTTACAGATGCAAAAATGCTTAATGCTCTGAAGTATTTCTTCTGATTGCTTATTTTATTCTGATCAATATTTGTTTTGTGAAACTCTGAACTAACAATCTTTAGAAGATCTGAACGTTGGTTAACGCTTCATTTCTCAAAAGAATTCAGAACACATGCAAGCAAACACGTGTCACACCAAATCTGAAGAGGTGGCGTGTACATAACTGAAGAGACGTTTGAGGTGAAGTTTGAATAGTGAAAATCTTGATTTTCCCCCCAAATTGTCAGAAGCAATTAATGTTTGAAATGATTACTATTCCTTTTCATTTAATGCTTGTTAAAACGTGCAAAATTCTGACTGATGGTATGCCTAAGTGTTTTAGTATAAATACATGACTTATCTTCACTTTCACACTTTTCACACTCTCAGAAAATTACATGCGTTTTCATCTCCTTTTTTCTCTGCATAAAAACCCTATACCTAAGCGTTTGACAAAGCATTCTTCAATGGCAACTTCATCATCAACAACTTCTCAATTCCAATCTTCTATGGTTGCTGTAACTTCAGCAAACATGGGTGTTGCTCCCTATTCTCCTCCCAAAAGAACTCTTCAAACCCCTGTTGATAAGTTGGAAGTTCTATGTGAATCCATGGTAGAGTTTGACTCTCTTGCAGAAAATGGGTTTGAGTTTCGTTCCATCATTGGAGCTCAAGGATGGGTTAAGTATTTTGATAGGCTCTTTGGACCAGTTTACCCTCTACTTGTGAAAGAATTCTGGATCCATGCATCAGTTTACCCCAAGTTCATCTTATCTTCTGTACTGGGAAAAAAGACCATTATTACAGAAGATCTGATAAGAAAGTTAATAGGATATGAAGAAACAGATGGTGTTTCCCACTTGCCAGCTGGACATGGATGAGGTATATGAAGAAGTAATAACTGCTGGTCAAGCTTCTAAAAAATTCAAGGATCTGAAGCCTGACTACAAGATCTGGGCCAAGATCTTCATGGGATACATCCACCACAGGAAGTCAACTAATTCTCCAGACTATGTCAATAATGAACAGCTCTATTTCATGTATTGCCTTAGTCAGAGCACCAAGGTAGATCTTCCATACATTCTTTTTATGCATCTGTGGAACCATATAAATGCATCTAGAGAGTATGTGAAAGAGAAAGGACAGAAGATCAGAACTTGGATCCCCTTTGGAAGGTTGATCTCAGATCTTCTTACTGAGAATGGTTTGGTCACTGCTCTGTACGCTGCTGGAGTTACAGAGGAATTAGAATTTATAATGGGAAAGCCTCTGAATGCCAAAAGTCTTCAGAGACTCAAAATTGTTGATGAACTCACAACAACTCCCAAGAAGCTGAATGTGTCTGAATTGAGTAAGAGGGTTCCTGTAGATGACTTTCCTTTATTCTTTGCTGAAGAGCCCAGACACATAGTTGTTATGTATATTGATGAATGCAAGAAGGAAGGAAAGCCAGTTCCTGCAAATGTAATTCAGCTAGCAAGACAACCCCTGCCAGATGTAGAAGAAGAAGAAGCTCAACTTCAGAGGAAAAGGACTCAGCCAGTAGCAGAATCTGAACCTGCTCAGAAGAAAGTCAAGATTGCTGAGAAGCCAAAGAAGCTCTTGAAGAGAAAAGAATCTGAAGACGCTGCTTCTGTACCAGCCAAGAGGATCAAAATAAAAGATACTAAATCTTCGGTATCTTCTGCAAATATTGTTATAAATGATTCTAATATTAAGTCTATACCAAAACCACCTTCAACATAAACCACTTCTGTTACTGCTCCTAGTTCTAAATCACCACAAAAACAAACACCTGTTCCAACTCAAACAACAACACAAACAATTCCAACACCAACAATTTCTGTTCCAAAACCATCTCAACCAAAAATCCATATCAAACAGTTTGTTCCACAAACACAATCCTCTCAGAAACAACCATCAGAACAACAACCACAACAATCTGTACAACAAAAATCCTCTGAACAACCAGAAAAACAACAAGAATCTCAACCAGAAAAAGCCTCTGAAAATCCACCATCAAATAATCAATCATCTGAACCCATTGCACCTGTTACTTCTGAACCTACAAAAGTAACTTCTGCGCCAGTTTCATCAGAACCAATCACTATTCCATCTGATTCACCCATCTCAGAACAACCATCCAAACCATCTGAAATTCCTTCAGAACAAACCAATACTTCTGAACCTCACATCCCTGAGACAGAAGTCCTTGATGTCACACCCTTAAAAACGGTGTTTCAAGTATCTTCTACCTCCTGTACACCAACCACATCTTCTAACTCCTCAGAATTAGAACTCCATCCAGATTTTCTAATCTCTCCATCTGAAAAATACTCTGAGGTAAACCAACCTGAACCTACCATACCTTCAAAAGCTCCCATTCCAGATCCTATTCCCACACCTACACCATCATCTGAGATTTTAATCCCCAATTCAAACCCAAGATCTTCTATATCTTGTGCCCAAGTGTCCTCTCTGTTTCATAATTTGGCCTATGGTTTCAAACTAAAAGACTTTTATGACAGAGTTGAACCACTGACCCCATCAACCCTCTGAAACCAAAACTCACCATGACCCTTCCATCTGTGATTCTTGATTACATAAAATCTATGTCAGATGTAGGATCTTTAGCAACCATTTCATGTTCTGCAAAATCTGATAAAGTTGTTGCTTCAGCTCTGCCAATTGCATCTGATAACACTGCTACATCTGATGAACAACCCAAATCTTCCTTCAAAACTTACTCAGATACACATTTGGATGTTGTTACCAATCACACCAGAACAAAACCTCATCTGTTAAATGCTTTAAACAGATCCCAACCTCAAAAACCTGAGATACCCTTCATTCCATACTATCCTCCTCCTCTGATCTCAATTCAAAAATCTCTTTTTCCACCAACTCCCCAACCTAAACCTGTAACTCTGGAAACTTTGTTACGTCCAAAGCACAGACTTAATGTTGATCATTTATTTCAAACATTTTTGCAAGAAATACAGATGTATTTAGGTACTGTTCAGAAGAAATGCTCAGCAATAATGGATGCCAAAGAATCTGACATCATCTGGAATGGATTCATCAACAGATTCAACTCTGTAGCTTCAAATCTGAAGAACGTCTGTACTAATGATGCAAAGCTCAGATTTGCTGAGGCTGCAAGGACTCTACTCTGGACTGTCAACAAATCTGAACCTCTGCTTCTTTTAGATGCTCCTCCACCATCAACAGAATCTACTGAAAATGCATCTGAAGAGAATCAATTGGCTATGACTCTGGTAGACCCTTCTTCTACTTCCAATGCTCCAGACTCTACAGAACCAATGGAAATTGACTCTGTTCATGCTACAGAACCTAATCATACTTCTTCATCTGAGATAAAGAAAGAACATCCAGATTTTGAAGATAAGATTGCTGCTCTGGAAGCTGGACAGTCAGAGATCAAATCCTGGATGGCTAAGCAGGATAAGAAGTCTGAGGATATGACAGAATGGATGTCAAAGCAAGATGAAAAGAATGAAACTATGGCTAAGTGGATGTCCAAGCAAGAGCAATCATCCTCTGAGATTACAGATCTATTGAAGATGCTTTTGTCCAAACACTCTTAGATTTTTTTCATTCTAATGTTTTTGCATCTGTTGTTTGCATTTGTACTTTATTTGCTATATCTTCTGATGTTTGCCTATGTACTCTTGATCTGATCTTATGAATGAATCAAAGTTTTCTCCATTAAATTGTCTAATTTACTGTTTCTTTTTATTTTTCCTTTTAAAGTTTTTACTTTTTGCTTATGACAAAAAAGGGGGAGAAAATATAGATCTGAACTGTTTAATATAACTTCACCAGAATGAAACTTCAGACATATCTATTCTATCTAACATTTAATCTGACTATTTCAGAACATTTGATAAGTACATTCTATAAAAGAAACTCTGAGTCTCTCAGATCATTTGTCTATTATCAAACTCTGAATCTTAAATCTGCAAGACATTCTGACCTTCAAATGTTATAAGAACAAACAAGATCTAACTCTGAAGATTACTCAAGACAAAAGGGAAGTTTCTATTCCTTATTTGTATTTAACTCAGGGGGAGATTCATCATCTCAGGGGGAGTTATAATTCAAATATTTTTAATTAAACAAAATTTCTGATGCTTTTTGTCATCATCAAAAAGGGGGAGATTGTTAGAGCACAAATTGGTTCTTAATAATATCTCTTTGTTTTGATGATAACTATTAGGAAATTTTGTATTTAAGAATTATATACTCTAAAATTTGCTTGAGAGTTTTACTGCAGATTGTAATGAAATTAACACTCCAGAAGCAAATCTGAATTGTATACAAGAAGTTATCTAGACTCTGAAGCGCCAGATGCACTCATTAAAAGACTCTAATTGCTGCTAACAGAAGATTCTGAGCGAAGCCTCCAGAAGGATCTGAAGCAAGTAGCTCCAGAAGATTCTGAAGCAGAAGCCCAGAAGAATCTGAAGCAAGCAGATGCATCTGAAGCAAAGAAGAATATGGTATGAAGAGTTTCTCAAAGCATAGTTTCTACAGAAGTTTCTAAAAGTACTAAAGCTGCCAGTACTGAAGTTCTGTGTCAAATATGCTCTGATGATCAACACGTTGAAAGCACACATGCTGCAGAAGACTCTGATACAACAAAGTTCTGAACATCATTAGAAGACTCTGACTCAATCAGATTCTGATGAACTTGCTGAAAACTGAAGAAGAATTATTCAAAGATTATATCCGTTGGAGTAAATCAAACGTCTCTTTCCTCATTTGTGCTAGACATAAGAACACAGACAAAAAGGATTTTTCTGTGCCTTCTACTTCTAGGAAAGGTCACTTGATGTAAAGACAAAAAGGCTCAGACCTTTTTGGGACACTCTTCTCAACGCTCAGCTCTCCTTGGATCAGCTGCCTATAAAAGGAAGACTCCACCAAATTCTTCAGTTAGACATTTTGCTGAAAAGAAATTATAACATTCAAGCTCTCATACTTTCATATTCATTCTTAGAATTATTTGTACTTAATCTTAAGAGAAATATCACTGTTGTGATAAAAGCTTTTTAGAAGCATTCATACTCTTGTATTAGATTTACATTGATTGTAAAGGTTTTCCTTAAGAGGATTCAGTTGGAATCAGTAGCTCTTGAGAAGACTAAGAACAGTTGTTCTTAGGTGTTACTATTGTAATCTGTTTGATTAAATAGTGGATTAAGTCCTTATTGAGAAAGGAAAATCACTCTAGGAAGGGTGGACTGGAGTAGTTGTGTTCAACGAACCAGGATAAAAATAATTGTGTTTTAATTCTAAGATTTAATCTTTCATACTTATTCAACCCCCCTTCTAAGTATTATCTCACCTTCACAACATTCTTCTGATTCAAGATGAATACAACTTCTGAGCAATCTGCTACTCCTATTACTCTAGAGGCTCCTGCAGCCTCTGAGGCTACTTCTAATCAAGGGGTCAGACCCTATTAATCGTTCCTTTCAACATCTCTTCCTCAGGCACTGAAGCCACAAAAGAAGATTAAGAATAAGAGGAAGTCCAATAGAAGAAGAAGAAGAGAAGTGATTCATTTCGTTTATGATGAGAAGGAAGAAGCGAATTTGGAATGGGAATACTCTTTCCATGCTTAGGAAAACTAGGGATGATTAGGGTTAATGTTATAAACATCATTTTGTAATCATTTCTTTAATTCAATGAAGTTCTTTTCCCTTTTTAATTTGCATACCATCCTTTTAATCATAATTATTTCTTTTAATGTCAACTGATTAAGAAGTTCATAATCAAGACAAAAATAATGCTTTTAACTTGATATTTATTTTTCATTAGATTCATGTGATACATTCAATTTACCATAAAGATTGCTTTGGTTATACAATTAAAGACTGAGAAAGGATACATCAAAATACACTAAGAATCAGAAAATACAAATCTTAAGCAAAATAGAAAAGAAATACTCGAAACAAGAAATATCCAGTCTTGAAACAAAAGTACTCTTTCGATACAATAGCTTGTACGAAGCATTGTATCTTAAGAGATACAATTGTTACAGGATCTGAAAAGATTTTGACCCGAGGGAAAGAAAGAACATAGAAAAACTTAGGAAGGTTATGAAGACTTCCAAAGTTTGAGTGGAGGAAGAGGGAGTTGAATTGTCTTTATGAAACAACATGATCTTTACCAACAACTCTTTAACCTAAGGTTAAATGATACTTCCTCCAGAGTTACAATTGTTCCTTGTAGAGAAACAAGTTCACCCAAAACTTGTTTAAAAGGAATGAAGAACACTTTTATCACAAATGGAGAAGCTGATATCTTCAGGAGGTTAAACATTACTTGAGAAATTTTGATTTGTGCGCCTGAGTGAAGGAGAAGCAGAAGATCATAGTCAGAGGCTCCAAATTCTTCAAGGAATACTAGGCTTTCATTGATGTTCTCCAGTTAGTTTTTCAAGTCAAGGTTTGGGCTAGAGGTCATCTCAGGTTAGGATGAGAACGAGAGAGAAGAGCTTTTAAAAAATCAGATCAAGGTTGCACACAGTGTCATCTAGAATTGAGAGATAAGAATGAACAATCTAAACTGAGGAAGATTAGTTTAAATAGAAAATAAAAAGGTTTAATCAATAGAAATTTATTTAAGACAACTAAATTTTGAAAAGACAAATCTCAGAAAGTCGTTTAGAAAACCAACAAGTAAGATAAACAAGTACAAAGAAAAAGATAAGACATAACAACTGAGAAAATCAACAAATCATCCAGAAGATAAAACATCACTAGTTCATAGGTTCTACGCAACACTACTATTGAATATGCATGATAGATTTTCAAATATGTGAATTTTTAAGTAAAACAATTGTCAAAAAGATTTTTCACTTAACTACTATCTAAAATTTTGTATGTATGTCTTTGCTGAGTCTCAGAATCTGATCCTTTTCACACACATCAAAAATTGTATCCAATTCTTGAATAAACAAAACAAGTCCTACCACATGCGTGCGCACAAAGGTATGGATTTGTAATCACAAAGATTGGTTATTGGTTCTTGTATATTTTTATTTTATGGCAAAATGATAGTATTATTTACTACCAACATAAAATTCAATTTTGCATAAAAAATTGATGAATGAAATGTAAGTTTCAATGTTAAAAAGCCTCTAATTGAACAAGGCGTATAATGCATCTTTATATAGTTGGATTATTGTCTGTGTGGAGATTTATCAAACTATGTTCTCATTCACTTTTGAAACAGCTTCAAAGGTCGTAGTGAGTAAGTCTCACACTAGTACGGTAAATTTAGACAATAATCACAAGTGATTCTTGCATTGTTTTCTATGTAAGATCCTTCAAATCTAACTTGTTAGGATGGAGCATCATATCTACAGGGACAATGACAAAGAATCAAATTTTGACTTATACCCAAAACCTTCAGTACAATAATGCACAACAGAATCTTGAGTATTTCCTAGTTCAATCATTTACTCCATTCCAAAACAAGTGGAGGCTCAAGTCGCAATAGTTGTCCCTACCTGTAGTCGTTTCAGTCGTCATACAACTTCACAGGAGGTATGTTGCTATCCTTTTTTTCCCCGTAAATATATATTTTAAGAATCAAACTTCTGGATGTTTTGAAAGAACTTGTTAGTAAGGAGAGTGTTCTAGAAATCAAAGGGTCGGCGGGTAACATCTCTCTAATAGATATGTTTGTGAATATTAACTACTGAAATGATTGAAATGACTGTATAATGAAATGATGAAACTACAACATTGCCTATCATGATTACTCAAGAACTTAACAGAAGAGGAGTTAGAAAGGATAACATATTTCAGAGACACCACAAGGCATGTGTCAACCTCTTACATTAAAACTAAAACCAAAGATTCCCTTCATTCTCATATCTACAAACCTCTACTTATAGCTACACAAAACTCAGAATGGAGATGATGCTATTCGGCGTAGCTGATATTTAGGTTCAGTAATTGGTACGCATGGCAACAAATTCTCTAGCTCCTGCATGTTGAAGAGAAAAAAATTAGTAACAGGATCTGATAATCCAAATGACACATGCTCAGATCTCGATTAGAGAAACATAATATGCAGAGTTTCTTATCTCCAGAAGATGCAAAGCTGAAAACATGATCAACAAATTGACAAACTATTCAATCTGAAGACTGAAGATATGTTTACTGAGGAATTTGCTACATCAACAAAACAAACTTAAAGCTATTAAATTTAGAATTTCAAAGCAGAACCCAACCTTTCGTTTCCTCAGCATTTGATTTTCCTCTTCCAGGCGCGACACTTTATTCTCCAATTCATTTGTGTAGGCCTTTTTATAAAAGTCATTAATCAGATTTAGGGTTCTCATTTCAGGAAAAACCAAATAAATAACAAGGACTTCCGACACTCCATATAAAGAAAGAAAGTGGTCACCTGTTTCCTTGCTCTTGAACGGGCAGCGGATTCCCGATTCTTGATCATCCTTTTCTGCCTTCTCTCAACAGTTCTCTCCACCATACCATCAGGTGTGCTTCTTTTCATTCCGGAAATCTGCATATCCGACACAGTTTCCATAAGAGGCGCAGCCACTGCCATTTGACTATCTGCAAATGGAATCTCCATCGAAGCAGCAACCCCCATGTGTAACGGCTGTGCTATACCCTGGCTAGCCATATAAACTCCCATTGAACTTTGTAGATGCTGCTGATATTGTGGTTGCGATTGCGAATACTGAATCCACTGACCTTGTGCAGGAAACTGTGATACTGCTACATTTGAATCCATTCCAGTGGTAGTATCTGTATTTGTTTTATTAGAAGATGCTTCAGCAACAATGCCCGCTTTCACCAAGAAATCCTCCAATGTCATCTCTCCTAAAGTAGGTTGTCTCTCCCGTGACTTCTTCTCGTCGCTGTCTTTCTTTTGTTGGATATCTCTCCAAACCTCATCTACAGTCTTCTTGCTCAGTGCAGCTTTTAACGACAGACTAGCTTGACGTTGTAGAGAAGCTTCACTAGCTTGTGCTGCGCCTTCATTGTCCGAAGTCATGGACTGGTTCACCTCAACAGTCCATACATTTTTAAGAAGCTCGTCTAGGTTCATACTACTTAGTGGCTTTCCTAAGTCACCTAACTGATTTTCAACCTCGTCAAGTGTGAGACTGTATACCGAATTTTGCCGCACAAGAGGTTGGAGTTGAGATCTCTTTTCAGTACCATCTCCACCTCCTTGAGACCCCATTGTTTGGATCCCCATTTACCAATTACCAATGATAACAATTCACTTCACATCTCACATTCAACCATTTTAGCAGTATGAAAACGAAACCATTTGATCAAAACTTTAAATCCTGCCCCATAAAGTGATCATTCGCAAGCTTTTAGGATCTATAATAACAGACAATCGTATCAATGCATCCAAAGGAAACAGTCAATTGAAGGAAAGTAACAAAATTTTCTCATTTTGTCACTCATTATATCATATAGCTAGACATGCAAGGGCAAAACTATAATTTCTGTGAGGACTACAACTTCAAATACATAATTCGAAATTGAAACCAGTTCAAGAAGAAAAATGAGATATTGGAATTTTGCAGTATGATCCATTTCATATCCTTTAAAATTGAAACCAAAATAAAAAAGAAAACAAACACAGTATTGTAAAACTGCTTTACTTACTATGCTAAATACTTTTTTTGGATGAAAAATTAAGACCTAAAAGTATAATTTTTTTCCCATTTCTTTTCAAATTACTTCAAAAACGATCATTATAACCTTGATCCCTATGCATGCAAGGTCAAAAACACATCTACCTAAATCAAATTTCCATTGAAATTCAAAACCCCATTTTCAAATCACACAAATTGCTTTTGTTACTTCAGCCCAAAACGACTTCCATCATTTCACATGACAAAAAAATGGGGATAATAAAAACACAGAAAAAACAAAAATCCATCAGAAGAAAATCAATTCATGCACAGAAGATAATGAAGAAAAACACCCAGAATTCAAAATAGAAACTTTCAATGAAAAACTTCAAAGGAAACCCATTTGCATGCAACCAATTTTGCATCACTGTCGAAGCACAAAAACAAATGAGATCAAAATCAAACCCATTACAGACCTAGTTTTTGTTTATACATGCAATGACAAAAAAAAACAAATTTGAAGAGAAAAACATCATGGATAGGAAAGAGTGTGCTCTAAGTAATAAAAAATGAAAAAATGCGAACCTTTATTTGTCGGAGAGAGAAAGACACCGATCTGAAAGTTTCGAGCAAGTGATTGAAGCAATGAGCAGCGTTTGATGAACAAAGGTTTCAGAAGTGTGTTTGAGTGTGAGAATGGAAAATCAGAGAGAGAGAGAGAGAGAGAGAGAGAGAGAGAGAGAGAGAGAAACCCAACCAAATGGCAGTTTCACAATTTTCTGTTCATAAAAAATTGGGGATCACTATCAATATTTTAAGGAAAAATAAATAAAATAAAAATTCACCATAAATTAGATCCGAAATTTAGACATAAAAGATCCACGAGTGATCCGAAATTTAGACATAAAAGATCCACGAGTGACCATAAATATTTATTTATTTTAGACTTAAATATGTTTTAATTTTTAGTAATAAATTGTTTTTTAAGTTTGTGTAATTTTAGTAATATACATTTTAATGGTCGTAATTTTTTAAATAGATAAATTAAAGAGAAAATAGATGAAGCATCGATAGTGTAAATTAATTTTATATTGTTAATCAATGACGATTATATGTTCTATAAAGTCACATTAAAAATTTTAAATTATTTGTATGACATGATAGACTGTTATATTCATATTAAATGATAATGTAAATTTTTTTACACAATTAATGTATCTCCATTAAATTATAGATTAAATATAAAAAAAATTGTCTCTAAAAATATTTTAAATTTGTTTAAAAAATCAGATATTTGAATCCAAATTTTGTTAATATTTGTGAACTAATCTAGTTATATAATACTACAAAATATAATTATGATTATATGATATATCAAAATTTAAGAGAAAAATAAGATGATATCACTCATGTTTTTTAAAGGAATTGGTGTCTTTTTACATGAATCAAAGAAGGGTATTTATATTACTAAAAATATAATTATTACACTAATATAAATAATTGATATTTAATATTTTAAGTTTGACATATTGAACATCTACAATAATTAATATTACTATTTTAAGTTTAACATTTAGATGTATATTTCTAAATAATAAATAATTTTCTTATCTATTATAACAAAATTTGATTAGAAGACTTTTTACTATTTTTAATTAAATATTAATTTTTAAAATATAATTGTTACAACATTTAGTCAAATTATTTAATGAGGTTAACAACTACACATGATGTGATATTTTTATTAATATTACAGGTTTCAACAATCAATTTGTTTGATGTTAGAGTGTTTGTCTTGAAAGAGTCGTTTTACGTACTATTTTTATCGCGAGGGTTATTAGTTTGTGAAGCAATTCATGGTGGCAGTTGATTCATTCACCATCTTGAACAGTAAAGACTCACACATGATTTTTTTTTTTTACTATTACATTTCGTGACTCTTCGCGGGTTTGCTAGGTAGTGTTTTTAGGTTTTTTAGACCACATTGGTTGTATTGAACGATTTATATGTCCCTTTAAGTTGATTTTGTGGTCTGATTGAGTATGCTTTATGTCCCCTAATATATTGCATTTCTTTTATTTTCATTTTTATGTATATTTTGACTTATTAAAATAAAAAGTAGGTCAATATGGTTCAGGGTAAAAAAATGCATCTCGAATTGAATTTTCTCTTTTTCTATAATTTATTGTGTCCCGAATACATGAATAATAGTGTGTGTATGTGCACGCGCACATAACAACAACAATTAAATATGGAAAACTTGATGAGGAAAGTTGCGATTTGCAAAACAATGTGGTCTATGAAATTGATTTTTCGCGAAGTTTGTTTTTATCAATAAGGTAGATAGGTTCAATATGGAGAAGCAGAGAATTAAACTTGTATTCTTTCTTGTTTCAAAATTTAATGACACATGGGATATGTTTTAGTTATATTTTTCAATTTTTAAAGTTTAATGTGTTATGTATTTTTGTGTGTGTATATATGCTATGATATTCAAGTGTATATGCATCATATTTGTGTTCGTGTTTTTGTGGATTTATATTTATCATATTTTTTGAGTTAAATATATTTGTGGTTCTCATAAATATCTCAATTTTCAATTTTAGTCCCTTAAAATAGTTCTTTCAAAGAATGGTCCTCCTATAATTTTTCATCCACACTTTTGGTCTCTCTTGCAAATTAGCGACAATTTTTACAACTTAGCAACAAAATTAGCGATGATTTAATACTTAGTGACAATTTTAGTATAGGGACCAAAAGTGTGGATGAAAATTTTTAGGAGGACCATTCTTCGAAGAAAATATTTTGAGTGACTAAAAATGAAATTGAGATATTTAGAAGGACCACAAACATATTTAACCCTATTTTTTTAGATGATGAATTTACAATAGTATTTTTTATCAATGTTTTTTTGTCCTAACCCCCACATTAAGGTATTAAGGGAGTGTGAGTGATACCAACATGGACCTTGTGCTTGACATTTACCCATCCCACAATGTTGTTGAGAATTACGTGTCTTAGAAGTAGTCTTTCTAGTTGCTAATAAAGTTCCTAAATGTTAGGAGTAGAAGTTTGTTTAAGTTTGAATTAGTTTTTGCTGTAATCCAGTCCTTCCTAATTATAAGGAGAAGTTACATTTTTTCTTGTACTTTTAGTCATTTGTAAGGCTATTTAAAGCCATGATTGATTATGCTATTAATAACAAAATAGTTTTATTCTGGCCAATAGTTATCAAATGTGAGATCCAAAAGAATAACAAGGAAACCCATTTACTTGAATGATTATGAATAGTTTGGATATTTCTAAAAGTAGTTTGCCATTCTTACCATGTTTTATCTTATTATTTGTATTTTTAGTTTTGCAATTATGTTCCTGAATTTGAAGATAACCAATCATTGGAATTTGTAATTCCTTTATGTTTAAAGTATTATTATTTTTATTGTGTGACTAGGAGGTCATTGTCCTCAAATCTAAGGAAACCTTATCAACTGGTCCGACCTATCATGGACAACCACAACACACACTCCAAAATCGCTACCAAACTCCTTGAAGAAGTTTTCATATGCCTCACTCAACACCAAATTACCATATCTGAAAAGCAATCATCCCTCTCCAATAAAATAGATGTCATTTTTAAGCAACTACAATCCATGTCTACCCATAACCCTCACCCAACACACCTCTACCACCATTTCCACCCCCTGTGAACAATAATAACAACCGACTTGTTATGAAATTTGAGGTCCCTCATTTGAATGGTGAAGATGAAATGGGATGGACTTTTAAAATCTCACAATTTTTTGTTACCAACACACACCAGAGGAAGATGAAATGCAATGGCTTAATCATTTTCTAGAGCGACTGACTCCAAGCGCTAGAATCCGATTTCACACCATCTTTTTACGATAGGCCGAAGGGAGCACTTTCAAACTGTCACAAAAAAGATCTGTAAATGAATATCTAGCCGAGTTTGAGAGGTTAGCAAATTGGATTGTTGGTTCACCTACTGGTTTCCTTTTAAGTTATTTCATATTTGGACCCTTGCCGGAGATTAGGCAAGAAGTGCATGCCTTACATACTTTCTTGTTACCCAAGCCACTGATTTAGCAAAGCTTCAAGAGGAATAAAATAGAAGATAGAAAATGAAGCTACAAAGGAAAAGGGGTTTTTACATATGCGACTAACAACACACCAAAATCGAATACCAACATTAATGCCTAACCCCAATTACTAGTAAATCCAAACACCAACTAATTCTAATTGAAACGGATATCTCCTAAAAAATTGGATTCTCTCTGTAACAAAGAACTCTACTACGACTACGATGACAAATGGTTCAATACACAAAAGTGCATAGGACGCCTTATCCTTTTCGTTGCAAAAGAAGACAAAGGCACCCATAAATATTTGGTTTACCCTCCGGTTGATACACCGCCTTTTGAAAAACTAGTTGAAGTGCACATCAGCTTCAGTTCTCTCTTCGGGATAGGTACCCACACCTCTGACTTGCTGTGCTTATTGTTGTACCCTAAAATTTGACCAACCCTTTTCTTGTACTTGGCTTATGTTTCATTTCATCTTTAATATTTGCATTTTTATAGCATTGTACTTTACAGGGGATCAAGAGAAGTGTTCCATTCAAGAGAAGACTTTCAAGGGTTTCAAAACTCAAGCAAGAGTGTTTACAATCATCATGAAGTTGTCAGAGCTCCTTGAAGGATGTATGGATGTGTGTTGCTTATCTCCTATCTTGGAGGTCAGTAGAAGATTATCAAGGGATTGTAAGTTCACTGTTATGGATGAGAGGTGTTTTAGAAGCTCATTGAGTGCTTTGGAAGTCATTGTGGAGCTCATATAGGCATTTATTTCATCTGCAAGAGGCCACAGTCAAAGGATGTGAATCTAGGGTTTCATCTGGTCAACTCAAGGTCAACTGAGGACTTGAGGAAGTTTGAGACTTGGTTTTAAGTCATTGAAGCCATGGGAAGTTATGTTGAGACATCTAGGATGTCATGTCAAGCTCAAATTAAGAAGAATCAAAAGTTCAAGAGGTTACTAAATTAGGGTTTTGGAGGATCTCAATGTAAAATCCCCTTCTTTAGTGCCTAACTTCAAGGATAATTTACCATATGATACAAGTTCAATCTCATTTTCCTGCAAACATGAAACTTGTAGGGCATTTTCTAAGCTTTCTTTTGAGTACTAGAACTCATCCATTGGGTTTGTGGAACTCAAGTTATGATGCCATCAAGTTAGAGGTCTCAGATGAACTTATTTTTGGTCAACAAAAAGTCAAATCACTTCCAAGGCACTTTTGACATAGAAGCATGTTTCCCCTCAACTTTAGGGGAACATGAAAGTTGTTCCTCATGGTCTTAGATTTCCAAAAAGTCCTAGAAGTCCTTGATATTATTTGTAGAACTCAAGTTATGGCTTTGGCAAGGCAAGGGTATTTTGGGAAGATTCCATTATAGGTCATTAGCTACATAGGTCATTTTCATGCACTTGTGTACCTCAAATGAACTTCCCAACAACATGGAATTTTCTCCTAGAGACACCATTTGCATCTTAGAACTCAAGGATTATGAGAATTATGGATGATCATGGACATGTGGTGAGATTTTCAAGTGAAAAGTGAACTTTCAAGCATGATTTGAATTCAATTCATTATAGGTCATGTTTATGTCTTATTTTGATTCAATTCTTTCCAAGATACACTCATAAGAAGTTTGCACAAATTGGTTTTGGTATAAGAGGGAAAAACACGTGCAATTTCACTTTTCTTCACAAAGAAGTTTCAATTCAAAACTTGCAAATTGGATCAAACCAAAGGCCCAAATCAATTCTATTGTCAAATTGAACTTACATGCTGCAGATTGTAGGGGTTTTCATGAGTGAAGGAGAGCAAAATCACGTTTGCATGAGATGCTTACCATTTTTGGGCATTTTTCCAATTAATCAAATTAAAGCCTCGTGGGCCTTCCAAACCATCTAAAATCCATCATATATAAACTAAAAATTCGCCCTAAGAGCTTAGAAGTGGCATTTGGAGTTGGAGAGAGCATTTTCAGATTTGAACTTCTCAATCAAATTTCAAATTCGAATTTCATTGTTCTTCACAAATCAAGTCAAATTGAAGCTCAATTCATATTCCTTGAAGTATTTGGAGTGGATCTGGAGCAAGAAGAGCAAGCTTACACACATTTGAAGCACCAACAGAGTGTCTCGATTTAGTAATTTTCCAATCTACATATCTCTCATTCTAGGCCATGATTTAGGTTCATATTGGCTGCATCTGAAGCCCTACGTTGAGTAGGCCATGTTTGATTGCTTGTTGTTCATGTTTGGTTGAATTTCAGCATGTGCATCTCTTTTTTCTTGGCTTTGATTCTCTTATTTATGCGTGATCTTGAGAATCTAAGAGTGGATTCATGATCCTTGCAACTTCAGCTTTCATTTGGTACCATTTTTGTGCATTTTGGTTGAGGTTGGATGACTGTGTCTCCGACCATCTCACCAGAGAAGACGACCGGAGCTAGGGCTCCGGCGTCTGGTTATTACTCAGTCAGATCTGAGGTGGCATGGTGTTGAAACTTTGACTGCACGCGTGTTGGCTTTCCATTCGTTTGACTTGTCCATTTGGCATGTTTGACTCCACGCAGATTAATGAAATGAGGTTTCATTAATCTGGCTGAGTTTGGATTTGGATTGGGCCAGAAGTGATATTGGTACCCCCCTCTTTTCAGCCCAGTTTTCATTTCAACGTGTTTCCTTTGTATTGCTGTTTTACTTTCACACCCCCATTCCCTTTCCATTTTATTTTATTTTATTTCTTTTTCTGTTTTGGTTTTGCAATTTTAAAAATAGCTCCAAATTGCTAAAAATTCCATAAAAATTATTTTCCAATATTTCAAAAATTTAATTAACTTTCTATAATTTTTAATTTCAATTTTCTTTTAGTTTGCAATTAATTTTGAATTTTGCAATTGGAGTTGTTTTTGAAATTATTTTCACTTGATCATTCTTGTTTGATATGCCATTTGCAATCACCAACGAATGAGGTTTCCCCTCCATCTTGAGGATGGATTGAGGTACCTTTGAGGATGATTTTGGTCAAGGTTTGATCAATTTTTGTTTGACTTTGTGTTACTTTTGTTTGACCCTTGATAATAATTCCATAAGGTGGAGCACCTTAGTTGATCAAATCATTTGGTGATGCCTTGATTGGAATTTGGTTTGGATGTTTTGGCCTATGGTTGCAAACATGTTTAGGTATTTTGTGCATTTTATTTAGCATTTATTGAACAAGTCTCCTATTTTTGGTGAACCTTGCAAGTCAAGTCACCCTAGTTGAAGTTCATATAAACTAGTTGACCTAGTTCCTTTGGGAGATGACCTTGATGGATCCCATATGCATCCTATGCTTCTTGATTCACATTATTGACATGTTTAGGATTCTAGTTTTAATTTTATAGATCATACACTTGTGTGGTTTGTGTGGCAAGTTACCTTGAAGTTAGGGTTTCCACTTATGTTTAAGTGTTGAGTGTGGTTTGAACTTTGGTTTTTTCTCTTGCCTTAACTTGCAACTTGGTTATGCTTTGTTTCTCCTCTTGTTTGTGAGCTCTCTTCTCATGTTATCACTTCTGTACCTTGGGTTGTGGCACTCATTCAAAGTGATTTGGTTTGATTGATCACACTTTGAGTTTACTTTGAATGAGAAACCACCTTGAGAACATGTTTGTGCTTTCTTTTTGCATGATCAATTTGATGCATTTGGTTGAAATATTTCTCATGTTGCTTGCTTCCCAAGCCTATTCTCCCATATTCATCTTGATCATAACTTCTTCTTTAAGCTTTCGTGTTTACCTTTTGAGATTAGTGATTGATGCATGAATGGTTGTAGGAGTTGTAACTTCTCCCATTTCATCTCACTTTCTCTTTTGACTTGTTTAAGTCATTTTGTTCTCATCTTTTGTTTGCTTTGCATCTCTTTCATCTTTCATATCTAGTTTGTATATTCTCTTGACTTGTTTAAGTCATCTTCATCTCTTTCTTTCATTTCCTTTGTGATTGATTTTATCTTGTGTTTACTTGGTTTCTTTGCCATGATCCCTTAGGATTCCTAGTCCCATTTGTTTAAGGTGGGAGTTGGAGAGACATTAAGTGTTTAATCCAAGCATGATAACATTAGGATAGTTTTTCTCTTCTTAATCTCAATCATAGGAATACATTGCATGATAACATTAGAGTTGATTAGTTTCCCCTTAGAGTTGGTGTCTCCTCTTCTCATCTCAAAACTTCTTCAAGACATCTAATAAAGGATAATAAGTGTTGTACACTACGAGCCTTAAGCATTTGGGAAATGATAGTTGGGGGACTTCCTCTCAACTGTCTAGAGTGTTTAGCATATGCCATTTGGGCGATATGTGACACATTCGCTCTCAAGTCATAGTCTTTAATGCAACATGAATTACAAACACAATTCAATTCACTTCTTCCTTAAAAAACACAAATAAAACATCAAACTTTTTATCCTTCGGGATTGTTTGGAAAATCATTTTCAGAAAAAGTGTGTTAACTCTTGGTTCTACCGCAAACAGGTAACGCCTAAGTCTCCAATGGTCGAGCAACAATACACCTAACTGCTAGAACGAAGGTATAACTCTACTCAGTTAAAATACTTGAACCAACCTGTGGTCGTGTTAGCCCGAACTACGTTTGCTCTAACTTCTCGTACCAGACGAGGATACGTAGGCACAAGACGGCGATGTCTTGGCGAACAACCTTCCCTGTAACGCCCTGATTCTGATTTCTCATTTTTGTTGAGTCTTTTTGATTTAATTGGGTGATTATTATTTTAATTATGGAATTTATGTGTTAATATGTTATGTTTGCATATTATGCTAGTTTACCGATTTTGAGAGTTTTCGGGGAAAATATATTGTAGGGTATTTTAGACATTTAGTATTTAATGTTAAGTTGGACATTTGGTGAGAAAATGGATTAATAGATATTTTGAGAGAGATAGAATAGAAAAAGGAGAAAAGGAAGAGAAAGAAAGAGAGAAGAGGAGAAAGAGAAGAAAACTTGGAAATCATCAAGATCAAGCATGTAGGATTCGATTTAATCGGGTAAGGGTGTGAAATGTTATTATTTTTCTCAATGCGTATGATTATGTATGTGTTTGTTGGGTTGTTTTGGATTGTTGGAGAGTTTTTACTCATTTTCCCTTTTAGGGAAGAAGTTGGTTTAATCAGTAGAATCAAAGTTTTAACGGTTAAGATCTGGAATTAATGGTGTAGTTTAGTCGAGGAATGTTAGGCTAAGACTACTGGAACTTGATGGAATTAAATCGGATGATTTTGTGGACTTATGTGATTTTGGACAGTTGGGGTTTTTGAACATTACAGACATTCACTAGCACCTTCGCTAGGCAAGCAGGTCGCAAGTGTTCGCTGTAGCGAGCTAGTAGCGAACGGTCCCAGACTTGGACAAAATGGAGATGATCCTCGTCGCTGGTAGAGAGCGAGGTAGCGAGGGGTTAGCTGTAGCGAAGCCCCAGCGAGTAGGTAGTGGAGCCTTACAGTAGCTTCTGTTTGTCTTCGCAAGCTTGTTCGCTAGGCGAACAGGTAGCGAGTACTCGCTAGGAACTCGCTAAGCGAGCGAGCTAGCGAGTGTGACAGCAATTTGTTTTATTTTGTTGCTTCCATCTAATGTTGACGATTCCGATATATATGTTTATAACGTATAGTTGTGTGTTGTTATATGATATGCTGTGGGTAGCCGTATGACATGAATCCTAGATTATGGAATTGATTATGAAATGTGGCCTTTTGGCATTGTTTAAATTGGTTAAAAAGGCATGGTGATTGTGAGGGAATTTGTTGCCATTGGCATGATATTATGAATGAAAATTGATTGTATGCGATAGATTATGGATGTATGATGATTGTATGAGATTAGATGAGATGAATGCATGATTATATATTTGTGAATATGTATGCATTTCAAGAAGTGTATGGAGTCATTTTGCATGTGAAGCATCATGATATACATTCTTGTGCTGATTGATTCCTCGGTGAATCTACTGAATGAATGTGTGCCCTTGTGGGGTGTGAGCAATCCTTAAACATTGTGTGCCCATGTGGGGTGTGAGCAATGGGTAAATTGATTCCGTGTAGAATCTGCTGAACGATTGTGTGCCCATGTGAGGTGTGAGCAATCAGATTGTGTGCTCGTGTGGGGTATGAGCAATCCTGAAACATCGTGTGCCCATGTGGGGTGTGAGCGATGGGTGAACATCGTAGGCCCGATGGGGAGTTACTTCGGTAACGAGTGATGGTTCCATTTGGTTCTTCAATTGAACCTGCTGAATGAGTCGGTACCGCATGTGCATTTGCATAGAGTCGTGAGTCGGTCTCTATGAGTTGAATTTATCATCTTGAATTGTGTATTGGTGAATAAACATAATTGTAAATGTTTATATGAAAATGATGTGAATTGTAGAAGCATGATTGATGAATATGCTTAGTTATGTAAATATGCATTGTGATGTATATGAATGAATGATGAATATGCTTAGTTATGTAAATATGCATTGTGATGTGTATGAATGAATGATGAATATGCTTGGTGGATTATATATATGTTGCAATATATATATGATCGAATTGTGATGAATGTGGTGAGAATGGAGATATGTGTATTATTATGTTAATATATAATTATATGATTTGATTATTATGATAATATTTCCCACCCTTCTGCTGTGTTATGATGCTCTATGATGCATTGCAGAGTAGGTTTGCTGGAGGTCTTTTGTTGAAGCGTGGCTTCATTCTTTTTGGTCGGTTGGCTCTGATATGTTGCACCGGGTAGCTAGGATTGTATAGAATTCTTTTGTGATACGTTGTATATGTAGCTGCTGATGAATGTTTATGAAAACATGTTGAATGATGATGTGAATCAAACTGAATGATATATATATATATATATATATATATATATATATATATATATATATATATATATATATATATATATATATATATATATATATATATATATATATATATATATATATATATATATATATATATATATATATATATATATATATATATATATATATATATATATATATATATATATATATATATATATATATATATATATATATATATATATATATATATATATATATATATATATATATATATATATATATATATATATATATGTTTGAAGTGATTCAATGTTTAGATTTCCCGCTTTTATTCCAAATATTGAGATGTGGGTGTAAGGACTGAGTTCCTCTGTTGAAAGTTACCCCAATGTTGCATATCTTGTTGAGCAGGTGTTGTATGTTTTAATTTCATGGATAATGTGACATACCTCTTTTATACCATATTTTAAATATACTCTGATAAATGAATTTTTATTAAGTGCCTAAATGATTTATATGATTATTTGGGAGTATAAAAAGGGGGTGTTACATTAAGTGGTATCAGAGCCAGTGTTGAGTCAGTTGTGTCTGTCTCATTGTTGTGTTGGTTAAACGGTTGTTTAACCTTGTTGTTATTTTTGGGAATAATCAGAATATAGCTGGTCGTAACGACAATGCGATGGCTGTTGCATTGGAGGCAATGGCTAGAGCGGTGCAGGGCGCGCCGAATGTGAATGCTAACGATGAGTTCAGAAAGAACCAACCACCGGTCTTCAAAGGAAGGTTTGATCCTGGTGGTGCTCAGATTTGTCTAAAAGAGATTGAAAGAATCTTTAGAGTCATGGGATGTGCAGAAGAGAATAAGGTGAAGCTTGGGTCTCACATGCTGAGGGAGGAAGCCGACGATTGGTGGATCGGTATGCGACAAGTTCTTGAAGTAGATGATTAGGAGATAACTTGGGATTTATTTTGTACTGAGTTTTTGAGGAAGTATTACCCTGAGAGTGTGAAAGGAAATAAGGAGATGAAATTTCTTGAATTGAAACAAGGTAGTATGTCCGTAGTGGACTATACTGCTAAGTTTGTAGAATTGGTTCAGTTTCATCCTCATTACACTGCCATTACTGCTGAGTTTTCTAAGTGTATCAAGTATGAGAATGGCTTGCATCCTGAGATTAAGCAAGCAGTGGGATACCAAAGAATAAGGAGATTTTCGAATTTGACCGAATGTTGTAGAATTTTTGAGGAAGATGGCAAGGCTCGTTCTACACACTATAAGAGTTTGAATGAGAGGAAAGGAAAACAATAAGTTAGGAGTGGACCTTATGTGACACCTGTTGGTAAAGGCAAGCATAAGGGAAACTTTGAGAAGAGATCTGGAGGAGGAAGTTTTGGTTCCGTCAAATGTTACATGTGTGACGAGATGGGTCATAAGTCTTTTGAGTGTGGGAAGACCATTATGAAGTGTTCTAACTGTGGAGGTATTGGACATGCTACAACTGATTGTAGAAGGAATATGGTGAAGTGTTTTAATTATGGAGAAGTGGGTCACCTTAGTACTAAGTGTATTAAGCCGAAACAAGCTCAAGCGGGCGGAAAGGTGTTTGCATTAGCAGGTTCAGACACTACTAGTGCAGATCGTTTGAATAAAGGTATATGCTTTATTAATAATATGCCTTTAGTTGCTATTATTGATACTGGAGCGACTCATTCGTTCATTTCTTTTGAGTGCGCTAAGCGTTTGGATTTGTGCATGTCTTCTTGTGGTGGTGAGATGGTTATTGAGACTCCTGCTTCAGGGTCAGTAACTACTTCTTTGATATGTGTAAGTTTTCCTTTGACCATGTATGGTAAAGACTTCATTATGGATTTAGTATGTTTGCCGTTAGAGGGTTTGGATGTGATATTGGGTATGAACTGGTTGCAATTCAATAGAGTTCGTATAGATTGTTATCACAAGTTAGTGATGTTCCCTTCGTTGGAAGATGATGAAGATGGGAGTTTTCTATCCACTAAAGAGTTGAAGAAACTTTTAGCGGATGAAGCTCAGTTGTTTGGTTTGTTTGCATCATTGTCGGTGGAGAGCAAAGTGAGTTCGATGTGTTTCCTGTAGTGTGTGATTTTCCAGAAGTGTTTCCGGAGGATATTACGGATGTACCGCCGGAAAGAGAAGTTGAGTTTTCTATTGATCTAGTTCCTGGTACTAGACCGATTTTGATGGCACCGTATCGTATGTTGGCATCGGAGTTGGTAGAATTGAAGAAGCAATTGAATGACTTGTTGGAAAAGAGATTTGTAAGACCAAGTGTTTCGCCTTGGGGTGCACCGGTATTGTTGGTAAAGAAGAAAGATGGAAGTATGCGGTTATGCATTGATTATCGGCAACTGAACAAGGTGACGATTAAGAACAAGTATCCGCTTCCAAGGATCGATGATTTGATGGATCAATTGATTGGTGCGTGTGTTTTTAGCAAGATTAATTTGAGATCGGGATATCACCAGATTTGTGTGAAAGAAGAGGATATTCAAAAGACGGCTTTTAGGGCACGGTATGGTCATTATGAATATTTAGTGATGCCATTCGGGGTTTCTAATGCGCCGGGTGTGTTTATGGAGTACATGAATCGTATTTTTCATGATCAGTTGGATCGTTTTATGGTTGTGTTCATCGATGATATTTTGATTTACTCTAAGTCTCAAGAGGAGCACGTAGAGCATTTAAGGATTGTGTTACAGATTTTGAAAGAGAAGCGATTGTATGCTAAGCTGTCGAAGTGTGAATTTTGGTTGTCGGAAGTAAGTTTTCTTGGACATGTTATTTTCGGTAATGGTATTAGTGTGGATCCATCCAAGATTGATGCGGTGATGCAATGGGAGTCTCCTAGATCAGTTACGGAAATTCAAAGCTTTTTAGGCTTGGCGGGTTATTATCGGAGGTTTATTGAGGAATTTTCAAAGTTGGCACTTCCGTTAACGCAATTGACTTGTAAAGGAAAGACTTTTTATTTGGGGCGTTGATTGTGAAAAGAGTTTCATTGAGCTAAAGAGAAGATTGACAATGATGCCAATCTTAATTTTGCCGAATCCGTTGGAACCATTTGTGGTTTATTGTGATGCTTCTTTGACGGGTTTAGGTGGTGTTTTGATGCAAGATGGAAAAGTTGTGGTCTATGCTTCAATACAATTAAGAGTGCATGAAAAGAATTATCCTACGCAAGATTTAGAGTTAGCGGCCGTGGTGTTTGTTTTGAAAATTCGGAGGCACTATCTTTATGGTGTAAGGTTTGAAGTTTTTAGTGATCACAAGAGTTTGAAATATTTATTTGATCAGAAAGAGTTGAACATGAGACAACGAAGGTGGTTAGAGCTTTTGAAAGATTATGATTTTGGTTTGAATTACCATCCGGGTAAGGCAAATGTGGTGGCCGATGCCTTGAGTCGGAAGTTGTTACATGTGTCCGCATTGATGACGAGAGAATGGGAATTATTGGAGAATTTTAGAGACTTGAGTTTGGTTTATGAAATGACGCCGAGTAGTGTGAGACTTGGTATGCTGCGTGTTACGAATGATTTTCTTGCGACCGTATGTGAAAAGCAAAAGTTGGATTTGAAGTTCATTGATTTGATGATGAATGAGAACGAGGATTTCAAGGTGGATAATTTTGGAGTTTTAAGATTTCGTGGTCGTATTTGTATTCCCGATGATGTGGAGTTGAAAAAGATGATATTGGAAGAAGGACACCGAAGTAACTTAAGTATTCATCCGGGAGCGAATAAGATGTATCAAGATTTGAAGAAAATCTTTTGGTGGTCTGGATTGAAGAGGGATGTAGCTCAATTTGTGTATGCATGTTTGACTTGTCAGAAGTCTAAGGTGGAACATCAGAAGCCTAGTGGATTGATGCAACCGTTGGACATTCCGGAATGGAAATGGGATAGTATATCTATGGATTTTTTTACAGGATTGCCGAATACGCAAAGAGGTCATAATGCTATTTGGGTGATTGTTGATAGGCTTACTAATTCTGCTCACTTTGTTCCGATTGATATTAGTAATCCTTTGGAGAAGTTATCCGAGATTTATGTTCATGTGATTGTGAAGTTACATGGAGTTCCTAAGAGTATTGTGTCGGATAGAGATCCTATATTTAGATCGAGGTTTTGGGAGAGTTTGCAAAAGGCTTTGGGTTCTAAGCTAAGATTGAGTTCGGCTTATCATCCGCAGACGGATGGTCAAACCGAGAGGACAATTCAATCGTTAGAGGATTTGTTGCGTGCTTGTGTACTAGAGCAAGGTGGGGCTTGGGATAGTTATTTGGCGTTGATTTAGTTCACCTATAATAACAGTTTTCATTCAAGTATTGGTATGGCACCATTTGAGGCTTTGTATGGTCGGAGATGTCGAACACCTTTGTGTTGGCATGAACGGGTGAGAAGTCGGTAGTTGGACCGGAGATGGTACAACAAACGACGGAGAAAGTGAAGTTTATTCGGGAAAAGATGAAAGCTTCTCAGAGTAGGCAGAAGAGTTATCATGATAAGAGAAGGAAGGATCTTGAGTTTCAAGAAGGCAACCATGTGTTTTTGAGAGTTACACCGGTTACGGGTGTGGGTCGTGCTTTGAAGTCAAAGAAGTTGACTTCTCGTTTTATTAGTCCGTATCAGATTACTGCACGAGTTGGTGTTGTGGCTTATCGTGCGGTGTTGCCTTCGAATCTTTCGAATTTGCATGATGTGTTCCATGTTTCGCAACTTCGGAAGTATGTTTCGGATCCGTCACATGTTATTCCTATGGACGAGGTTGAGGTGAGAGATAACCTTACGGTGGAAGTTTTACCGATTAGGATTTTGGATCGTGAAGTTAAGAAGTTAAGAGGCAAAGATATTGCGCTTGTGAAAGTAGCGTGGGGAGGCACTTCGGAAGGAAATATGACTTGGGAATTAGAGAGTGGGATGCGAGAATCGTATCCGGAGTTGTTTGGATCAGGTAATATTTTCGAGGACAAAAATTTCTAAAGTGGGGGAGAGTTGTAACGCCCCGATTCTGATTTCCCATTTTTGTTGAGTCTTTTTGATTTAATTGGGTGATTATTATTTTAATTATGGAATTTATGTGTTAATATGTTATGTTTGCATATTATGCTAGTTTACCGATTTTGAGAGTTTTCGGGGAAAATAGATTGTAGGGTATTTTAGACATTTAGTATTTAACGTTAAGTTGGACATTTGGTGAGAAAATGGATTAATAGATATTTTTAGAGAGATAGAATAGAAAAAGGAGAAAAGGAAGAGAAAGAAAGAGAGAAGAGGAGAAAGAGAAGAAAACTTGGAAATCATCAAGATCAAGCATCTAGGATTCGATTTAATCGAGTAAGGGTGTGAAATGTTATTATTTTTCTTAATGCGTATGATTATGTATGTGTTTGTTGGATTGTTTTGGATTGTTGAAGAGTTTTTACTCATTTTCCCTTTTAGGGCAGAAGTTGGTTTAATCGGTAGAATCAAAGTTTTAATGGTTAAGATCTGGAATTATTGGTGTAGTTTAGTCGAGGAATGTTAGGCTAAGACTACTAGAACTTGTTGGAATTGAATCGGATGATTTTGTGGACTTATGTGATTTTGGACAGTTGGGGGTTTTGAACATTGCAGACGTTCGCTAGCATCTTCGCTAGGCGAGCAGGTCGCGAGTGTTCGCTGTAGCGAGCTAGTAATGAACGGTCCCAGACTTGGACAAAATGGAGATGATCCTCTTCGCTGGTAGAGAGCGAGGTAGCGAGGGGTTCGCTGTAGCGAAGCCCCAGCGAGTAGGTAGTGGAGCCTTATAGTAGCTTCTGTTTGCGTTCGCGAGCTTGTTCGCTAGGCGAACAGGTAGCGACTGCTCGCTAGGAACTCGCTAAGCGAGCGAGCTAGCAAGTGTGACATCAACTTGTTTTATTTTGCTGCTTCCATCCAATGTTGACGATTCCGATATATATGTTTATAACGTATAGCTGTGTGCTGTTATATGATATGCTGTGGGTAGCCGTATGGCGTGAATCCTAGATTATGAAATCGATTGTGAAATGTGGTCTTTTGGCATATATGTGTGCATTGTTTAAATTGGTTAAAAAGGCATGGTGATTATGATGGAATTTGTTGCTGTTAGCATGATATTGTGAATGCAAATTGATTGTATGCGATAGATTGTGGATGTATGATGATTGTATGAGATTAGATGAGATGAATGCATGATTATATATTTGTGAATATGTATGCATTTCAAGAAGTGTATGGAGTCATTTTGCATGTGAAGCATCATGATATACATTCTTGTGCTGATTGATTCCTCGGTGAATCTGCTGAACGATTGTGTGTCCTTGTGGGGTGTGAGCAATCCTTAAACATTGTGTGCCCATGTGGGGTGTGAGCAATGGGTAAATTGATTCCACGTAGAATCTGCTGAATGATTGTGTGCCCATGTGGGGTGTGAGCAATCGAATTGTGTGCTCTTGTGGGGGTGTGAGCAATCCTGATACATCGTGTGCCCATGTGGGGTGTGAGCGATGGGTGAACATCGTAGGCCCGACGAGGAGTTACTTCGGTAACGAACCATGGTTCCATTTGGTTCTTCAATTGAACCTGCTGAATGAGTCGGTACCGCATGTGCATCTGCATAGAGTCGTGAGTCGGTCTCTATGAGTTGAATTTATCATCTTGAATTATGTATTGGTGAATAAACATAATTATAAATGTTTATAGGAAAATGATGTGAATTGTAGAAGCATGATTGATGAATATGCTTAGTTATGTAAATATGCATTGTGATGTGTATGAATGAATGATGAATATGCTTGGTGGATTATATATATGTTGCAATATATATATATGATTGAATTGTAATGAATGTGGTGAGAATGGAGATATGTGTATTATTATGTTAATATATAATTATATGCATTGATTATTATGATAATATTTCTCACCCTTCTGCTGTTTTATGATGCTCTATGAGGCATTGCAGAGTAGGATTGCTGGAGGTCTTTTGTTGAAGCGTGGCTTCATTCTTTTTGGTCGGTTGACTCTGATATGTAGCACCGGGTAGTTAGGATTGTATAGAATTCTTTTGTGATACGTTGTATATGTATCTGCTGATGAATGTTTATGAAAACATGTTGAATGATGATGTGAATCAAACTGAAGGATATATATATATATATATATATATATATATATATATATATATATATATATATATATATATGTATGTACATATATCTTTATATATATATATATGTACATATATATGTACATATATATATATATATATATGTATGTATATATATATATATGTACATATATATATATATATATATATATATATATATATATATATATATATATATATATATATATATATATATATATATATATATATATATATATGTGTGTATATATATATATATATATATATATATATATATATATATATATATATGTATATATATATATATATATGTATATATATATATATATATATGTATATATATATATACATATATATATATATATATACATATATATATATATATATATATATATATATATATATATATATATATATATATATATATATATATATATATATATATATATGTTTGAAGTGATTCAATGTTTAGATTTTCCGCTTTTATTGCAAATGTTGAGATGTGGGTGTAAGGAATGAGTTCCTCTGTTGAAAGTTACCCCAATGTTGCATATCTTGTTGAGCAGGTGTTGTATGTTTTAATTTCATGGATAATGTGACATACCTCTTTTATACCATGTTTTAAATATACTCTGATAAATGAATTTTTATTAAGTTCCTAAATGATTTATATGATTATTTGGGGGTATAGAAAAGGGGTGTTACATTCCCCACCTTCACCCGTAGTTTTCTGAACTACGTTGACTCTGACTTTCCCATTGCACGAGGGAATACGTAGGCATAGAGCGGCGATGCTCTATCAAGTCTCTTTTCTATTCTTTTGTCCCTGTGGCTAGCCTTATAGTTTAACACCCTTTAGATAGATAACAAGTGTGGATCCCGTTGAGTACAACGGACGTTAGGGGTGCTCATACCTTCCCCTTGCGTAACCGACTCCCGAACCAAAGATTTGGTTGCGATGACCTGTATTCTCCCTTTTTCATAGGTTTTCTCTGATCGTTTCCTTTCCCTCCTTTGGGATAAATAACGAACAGTGGCGACTCTTCTGTTCTTATCGGCCCCTCTTTCGCAGCAATGCAACACTTATTTAAATCAGTAAGTCGCTCACGAGTTACAGTGATCATTGACGGTGGTGGAACCCACAACTTCATTCAATCTTGCACAACTTTATTCAATCTTGAATGGTAAAGTTATTAGTCTTGCATACAACAGAAACCCAACCACTGAAGGTCATTGTGAGTGACAGTGCTATTCTAGAGTGTAAGCAACTTTCCCCCAATGTCTCGATAGAATTACAAGGGCGTACTTTTACAACAGGATTACATGTTTTTACAATTAGTGGCACAAATATCATCCTTGGGATCCAATGGCTTATAACTCTAGGTTTCATCATAACAGATTATGATTCCCTCACCATGCAATTTGCTAGTAAGGTTTAACCAGTGGAGTTTAGGGTCGACGCCTCATCATAGGCCATGAGTGTAACAACTCATAAGATTAAACATTTACTTCAAACCCAAGTTTCCTCTTATTTTTTTTCCAAATCCCTCTATCAAATGGCCCATTACCCTTATCCGACAACCCAAACACGTCCCCAAATCCATTTTTCTTGACAGACCCAACAACATTGCAAAGACCGATTTTTGCACCCATCAGGGGAATTACGAATATAGGGTCATGTCATTTAGGCTATGCAATACTCCATCCATGTTTCAAGCAACAATGAATGAGCTTCTTAAACCTTTTATGTGTAAATTCATTATGGTGTTTTTTGACAATAATATTTTATCGTACCTGACCAGAAGGGGATCTATGACCTGCCACACATTGTTGATCTACTAGCTTCTCAGCAAAGGTATGGAAGAGGAGGGGTTGTACCTGAAACACACTCTGGTGCCAAAGTAAGTGACGAGCAGAGTGGAAGCAAGTACAGAGAGAGAGTAAGAGATTTAAATTACCTGACCCTCTGGTGAAGAGGGTATTTATAGTGAGCCCCCAGCGCAGGGCCAATGATTTCCTAGCACTGGGCTGGGCTACCAGGCCCAATGTTAGTAACTGCTAGAGATGACGTGGCATCGTGAAGACTAGCACGTGGTCTTCGCCCTAGGGTAACTGTTCCGCGCTATCCTGGAGGAGGAAGACCGAATCTCCAGGACGTGGGTAGTGTCGCTACTGCGAAAATCGGCGCCGGCTTGACAGGAGAGTCGCCACCGTGCGTTATTTATCCCTCAGAGCGGGAAGGGAAACGCTCGAAGTAAACCTCGCAAAGACGGGAAAAAGGTATGGTCATCGCAACCAAAACCTGGATTCGGGAGTCGGTTACGCAAGGGGAAGGTATTAGCACCCCTCACGTCCATCGTACTCGATGGGATCCACGCTTGGTGTTTATAGGTAAAAGGGTGTGTTATCTATCTACGCTAATGGCTGGTCTGAAAAGAAAATAAAAGGACAAGACTCGACAGAACATACGGTGTTCTGGGCCTACGTATTCCCTCGTGCAATGGGAAAGTCAGAGTCAACGTAGTTCGACTTCCTACGCCTAAACGGGGGAAAGGTTGCTCGCCAGGACATCGTGTCCTGTGCCTACGTACTTTCATCTGGGACGAAAGATCAGAGCAAACGTAGTTCGGCTAACTACGGGTAAACAGGGGCTCTCACACAGCAGTGAGAAAACAAACTGGTCCTAAAGGCTCGGGAACCTACAAATACAATCTGGTCTCAAATACACTCGGGCAGGAGAAAGGGATAACAATTAGTCGTTAGCGGGAAAGTCTCGATCGCACAGCCGCGAGAGAACAAAGGTTAGTCGTTAGTGTGCTCGCTAGGATATCGCATCCTATGCCTACATATCCTCGTCTGGAACGAAGAATCAGAGCAGCTGTAGTTCAGCTAACTACGGATCAAGCTACTCCAAAGCTCCTACAGAAAGGGAAGGGAAACCCTAGAACTATAGCTGAGAAACAGGGGAATCTACCTACTGCTATCACACCTGGTTGACCATCCTAATGTCTATCATAACAACTCCGCAGCGGAGAAGTCAGAGCTCCTAAGGGATCATGGCAACAGGACTAAACTACAAACAAGAACTGCAACGTAAAGAAATACTGAAAATATGCATGAATGCAACAACTAAACAAACAAGGCGCGAAGGCCGCAAACCACAGAGGCAAGGGAGCTCAGCTCTACCGAATACCAACAAGCAAAGCCACGCAATAACAAACAAGTAGAAGGAGGACCACCTCAACTTCTCATGCACACAAAGTCTACTTCTACAATGCACCTAACTCAGAACTATCTAGATGAATACCTAAGTCTAATGCAACATAACATCACACAAGTCAAACAATTCAAAGAGACTAACCCTGAGCAGGGCCTCTAACAAACCTGAAACAATCTCCTAATCTATCTCTCAACAGAACTCTATACAACACCCTAAGCAAAGATCTAAACAAACTCCAATCAAAAACCCTAAGCAAGAGGAATCAATCCCAGTCTCCAAGCTTCAGAACAAGCTTACCAGAGAAAAGGAAGCTAAGCAGACAAGCCCATAGTGCTTTCCTCAGGAAAGTACCAGGAGGTTACTACTCAGGAGTCATATCCTACGCGGCTCGACAACTGTGATCAGTTTACATTCCTCCTCAGGAGAAATTAAACTCACATGAAGGCTCCGGCGTCACTGGATACTTGAGAAAAACCTATATGCACTAAGGGAACTAAGTGAACAGACTCATAGGACCTTCCTCAGGAAAGTACTAGGAGGCTGACACTTAGGAATCGTATCCTACGTGGCTCAACAACTGTGATCAGTTTACATTCCTCCTCAGGAGAAATTAAACTCACAAGTTGGCTCCAACATCACTGGATACTTAAGAAATCCTAGATAAACTAGTGGAACTAAGTGAATAGACCCATAGGACCTTCCTCAGGAAAGTACTAGGGGACTTCCACTTAGGAATCGTATCCCATGTGGCTCAACAACAGGTGATTAGTTTACATTCCTCCTCAGGAGAAATTAAACTCACAAGTCGGCTCCGACATCATTGGATACTTACGAAAGAGGTGAGAAGAAAGAATGAAAGTCATCCATAGTGCCTTCCTCAGGAAAGTACCATAAACTCCCGTCAAACTTCGGGATCTCGAACCTCACAAACAGACAACAAGCTCCTAGACTAAGCCTCAATCCAATGCATCTTTGCAAGCTCCAACAGGACTTCAATCAGCTCCCACCTTCAAGAAGAACCCACAGGCCAAGAAACCCCAAGAGACTATCTCTGAAGTTCAACCACAGTTGAACTTCAAAGTCAGAAGTCATCAAGACTTCTCCTATCTTCAGGCTCAGACAAATCACATCAGAACACCCTACAAAAATCTATCAAAAATCTAATGGGAGACCTACATGGCTCTAGGATAACATACTGAAAAAATCAGAACAAAATTCAACACCAGATGAAAGAACTAAAATCAGCAACACAGACATATCCACAAACCAATTTATTCAACATCAATAACAGTGAAAAAATGCAATTAAAATGAAAATGCATGATTAAGCTAATATTTTTGTATTATAAAATTCTACACTGAATCACGAGTCTACAGAAAAAAGAACGGAATTATTTGACTAAATCTACTATTTTTTATTAATTTTCTAATGATATGCATGCATTGAAAATATTAAAAAGAAATCAATTAATTGGAAAATATGCAAAATATAACAAACAAAAATAAAATGTCATTTTTATTTTTGTTTAATTTTCTTAACATTTTCATGAAATGGATGAAAAAAAGAAGAGTTAAAATCACAATTATTTACATTTATTTATGATTTATTTACAAACATGAAAAATATAAAAGAAAAAAATAAAAGAAACAACCTGGGGGTTCAAACAGCAAGAGTTTATGGGTTATTTCTAGCTGGGCTCTGAAGAAGGGGGTGCAGATAGCACTAGGGCGCAGGGCCCATGTTTGAAATCAAACAATCAAAAAAAAACCTATGGGGGGTGCAGCACTAGCAAGTTCCAATTCATATTATTACTGGGCTTACGCCCAGGGGGTGCTGACAGCAATTGGGGCCTAAGGCCCAAATCCTATCATTCAGACTCACACGCCAGGGGGGGGGGGAATTGAGTAAACTGGGTGTAGCGTCAGTAATACGCATTTGGGCTTTGAACCCAGCCCAACCCTAACCAGAAAACCCTAATCCACAAAACCTAATTCACTCTCAAGCTCTCTGGTACTGTTCATTCCTGGAAACCCTAACGCCACCATCCTCAACCTCTCAGCCTTACGCACGCAATCGAACCAGAGCCTCTCACGCCTCACCTCACTTTCGTACCAGATGCCTCCACACAAAATCTAATCCTAAACTAGAGACTAACTAAAATCCCAGCAGAACCACACATTTCAATAATCAAACTGAATCCAGAATGGAGGAACGATGTACCTTGTTTGAGAAGCTCGTTGAAGGACCTGAGGAAATCCTGGCGAATCTTGAAGGATCGCTTGAAAGTCACTACGAGAAAGAGACAGATCTTGAGGCTTAGTGAGGATCTTGGAGACGTGCCGTTGAAGTTCTCGCGTTGAAATATCGCTGGAGAGTTTCTGGAGATTTCCTTGAAGATTGAACGCAGATGACGTTTTCTGGAAATATTGCTTGAAGATTGAACGTGGTTTGAAGTTCCTGGGTTTATTACTTGAAGATTGAACGCAGATGACGTTTTCTGGAAATATTGCTTGAAGATTGTTGGCGTTCTGGAGAATTTGATGAAGAACGATGAAGGTTTGGATGGATTCTGGAAAAAATTGTATGAAGAACGAAGGAGGTGGATGAACGTGTTCTGGAAAAATCTTGAGGTTTCCGGCGAAGATGATGAAGGTGGAAGGGAGGAGATCGGAGGAAAGGATGAAGGTCGAAGAAAGAAGATGAAGGATTCTGGGTTTTTGGTATCTCCGGCGGAAATGACGGTGGCCGGAGTTGGTTGAGGTTGCCGGCGGTGGGGGTTCACCGGTTTTGCATGCCGGTCAGGGGAGCTTCCGGTGAGGAGGTGAGGGATGCTGGGAGGTGGACGCGTGTCACCGTTGGTGGAGGGAGCTGGTGCATGGGATACGCGTGTCAGCAGAGAGAGAGAGGGTGAGCTTCGGTGGGACGCGTGGCGTGAATCTCTGAGTGTAACGTGGGCCCTCTTTCATCCAACACGTGGCGTGCTTTTATACCACTGAAAACGCGTGGCACCTTCTAGAAGCTCCTGGAGTCTGCTGGACTTGCTGGACGAATTTGGATGCTTTCTGGACTGTTTTTGGATTTGCTGAATTGAGAATTGGGCCTCAACAAAAACACCCCTGGGCCCATACGAACCTGACCAACAAAAACTGTAAAAAAAAAACTGCATAAAAAAACAATTAACTAAACCTAATTATATCTAATCAAAACAATTAACACCTAATTAACTAACTTCCTAATCAACTCTAAAAAAATGATTAAAACTCATATTATCCTAATTAAACCTAAAAATCAATTAAGATCTAATTAACTCTAAAATTCAGTTAACCTAATTAAAATTCTAATATTCTTTAACATCAATCAAAATCTATCATTAATAAGAAAAAAACTATATTATTTTCTATATTGTCTAAAAAACAATTAAACCCATTTTAAAATCTATACAAAATTTTAAAAATGACTTAAAAAACAATTAAACCTATTAATCCTAATTTTTATCATTCTATTTAATATGCTAAGAAAAATCTACTAATATTCTAAAAATGATAAAAGCTATTTAAATTCTATTAAAATTCTACAAATGATTAAAATCTATTTAAAAGCTTCTATAAAATTCTAAAAAGAGGATTAAGCTATTAAAATATTCAAAAACCCTATTTAAATTCCAGAAAAATCTATAAAGCCTGTTAAAAATTCACAAAAGCCTATTAAACCCTAAAAATGCAGATGAATGCAAATGACCCCCATAAAAGAGCGCACGAGACCAGATCGAATCGAACAGAGATCCCCGGGCATCAGAATATCCCCAAAATTACTGTGCAAAGCTAAAAATCACTGAGGAGCGCCCAATTTCCCGAAAATAAAACCCTGGTAATCTGGACTGGGTCTGCCATATCTGATAGACAAAAATCAAGCTGTAAACTCTGATATCCCCTGCTTGTGCACAAAAATCATACATCTGAGCTGTGAATATGAAATTAAACCATGAGTCAGATAGGAGAATCAGTTGGTCAAATTTTAGGGTGCAACAGCTGCCCCTATTCAAGCGACTTGGACCTGAAGGGTTTGAAGAGCGCTCAGCCTTCAAACATTCAGAGGTACGAGACGGTTGAATACAAATAAAACCCGAAAATTTGCCAACCACGAGCATATACTGTCAACTGCTTGGGGAATAAAGTCCAGAAAACCGAGTCCAGTCATTATGGCACCAAACTGATCAATCATCTGATAAAGAACTCCTGATTTAAATACCCGTTGCTTGTGATACCTCATATAACAAACCCTGAGGGCTACAACAACATACCTGATCCTTTCACGTTGCTTACTGATAGGCAGGAAGAGAAATATACTCACATCGCCCAAAGATGGACGGGAAGACACCCTGATTGAATACTCACCTCGTCTAATGATAGACGGAAAAACAACATTAATCTCCCAATTCACATCGTCTAAGGATAGACGGCAAGACACCATTGATCTCCCAATTCACATCGTCTAAGGATAGACGGAAAGACACCATAATCTCCCAATTCACATCGTCTAAGGATAGACGGAAAGACACCATAATCTCCATACTCACATCGTCTACTGATAGACGGGATCATCCTGATTGATGAAACAAATCCATATTCACATCGTCTAAGGATAGACGGGAAGAAAGCGTTAATCTCCATACTCACATCGTCTAAGGGTAGACGGGATCATCCTGATCGATGAAACAAATCAATATTCTCATCGTCTAAGAGTAGACGGGATCATCCTGACTGATGAAACAAATCAATTCACATCGTCTAAGAGTAGACGGGATCATCCTGATTGATGAACAAAACAATTCACATCGTCTAAGGATAGACGGGAAGACATAATCTCCATACTCACATCGTCTAAAGATAGACGGGAAGAAATAATTCTCTGTACTTGCATCGTCTAAGGGTAGACGGAGAGACACCATAATCTCCATATTCACATCGTCTAAGGGTAGACGGGAAGACATTCATTAATCTCCAAATTCACATCGTCTAAGAGTAGACGGGATCATCCTGATGGATGAAACAAAACAATTCACATCGTCTAAGGATAGACGGGAAGAAGTAATTCTCCGTATTCACATCGTCTAAGGATAGACGGAAAGTCACCATAATCCCCATATTCACATCGTCTAAGGATAGACGGAAAGACACCATAACGCCATTCAACACCATCCTTCGAACTTCAGAATCCCTCTGTCTACGGAAATTGATGTAAAGATCAATATCTTTGAAGGGGCCACATCGTCAGTGTGGACTGACGGGAAGAAAACCACCTTTTAAAAAATCATGTCGTCAATAAGAATCAACGATCACGCAAACTGAACATTCTTCGAAGAGCCTCGCCATCAATAAGGATTGACAGTCAGAAAAGTACCTCTTGAAACGTCATCTCATCCAATAAACAGGAAGAGAACCAACATTCAAAATCATTTTGAAACCCCTCAACAACTAAGGATAGCCGGAGAAGACTCGCTGGGGAAACACCTCATCATATGTATGATCTGGCAATAAGAAACCCGCTGAACAGTAACCAAAACTTCACATCGTCTACTGATAGACGGAGAGAAAAGCCACTTGCTAGAGAAACTCCATTTTGAACCCTATTGAAAATCCATCAAAATTTCACATCGTCTACTGATAGACGGGAAGAAAAGCACATCCTGGGGAAACCCCTTCGTGAAGCTCTACTGTGATCACCCGCAACTTCACATCGTCTATGGATAGACGGAAAGAAAACCACATTCATACTCAAGACGTCTAATAATAGACGGAGAAATCCACTTATCGAAGGAACACATCGTCAATATGAATTGACGGGAAGAAAAGTTCGTCGATATCAGATGACTGCTTGATCAAAGCATAATTGTTGTATGATCTGAGATACAAATAATCCGCTGAACTGTCTGAATACTTGTTGCTGGATAAATGCCCCTGAACTGATCACAGAGTAACTCACGCGTCATGTGAGGCTGATAGAAAATCTGACTTATGCTTCGTATGCATATGCAAATGCTTTAATCTTTTTACAGCGTAATGCTCCATTCTGGATGGAAATGCTACGCATTCTGACAATGATATGCAAGTATGATGCAAATATGATAACGCATGCAATATGCTAGCGCAGGCTCGAGCTGCTGGAGAGAGCTGGGTACAGAAAACCACTTCAGCAAAATAAATGCTGAAGGCGAGGCCAACTCTGCTGGGGATAAACTGGATATCACTGAATCATCCCAGCAAAATAAATGCTGGGAGAGTGAAATCAACTCTGCTGGGGATATTGGGAACTTAACCGAACACTTCGACGAAGTAATACCCTGCTGGGGTATATAACTCCGCTGTGAAATAGCAGACGTGCTGAATATGATTAGACTTCTCTGGGATAGCTCACCCGTACCAACGGTGAATTGGACTTTGCTGGAGAAAAATGGAGGGAGCCCTCCTGCGTACTGACGAAGCTCGGATCTGGAAATTGATGCGCCAACACGGATGGGCTTTCACAGTAATCGCAAACATGGATTTGAACTCTTAGGCTGTCCGTGATGGGTCAGGTACAACTGACGTTGGAGAATATTCTTCCTGAACACACAGCCTTTTAGTGAAGAGTCGAGGGATAGTGACACGACTTCCCGCATTCATCTCGCTCTCGAAAAGTCGACTGTATCTGCTCGAATAACTCTGTATGGCCCTGCTGAAGCGGACAAGACCAATCCTTTCTCTTCTGATATGCCCCAGCCTACGAGACCTCTGCGGGGATAGTCCTTGAAAGGAAATCTGCAAATCTGTTCCTTGATGGTTTGATATAACATGCCTCAGCGTTCTGAACTTCTGAGAGATACTTCACCTTGAATGCTTCTCGAGTAACTTCTGCGCGCTTAAGATGGTCTGCCCCTGACTGCAATGACCCTGCCCCGATTATCTGATTCAGAGTAGTACCTCCTGACTACGACGTATTCACCTGAATCTCAACCTGATTGCCCCAGAATAACTGTCTTCGAAAGTTTGACCTGACTGGGGATTATAATAAAACTTGCCCCTGCTCTCGGAACATTTGGGCGTTCTGCATTCTATCTTGACCATACTTTTCCATCGTAGGAAGCTTTTCTGCTGTCAAGCGCTTACTCGCAAGTAAAACAAGTTGTTATGCATAAAAGATGTGTTAATGCAACACATATGACAGCTTTGACATCCAATCTGTTCACTGGGAAAAGGAAAACAGTTTATAGCATATAATGCACAAAACATTCGTCAACATCAGTATCAACATGGTAAGAGGAACCTTTTTAGGAGTCAGAATCGACGCGACCTTTACCGGAGTATGCTTTCGAAACAACCTGCTTCAATTAGGACTTTTGGAGGTTGTAACGTGGTCAGGTTCACGGTTTTGAAAGGAAAGGATAAAGGCTCAAAGTTTATTTTAACCCACCCATTCTCCTTGATGTTCTCCCATCCTACGTTCAACTAATTTGACCTTAGCGCTCACCTCTCAGAGGTTGAAAGATAGGAATGATAGCTCGAGAAACTTTTGGATTTTGGAGTGACAACCACTCACTTTTCATCTTTGACACTTGAGGTCACACGACTCGTATTTCCATCGAGGCTTTTTCTTTTGATCCTTTTCATCTTTTTCTTTTCATACCCCTAACTTTTGCCTGGACTGACTCCTTTTGAGTTTCTTTTGATTTTTTTAAGTCCAGCGGGATGCCCTTATTTTTGCCTAAGTCATTTGTTTTGAAGTTTTCTTGACTTAGCGGGCTTTTGATTTCTTTTTCATTTTCCTTTCGAACAAGTCGTGTGACACTGGTTGCCTGGTTCTTTGGGAATGATGTGGCTGTCCCACTCTTGATTGAACTATTGTGGTCTTTTAGGCACGACCTCTAGGGACGTGATTGATCCTCGAACGGACACTCCTCTTGCAATTTGGACGCCCGGTCAAATTAGCTAACACCTACCCTGCCCCAAGGTTAAGATTGAGGGTTTTTCATTCACAGAAAGAAACTCCTACTACAAGGCTCAAAGGGGTTAACAAGGGATTATCTTCCTTATATCTCCGGTGTTTAGGGGTTTGAAACAATGCCTGTACATCATCAACAGGTTTTATTTCAAAAGCATACAATATCGGTAGTTGCACGTCGGTCATTTTCGTCATCCTCCCCAAATTCTTCTTAACCAAACGTTGGACATTTGCAAAAACAGTTAGTGAACACGACTGGATTCAATCAAAACATGCATATTTATTTCATTATCATCGATTTGAATGAAAACAACAAGTTTTACAAACAAGCTTACGAATTCAAACAGGAAAGCAACTACAAATGTAAAGAAATGACAAGCTAAAACAAAGAAAATATGCTAGCTTCTGAGAACCGGGCTTTTGCATCTGCCCTGCTGCTGAACCAGCTATCTTTATTAGAGGCAATTTGATGCTGTCCTGATCTGCTTTCAACGACTCAACCTCTTGGCCCGAAGCTGATTGCTGCACTATCAAGCAGATCCTGCACTTTGTGCTTAAAAGCGTGGCAACCTTCTATATCATGACCCGGGGCTCCAGAATGAAACTCACAGTGCTTGCTTGCATCATAACCAAACGGGGGAGCTCCCGTTATTGGCGCCAGAGTTCTTTTCTCTACCAGACTCAATCCCAACAATGTCTGCAACAACTCGGCATATGTTGAGGGAGGCTTCTCGAACGCTCTTCTCGGTTTACCACCCTGGAATCTTCGTTGAGCCTGCTGTGCCCCCTGCTGAGGCTGCTGCTGCTGGTATCGGGTTGACCCTTGAACACCCTTTGTATCAAATGCAACATTGGTTTCTTGACCTTCAATGTATTGATTGACGCTCTCCTTATGCTTAATCATTTTCTTTCTTAGATCTGCCCCAGGAATAGGCAACAGTTGTGGGCCTGGAGATTCTGACACCATGGAGTCCAGGATACGCTTCTGACCCACTGCAGCTTTAGAAACATCTGTCATTTTAGCATCGACCGAGACAGGAGCAATATGCACAGCTACGCCGCCCGGCGTGAATTCAATATCGTGCGAGTCAATCAGGTCTTGAACATTGTGCTTAAAAGCATGACAACCCTCGATGTCATGTCCGAATGCCCCGGAATGAAATTCACATTGCTTACTGGCATCGTACCCTTGAGGGAACACTCTCGTTGGTGGTGACAACGTTCTCTTCTCAACCAGATTAAACCTCAATAAGATCTGCAAGAGCTCAGCATATGTCATAGGTGGTGCCTCAAATATTCTCCTTGGCTTTCCTTCCTGGATCTTCCGCTGAGCCGGATGTATCCTCTGTTGCTGCTGCTCAGGTTCCACATGCACAGGCGGCGCGAGCTTCTTCATTGCGGCTTCAAATAGCTGATCGTCTTCTTTCCTAAGCACATTCTTGACTACTTCCATGATCAAGCTCATTTGGGTCTTCAGCTGACTGTTTTCCTCTTTGAGGATCTTCTGCTCCAGACGCATCTCTTGCACGTCTCTCATCATCTGCCCCAGCTGGCTTCGGACTTCAATCAATTCAAACTGATTCTGTTCCATATCTCTGGAGGAATTCCTGCAACAAACTGGATGATGAAGAAATAAGACCCACGGTTCTGATATACCTGTTAAATGATAATGCAACGCAGAAAGCAAACACATATTCACAACGAGACAAAGAGAAACTCAAGCTATAAGCACGCAGACAAACATCTCCCACATATGTTCAACCAACAAAATCAGCAGGTAAGCACAAATGAGTATGAATATAACGACCCCAGCCAACAATCCTGGTGATGGTCGACAAATACTGATGCACAAAAGCTAAACGGGTTAGGCAGAGAAACAGATGCGACACCCGGCACAGAAACCTCTAGAAACTTCTCCCATATTCAACTGAACTCTCTGATTGACAATCTTCGGAGCACACACTTCCTGTGGAGTCTTCCATGACATTAACTGACGAACCCGCACAACTGGAAGATGGAAAATCATTAATCTGAACACAACCCTGAGGAGTGATGCAAATACGGCTAGAGTCTAACAGATCTTGAATCTGACTTCTAAGCACCTTACAATCCTTCGTGGAATGCCCCTGTGCCCCAACATGGTACTCACAGCGGGCGCTGGCATCAAAACCTGGAGGATATGGTGGAATCACCGGCTTAGTCTCTTTCGGCACTATCAATCCACTTTTGACCAGATCTGGCAACAACTGACTGTACGACACCGGTAGCTGAGTAAACTGCCTCTCAGGCTTCCTTGGTCTTCGTGGAGCATGCTGACGCGATCGGCGATAGGATGATCGTTGACTTGAAGCGTCTGAAAACTGATCCTGAGATGCTAGAGATTCTGAGGTGGCATCATCTCCTACTTCCCACTCTTCTTGAGAACTGACAACTGACTCAATTTTATTAACTGGGACGTAAGGAACACCTCGAAACTTTCCATTCTTGAGTCCTCGCTCAACAATCTCTCCCAGCCTCATCAGGCCCACAAAGCTTGTGCAACTGAACAATTTGTCAAAATAATGGCCTTTCAGGGTACCCAAGAAGATGTCAACTAGTTCTCTTTCCGGAAGCGGTGGTCGAACACTAGCAGCCAATTCTTTCCATCTTCGCAAATACGCTCTGAATGATTCATTCTCCGCTTGAGACAATTCTTGCAGATCTACGAGACTAGGAGTCAAATCCAGGTTGTAATCGTACTGCTTTATGAAAGCTCTGGCTAAATCCACCCATGATCGAATCTGATTACTCTCTAATTGCACATACCATCTCAACGATGCCCCAGTCAGGCTATACTGAAAGCAATGGATCATTAGTTGGTCATTTCGCACAAACGAAGTCATCCTTCGACAGAACATCATCAAATGCAGCTTTGGACAGCTATCTCCCGTGTATTTTTCAAATTCCGGCACTTTGAACTTGTACGGCAACACGAGGTCAGGGACCAAGCACATGGCTACAGCATCCAGGTTAACGGCATCTTTCGCTTCCAAGGCTTTCATTTGCTCTTCCAACACTCGGACTCTTCTACCATAGTCAAGAGCTCTTGGATCTACTAACCCGGTCACTGGAATATCTCTCGGGTAATTCATCACAGGGAAAGCAACACATTGATTGTTAACAGGAGGATAATGTTCATTTCGGGCACCAAACTGCTCATGTTGATCTCGGTTCTCATTCGTAGGCTGTACGACTTGGTCTGCAGTAAGATTGTTCGCTTGCGGGAAGCCTTCCATAGAATCATACTGATGGTTGGACGCCATAGTAAACTTTGCCAAGGTGTTAGGAGCCTGGAAATTGCCTTCAGACATAGCCACCAATTACCTGTAACCTACTATGCTGCTTGATTCTGCTCAAATCTGCTTCAACCCCTTGGTCGTCTCCACTCTACTCTTGCTTCAAACAATTCCCCGAGAATCACTGTCTGGTGTAAACAAAGGTTGGATAAGTGCTCTGACCTGCTAAATGCTATGCAATATGATTCATGCAAACAGAAATACAAAAATGCTAACGTGCATGCGTGCATTGGAGATATTTTCCCTCCAATTCCAGTGTCAGTGGTAGCAAGACGAGATACCATAAAGACAATATTTGGAAAAACCCTCATATATTGCTTAGAATAATAGTCTTGTCAAGAAGTTACATAACTATGCTCCATACAGCTGATATGATAAGGAGGATCCCAGCCAACATGCCTGGTGGTGATCTCAACATACAAAATACAAGAGAGAAATCAAATACGGGTACGGTTGCGGAAGTCCTCGACCATCTTCTTTGTCTTTGCATGATCTGGTTGATAAATCAAACCTTCTATCAGTCGATCCCTCTTCCTGACCGTCCCCTGGATGTCTCTGACAAAGTCCTCCCAAGCCTTATCATTGGCACCATCCCCAGGCTTGGGTCTCTTGGCATCTGCTCTATGCTGAAAATCTTCCAAATTCTTCATGGCATCTGTCAACTTGCGCTCGGCCTCGTATCGACGACAGGCTTCTTCTTCAAGCTCTTCGTTCTTCACTTTGACCTGTTCTTCTAACTGAGCAATCTGTGTCTTCAGCTCTTCTTCTCGCTCCTTGCGCTTGGTCATAGTGAGATCCCAGTGTTCTCTGAACTTGGCTAGCTTTGTGTAGGCCCTTTCCAGCTCTTGCTTCTTGGTGGCCAACACACTACTAACTGAATCTACATCTAACTCTAGACGCTTCTTGGTTTCAGTCAACTCCAATAGCGTAGTCTTCAGATGTTTCAGAGTTTCATCCTGTTGCTTAGAAATATATCCTGTTTCAATCTTTTCATGCCGAAGCTGGGCATTCTCCTGCTCTAAAGCCTCTTTAGCCCTGGCTAATTCTTCTTTCTCCGCCCTCAGCTGCTTGTAAACCTGAATGTCCACAGTGGTAGGCTCCTCTACCGGAGGAGGATGCAATGGCTGAACTGCTGGATACGGCATAAGGAACTTCACAGCTCGCTCACGAATCCATTCTACATATGGGCTAGGAACTCGAGTATCCCCTCTGCTACCTGAAAGCTTCCCTCTCTTGTGCAAGTTTTTCCAGGCTTTCTCAAGTTTGGTCAGCATCTCTTTCCCTATTGCCCCAGTGAGATACAGAGATTCCTGTATCTCCTCGGGCTTTGGCGCTCCTTGAGGTATGTACCCAAATTGCTTGATCAATAAGGAAGGGTTATAGTTGACACAACCTTTCCTTCCTATTAACGGAACATTCGGGAATCCTTCGCCTTTGAGTATGACTTCAGCTCCAAATACCTCTTTACTGACCCATACCACGTTCTCAGCAGTCAATCCCATTAAGCGCTCGGGCCATCCTAGAGAATTGATAGATGTGACAAACGGGCCTGACTTAGGCATATGACTGGTGAACCACCTGCATAGGAGAGGTACACAGCAAGACACATTCCTTCCTCGTCGCTTTTCATTCTGATAATGAGTTGAATGGTGGATGTCTCCCAGCAAAGTAGGAACTGGGTTTCCCGCAGCCATAATATGGAAGGCATCAGAGTCAACAAAATCCGGAATGTTCGGGAACAATACGATGCCATAAACGCATACAGCAAGGATGACGTCAAAAACACCCCAGCTACCCTTCTGGGCATACTCTCGAGCCTTCTCCACCAAGACATCCAATGGAAATCCCCATACGTCTCCTCTTCTGATCATCTTCCCAGACAGCTCAGACTCTTTCAAGCACAGGATGGCAGAAAGCTCAGCCAGCTTAGGCTCAGCGTCCGTACGATAAAAAGGCATCTGCTCACGGATCGGTATATCCAGAAGTGCAGAGTACTCCTCCAGGGTAGGAGCCAAAACAAAGTCGGGAAATACAAAACACCTGAGCTCCGCGTCGTAAAACTGTAACAGAGTATAGATGCCGCTGGTCTCGTAGGCAGATGGCTGATAAACGTAGGTCAGAATCCTCCCATATCTCTTTCTGAAGTCACCCATTCCTCTCTTCTTAGCAATAGCAATCAACTCTAACAATAGACTGATATTCGGCGACGGAAACTTATAGGGCAATACTCTCTTCAGGTTTTCCATGTCTTGCTAGGAACAAACACCGGAACTGGAAGGGAAAATATGTACCTGCAATACACACACGTTAGTTGAATGCAGATGGTAATGCAATGATGCAATATGATAAATAATGCAATCTGCGAACATAGGGGCTATGCTGTAGCCTGAAGAGGAACATCTCTGTGATCAAGAACAGAAAACCATCACGGTCACCAGAATCTCATGCCACTAACTACCATCTGATACTCAAAATATCAATCCCCTGGTAAGAAAACCATCTGAACCTCTGTATCTGACGAGAATACCATCTGATAATAGCTTCAACCTCAGATAAGAAACCCATCTGACCCAGACAACACACCTGGAGATGAATCAAGAACACCATCTGATGAAGGTACTGAATCATGGTTTCTGAAGGCCGGTTTTCCTGCAATAGCCCAGTCCCTCTCACAGGTAGGATAGACCTAATACACGGACAAAGGTACGGCATCCTATGCGGTCATCAGCGTCACAGACTTTCACGAGTGACGATACGATTCCCAGAAGGAGTGGCATCATCAAATCATGAAGAGGCCTCACTTAGCTGACTTCCAAATGATCGGTCCCCAGAGTCGACAACCCTCACGTCTGGACTCCCCTCAGATCCTCAGGACCGGAAAGGAGCACCTCTGCAAGAATCTCGTCTGAGCGCAGATTTTCGTAGGGAACTGTGCCTGCTCAGCAGACAGGTTCGTCTACTACTTCTCCACAACTATATCTAGGTATGTACTCAAGCCCAGGTCCGGCTTTCACTCACAGTAACCTCCCTTTGCCCACAGCAATAATCATAATAACATAATGCTGGAAAATAAATGCGGAAAGGTAAAGGTACAGAAAAGTAAAGTGCAGAAAAGTAAAACACAATATGCACAACACCCAACCAATAAACACCCAAGCGCTAGGATTGACTCGCGTAGGGGATGGGAAACGGTCCCAGCATAAGGGATGGGAAAAGTCCCTAGATGCTATAGTCCCCAGCAGAGTCGCCAGCTGTCGCTACTGCGAAAATCGGCGCCGGCTTGACAGGAGAGTCGCCACCGTGCGTTATTTATCCCTCAGAGCGGGAAGGGAAACGCTCGAAGTAAACCTCGCAAAGACGGGAAAAAGGTATGGTCATCGCAACCAAAACCTGGATTCGGGAGTCGGTTACGCAAGGGGAAGGTATTAGCACCCCTCACGTCCATCGTACTCGATGGGATCCACGCTTGGTGTTTATAGGTAAAAGGGTGTGTTATCTATCTACGCTAATGGCTGGTCTGAAAAGAAAATAAAAGGACAAGACTCGACAGAACATACGGTGTTCTGGGCCTACGTATTCCCTCGTGCAATGGGAAAGTCAGAGTCAACGTAGTTCGACTTCCTACGCCTAAACGGGGGAAAGGTTGCTCGCCAGGACATCGTGTCCTGTGCCTACGTACTTTCATCTGGGACGAAAGATCAGAGCAAACGTAGTTCGGCTAACTACGGGTAAACAGGGGCTCTCACACAGCAGTGAGAAAACAAACTGGTCCTAAAGGCTCGGGAACCTACAAATACAATCTGGTCTCAAATACACTCGGGCAGGAGAAAGGGATAACAATTAGTCGTTAGCGGGAAAGTCTCGATCGCACAGCCGCGAGAGAACAAAGGTTAGTCGTTAGTGTGCTCGCTAGGATATCGCATCCTATGCCTACATATCCTCGTCTGGAACGAAGAATCAGAGCAGCTGTAGTTCAGCTAACTACGGATCAAGCTACTCCAAAGCTCCTACAGAAAGGGAAGGGAAACCCTAGAACTATAGCTGAGAAACAGGGGAATCTACCTACTGCTATCACACCTGGTTGACCATCCTAATGTCTATCATAACAACTCCGCAGCGGAGAAGTCAGAGCTCCTAAGGGATCATGGCAACAGGACTAAACTACAAACAAGAACTGCAACGTAAAGAAATACTGAAAATATGCATGAATGCAACAACTAAACAAACAAGGCGCGAAGGCCGCAAACCACAGAGGCAAGGGAGCTCAGCTCTACCGAATACCAACAAGCAAAGCCACGCAATAACAAACAAGCAGAAGGAGGACCACCTCAACTTCTCATGCACACAAAGTCTACTTCTACAATGCACCTAACTCAGAACTATCTAGATGAATACCTAAGTCTAATGCAACATAACATCACACAAGTCAAACAATTCAAAGAGACTAACCCTGAGCAGGGCCTCTAACAAACCTGAAACAATCTCCTAATCTATCTCTCAACAGAACTCTATACAACACCCTAAGCAAAGATCTAAACAAACTCCAATCAAAAACCCTAAGCAAGAGGAATCAATCCCAGTCTCCAAGCTTCAGAACAAGCTTACCAGAGAAAAGGAAGCTAAGCAGACAAGCCCATAGTGCTTTCCTCAGGAAAGTACCAGGAGGTTACTACTCAGGAGTCATATCCTACGCGGCTCGACAACTGTGATCAGTTTACATTCCTCCTCAGGAGAAATTAAACTCACATGAAGGCTCCGGCGTCACTGGATACTTGAGAAAAACCTATATGCACTAAGGGAACTAAGTGAACAGACTCATAGGACCTTCCTCAGGAAAGTACTAGGAGGCTGACACTTAGGAATCGTATCCTACGTGGCTCAACAACTGTGATCAGTTTACATTCCTCCTCAGGAGAAATTAAACTCACAAGTTGGCTCCAACATCACTGGATACTTAAGAAATCCTAGATAAACTAGTGGAACTAAGTGAATAGACCCATAGGACCTTCCTCAGGAAAGTACTAGGGGACTTCCACTTAGGAATCGTATCCCATGTGGCTCAACAACAGGTGATTAGTTTACATTCCTCCTCAGGAGAAATTAAACTCACAAGTCGGCTCCGACATCATTGGATACTTACGAAAGAGGTGAGAAGAAAGAATGAAAGTCATCCATAGTGCCTTCCTCGGGAAAGTACCATAAACTCCCGTCAAACTTCGGGATCTCGAACCTCACAAACAGACAACAAGCTCCTAGACTAAGCCTCAATCCAATGCATCTTTGCAAGCTCCAACAGGACTTCAATCAGCTCCCACCTTCAAGAAGAACCCACAGGCCAAGAAACCCCAAGAGACTATCTCTGAAGTTCAACCACAGTTGAACTTCAAAGTCAGAAGTCATCAAGACTTCTCCTATCTTCAGGCTCAGACAAATCACATCAGAACACCCTACAAAAATCTATCAAAAATCTAATGGGAGACCTACATGGCTCTAGGATAACATACTGAAAAAATCAGAACAAAATTCAACACCAGATGAAAGAACTAAAATCAGCAACACAGACATATCCACAAACCAATTTATTCAACATCAATAACAGTGAAAAAATGCAATTAAAATGAAAATGCATGATTAAGCTAATATTTTTGTATTATAAAATTCTACACTGAATCACGAGTCTACAGAAAAAAGAACGGAATTATTTGACTAAATCTACTATTTTTTATTAATTTTCTAATGATATGCATGCATTGAAAATATTAAAAAGAAATCAATTAATTGGAAAATATGCAAAATATAACAAACAAAAATAAAATGTCATTTTTATTTTTGTTTAATTTTCTTAACATTTTCATGAAATGGATGAAAAAAAGAAGAGTTAAAATCACAATTATTTACATTTATTTATGATTTATTTACAAACATGAAAAATATAAAAGAAAAAAATAAAAGAAACAACCTGGGGGTTCAAACAGCAAGAGTTTATGGGTTATTTCTAGCTGGGCCCTGAAGAAGGGGGTGCAGATAGCACTAGGGCGCAGGGCCCATGTTTGAAATCAAACAATCAAAAAAAAACCTATGGGGGGTGCAGCACTAGCAAGTTCCAATTCATATTATTACTGGGCTTACGCCCAGGGGGTGCTGACAGCAATTGGGGCCTAAGGCCCAAATCCTATCATTCAGACTCACACGCCAGGGGGGGGGGGGAATTGAGTAAACTGGGTGTAGCGTCAGTAATACGCATTTGGGCTTTGAACCCAGCCCAACCCTAACCAGAAAACCCTAATCCACAAAACCTAATTCACTCTCAAGCTCTCTGGTACTGTTCATTCCTGGAAACCCTAACGCCACCATCCTCAACCTCTCAGCCTTACGCACGCAATCGAACCAGAGCCTCTCACGCCTCACCTCACTTTCGTACCAGATGCCTCCACACAAAATCTAATCCTAAACTAGAGACTAACTAAAATCCCAGCAGAACCACACATTTCAATAATCAAACTGAATCCAGAATGGAGGAACGATGTACCTTGTTTGAGAAGCTCGTTGAAGGACCTGAGGAAATCCTGGCGAATCTTGAAGGATCGCTTGAAAGTCACTACGAGAAAGAGACAGATCTTGAGGCTTAGTGAGGATCTTGGAGACGTGCCGTTGAAGTTCTCGCGTTGAAATATCGCTGGAGAGTTTCTGGAGATTTCCTTGAAGATTGAACGCAGATGACGTTTTCTGGAAATATTGCTTGAAGATTGAACGTGGTTTGAAGTTCCTGGGTTTATTACTTGAAGATTGAACGCAGATGACGTTTTCTGGAAATATTGCTTGAAGATTGTTGGCGTTCTGGAGAATTTGATGAAGAACGATGAAGGTTTGGATGGATTCTGGAAAAAATTGTATGAAGAACGAAGGAGGTGGATGAACGTGTTCTGGAAAAATCTTGAGGTTTCCGGCGAAGATGATGAAGGTGGAAGGGAGGAGATCGGAGGAAAGGATGAAGGTCGAAGAAAGAAGATGAAGGATTCTGGGTTTTTGGTATCTCCGGCGGAAATGACGGTGGCCGGAGTTGGTTGAGGTTGCCGGCGGTGGGGGTTCACCGGTTTTGCATGCCGGTCAGGGGAGCTTCCGGTGAGGAGGTGAGGGATGCTGGGAGGTGGACGCGTGTCACCGTTGGTGGAGGGAGCTGGTGCATGGGATACGCGTGTCAGCAGAGAGAGAGAGGGTGAGCTTCGGTGGGACGCGTGGCGTGAATCTCTGAGTGTAACGTGGGCCCTCTTTCATCCAACACGTGGCGTGCTTTTATACCACTGAAAACGCGTGGCACCTTCTAGAAGCTCCTGGAGTCTGCTGGACTTGCTGGACGAATTTGGATGCTTTCTGGACTGTTTTTGGATTTGCTGAATTGAGAATTGGGCCTCAACAAAAACACCCCTGGGCCCATACGAACCTGACCAACAAAAACTGTAAAAAAAAAACTGCATAAAAAAACAATTAACTAAACCTAATTATATCTAATCAAAACAATTAACACCTAATTAACTAACTTCCTAATCAACTCTAAAAAAATGATTAAAACTCATATTATCCTAATTAAACCTAAAAATCAATTAAGATCTAATTAACTCTAAAATTCAGTTAACCTAATTAAAATTCTAATATTCTTTAACATCAATCAAAATCTATCATTAATAAGAAAAAAACTATATTATTTTCTATATTGTCTAAAAAACAATTAAACCCATTTTAAAATCTATACAAAATTTTAAAAATGACTTAAAAAACAATTAAACCTATTAATCCTAATTTTTATCATTCTATTTAATATGCTAAGAAAAATCTACTAATATTCTAAAAATGATAAAAGCTATTTAAATTCTATTAAAATTCTACAAATGATTAAAATCTATTTAAAAGCTTCTATAAAATTCTAAAAAGAGGATTAAGCTATTAAAATATTCAAAAACCCTATTTAAATTCCAGAAAAATCTATAAAGCCTGTTAAAAATTCACAAAAGCCTATTAAACCCTAAAAATGCAGATGAATGCAAATGACCCCCATAAAAGAGCGCACGAGACCAGATCGAATCGAACAGAGATCCCCGGGCATCAGAATATCCCCAAAATTACTGTGCAAAGCTAAAAATCACTGAGGAGCGCCCAATTTCCCGAAAATAAAACCCTGGTAATCTGGACTGGGTCTGCCATATCTGATAGACAAAAATCAAGCTGTAAACTCTGATATCCCCTGCTTGTGCACAAAAATCATACATCTGAGCTGTGAATATGAAATTAAACCATGAGTCAGATAGGAGAATCAGTTGGTCAAATTTTAGGCTGCAACAGGTAGTTACTTTATGACGTGTCCCTACGTGAGGGGAACATGGAGAACGTGGGGGGAGGCTCGAGGAGCTCCTAGAGTAGGCTGGATTTTGCCCGACGACGGGGGAGGAAGAGGCTGTCTGGTCGACTGTATGGGTTTTGCCCGACAGCTATAGGCCTATGTCCGATGGGGGAAAGGTTGTGCTCGAAGGAACTTTTGCCCGTCGGTGTGGTACTCTTGGGCCTAACCTCATTGAGGTTTGGGCCTGCTTGGTTGTGGGCTAAGCGTCGGTCCAGTCCAAAACAGTAGCCCCCAAGTCGTTGTTCGCGGTCAGGAGAGTTATGGCTTAAGCAGGGACTGGTGTCGGGCGTGTCGATATGTCGGGCAGGGAGCAATCGCGTAGGTCGTGGAGCAATTGTGTCAGGAAGGTGGGTGAACGACGAGGCAGAGCCCGTGAGCGAGGGAAGGACCTGAAGAGACGCAGTGAACATGGAGAGTCACCACATGTCTTCTTGTTACGGTTATGGGCTAGGCACTTGAGTGCCTAGCGACGCTTCGTTTCCCATGCTAGGGGTATATATATGTTGACCCGACTCGTCTTTTCTCTCATTTGCTTATTCACAGCTGCTTAACATTACAAGACTTATGCCCGACAACTTGGATCGTTTCTGCCCGACATCTGGGATTTTTATGCCCGGCGACAACCTTTCAGCATCCACATCAAGTAAGTTTCTGCATTCTTCCTGGTGTTTTTTGTTATTCACAACGGTGTTTCCGGCGGCCCCGCTGGGGGTGCTGGGAATACCGTGGGTTTTTCCAGCGAATACATCGAAGGATCCTTCAAAATTATGGTAGAGAACAATCTTCATCGGCCATGGCGATGGGTGTCCCGAGGAGGATTTGAAAGAAGTTTGAATGCCCTGAGGATAATGGGATGAATGCCCCGGGCACAAGTGGATGCGTGCGCCGAAGACAGAGGACGTACTCTCTAGTCTCCTCGGGGGTTAAGATTTCCCTAGCTCGTCCTATGGGCTGTGAGGCGACCACGCCCTTTCACTTGAACTGCGGTGGAAGGGTGGATTTGATTTGGCTGTCGAATTCACCAAGTTCCTCTGCTTTTCAGGTATAAAATGGCTGGTCACGTCGAGGAAGAGGTGGAATGGTATCTATCAGAGGACGAGGAGGGCCGCGAGGAGGAGGTCGATTTGGATCCTTCGGAGAGACCTTTAGAGGAGTGGGTCGAGGAGGAACCCTTAAATTATATGTCGAGGTTCGTCCTTGACGAATCTGATGCATTTGCGGTGATAGAAGACAGAGTGGCGGGGAGCCCCCGTTAGTTCTGTGCCTGCCGCCCCCGGGAGACCGATCGCATATGCTCGTGATATCTTGGAGGTCGGTTCCCGATGTATGAGTTCGCCTTTAAGGAGGTGGGAATGCGAATGCCCTTCACTGGTTTCCAGCAAGGCGTGTTCGATCATCTCATGTTGGCGCCATCCTAACTTCACCCGAATTCCCTGGCTTTCATCCAAGTATTCAAGATTGTCTGCAACTATTTGGAGCTCGGGGCCACCATTCCGCTATTTTTCTGTGTCTTCCACCTGCAGCGCCAGACGATGGCTGGTCGACATAGCTGGGTTTTGCTGAAGCAGGCGACTAGGCTTTTTCGGCTGTACACAGATTTTGTTCGGGGTTTTAAAGATCGCTGGTTCGTGGTCATGTCGGACACGGACGAAGCGTATGAGACCATATTTCAAAAGGAAGTTGTGGTCGTGGATAGGCGTACCGAGGACAACTATGAGTCTTACTTCCCTTTGGACTGGGGGGACCTGTATTTCTGTTTGGGTACCGACAACTTCATCTTCAGGCCTGGTCGACTGGGCGAGGAGGACAACTTGGCCTTCCGAAGGTTGGTGGACTTCGTCGATTGTCTTCCTTCTCAGAAGTGTGTGTCTTCCGACGGGGAGTATATCCGCGATGAAGACGGGAAGATACTGACAGAGGCCCGGTATATTAACGTAAAGTCTCTGCTCGAATGCAGGACGGAGGCTGAGGCTCATTGGCTCCTAGGTAGTTTGGGTGCCTCCGGGCTGATCTTGTCATTTGTCTAGATTTTGCTTCTAACTATTTTTCTTGTGTTTGTTTTGCAGGTTCAATGGGTTCTGTGGAGGAAAGAGTGACAAAGCTGATGAATAGGGGTAGCCGTCGTGCCCCATCTCGAGCCCCTACTGCACGGAGGGAGCTGGTCGTCGCTTCTTCGGGAATGACCTCCTCTCCACGGGGAACTGGGTTCCCAGCGCAACCCCGGTCCCCAAACAACGACGGGAGGACGAGGTGCCTCATATTGATCTCACTGACGATTCCCCGGGTCGCGGGTTCGTCTTGCCCCCTTGTTATCTCCGGCCGAATTTCTTTTCGAGGAGGAACGATCCCGGGGTGGCCCCGGAAGAGGCGAAGAGCATATTGGCTGCGGGCAAGGAGGCTCGGAGGAAGATGATGTCCGCGGATCTGGCAGCGATGGTGAGGGTCTATGAGACGACCCATGTGCTAAATGAGGCGGGGTGCTCCTCGGAGGACCTAGCTGCTGTCAAGAACGACCTTGCGGTGTCTGAGGAGGTTCGGGCTAAGCTGGCGGCCAACCATAAGGAATATCAAAGGCAGGACATGCTCCACCGGGAACACATTGAGGAGCTGGAGAAAGCCCTGAAGGAAAGGGATGAAGAGCTAAAGGGGGCCAAAGGACGCATTGCTGAGCTCGAGGATCTGGTCGCCCCTGCCGAGGAGGAGTCCAAAGAGGAGCAGTTGATCTCGTCTAGGAGAGGGCTGGTAGACAAGGTTTGTCATCTCGAGGAGGATTGTCTAGGGTCCGTCGAAGTGGGCTTTAAGCATGCTGTCGACCAACTCAGTCTCGTCAACCCTGACCTGACGACCAATGGGATTGGTCCCTTTCATCAGATCCAAGACGGTCGGATCATGGCGCCCGGAGGCTCGGAAGATGAGGAAGACGACCAGGCTACCCACGAGGAGGAGGAACCCGTAGAGTAGGGATGGTGGCCTGCGTGCCCCTTTATTTTTCATTCGACCTGCGTGCCCGGTATTTTTCGGCCTGCGCACCATGATTCATTTTGACTTCTGGGCTTGTGCCCGTTTATTGTAATGTTTGACTTCTGGGCTTGTCCCCGATTATGGAATTTCTTGTTTTCCTTTGTTTGTGTGTATGCTCGACTATTTATGCATGATTCATATTTCTGTTTGTATTGTATGCTTGCTTGTACATTTGTTATGCTTAATGTATATTTTTGCTAAGTTGGGAGTGGTAGCTCGATATTCGTTATGCCAAGTAGTGTAGGGAACTGGCCGGTTGATCGGGGTGGTTACCTAGTAGGTTACGGGGGTGGACCACGATCGTGGACCAGTCCCCACAGTGTGAACGTCCCATCGCGAGCTGCGCGTTCTGTCGGTTTTGGTACTGCGGCAGCGACTCTCGGTTAAGTGGTCTCCGTCGAGCAGAGCATTCTGCTCGCACACACAAACGGCATGCGCTTGCTATTTAGTTGATTTCGTGGAAACACGATTGTACCACACCGCGATCCTGTGGTCGCTAGGAGGGTTCTCACGGGCAGTGTTTAACTGTAGTATTTTTTAGCTTTTCAGCGTTCCATGGTCGAGCTATCTGATCCCCGTGTAGGTTTTTGAGGTAGTAGGCCTCGTGCTCTGTCTTGTCCCGAACACGATATGGGCCTTCCCAATTTGCGGCGAGTTTGCCCTCGTGTGAGTCCTTTTGGTTTCTTCGTAAGACCAGGTCGCCAACTTGGAACTCGCACTTTAGGACTTTGCTGTCGTAGCGAAGAGCAATCTTTTGTTTTAGCGTAGCTTCGCAGAGAGCTGCTCCTGATCGGATCTCCTCGACTAGGTCGAGCTCCTTCCGGAGAGCCTTGTCATTGGTTTCCTCCTCGAGGGGAGCTTCGGTTCTTCTGGACGACTCTCTTACCTCCACCGAGATCACCACCTCGGTTCCGTATGTAATATGGAATGGGGTTTACCCAGTGGTCGAATGAGGCGTTGTTCGATATGCTCAGAGCACGCTGTAGAGCTCCTCAACCCATACTTTCTTGGTGTCGCCGAGTCTTCGCTTCAATCGCCGGAGGATTACTCTATTTGCGGCCTCGGCTTGGCCGTTCGTTTGTGGATGCTCGACCGAAGTGAAATGGTGCTTGGTGTCACACCCTAATTTTTGACCATAAGATCCCGTCTTTGTTTTTTTCTCTTGCTTTGTTTTATTTTAATTTTATATGTATGCTTATTATCACTAACCATCTCGTGCAGGTGCACGTAAATTTCAAGCAGGATTTAGTATTCGTTCTCCCAGTTATGTATTTCAAGGCATACCCAATGGGTTCTTTGATCCTAAAGTTTCCCACTGGTTGTTTTTCTCATTGATTCCTCAGAAGCCTCAACGCAAATCTCAAGTTTCTTTAAGGTGTTACTATTATGTTACTCGCCGAATCAAAGGGGCCTTGGTGGATTCAAATGCAAAGTTTTCTCATTAATAATATAAATTGCTGATAAGCTCAAGATCATCCATACGAGTCGTTGGAAATCTACATTGTCATCAATTTTCTTGAAGTCATTCACGATTAGAGGTTTGAAGCCAGGATCGTGAGTACAAGTTAGTTTTGCTATAAATATTGGTTCAGTGTTCGTTAGAGTGGTCTTAGGCCCTGACTATTCCCCTAGAGCAATTCAAAGTTCTTACATTAAGTCATGGAGATTATGTTTTTAGAAAAGAATCCAAGCATGCAATGTCAAGTCTGCTGGACCAAGAACAAATTCAATTTATCTCATGCAAGCAGTGTGATTAAACTCCATAATACATGAAAGAAAGGAAAATGTAAATAAATTTACTTATTGAAGGAGCGGCAAGCATCATTTACAAAACAAGATGACAGAATGTAAAGTTACTGCAATAATTTTATCATGTACAAAGTAAATTCATTACAAAGACCAAGTTGGTTTTCATTAAGATGCGTATCATCCAAGAGAACCACACAATACGGAAAATGCAAGTTTCCAAAAGCTCAAAAGTTAAAAGTATATATTGGGTACACGGAAGAGGCATATTGAGAGTTACAAGAACATTAAAATCCAAGGTACAGTATGTTACACTACAAAAACCACAACCTTATGGAAACTCTTGGTATACCCCAATTTATTTTACATTCCAAAGGGCATTTCAAATCGTTAGAACACTTGTTTAACTTGTCCCGAATTTAAAGCAGCAACAGTAGCCCCATCTCAAACCTTGAGTGCTATGAGAGATCCCCGTAATTTGCGTTCTGCATAAGCCTCGATGCTGCCATAAACTGAGTCTTGTTTGAAATATCACAGCAAATAATTCATGACTAATCTGCAAATGGACAAATTATGCATCAACAACTACAAGGATTCGAGATACTAGAAAGGACCCTTACCTGTCGGAGCTTCGGTTACGATAATCTGTCCTCCCAGAAGTTTACAGGCAGTGGCAGCATATGCTAGACCGTGAACCATAGTCGTTCCCCGCTTTACGCGGCCTCCACTACTTCAAGCTCGAAAAATGACCCGGTTTATCATTTGCACACTTAAGACTTTACAATGACAAGGACCGACTCCACAACTTCATACACGCTAGCATTGCTTCGAAGCATCATGGCAGCAAGTTTGTTCTGACGATGGCCTCATCAGGCTGCTAGAGAATGTGGTGTCAGCATATCAAAAAACCTTTGAGGGAGTATTACCCAATGTCGTCTTCTCGATTCATCAATCCAACCTGCTGCAAATAAACATCACCATTTCTAGACAACTCTCAAACCATGTCAAAGCCAAAATAGATGCAGTATTATCATAAGAACGTATTAACAGTGGTACAGGTTCTTTCTAAAGGAGTTTTTCAACAGAATCATAACAACTATGTTTTCTCCAAGCATAATCAACACTTACATTTTAAACTAGGAAGAATGGTTGCATTGTGCATTTCCATCTCGAGTTGGTCAAGATGACAAGGTTTAACCAAGTTGGTATACTGGTTCCAACATAGATCCAACAGGAGAAGAAAACTCCCTCAAACGTATTGTTGCAAACCCGTATCAACTGATAACACGAAAACATATATATTAAAATGCCACAATTTCATGTTATTAACGGTCGATTTCACCCCGATTTCGTACCATATTCGCATTGTTGTTTAATGTTTTGCAGGTTTATGAAGTCAATGTTCAAATGAGGCAAGATAAGCAAAACAAGCTCAAAAGGACTTATAACAGAAGAAAAAGAACGAGAAAAGCAACAGATTTCAATTCTGCTGATATGACGACCGTCATGGCTCCCTCACGACCGTCACAAGCGTGACGACCGTCATGACCCCCTTACGACCGTCATGGTCGTCACGAGCGTCATGACTCCCTGACGACCGTCACAGGCACATTTTCTGCATATTGTCCACATTCAGAGACGTGCAAACAGAAGCCCAAATTAAGTGCACGACTCCCTGGATTTTCTGACCCTCGAAGGCACTTCCAACAGCAGTTCACGTAGCTTTCATTCACTATAAATAGAGGGCCTTGGGACTAAAATAAGGGAGCCGCATTGAAGACCACGAAGTGCTGCCAGATTTAATACCAGAAGATATTTTCCTGCTTGTTTCTTTTCTGTTTTGTTACCCTCCTTTTGTTTCCTTTCCAGAATTTCATTCGTAATTTCTGTTCTTACTTTTCCGTACAATTAATCGTCACAAGAGTAATCCTGCCGACATTGTGGAGGATTATCCAAGTGCCGAACCAGAATTATTTACAGGTTCCGTTATTAGTATTAATTGATTATATTTGCTTTAATATGTATGTTTACGTGTTCTGCCTTTTAAATTCAAGTATGCATGCTTTAAGCTTTATGTCTAGCTAAAACTGCATCGATCGGTATGTAATGAACTAGTAGAACGAGGTTCGATAATAACCGGCGTAATCTTTCTTTTTCAAACTTGCTTCTGGCTCTAGTTTTTAAACCAAAATTGTTAAACTAAACTTCGTCGCGATAGCAAGAATTTATTTAAAGCAATCTCGCCACGACAGTGGAAGATTTACTAAGGTATGAACCGACATGCGAAAGCTGAGGCTAGGACCAGATAGTAAAAACTGAGCATTTATTTTAAACATAGCGAAAGCATTTTAAAAGAGATTAGAACTCAATGATTTTCAAAAATCAATTTTAACCCCGAACGGGATAGCGAAAGCATACGTTCTGCTTTAGAGCTGTGACTAGCGTCAACAACCATCGTGAGACAAAAGTCTTTAAACTGTTATTTTCTTCTTAAAACCATTTTGAAAATTATCAAACCGCACCGGTAACTTGTCAAAACCTCTGAGCACTATGTCATTATATACCGATTACTCGCATTATTATTTTAAGAAACCTCTTAGTCCTTTTTAGTTTACCCCTTTACTATTGCATACTTCCCCTTAAACCATATATAACCTAGCTAAACGCAGTAACGTCAGATTATACTAGATTGATTACGAGTCCTTGTGGGTTCGATATCTTTATTACTACGCGATAGACTATACACTTGCAGTTAATTCGATTAGACTCGGAAAGTCGCGATCAAGTTTTTGGCGCTGTTGCCGGGGACCCGTTTAATCAATAGTGTAATCCTTTGTTACACGGTATAGACTAGGTTAACTATTTTCTTTCCTTTTACTCGTTCGTCGGTTGTATGCCAAGTACTCGCTCACAAGGCGACATCTTACAACATACAATCGCCGAACTAGAGCGCTTCTTACACTTAAGAAGGCGCATCCTTGAATATCAACGAAAACACAATATTCCTGATCTTCTAGCTCATAATCCTGTTGAAGAATCGAAAATGGCTGAAGGACCTCAGAACAAACCGCTGAAGGACTACGCTACCCCGTCTCAGTTGGAGCCTCGAAGTAGCATTGTTGCCCCCGCTATCAATCGGAACGACTTCGAACTGAAACCATCATTGCTGTCAGCTATACAACAACATCAATTCTCAGGAAATGCAACTGAGGATCCGAATGAACACTTAACGAAGTTCGTGCAATACGTAGACACAGTGAAGGCAAATGGAGTAACTCCAGATGCAATAAGACTTCGTCTTTTTCCTTTCTCTCTTAGAGATAGAGCTTGGACTTGGTTACAATCCTTGCCATCCAACTCCGTTACAACGTGGGAATAGTTGAAGAATGTTTTTTTAGCGAGATACTTTCCGCCAAGCAAAACTGCTATGCTTAGAGCTCAAATCAACAGATTTCGACAGAAAGATGCTGAATCTCTCTATGAAGCATGGGAAAGATTTAAAGATATGACGAGAGCATGTCCTCACCACGGTTTGGAAGACTGGGTGACGATTCATACTTTCTACAATGGGCTTCTGTATAACACCAGATTAACAGTAGACGTCGCCGCGGGCGGTGCACTTATGGATAAGCCATACGATGAAGCCTATCAACTTATCGAAAACATGTCTCAGAACCATTGTCAATGGGGAGGTGAAAGAACTCCATCAGAGAAACCTGCAGCGAAAGGTGGGATGTACGAGATCAACAGTCTTAAAAAGTTCAACGCTAAGGTGGATGCTTTAATGCAGAAAATCGACAGTCTAACTGTAACACCACCTACAACCGTAGCTGCTGTAACTCCAAATTGCGAGCTATGTGGAATTGCCACTCATAATGCGCCCGAGTGCCCATTATTGGTAGGAATTCCGCCAGACCAAGTAAACTACGCTCAAGGTAACCCTTACGCGAATACTTACAACCCAGGATGGAGGAACCACCCAAACTTTTCCTACAAAAGCGATAATACCTTGCAAGCACCTGCTGCTCCGCCAGGATATCAGAAAGCAGTCGTAGCTGCCCAGACTGCCCCTAGGAAGTCAAATCTTGAAGTGATGATGGAGAAATTCATAGCTACTCAAGTTCAAACAAGCAAAGAATTTCTAAATCAATACATACACACTAGTGAGCAGATTAAACAACTGATCGGCAAAGTAGACGCTTTAGCCACCCATCACAAAATGCTTGAAACGCAGATATCACAAGTGGCTCAACAACAAGCTTCTGCAGCCGCACCAGCTGGTACATTTCCGGGTCAGCCAGAACCTAATCTGAAAGGTCATGCAAACGCTGTCATATTAAGAAGTGGAAAAGAGTTGGAAGGACCTGTCGATCCTAGGAGTGAAAATTCAGCCATGCATCAGAATACTGATAAACCAACAGAAAAGGAGTCTGAAACCGAAAAGAAGGAAGATGACGAGCAAGAGGCCGCCAAAGATGAAAACTCATATGTGCCTCCACCGCCATATAAGCCACCGATTCTTTATCCTCAAAGATTCATAAATTCCAAAACTTCAGGACAATTTAAGAAATTCGTAGAACTTCTGAAACAACTGAATATCACTATTCCTTTCACAGAAGCGATAACTCAAATGTCGTCATACGCTAAATTTCTTAAAGAAATTCTGTCTAACAAAAGGAAAATCGAGGATAACGAAACAGTTACACTCACTGTCGAGTGTAACGCAATCATTCAAAATAACATGCCTCCTAAACTAAAAGAACCAGGTAGCTTCTCCATACCTTGCATCATAGGGAAGTTCGTCATAGACAAAGCTTTATGCGATCTAGGAGCCAGTATAAGTGTTATGCCCCTATCTATATGCAAAAAGCTGAACATGGGAGAACTAAGACCAACTAAAATATTCGTGAAATTGGCTGACCGATCAGTCAAATATCCCGTCGGTGTGCTGGAAAATGTTCCAGTACGCATAGGCCAATTCTACATTCCAACCGACTTCATAATCATGGATATCAAGGAGGATTCTGTTACCCCAATTATCTTAGGAAGACCCTTCCTAGCAACAGCCGGAGCTATTATAGACGTAAAGAAAGGTAGGCTAACATTCGAAGTAGGAGAAGAAAAGATAGAATTCATCCTTACTAAGTTCTTGAAGGTACCAGCCATAGATGATACGTGCTATCTAGTAGATGTCATTGACGAATGCATACGAGAACTAGAAAAGGAAGAAACTAAATATTCTGAAATCATGAAGATCCAAATCCCTGATATTCATGAAGACGACAATTGGCGTGCGCCATACAAAGATGATAGTCTGAGAGAGATCTTAGCACTAACTCCTAATCACATGCCAGGTCCGAAAAACCCAGCTTTAGAACTTAAAGAATTGCCTAAGACCCTCAGGTACGAATTCTTAGACACAGAATTCAAAAGACCAGTAATAGTCAACGCCAATTTAGGACAATCAGAAACTGAGAAATTACTAGAAGTCCTAAGGAAATACCCAACTGCGTTAGGCTATAATATAAGTGATCTTAAAGGCATAAGTCCCTCCATCTGTGTGCATCGAATCATGCTAGAGGAAGACTGTAAAACTTCAAGAGAACATCAGAGAAGGATAAATCCTATCCTAAGCACTGTAGTCAAAGACGAAGTGAAGAAGTTACTTGACGTAGGAATCATATACCCGATCTCTGACAGCCAATGGGTCAGCCCAGTGCACGTCGTACCAAAGAAAGGAGGCGTCACTGTAGTAAAGAATGCAAAAGGTGAATCGATAACCCAAAGAGTTGTAACCGGAAGCAGGATGTGTATCGATTACAGAAAACTGAATAAGGCGACTCGGAAAGATCATTTCCCTTTACCTTTCATAGACCAGATGTTGGAGAGACTAGCGTAAGATTCGTACTTCTGCTATCTAGATGGTTATTCGGGATTCTTCCAAATTCCTATTCACCCCGATGACCAAGAAAAGACTACATTCACATGTCCTTATGGCACTTTTGCTTATCGCCGAATGTCGTTTGGACTCTGCAATGCTCCAGCAACCTTCCAAAGATGCATGATGGCAATCTTTGCGGATTTCATAGACGACATCATGGAAGTGTTCATGGATGACTTCTCTGTATGCGGACAAAGTTTTGAAGGCTGCCTGTCAAACTTAGAAATGGTACTCGAAAGATGCGCTAAAGTGAATCTTGTTCTCAATTGGGAGAAATGCCATTTCATGGTCCGACAAGGCATAATTTTAGGACACGTCATATCTGAAAAAGGGATTGAAGTTGACAAAGCTAAAATAGAGATTATAAAGGATCTTCAACCTCCGAAAACCATACGAGAAATACGAAGCTTTTTAGGACACGCCGGATTCTACCGACGATTCATAAAGGATTTCTCGAAAATCACAAAACCTCTGACAGGCTTGTTGATGAAAGATGCCGAGTTCGTTTTCGACAAGGACTGCTTGGAAGCATTCGAAACTCTAAAGACAACACTCATTACCGCACCAATCATGCAACCATCGGATTGGCAACTACCATTCGAAATCATGTGCGATGCGAGCGATTATGCTGTAGGTGCAATTCTAGGACAAAGGGAAGACAAGAAGCTTCACGCAATCTACTATGCCAGTAGAACTTTAGATCCTGCCCAAATGAACTACGCCACAACTGAGAAGGAACTTCTAGCAATTGTGTTCGCCCTTGACAAATTCCGTTCTTACTTGGTAGGAGCGAAAATCATCATCTACACAGACCATTCTGCCATTAGGTACCTGATAAGCAAAAAGGATGCCAAGCCAAGATTTTTGCGATGGATCCTATTACTACAAGAGTTTGATTTAGAAATACAAGATAAAAAAGGAACCGAGAATGTAGTAGTTGATCACCTTGTCGCGATGAAATTTGGATACCAAACTATTAATTAGTTTGAATCTTATTCATTTGCAACCGAACTTTGATTTGTCCAAAGGAAGGGATAAAGATCGAAATCCCACAATGCAATGCAAATGCAAGCTAGAGAGTTATAGGTTCGGGGGTCGGTTAAACTTAGGGAAGGTGCTAGCATCCTAAGTTTCTGTAGTACTCTACAGGAACCTCTTGTTTTATGTTGTTTATTTGCTAAGGTTTATCTGCTTAATGGTTAAGAGACCTAGGGGGTTTATTTCTAAGTATACTCGATAAGATATCGCATCTTATGCCTACATATCCTTACGGGAGTGGAATCAGAGTATCTGTAGTTCACCTAAAGGGTTTGAGGAGTTCTTTGACTGTGGTCAAAGTTCCTACGAGATTAGGATAGTTGATTGATTGAGTTTAGGAGAAAAGATGAGTTATCATTTTAAGGGAGATTTAACCGCCACAAGTGTAAGAGATTGTATTTGTTGTGGGGTGGAGATTCTATCTCGCTTAAGATGATTAACATCTTATTCTCTAATGTTTGAATATTTGTTGTTGAGTTGTTGAATTGTTTTCCTATGTTGTAAGATAAAAAGTCCTCCTATGGGGTAGGATCTATCTTAAGAGATCGACTTGAATGGGATCAAGGATCCTGAGGGGAATATGATGCAAATGAGATGCAATACACACAAGTGTTGAATCATGTGTAGGTTCTTCCTTTGGACGCTCATGCAATGCGATAATATGAATGCGATAATTGTAAATTGCGGGAAGAAATAAAAATAGGTAAAGTAAACATACACACGCATGAAAGCGTTAAGTGTGTGAAAGTGAAGTGCAAGGACGGAGAGAGGCGCAAGCGTGCACGATTGATTGCATTACGATGTTGAATTGATTTTAGGCGAATGTTGTATTAATTAAATTGGTTTTATGAGAGAATTAGTTTTATAAAATAAGACTTTTGAATTAATTAGATTTTTGAAAATAATAAAAGTTATTAAATAAGTTGTTTTTTCTTTGGTTACAAATTCTAATAAAAGGATTTCCTAAATAAATAAGATGCTTGTTATTATTATTATTACAGAGAAAAAGTGGAGTGGTTTATTATGTAAAGGGTTCCTTATTAAATAAAATAGTTTTTATTTATAATTATAAAAAAGGTTGTTATTATTAAAATTTGAATTTTATTTTAAAAAGATTTTTCATGAATAATTAAATGAATACAAGCTATTAATATATGGTTTTTTGTTATTAAATAAGTAGAAGTCATCTTAAATTAAGAAATAGTTTTTTAAATAACAAATAATTGTAGTTGTTATTATTAGTAAATAAAATATGAGTTATTTTAGAAAAATAGAGTTTTGGTTATATTATTGAGAACATGAATAAAATATATTTCATTATATTAAGTTAATAAATTGAGATTATTAATTGAGTGACTAGGATAAATTGTCATCAAATAAATAGTTAATTAAAAGGGGAGCTGATTAAATAAATAAATAAGGTTAAATTAAATAAAAGGTTTTATTAGTTGGTTTATTAATTAAAGGCTGATTAAGAGATTAATATAAATAAATTGGTTAATTAAAGGTTAATGATTAATTAATGGTTTAGTTGAAGTTTAAATGGTCAAATAGGGGTGGATTAAGGGTTAATTAGGGGTCGGACGGATCGTGTGTGGCGCAGGTGCACGGATTATCGTAGGCGTGCGTGATGTGAGTCGCGTGATGGGATCCGTTGGAGATCCGTGGGTGTTAAGTGAAGGTGTATCGCGGTTATTGTGTGTGTGCTATATGTGATTACAACATAAAACAAAACCAAAAAAAAAAAGACGGAAACCCTAAAGCCCCAAACTCCCCAATCCCTCTTTCGTTCGCCGTCTTCCCCGTCCATTCATCTTCTCCTCTTCCATCATCCGCTTCCTTTTCTCTTTCTTACCCCCATTTGCTTGCATCCTTCGTCTATCTTCCTGTTCCTATGTCAATCAAATAAAACAACAAACAAAGTTAAAGCGTTAGCCCAAAAGATCTCACGATTTAAAGGTTTCTTATAGGTTGAAGGCGGATTTCTGGTGGTGGATCGGCGATGACGAAGGCGTGAGGATTCTGCTGGCTTCGATGGTGAATGGTTGAGGTTCGTAGGCGGAGACTTCTCGTGGCTGCTTGCGAAGGAATTGTTGAGAGGCGATTCGCAGTGAGGGTTAAGGGTGGTCCGCGAACGGGTTTCGACGGCAATGGAGATAAGTATCCCTCTTTCTGCGTTCAGGTTTTTTTCGAAATTAGGATTTTGTGAACTTGGGATTTATTTGGATGTGTGGTTGTGTGGATTTCTCCTGTTGTGGATTCTGCCTCTCCGTTTTTCCTTCGTATGTGAATCCTTTTTATAGTTCAACAATTCTTCTGCTAATGATTCTTGGTTAAAACGTTACCAAATTCATAAGGACATGTTGGATATTATTTTGGCAAGTTGAAAATTGTTTCTGTTTTGGGATATCCTGTCCGAGTGTCGTTTAGGAACCAAATGGAAATGAGTTATGAACTTTCCTTTTCCAGCTTGTCAAATAACTAAACAAATATAGTTTGTTGCAGGCTAATTGGAATGGCTCCCGATTCTGATTTTGGAAATTATGCCACCCGTGATCTCGTGGTGAATGTTGTTTCCATCCTTGTTTCAACATGTCGGATAAAGTTCTGAAACGGTTTTGGTGGATCCATTATGGATGGCTGGCTCTAAATGGGAGTCGATGAATGAGCTTGAAAACTAAAACCGATGAAGGTAAATCTTCTATTACCTTCCTTCTTCATGTTATCTGCTGGTTTAATGGCGTTTGCTGGTTTTGTTTCTTGAGTTTAAACAATGAAGCAACTAATTATAGCTTCCTATCTCCATGTTATCAGTTCAGGTGGTTCTTGACAAGGCACTTGCGGTAGACACACTTGGAGAGCTCGAGAGTTGTCAGGTACCACAACCTTAAACTCGAATTATATGTTTATCAATCGTATACTTCTCTCATCAATTCTGGCATATGTTTGACAGAGGTTAAAGAGGCATGAAGGGATTTGCTTGGGGCACACTATGCTGCTGGTTTTCGGTTCTTTGCAGGTTATTGTCGTTGTGAGCTTGGCTATGGAGAGGAGGACAAATGGTTTAAGCTCTATGCGAATGGTGGTCCCTGTAGATAATTGCTTTGCTTTCAAACCGTTTAGTGTCTTATGATGCTATTCCCAATTATGCAGGTTATGGGTTGGTAGAGGATGCCTCGGTTGGACGTTGGCGACAGTTGGAGCTTAATATAATTCTCAGTTTATAAGTTCTTATTTGCTTATATCTCGCGAGTTTAATCAGTTGTGGTAGCGTGCTAATGCAGGTCATTGCATATAACAAAACTTGGAAAGGTGAAACCTAGTTGTCAAAGCTGAGATGCAGACTCCCATCAGTTCCACATCCAGATCAAATGCGGTAGTTACAGCTGCTAGATTCTGCAGGAATTCTCTGACAGTTGGCTTGTCACCGCCAATGATATCAGTCACAACTTTTTACAAATATTGCGGGATCTTTCGGTAGGTCAGCAACATAGGCAACCGCTGCTCCTACTCCAACCGTAAATTATGTTTCCATAGTAACTCAAAAACGTCAGTTGGCGTTATCGATAAGCGGCTTATTGATTTCTCTTGGTGAGTAGCAGGTGTACTTCTTCCGTGTTCTGTTGCGGTAAAAAAAAGCCATCATCATCTCAATTACGATTTCTTCATAGTATATTCCCTCTTCTTTAACTGACAAATGAATTGCCTTCGATATTTGAATCACACCTTTATCGCGGAGATTGTATTGTTGCATTATTAACTTTTTCCAATTCTGTTGGCAGGTTTGGAATGCGGGAGAGTTCGTTTCTCTAAACCGGAGAGTGATACGGAGCGGAGCAGCCATGTCATAAATGGAGGTAAAGTTCTTAGGCAATCTTGTTTCGAAAACTCAATTCCAGCACTCTTGGTAAGCACCTGCAACTTATCTGGTCTCACCCTTTTCCATGCTAGTGCATTTTGGCAGAGATACCCAACAAGAACATGACTCGTGTCGCAGATTTCTTCAGAAGCGGGGCACGAAGGTCTTGTCTACTGCTTAGCTTGCCTCCTTGTTCAATATCTTTGGATGTGCTCTGAACGGTTTAACCGTCTTGGATACTGAAAGTATTTCCTCACTCATGGTTTCTCTTCCTTGTTCAGGATCAAAAGCTGGAAGGTTTGCTCTGAATACGAAAGGCTTCCACAGTTGAGGATCCCCGGCGAGTGGTCATAGCATTGGGCGGTAACCGTCGTAATGGTGTCTGCTGCTTGCAACTGAGCAATGATCCCTCGTTGTTTCTGTTGCAAGAAAGAAGAAAATATGGATTCTCGCCGCTTCAAATCTTAGATAAGTGACCCAATAGCACCGGTATTGTAGCGTGGTGTCACTGATATTTAATACGAGAGAGGTGAGTCCATAACCATCTTCCTCGATGCGCATCTAATTTTTCAACTCCATTCTGATCTAACTTTCTTTGTTATTGCCTTAATTCATACTACCTCTTGGGGCGACCTGCTCGTGCTAGAATTGCCACTGAAGCCAAGAGAGTGGCAGCTAGAATGTGGTGTCCATAGAATTCATATTACCCTCACTTAGGTCACGCGGATGGTAGAGAGCATATGCAGTTAAATAAAATGAAACTCCTTAAGTACCATAAAGTTCATTCTCTCTACTTCTTGAAGTAAAACGTAATTTAATTACCAATTATTGTGACCTTGGTAGCACCGTGTATGTACTCTTAATGAATTTGGATGTAATGATAACAACTGTTGGTTGTGTTTGAAATTTGTGAGAAATCTTGGATGAAAAATCATAATGACGTTGACTTCAAGGCATTAAAAAGTGTAACTTTAGCAGTTGCCTTTTTTAACTAAGCGCTAAAAAAAATGAGTTCCTTTAAACTTAACATGCATTACCCTTTGATAAATAGAACCGTTAAGAGCTTTGATCTACCTCTGACGAATTTGCACAAAAGAAACGTTTAGACTCACACTTCGAATTCAACTTCAAATCTTTGGTCCACAATACCTATTCTTAGAAATTCAATCCATAAGTCTTTGCCTATAAAAGAAGCGTCTTGAAAAAAAAACTTCAATGATGAATGAAGTTGAAGTGCATAGGGACTTGGCGAAATCCTACTATAATAAGTCCATTGTTGATCAACATGGGATTTTGTACAAAATATAAGCAATCCTCATTACACAACCTTTTAGTAATGATGCGAACAAAACCCAACCATCTCTTTGTTAACCGCCTCGGGATAACACGACCCTCTTAAATCAGAATTCACATATTACGTATTAATGATGCTTGATTTTGAGAATCTGTAGTTGAGAAACTGCATCTGCGCATATCGGTTAGTCATAATAAACATGTATACCAAAAAACAAGGAGGTGGAATCCTAAGGTCAAAAATTAGGGTGTGACAGATGCCCCTATTTAAGTTACTTCTATCCGGAGATATGGAGATTGAAATCTCCGTCTCGACGAGATGGGAGGGACTTAAATACAAACATTGCACAAATTTTTGGCCCTAAGAGGCCACCGAATGCAAATGATATGCAATGATATGGAAATGCAAGGCAGACAGTCCTGTGAGGAAATGGTGTCACAGGGGAAAAAACTAGACGCGATACCCAAAGAATAAACTCAACGACGCGAGACGCCACAAGAAAAGACAACAATCCGCATTGTGGAATCTCCAAAATATAGATATGATATAACAATACCACCAGGAGTACAATAGCTTGAACAGTGAGACAAGATCTTGACAGTGAAGGGTAGCCCACTACCAACGTGTGGCAGCCTAAACAAAGATATCCTGTCTGAAGCAAAGAAACGCATGTTACCTGCTATCCAATAAATGATAGCCTAAGCACAGGCAACACAAAGGAAAGATGACCTACTACCGAACTTGGTAGCCTAAGCAAAGGTATCTGACCAAAAGGTGATGGTATATTACCTACTATCAAACGTATGATAGCCTAAGCAAAGGTAATAGTCAAAACAAGGTGTATTACCTACTATCAAATGTATGATAGCCTAAGAAAAGGTAATAAACAAAAGGAAATATCACCTACTGTCATACCTTAAATTTGTCCTACATGTGTATAATTTTCATTTTTGTATATCCACCTATTATTATCCAAAAAATTCAAAAAAATATACCCACAGTGTTGCTAGGTATCTTTTCAAGGCTTACCAACATGAATTATGATTTTAATGGCCAGTCTTTATGCAAACTTTGTTCATCACCTAATATAGAGCCATCATTCAAAATAGAAGAAGTGTCAAGGAGCTTAAATCGTCAATTCACACTTTGCAGAGGATAAAGTCAAGTGGACGAACCGTCATATGGACCAGAGCAAATGTTATGTTAAGTTAAATTTAACTCAGGTTCAAATTGTGAGTTTTTGGATTAAATGATGAAGGCCCAAAGAATTCAAATCCATAAAGGGTCCATTTTTATTTCTTACCTTTGAACCCCACCTGTTTTTGTTACAATTACAAGAAGACTCAAAAGAAAGTGTTAAGCCATGCCCAAACCATGTTCAAACAAGAGTAAGACTTAGAATGGTGGTGTCTTTGAACCAATTTATTTTTGGTCATTTAAACTAACAAGTTGTTGAAGCATTTAAACTAGCGCCAGGAAATGCACGACTGCAGCAACATCAACGGACCAAAATCCACAAGCCAATGTTGCAATTTTGAAGCCCTTTTATGTATATATCATTAAAGTCTATTTTGTTCACATTACAGCAAAATATATACATATGAAAAAAAAACTCTAAGAAAAAAGAAGGAGGCCACTTGATTGAAACTGCTAAATAGCTCATGAGGCCCCAACCGGCATGTTACGCATAATGTTTTTCTACCACCAGCTTGCTCAATTTCATATATGGCAAAGAAAAAGAGTCCTGTAAGAATAAGCTTCGTCCGCGGCATATACGACATGAAGCACTTTGTATCAGCAGCACATTAAAGCTTGTACAAAGACGTTGTCCGCATCACGTCCCGCAACAACACAGCCCCAGTCGTACGTCCCACATCTTGCATAGTAGCGGCAACACGTGATTTACCTCCAGCTGCTATCGTACCAGCTCCAATACACTGCAAATGCAGCAAATACAACAACACCAGCCTCGCTTCGCCAAGTCGCAGCAGACCTAACATGTACCCAAATGCTTCATAATGTTTCAAAACCGTTTTGTAGTGAAACGACCCCAACTGGTACGACCAAAATAGCAACAAGTTAATACACAAGCCGTGAGGATTTGAAAATATATAAAAATGAGGAAGCACCAGCACTCAATAGGCTAGAAAAATTACAAAAGGTACTGTCATTTCTCTCCCAATTCGTACACCCTGTTATTGTTGTAAGTTTGTCTCATTCAGAGGTCTGCAAGAGAAGGGACTGCATATAAAAAAACCTTTCAAATCCCTATTAAACCGACAACTAATTCAACACATAGGAATATTATGGAATGATAGCGAGAAGCAACGATAGCAAACCTTGAACAAAATTCTTCAAACTTAACACCACAACCTGAAAATGACAACAACAATTTAACAGGGGAGTCCAGTTCAAAAGATAGGCTCATTTTTAATGTGACGGTTACTGTAAATATGTCGTGGCATATTGTGTGCGGAAGCGTGAATAATTGAAACTATTGTAAATGGCTCGCAAACGTACCCTAATCGGAACTTGTTAGCCTTGGGATTGTTACGCACAAATTCGCAGTTGCTGACGTACAACTCGCAAGCTTGACAGCATGAGGGAAACAAGTAACAGGTCCATGGCTTGCCACAATTTGCGTCATATGAGCCATAAGTTTGCATAACATTACATAACCGCAGCTCACCAAGAAAGCCTCCGCCGATACCTGCTAAGCGTGACACGCATCAACGACATGAATAGGTGATTTCAACCTATAATTTGCACAAGTTCATATTTACACCAACTTTCCAAAATAGGAGAACTTACAAAGCAACACGCTGCAAAACAATAGCTTATCCCAAGACAAAGCCATTTCTGCCTCAAACCACACAAGACAGGATCCTGATACAACCTGCAAAGCCTGCCATGAAAACAACATATCATAAGCAACAGAACAAACACATTGTACCGAAAACTTAATCAGGAAGTTTGGTTAATTTTAAAAAGGAAAAGTTCTAAAGACAAAAAAGGGACCTTGTACTAGCAGCATATTAATGTCTGTACGAAAAGCATTCTGCAGAGCTCCAACTTACAACTATCCCACACCAGACCAAATCCTGCACCATTCTGCTATCACAAACCAAAACTGTACAAACCTGCATAATACAACAACAACCAAGACAGCCATGTACGACATCAAAACTTGTGTGATACCACAATGAAAATCCTTATCATTTACAGCCTGTAGGGTGAAATAAAAGGGAAAAAAAACCTAGCTGTCTGGGGCCTTTTCCTTTAACCCTGAGACCTTCTCGAAGGGGCCTCCAAAAACCATCTCTTCATAACAAAATCCCACCTTCAATTTCTTGAACTCAGACTTCAAAAGCCTTCGATTTTCTCCAACAGCAACAAAGAGAACACAAAAAAAACACCTCCAACTCAAAAACACCTTAACTCATTTTCTTCTCCTAAACACTTCCTCAAATCTGCATATATTTCCTTCAGAACACAAAAAATAAAAAGCCATTTTTGAACATTCAAACGGGAAATCCTCAAAAAAACTTCACTTTCTCTTCGAACACCTCTTCATCTTCTAACCAACCACAACACTTCCGCGAATTCCATTAACAGAACCTCACCTCCCAAACTTCAATCAAATCCTTCACTCTTCTCAGAAAACCTAAAACCCTCACCGCAGATCTTTAAAACATCAACTCATCCTTCATACACAAACTCAAAACAACCTTTATACCCTACAACATAAACCTTCTTCAACATTCATATCCTTCGCCATCTGTAACCTTCAAATCCCCATTAAACTCGAAACCCATTCCTCGAATCCTTTTTTTCTACATCCAACTAAACAAATCAACCTTCAAATCTTCTTTCAAAATACTCACAAGCCTCACAAACCTACCACAAACAGAAACCAGATTCAAAAATAGAACAAAAAAGTGAGAGATGAAGAGAGGTTAGATGAAAGCGAACTGAGATGGTCCAAACCTTATTCACTCGTGAACCGGAAATCTGAAGTTGAAAGATAAACCGGGTTGAAATTTCGAGAGATAGACGGGTGAGCGTCGATTTCATTTATGGTCGTGTTACGGGGAGGAAGGCTTTGCTACATTTCCGTCCTCCGTTCTGGTACGAATTCTCCGACGGTGGGGTCCGTGTTCGTTGAACCAGCTTTTGGATTCTTGGGTTTACTTCCACCGTTTTGTTGTTGTTTTTGTGTTGATAATAACCTGGGCCTTAGGCCCATCTGATGATTTATCACTTTTTCCACTTCAATTTATTTACTCTGAGTTTTGACAAACACCTCTCCCCCTATCTCGTTTGCAGCAAGCACCGATGTAGATGATGGGCTTCTTTTTGAAGCCCACATGATTCTACACCATTTTGTTTTTAGCATACCCCCTCAGTTTCTTTTTGTTTAGAATATTTATTTTGGTAAAAGGTTTTTATTCATAATATTGAAAAAAACTTTATTTTTGAAAAAATATATGTTTTTTTTTAAATATTTGTTTTTAATTAATTATCTCAACTTTATTTTTAGGGTCGATGACGATACTCCAAAGTTATTTTTCTGTCAAATTATTGATGAAGAATAACAAACCCGAGACCAACTTTTTTTAAACTTTTCATTTTCTATTTTTTATCGTTTTATTCATATTATTCATATTATCATATTTGTCTTACTATATGTTATTATTATCATATTTATTCATATTCGTTCATCCATATTCGAAAATACCTAATAAATTATCGAAACTACTAAAAACCAAATTGGTGGACTGTTGGATCTTTGGTCATTTGCAGGTATCCTAACTTTGAGTCGTGCCCAACTTTTCTCAAAGCGTAGTTTATGACACAAATGCACACACACGGCTTTCTCTTGGGCTACCTTACAATGAGACCCCTTTATTTCGTGCAATCCCGTGTAACTTACATGTATCCCTTCCCCATTCCGATGTATGTTTCGCATTTCTTTGATTATTAGTTTATCTCGTAGGAGCACCCATAGGGACTAGAGCAGATCAAACTATTTTCAAACTAATTCTCGATTCATCATCAAGCCACTTTCAAACAACCTCGTAAGTCGAGTTCTCATACGCATTCGCCATCAACCTATTGCACACAATTCGACCCTTGATGCGTAAGTCAAGTCGGTCTCTTTTTTTCAAACCATTTCATTTCCAACACGCTTTGCACGCGATAATAAGTCAAACCCTTGATCCAACGTCAAGTGGATTTTCGTAACAAACTATCAATCAATTAACAATTATTCAATTCTTTTCAAGGTGTAAAGAGTAGGTTCAAGTCTTTGATCTTGATTTCCGTTGTTTATATGCGAGTTATCTTATTCGTGTGTGAGCAATTGACGCCTTTAAATAATATTAACAAACTCGATAATACTCAACCATCTCCACTTACTCATCCTTTCACTCACCTTTCAAACAACTTCTTTTACGATGAAAAAGAGAGTGTCCCAAGTCTTTGGTTCGCTCTCCCGACTACTTGGATCCGAGGAGCCTTTCTCAAGCTTCAAGTAGTCGTCATCCGACCAATCTCATCCTTTTATACACCATTTCAAATTCAAACAACCTTCTTTTACAATGAAAAAGGGAGTGTCCCAAGTCTTTGGTTCGCTCTCCTGATTACTTAGGGTCCGAGAAGTCTTTCTTAGGCTTCAAGTGATCGTCATCATTTCAAACTCCATTCAAACATTACTCTTTCCGAGATGAAAAAGAGAGTGTTCCAAGTCTTTGGTTCACTCTCCCGATTACTTGGGTCCGAGAAGTTTTTCTTAAACTTCGAGTAATCGTCATCCGTACTCACTTCAAATCCAATTCAAACCCGTTTCTTTCGTGGTCGTATCCACGAACTACGACTGCTCTGATTCTTCATTCACTCTTGAATGTAAGATACATAGGCACAAGATTGCGATGATCTTGGCGAGCACACTTCTACCTTTCTCCACAATTCCCTCCATATTCCATTTCCCCCTTCCTTTCCCGTAGTCGAACTACGACGCTCTGATTTCTTATTCTCGTTCGAATGAGCATACGTAGGCACAAGGGCCCCAATCCTTGGCGAGCACCCTATCCTCTAACCATCCCCTTTTCCCTTAGCGTCTTTATCCCTTTATAGTATCGTTATAGTATTTAGTAGTGAGAAGAGAAGAATTAAGTTTAGCTAACATCCATTAACTCAAATTAAGAGGTTCCCGTTGAGTACAACGGACGTGAGGGGTGCTAATACCTTCCCCTCGCGTAACCGACTCCGGAACCCAGGAATATGGTTGCGATGGCCGTGTTCCTTCTGCGCTTATGAGGTTTTCTCGATATTTTCCTCTCCCGTTCATTCGGGAAAAATAAAGTTCGGTGGCGACTCTGTCGAACCGCAGTTCCGCGCCTTTTGCGCGAGGGTCGTTTGTTCGAAATGAATTTTCGAGGTGCGACAGGTGGCGACTCTGCTGGGGACTTTGCTCCATGCAAGAGAGAGTCGAGCCTATCTTAGTTTGAGTTGTTAGCTTGTTGTCTTCTATTTTCTTCTCGCTTTTCGTTTGTATCCTTGTCTTGGTTACTTGTGCTTGTGGAATTGTGAGGTTGTTCCGCTTATGGTTATTTTGTGAGATGACTCTACACCCGAGTCCGAGTATAACCCTAGGATTAGGATGGTGGTTGTGTAGTGGAGACTTGCATGGAGTCTTTCACGTTGAGTTAAAGCGAAAACCCCGTTTGGAGTAGATTCCTTAGAGATATTGTTGTGGTGGTGAGTCTTTGCCATGGCAATAGTGTTTTCGAGTTTGAGTCGTTGATCCCAAGGACCATTAACCGTTTTATCCATGGTGGTTGGTAGTGTTAATTCTTTGTGAATTAGTACGAACACCCCAATCAGATGAGATCCCTTGAATGTATTACTTCCTTACAGTAATATTTTCAACCTCGATCTATGACTCTGAGAACCTTTTCTAGAATCCATGTGTCGATGGTTGTGTAGTTGATGCCTCCGAGAAGTCTTTCTCGCGTGGAAGATACGAGAACCTCACCTAGAGGAGATTCTTTTAAGGATATTATCATCGTGATGAGGCTTTGTCATGGCAGTAATATCTTTGAAAGATATCCATGACTCTAGGCACCTACCAGTTTTAGAATCTTACCCGTGGGGGTTTTCTTTGAGCAGTGACTATGATCCTTGAACCGTCCACCCGACTAATCTCGGAATTGTTTAAATTTGTGATCCTGGATCTTGCATCTTGCATTGCATTGCATATTATTTGCACTACATCTCATTTGTTAAGCATCTTGCATTCTCCTTCCTTCATCAGTTTCTCATGTTTCTCTTTCCTTCATATCCAGTAAATCAAGCTGAGTTCTCAACACCAATACGCAACTAGAGCCAATACAAGACGAATGATGGAGCAGATTCAACAGGAGCAAGCTGCCTTCAGGGAAGAGTTGGATTCTATGAAAGGAAAGATCGACCAGATCCTCGAAGCCATCCTCGCGGCCAGAAGAGAGGAAGAACAGCGTGAAGCCGCTGCTGTCGTCAACAACAATGGTCAAGGACAAGGGTCTACTTCCATCCCTTTGGTTCCAATTCCAAATCCTCATGGGGTGTCGTTGAACTTCAATAACGCAGCCGAAGGGAATACTTCTCATCCAACCCTAGCGCCCGGAGTTACCATTGGAGCTATCCCGCAGGTCCAGCCTACTGTCGTGCAGATCCCAGCTCCTCATACCGAAGATACTCTGATGGATCATTATGACGATGTTCAAAACTATCATGCTGCTATCCCCATTTCCAGTCTTGTTGCTGCTCAGGACTCAGAAGCCATGAAGATGTGCCGAGATCTAGCCGAGAAACTCCGAGCCATGGAGGGGCACAATTCAAATTCTTTCAGTGCTTTGGAATTATGCTTGGTGCCTGATGTTGTCATTCCTCCCAAGTTCAAAGTGCCGGAATTTTCGAAGTACAAAGGTCTCAGTTGTCCAAACATTCATCTGAAGATGTACTGTTACAAGATGGCTGCCTATGCCAGAGACGAAAAGCTCATGATTAATTGCTTCCAAGACAGCTTGTCTGGGGCATCACTCGAGTGGTATATGCAGCTGGAACGTAACAGTGTGCGCGCTTGGGCCAAGCTAGCCGATGCATTTGTCAAGCAGTATAAGTACAACACTGATCTTGCTCCGAATCGTACTCAACTTCAAAGTATGACTCAGAAGGACAACGAATCCTTTAAGGAGTACGTGCAATGATGGAGAGAGCTAGCTGCAAGGGTGCATCCACCTCTTGTTGACCGTGAACTGATTGACATCTTCATGGGCACTTTGCAAGGCCAATACTATGAGAAGCTGATCGGTAGTGTCTCTGCTGGATTCTCTGACCTAGTGATCGTCAGTGAAAGAATTGAAGAAGGGTTGAAGAGTGGAAAGATCCCAGGAGGTTCTAACAACCAGGTCAATGCCAAAAAGCCTTTCAATGGATACAAGAAGAAAGAGGGCGAAACAAATGCCATCTCTTTGCAGAAAGGGCAAGCTTCTCAATAAGCTCCCGCTCTTATGCCTTATCAAGTTCCCTATTATCAGTATCCGTATCTTGCTGCTGCGTAATATGCTCCAACGCCTTATCAATCAGCTGTTCAAGCAGTGCAAGCTCAGATGCCACAGCAACAGGCTCCTCAGCAACAGGCCTACAACCAGCAAGGATATCAGTATCCTCCTCAGCAACAGCAGATGCAAGCTACTCAGCAACGACAAGGTACTCGCTCACAGCGTCAGCAGAGAACATGGAGGCCAGATAGAGTCTTTGATCGTCTACCAATGACATATGCTAAAATCTTTGCTCAATTGATGGAGAAGAAAGCTGTTGTTCCGAGAGATTTGGCTCCTTCAACTGTCATTCCTGCCGATTACGATGCAAATGCTCATTGTGAGTTTCATAAGGGCGCTCCAGGTCACACCATTGAGGATTGCAGGGCTTTCAAGCACAAGATCCAAGACATGATCGACAAGGATGCTATCAACTTCAATGGGAAGTCTCCAAATGTCATCAACAATCCGATGCCACCAGTCAATTAGTGCCAACATCAGATCGATTCCAGTCAAGTTCATTCCTCAAAGAAGGCAGTCATGCTGCCATTTCATTATTCGCAGCTCTTATATTTTGTCTTTGTTTGTTAAAGTATTGTATGCTTTGAACAATTGCCATTCGTATTTGGTTTTCATTAATGTATTGTTTATGCATGTTTTGAATTAGTTATGTCGTATTCACTCATTTTCACTTATCACCGACACATTTATTCACTCCACTCTATTCACTGTTGTTTAGCTTGATTTGAGGGAGGATCATGAGAACGAGATACCCATAATTACAAACCGTATGCTTTCAGATAGAATCTCGTCAATGATGTACAGGCATTGCTTAAATCCCCCAAACACCGGAGATATAAGGAGTTAATCCCTAGTAAACAACTTCGAGCCTAGGAGTAGCAGTTTCCTTCGGATATTAAAACCTTTTACGCTCAACCTGGGGCAGGGTAGTGTTCAGTTAATTCAACCCCGCACTCGAATCAACAAGCAAAATCCAGAAGACGATTGTTCTTCAATGACCCATAACATGGCAGTCACAACCTTCCAACAAAATCCAAAAAACATCAAAAGCCTGCTAAGTCAGACACCTTAGAGAGGACTTAGGCAAAATCAAGGCAATCCCGATGGATCTGACAAGCAAAGTCAATCCATGCAAAATTTAGGGATCAAAAACAAAAGCAAAAGAGGACCCTGAAACCCTCAACAAAAACAAAATAATATTCAGTGGCCACCCAAATCAAAAGGGGCACTGACATCCATCAAAAAACCAAAATAAGGTGACTACCACGACGAGCAAACCTTGAATCATCAAGTTTATACCGTCAAGACAAGTGTAGAATTAACTGAGCGTAGGACTGGAGACTATTAGGAAGAAGGGGTGGGTACAAATCATATTTTGATCCTAATATCCTTTGTTTCACAACCGTGAGCCAGACCACGTTATAACCCTCGAAAGACCTAATTGAGGCGAGGTTTATTCTGAAAGCATACTATCGCAAGGTTGCATAACCTGACTCCTCACGTGATTGTTAATCATCAGCATTGATGTCATTATCCTTGTTATATCTTCTACACAAATCAAAATCAGCACAACGCTTGAGCTAATTGTCCATTCGTCTCACTACCACGACACTCTCAATAAATGATACTTTTTCAAACTTGCATCGAACTTTGCATTAATTATTACCGTTTGTGAATGTAAAATTTTTAAACTGCAAAACAGTGCTAGGTATCCAAAGACATTTCAGCAAGGGGCAATCAAGGAAGGATCTGACTTTCAGTGGCGTACACAAAGCAAGATTACTTCAAAACCTATAGGCTGGGGCAAATTGTTCAATAGCTCGAGCAGGGGCATATCATTACCATATTCAGACTGGGGCAAAGACCATGTCATCCTGACCGTTTAGCAGAGTTGCAACCTTCTCTGAAGCCAATTCACAAATTACCAAGTACCTGGATTCGGGACATCCAAAGCATTTTCGTCTGCTCCAGTCATGGAATCTTTAACGAACGGCGTCTCGAGGAAGTCAATCCCTCCCACCACCCAAAGTCCAATCCGTATTGGCAATTACAAAAGCCCACCACGCTGGCGTCTCCACCTGCATTTCCAATCACCTGTCTGCAATCATGTGCATCATATATATTGCATTCGCTATCATAAGCATCCTACATCATATGCATACTCCAATTATATCATACTTCCCCAGCTCTTGCCTCTCGGCGCGTCAGCATTTGCATTTGCACTTCCATTCATTATGGAATATCATATCATCAAGTATTCACATATGCAAGTCAAGGTCCAGGATCAATCCCGAAAGTTTCCAAGACCATCATCAGCCCATTCAGGGGCATCCTTCACAAGATTGTGGGTCTCTCCCACCAAATTTAAGAGCTTCAAAGCAATCATCAGCCCAGTCAGGGGCATTTTTGCAAGACTGTGGGTTTCTCCCACAAAATTCGAAGTTATTCAAAGCAAGATTCAGCCCAGTCAGGGCATTTTTCAAAGACCATGGGTGTTTCCCATGACATACTTCAACCTCATGGTTGATCAAATCTTCAAGTCAGCATTCAGCCCAGTTAGGGGCATATCATTCAAGACCGTGGGTGTTCCCCCACGAAGTTGTTCAACCTTTTGTTGGGCAAATTCAAAGAGTTCAATGCAAATTCAGCCCAGTCAGGGGCATCTTCAACAAAACCGTGAGCGTTCCTCATGAAGTTGTTCAGCCTTTTGTTGAGCAAGACAAGACATTAAGACAAACTCAACCCAGTCAGAGGCATCCTCTTCAGTGTTCATGGGCGTAACCATGAAATCATTTCAACAAAACTGTGATCTCCAAGCAAGACGGTGGGCGTACCCCGTTGATTCATTTTAATCCAATCCTCCTCTTGGGTGTCCCTCAATGAGTTGTATCCAGCAAGCATAATCGTTGTCAATTACCTCACTATCATCCTTTTAGGTGGTAGTGGCATGTGTGTGAGTTTCGCTCCGTCATCCTTTTGGTAGAGAGGTCTGTCATAGTCATTAATGATAGATTGTGCGATATTATTTGGCATGTGTTTCGCTCCGTCATCCTTTTGGTGGGGGGTCTATCATAGTCATTAATGATAGATTGTGCGATCTGTGTTGTGTTTCGCTCCGTCATCCTTTTGGTGGGGGGTCTGTCATAGTCATTAATGATAGATTGTGCGATATTGTTTGGCGTGTGTTTCGTTCCGTCATCCTTTTGGTGGGGGGTTTGTCATAGTCATTAATGATAGATTGTGCAATATTATTTGGCGTGTGTTTCGCTCCGTCATCCTTTTGGTGGGGGGTCTGTCATAGTCATTAATGATAGATTATGCAATCTGTGTTGTGTTTCGCTCCGTCATCCTTTTGGTGGGGGGTCTGTCATAGTCATTAATGATAGATTGTGCGATCTGTGTTGTGTTTCGCTCTGTCATCCTTTTGGTGGGGGGTCTGTCATAGTCATTAATGATAGATTGTGCGATATTGTTTGGCGTGTGTTTCGTTCCGTCATCCTTTTGATGGGGGGTCTGTCATAGTCATTAATGATAGATTGTGCGATATTGTTTGGCGTGTGTTTCGCTCCGTCATCCTTTTGGTGGGGGGTCTGTCATAGTCATTAATGATAGATTGTGCGATTTGTGTTGTGTTTCGCTCCGTCATCCTTTTGGTGGGGGGTCTGTCATAGTCATTAATGATAGATTGTGCGATATTGTTTGGCGTGTGTTTCGCTCCGTCATCCTTTTGGTAGGGGGTCTGTCATAGTCATTAATGATAGATTGTGCGATATTGTTTATGTTTCGCTCCGTCATCCTTTTGGTGGGGGGTCTGTCATAGTCATTAATGATAGATTGTGCGATATTGTTTATGTTTCGCTCCGTCATCCTTTTGGTGAGGGTCTGTCATAGTCATTAATAATAGATTGTGCGATATTGTTTGTGTTTCGCTCCGTCATCCTTTTGGTGGGGGGTATATCATAGTCATTAATGATAGATTGTGCGATAGTTTGTTTGTGTTTCGCTCCACCATCCTTTTGGTGGGGGGTCTATCATAGTCATTAATGATAGATTGTGTGATAGTTTGTTTGTGTTTCGCTCCGTCATCCTTTTGGTGGGGGGTCTATCATAGTCATTAATGATAGATTGTGCGATAGTTTGTTTGTGTTTCGCTCCGTCATCCTTTTGGTGGGGGGTCTATCATAGTCATTAATGATAGATTGTGCGATAGTTTGTTTATGTTTCGCTCCGTCATCCTTTTGGTGGGGGGTCTGTCATAGTCATTAATGATAGATTATGCGATATTGTTTGTGTTTCGCTCCGTCATCCTTTTGGTGAGGGGTCTGTCATAGTCGTTAATGATAGATTGCGCGATATTGTTTAGTGTGAGCTTCGCTCCGTCATCCTTTTGGTGAGGGGTCTGTCATAGTCATTAATGACAGATTATGCGATAGGGTTTTTCTCTACCATCCTTTTGGTGGTAGTAGTTGTGTGTGTTTCGTCCCATCATATTTTGGTGATGGTGACCTTTTGCTAGTTATTCACAGTTTACTCAGAGGCATACCTCACCCAGTATTTCAATTCCCGAGCATTTCTTTTACTTTTCGGACAAATTCAGGGTTTTCTTCATATCTAATTGACTTCTACCTCGTGGGAAAGAACATTGCAGTAGTTCATCTTACTCGGTCTAAGCCAATTAGATAGGGGCATCTGTCATACCTTAAATTTGTCCTACATGTGTATAATTTTCATTTTTGTATATCCACCTATTATTATCCAAAAAATTCAAAAAAATATACCCACAGTGTTGCTAGGTATCTTTTCAAGGCTTACCAATATGAATTATGATTTTAATGGCCAGTCTTTATGCAAACTTTGTTCATCACCTAATATAGAGCCATCATTCAAAATAGAAGAAGTGTCAAGGAGCTTAAATCGTCAATTCACACTTTGCAGAGGATAAAGTCAAGTGGACGAATCGTCATATGGACCAGAGCAAATGTTATGTTAAGTTAAATTCAACTCAGGTTCAAATTGTGAGTTTTTGGATTAAATGATGAAGGCCCAAAGAATTCAAATCCATAAAGGGTCCGTTTTTATTTCTTACCTTTGAACCCCACCTGTTTTTGTTACAATTACAAGAAGACTCAAAAGAAAGTGTTAAGCCATGCCCAAACCATGTTCAAACAAGAGTAAGACTTAGAATGGTGGTGTCTTTGAACCAATTTCTTTTTGGTCATTTAAACTAACAAGTTGTGGAAGCATTTAAACTAGCGCCAGGAAATGCACGACTGCAGCAACATCAACGGACCAAAATCCACAAGCCAATGTTGCAATTTTGAAGCCCTTTTGTGTATATATCATTAAAGTCTATTTTGTTCACATTACAGCAAAATATATACATATGAAAAAAAAACTCTAAGAAAAAAGAAGGAGGCCACTTGATTGAAACTGCTAAATAGCTCATGAGGCCCCAACCGGCATGTTACGCATAATGTTTTTCTACCACCAGCTTGCTCAATTTCATATACGGCAAAGAAAAAGAGTCCTGTAAGAATAAGCTTCGTCCGCGGCATATACGACATGAAGCACTTTGTATCAGCAGCACATTAAAGCATGTACGAAGTCGTTGTCCGCATCACGTCCCGCAACAACACAGCCCCAGTCGTACGTCCCACATCTTGCATAGTAGCGACAACACATGATTTACCTCCAGCTGCTATCGTACCAGCTCCAATACACTGCAAATGCAGCAAATACGACAACACCAGCCTCGCTTCGCCAAATCGCAACAGACCTAACCTGTACCCAAATGCTTCATAATGTTTCAAAACCGTTTTGTAGTGAAACGACCCCAACTGGTACGACCAAAATAGCAACAATTTAATACCCAAGCCGTGAGGATTTGAAAATATATAAAAATGAGGAAGCACCAGCACTCAACAGGCTAGAAAACTTACAAACGGTACCTTCATTTCTCTCCCAATTCGTACACCCTGTTACTGTTATAAGTTTGTTTCATTCAGAGGTCTGCAAGAGAAGGGACTGCATATAAAAAAACCTTTCAAATCCCTATTAAACCGACAACTAATTAAACACAAAGGAATATTATGGAATGATAGCGAGAAGCAACGATAGCAAACCTTGAAAAAAATTCTTCAAACTTAACACCACAACCTGAAAATGACAGCAACAATTTAACAGGGGAGTCCAGTTCAAAAGATAGGCTCATTTTTAATGTGACGGTTACTGTAAATATGTCATGGCATATTGTGTGCGGAAGCGTGAATAATTGAAACTATTGTAAATGGCTCGCAAACGTACCCTAATCGGAACTTGTTAGCCTTGGGATTGTTACGCACAAATTCGCAGTTGCTGACGTACAACTCGCAAGCTTGACAGCATGAGGGAAACAAGTAACAGGTCCATGGCTTGCCATAATTTGCGTCATATGAGCCATAAGTTTGCATAACATTACATAACAGCAGCTCACCAAGAAAGCCTCCACCGATACCTGCTAAGCGTGACACGCATCAACGACATGAATTGGTGATTTCAACCTATAATCTGCACAAGTTCATATTTACACCAACTTTCCAAAATAGGAGAACTTACAAAGCAACACGCTGTTGCACCCTAAAATTTGCTCAACCTATTTCATCTGGTTTATGTTTCAATTGCATTGTCATTTGCATAATAAGTCATGTACATAGTCTAATTAGTTGCATAGCATAGCATAACAAGTCATCTAACAGGGGATCAGGTGCCATTCTTATCAGAAAGAGGCCCATCAAGGGATTTTATTCAAGTTCAAGACCATCCAAGTAGTCTAGAAATGAGTTGAAGTTTTGAAAAGTTTGAAGGTCAACCAGTGGATTTCTCTCCTAATCTTGGGGGAGTTGAAGATCATCAATGAATGTGTGAGTCATGATTAAGGGTATGGAAAAGATCATATAAGACCTAGAGAGTCATTTTGAAGATGAGACAAATCATTGATACAAGTACAAGAGCCACAGATGAAGTGCAGTCAACTAGGGTTTCATCTGGGTCAACCCTAGGTCAACCTTAGGTCAACTGAGTGATTGAAGAGCATCAAGGCTTAATTGAAAGGTGTTGGATTCATGAATTTATATGTTTATACATGTGTGGTGTTGTGACAAGGAGAAATAAAAAAGAATCAAGAAGAAGAGGAGTTACTAAATTAGGGTTTCAGTGTAAAAAACCCTAATTTAGGCCTAACTTCCAAGCCATATAAGTCAAAATGCAAGCTTCAAATGAATTCTTGGTAAACATGAAACTTGTATAGCTTCTCAATAGCTTTAATTTGAGTACTAGAAGTATCCAAGAAGATTTGTAGAACTCAAGTTATGGTTCTTGCAAGTTACAGGTTGTCTGAGAATACTAAAATTTATCTGTGAAAGTCACTTGACTTCCAAGCAACTTTTGCCCATCAAGGAGTTTTCAAATGGATTCTTGGCCAACATAAGAGTTGTATATCTTGATCTTAGATTTAATTTGAGTACTATTAGTCCTCAAGAGGATTTGTAGAATTCAAGTTATGGTCTTGGCAATCCAGGGGTATTTTGGGAAAGTTGAATTACAGGTCATTTTTGAGCATAGGTCAAAATCTCCATGTTCCACTTCTCAAATGAAAAATTGTTCAACATGGAATGTGCTTAAAATGATGTTTTTAGGCCGAATAAGTCATCATTATGGATTGATCGGCTTATTTCAAAAAAGTCACTTAAAATGGCCTAAAAAAAGGGAATAAGTCAAATAAAGTTTGGTGTAAAAAATCAAATTTTGTGCTAGAGGTCACAAACAAGCCATATGACATACCAATTTGATTGTAAAATGCATTTTAAAGACAATGGCATTGCCACAATTTTGAATTGAGGGTTATTTCAAGGACTTGCTTTGTAAATGGGCTACTTGCATCATAAGGCACATATGCAAAACCACACTTCCAAGCAAATGCAAGGCTCCTTTCCATCCATACACCTCCAATATCTCATTTGGAGAGAATTTAAACTCATAACCAAGTGAATTGCAAGCCAAAACATGAGATGGTATGTGCATAGCATAAGAAGAGATTTTCATGACATGAGAAGTTAATTTTCTCATTGGATCAATCTAGAACTTTCTAGGATCTTCAAATATATTCCATTGGATCAATCTAGAACTTTCTAGGGTCTTCAAATACATTCTATATATACTTGTGAAGAGGTTCAAAGCAAGAGTTGGTGATTCATTTGTGCAAAAACCATAGATTGGCATTGGAGTTTGGAAGAGAAAAAGTTATCAAGAATTTAATCTTCTCCAACAAACTTCAACAAAGGTTTTCCGCACTTTTTGGCAAGAAAAAACAAGCTCCAACTACTCCGTTTCGACGCTCCGAAGCCGGTATGTGAAATTCACTTTTTCTATGGTTTTAGGACGAATTAGATTAGATTATTCATGTGGTTAGGATCTGGAAAATGTATAGATGAAATTAGGATCAAGAAATTAAGGATTAGAGACTTTTTTGAATGAGTATGTTTTCTTGATGATGATATATCTCTTTGATCATGGAGTTTTGATGGAATCTAAGAGCATATTTGGAATCCTTGATTTTTTTCCTCCAAGTTTGACTAAAATTTCGTGCGAAACGGTTAAGAATTGATGGAGTTATGTTGCTCGGAAGTTACCGAAAAAAATGTCACCGCCGGAACAGCTACAGTACCGCGCGGGTACTGTTCTTGTCCACACTCGCGAGGCCCACACGGACATTGCTTTGGAATTCTGTTGTTCGCACCCCTGGCCCAATGCACATTAACTTAGTTTAATTCATTTTCGTTCTTTTTTTTTCCTGTTTTAATAGCTGTTTGGATTAATTGCGTTAAAAGTAGTAAAAATGATCGAAAAATTATGAATTTTTTTCTGTAGATCTTGATTGTCTTAAGAAACTGTAGGAGTTGAGTTTGCATTTTTAGGATTTTATTTGAATTAGTTACGAATTTTCTTTTGTGCTAATATCCATTGTTATGCATAATTGATATTACTGTTTGTTTAATTTTGTTCTCTTTGATGCTTTATGATTTTGAGCTGATTATTTCGATATGATTTAAAGGACATACATAGGTTTCCCCTGGAATTTTCTTAGAATTTGTAAAATTGATTAGATTCTATTTTAGGCGTGTAGTTTAGAGCCTTCCCAAATAATGGTTTCCCATGACCAAATTTCATTTAGTAATTATTTAGATGACCTAGAAATTGATTTAGGTCCTGATTCTGGAATTTTAGAATGTTCAAACATGCATGTTCACATAGGAATTTTATTAGAATTTTACAATTTATTTTGCTATTTTTTTGGGGTTTTGCATATGATTGTTGCTTTCAGTGTTCTCTCTTGAGTGCTTTGCCTTGTTTGGAGCGTTTGGTGGACTTGAAGCTTGAAGACTTTGGATTCCTTTTTAGAGGAGCTTCTGGACATGATGAATATGCTTTGGCTAGAAGAGTGGGGCTTGGAGTGGAGCTTTCTTTCTCTTTTAAGTTTGTTTTAGGAGTTGGTAGAATTAGGCTTTTAGGGAGAGCTTTTGTAGAATTAGTTCAATTCTTCCATCGAACATAGAATGCATTGTTTGCTTCTATTCTATCCTATGATGCAAAGTCCTCTTAGGGAAGTTCCATATCTCCTTAAGAGGGAATTGGGGCATACCCTAGAGAGTAGAACTTTTGAGGATACACTTCCACTTCGATGTTGGTTCTTGTTGAATTCCTTTGGTTTTCAGCAAGTATGTCAACATTGCAACTTGATCTTGATGACAAATCTCTTCTTGGAGTGTGCTTGCTAAAGCTTGGAGATGAAGATTTAAGAAGCTTGAAGATGGAATCTATCTCAAAGATAAGACCTTTGCTGTCATTTCAACTATGCTATTCAGAGCGTGTTGTTGCTGTTTGTTGTAGGAGTTTGTTGCTGCTGCTTGGGCTGCCTCCTCTGTATCTTTTGTTTTTCTCTGTATTGTCTGTTGGCTTGTGCTGCTTGCCCTTTAGGCTTGAAGTGAATTTGATTCACTTTGCCTGTTGCTTTCTTAGGTTCGAGGTTGAGTGGGATTCCCCTACCTCGCTTGTTTTGCTGCATCTCATGCATTTTACTGCTTTACTGTATATATGCTGTTTCTTTTCCGTTTATCCCCTAGGATCTCTGATTTCCTCTGTGCAGGAGGGAATTATGATAGACATTAGGTTGTAATCCATACATGATAACATTAGGGTAGTTTTGATTCCCTTTCAAACCCTAGGTTTTTAGACTTCTCTTCTATCTCAGAACAATTCAAAACACAGTAATAAGGATAGTCGATGCCGTACGCTACGAGCCTTAAGCTATTTGAGAAAGGTTGCTGGAGGGTCACTCTTCAGTAACCTGATTTCTTAGTGTGTTACCCTTAGGGTGACGTACGACGTAGTCACCCTCAAATCATAGTCTCTAGTGCGTCAGAGATTGCAAACATCATAAAAAACAGTTCTTGCATAAAAGACTGAAAACAAACATCAAAGTGTCATTTTTGTCCGCTTGGACTCTTAATCAGGAAAAACCCTTTCTTAAGGAGATAAAAAAAACAGTCAGACAAGCTCGTGTCTTCTGTAGCCCGAACTACATTTGCTCTGATCTTTCATGCTGTATGAAAGTACGTAGGCATAGGATGTGATATCCTAGCGAGCAACCTTCCCTCCTTTCCCGTAGGTAGGCGAACTACGTTGACTCTGATTTCTCGTTCAAGACGAGAATACGTAGGCATAAAGTGCGATACTTTGCCGAGTCATTTTATTTTCTTTTAACCCCAGACCTGTAGAATAGATAGAATAACAATCCGTACTAGAAAACAAGCGTGGATCCCGTCGAGTACGACGGACGTGAGGGGTACTAATACCTTCCCCTTGCGTAACCGACTCCCGAATCCAGGATTTGGTTGCGATGACCATTCTTTTCCCTTCTTTGCGGTAGGTTTACTTCGAGCGTTTCCTTTCCCTCCTTTGGGATAAATAACGCACGGTGGCGACTCTTCTGTTTAGCCGGCGCCGATTTTCGCAGTAGCGACAGCTGGCGACTCTGTTGGGGACAGGAATATACCCTATACGAGTCAATCCTAGCGCTTGTTTTCCCATCATGGGTGTTGTGTAGATTTACTTTTTTGTCTTTACTTTCTGCCTTTTATTATCAGCCTTATATTATTATTGCTGCTGTGGGAAGGGGATAATCTGTTGAGAGATAAGCCGGACCTGGGCTTGAGGTTACACATAGACTTAGAAGTAGAGATTAGTGGTTAGCCTGCTTGCTTAGCTCGCACCAGCTAGCCGCGAAATTTACGCTCGGACGAGATTGTCTTTGATGCTTTTTGCCTGGCCCTTAGGGCTCGACAAGTTGTCTGACCCGAGGATTTTCGACTCTGGGAACCTATCAATTGGGATTCAACTAAGTGAGGCCGCTTCAAGGGATGATGATGCCACACCTTCTGGGTATCGTATTATCGCTCTTGAAAGTCTGTGACGTTGAACCCGCATAGGATGCCGTACCTCGTTTGCGAGTTAAGTACATACCTGTGAGGGGTAGGTGGGTCTAATTGCAGGGAACCTTTGACCTCAGAACACCTGGTTTATCTCTGTTAGTGATATGTGGTTACAAGGTTCATTTGAGTGGTTGATTTGGTTTGAGATAAAGATTGGATGGTTCTCAAGCTTCAGTACAGAGCAGCTCAGTCTATCAGCATTGCACTTGGTCCCTTGTTTGCATATGCATGTGCATTTTCATGATGGCATTTCATTAACATGTATTTATGTTACAGGTGATCATTCCCCTCTGATTCTAGTATATCTTCTAGCCAGACATGGAGTCCCTGAAGAAGACAGTTGCTTACCGGTTGCATTCACCAGACATCAGTTCATTGCTGGGTTTAGTTGCTCTGGTAGATGAGAGAGTGAGGGCTGAGTTCAGAGTATCTTATGGGAGATTGCTTAGCTTGTTGTAACGACCTTCAGCATTCGAGACAACTGAGGTGTATACTTTATTGCAGTTTTATGAGCCGCAGTTGAGATGTTTCTTATTTCCAGACTATATTCTGGCACCCACTGTGGAGGAGTATTCTGCGATGTTGGAAGTTCCTGTGTTGGACCAAATGCCTTTTGTACATGTTGATACTGAGCCTGAGTTAGCTACGCTCACTGAGATTGTCAGTTTGGACGCTTTTGAGTTTCCAGGAGGCTTGGTCAAGCTGAATGGAGCTTATGGTTTTCACCTATCTGTCCTAGTTGAGAAGGCTACGCAATGCGCGAAGAGTGGATGTTGGGTTGCTTTCAGTGCTATTCTAGCTGTCTGCATCTATGGGATTGTCCTGTTTCCTAATGTGCCAGATTTTGTCGACTCTGACGCCTTTCTGATTCTTGCCTCGAAGAATCCAGTTCCTACTCTCTTGGGCGATGTTTATCATTCCATTCACTACAAGAATGAGAAACTTCGTGGCAAGAATGTTTCCTGTTGTCTTCCGCTCTTGTACAGGTGGTTCCAGGGGCACCTTTCGAAGACAGGACCTTTCGTTGATGCTGTTGATACTTTGGATTGGGCTTCCCGATTGATGGGGCTGTCTGCTGAGAATATCATTTGGTTTGATCGGAGTATGCTTGGTATTGATGTTATATACAGTTGCAGTGGCTTCCCGAATGTCCCCTTGATTGGACGGAAAGGCTGTATCAACTATAACCCTTCACTGCTGGTACGACAGTTCGGTTATGCTTTGAGGGACGCCCCTATTGAGAAAGAGATACAGGAATCTATGTATCTCACAGGCTTATCGGACACAGCTTTTTTGATCAGATTGAGACATGCATGGGCTAACATCCATAGGAGGGGGAAGACTTTGCTCGGTAAGAGCAACAGCAGAGCTTATGATCTGTATTTGGCTTGGGTCCGCGAGAGAGCTAGTATTTCTTTGATGCCTTATCCTGCTGTGGAACCCCTGTATCTTCCATTGATTGAGGTACCTCCTTCGGAAGTGAGTGAGAAGTATAACAAATTGTTGGCTGAAAACGAGGAACTGAAGAAAGCCAATGAGGAGTTAGAGAAGGAGATTTTCCAGTTACGTCGTGAGAAGAAGGAAGCCACCTTCACTGTGAAGGAACAGACTGAATTGATTAACAGGTTGGGATCGGAGCTGACAGAAGCAACCAACAAGAAAGAAAAAGTGGGGATAGCCTTAAACGGTGTTAGCAAGGTGCTTACTTCCAAGAAGGAACTTCTAAGCAAAGCTTATGCCCGTATCAGTAAGTGGGAAGCTTTGTGGAATACCACGCTTACCAAGCGAAAGGAGCGCGAAAAAGAATTGAAGCTACAGATTGCCACACTAGAGGCACAGATTAGAGCCTAAGACGCAAAGATTGCTGAAGCGACATCACTTAGGAGCGCTGCGGAGCTCAGAGTAAGTGACATTGACGAGAAGCCGAGAGGTTACGAAGTGAAGGCCGGTTCCAAGAGGTACAGATCTGACGAGAGTTCTGGCAAAGGAACCTACCAGGATGACGCCCAGAAGCTGAGATCCACTACCGAGCGGCATGCTCTACTAATTCAGGAGCTGATCTCCCGACTAGGGCACTCGGAGACGATGGGGATTTTGGAGGACGTCAGAGCCCGCCACTTGGCCTGATTTATCTTTATCTTACCTTTGTTATTTGTACTTGTATTTGGACCATCGCCAGGCTTGTTGGCCGAGGTCTCTTCAGTTGTATTCAGTTGTACTCTTGTTCCTTGCTTGCTTGATGGGGACTCCATTGTCGTAATGGCCTTCTCTCCGAAACTAGAATCAGGGGGAATATAACCTGTAGCATATTTACACATCCGCATCTGCATTCATATTACATAACCGGTATTCTCGAATCTGTATCTTATTCCTTGCATCCGCAGGTTTCCAGGATTGACGAACCAAGAGTTCACCGCTACTCAACCCGAAACAACTGCAAAAGAATCATGGATCAAGTCCAAGTGGAGATGCAGGAGATTCGCGAGAAATTGAACTTGTTCATGTAGGCCATGGAGAGTATTGCTAAAGGCCAGGAGAATCTCCAAACTTTGGTACAGCCGCTGCTGACGCGGGCTAATGGGAACGGCAACAATGACCACAACTCTGTGCATGTCGAAACTCTTCATGAGGATGGGCCCCCTACGCCTGTGGTTCCTCCTGTGGTGACCCCACCTGTTGTGGTTGTGAACAGTGATGCTGGCACTGGCAATGGTAATGCAGGGAATGGAAATGAGACTGTTGTTAACAATGTTGGATTTGGAGATGCCAATCTGGGCGGTGGTAACTTCAATGGCGGTAATGGTTTTGGTAACAATGGATTCGGCTATAATGACCAGGTGTTTGAGTACGGCAATCAGGGCGGAAAGTTCGGCTTCAACACCCAGGGTTTCGGCTACGACGGTTTTGGTAACGCTAACCAGGGTTATGGTGGAAATGGTGCTGGATTGATTCTTGTCAACACTGGTTTCGGGCAGGGTTATGGTAATGGGGGACGAGCTCCCATGACTAATCAGCAAGGGTTTGGTTGCAACACTGGTTATAACGGGTACGAAAATGAAAATGTGAACTGGGGCGAAGACTGTCAAGAGGACGCCTTTTCTGGAAGAGGCATGGGATATGAGGGACCCGTCGACAATACTCAGAGGATTAAAATGCTTGAAGAACAGGTAAAAGGTATGGCTAATCAGAATTCTACCGGACTAGACATGACTACTATGGGCTTGGTGCCTGGGCTGAAGGTACCGCTGAAGTTCAAAGCACTCACGTTCGACAAATATAAGGGGGACACTTGCCCTAAGGTGCATGTCCGCTCTTATTACAGAAGGATGTCCGCGTATTCAGACGATGAAAGGATGCTTATGCACTTCTTTCAAGATAGCCTATCAGGGCCGTCACTCGAATGGTACATGGGGTTGGAGCCCGCTCAAATCAAAACCTGGAAGCAATTGGCGGATGCTTTTGTCCTGCATTATAAGTATAATAGTGATCTGGCACCAAACCGAGTTCAATTGCAAGGTTTGTCGCAGAAGAAAGAGGAAAGCTTTAAAGAGTATGCACAGAGATGGTGCGATATGGCAGCAAGAGTACATCCTCCGTTAGCTGAAAGAGAAATGAATAGCATGTTCATTAGAACATTTACGGGGATATATTACGAAAAATTGTTTAATGTTTCGTTGAGTAGTTTTTCAGATTTGATTCTCATGGGTGAGATGGTCGAAGACAGTATTAAGGTTGGAAGATTCCAAGCAGGTGAGTCTGCCTCCGCAGGAGGTACAAGAAAAGCATTCGGTGGTAGGCGTCAAGGTGATTCTAGTGCTGTGTTTGGCGGCAGAGGCCGGGGTAGAGGATGAAGTCAGTATGCTCAGCATCAACAGGTCGCTAGTGTTACTATCCATTTTCCACAATAATAACAGCAGGAACAACAGCCGCAGCAGCAACAACAACAAAGGCAACACCCCGCCCAACGCAGAATCCTAGAGGGCAAGCCCAGGCGAGTATTTGAAACGCCTCATTCAACATACGCTGAACTGCTCCAAACATTGTTAGGGTCAAAGTTGGTTGAGAAGAGGACCATGGCGCTGTTAACGGGCAATCCTCCATTTGGTTATGATGCTGGTAAGCACTGTGATTTCCACTCCGGGGCGCCCGGACATGATATTGAAGTCTGTCATGCGTTTAAACATAAAGTCCAAGACTTGTTGGACAACAAAGCTATTAACTTTGGACAGGCGGGTCCAAATATAGTACAACAACCTATGCCCAATCATGGGGCAAACGCCATCCTGACCGAGGAGAATTTGAATCTAGTGACAGACGTCAATGAGCTGAAGACACCGTTGGGTGAAACCAAAAGCAGGTTGTTAAAAGGGGGTGTATTCCCGGGGTGTGATGAATTGTGCTTGGATTGTTGGATATAGCCAGAGGGTTGTAATAAGTTGAAACAGGGTATTTAGGCTCTGATGAATGAAGGAACATTGCAGTTTGATAGAACTGTGGTTGAAAAGCCTGTAGAGGCGTTGTGTGATGAACGGAACGATGTTGCGACAGTAACGATTCCAAGGAAAACAATAACAATAACGGCGCCGCCAGGCGGCCGACAATCACTATTACCAAAGCAGAGCCGGTCCCTTTTGAAAGTACCAAAGCAGTACCATGGACTTACGGGTTAGAGGTATATTGTGACAGTGAGAAAATTGAAGTAAATAAGCAACCAGCTGGGGTTATAGATAATGTGGTCGGAACAGGAGGTATGACCAGAAGTGGGAGAATCTTCACATCGCCTGAGGTAGAGGCATAAAGATTGGCAAAGGGGAAAGCCAAGGTAGACGAGAGTGACCCTCGCAGACAAAGGAAAAGGAAACATCGCTTAAGGATGTGGAAGAGTTTATGAGACTCATCCGTAAAAGTGATTACAAAATCGTTGAGCATCTCCAGCAAACGCCATCAAAGATCTCGATCTTGTCACTGCTATTATGTTCCGAGGCCCATCGGAACGCTTTTCTGAAGATCCTAGACGCGTCTTTCGTTCCTCAAAATGTTTTTGTAAATCAGTTAGAAGGAGTGATGGCGCATGTTAACGCAGGGCACATTTTGGGCTTTACGGATTTTGATTTGACCCCGAGGGGGAGAAAGCATAATATGGCGCTGCACGTCTCAGTTGAATGCAGGGGCACGATCATGTCCCGTGTGTTGGTGGATACAGGGTCTTCCTTGAATGTGCTTCCGAAGAAGGCCATGATGAAGTTGGATATCAGGGGGATTCTCTGAACGCCCAGTGACTTAGTGGTGAGGGCGTTCGATGGTACACGGAGGTCAGTTTTCGGATCCATAACGTTGCCATTGCAGGTGGGGCCGAGAATTTTTGAAACTGAATTCTATATAATGGACATCAAGCCAGCGTATAGTTACCTTCTTGGACGACCATGGATTCACGCTGCTGGGGCAGTCACATCCACGTTGCACCAAAAGTTGAAATATATGGTGGGGGATAGTGTCGTCACTGTTTGTGGAGAGGAAGATATTTTGGTTAGCCACCTGTCTTCATTCAGATACGTGGAAGTCGACGGAGAGATTCATGAGACACCCTGTCAGGCATTTGAAGGGCTAAAGGTTAAAGACAAAGCTCCAGTACCCAAGATATCAGATGTGGCAGTGTCATCTTATAAAGAGGCCCAGGCTCTAGTACGGGCAGGCGAAACAAGGGGTTGGGGTCAGGTGTTGGAGATTCCCGTGAAGAACGACATGTTCGGGCTTGGATATCATCCTTCGTCATCAGCATCCTCTTCCGGAGCGCCCAAGTTCAGAGGGCCAATAACCATTACGCCAAGTGGAGTGAGCTTCGAGACCATCAATGCTGTTTCTGATTCTAAGGAAGGAGATAGCGACTGTGATATGGACGCATGGATCAAGCCAAGCATGCCAGGACAAAGTCTCTACAATTGGTCTATCCGGGAAACTGTTCCCGTGACAACTAAACAGTAATAATTCATTTTCTTAATTTTTGAATAATCCTGTGTCCTACCCGAGGCATAGTGATTTTGCTTAGGGCCCTTTGGTTATGTATATTACATTGTCTAATCATGAATAAAGGCGTTTTTTCATATACAAATATTGTGATCCTTGTTTTTCCTGTTTTTATTTTGTACAATAAAATGGCAACGTGGTTATTTGCTTTGTACACGTTTTGAAGCATTTAACCGTTTCCTTTGCAGGATTACTATTTCAGATGACATCTATGAACCGCCTATGACTCATTTCGACTTCGAGCACCCGGTATTTCAGGCTGAGGAAGAGATTGTCGAAGATGGCGAAGTACCAGAAGAGTTGACCTGGTTATTGAAACAAGAAGAAAAGATCATTCTGCCTCATGAGGAAGTCATTGAGATTATCAATTTGGGGTCGGAAGGGGTTGAAAGGAACATCCGTATAGGGGCTGCGCTGCAAGGCGACGTCAAGCAGAGGTTGGTTGAGATGCTCAAAGAGTACAGTGATATTTTTGCTTGGCCGTATGAGGACATGCCTGGGCTGGATACGGATATGGTTGTTCACCGTCTGCCATTAAAAGAAGAATGCCCGCCGGTTAAGCAGAAACTCCGAAGAACTAGACCAGACATGGCTGTGAAGATTAAGGAGGAAGTTCAAAAACAGTGGGATGCTTGTTTCCTAGCTGTTACAAAATATCCCTCATGGGTCGCTAATATTGTGCCAGTACCAAAGAAAGACGGTAAAGTGAGAATGTGCGTAGACTACCGTGACTTGAACAAAGCGAGCCCGAAAGATGATTTTCCACTTCCTCACATCGATGTGCTGGTTGATAACACTGCTCAATTCTCTGTATTCTCCTTCATGGATGGCTTCTCGGGATACAATCAGATCAAAATGGCGCCAGAAGACATGGAGAAGACTACCTTCATTACGCCTTGGGGAACATTTTGTTACAAAGTGATGCCATTCGGATTGAAGAATGTTGGGGCAACATATCAACGTGCTATGACGACTCTCTTTCATGACATGATGCATAAAGAGATCGAGGTTTATGTCGATGATATGATTGCCAAATCCCAGACGGAGGAAGAACATTTGGTGAATCTGCTGAAACTATTCAAGAGGCTTAGGAAGTTCAGGCTGAGACTGAACCCTAACAAGTGCACCTTCGGGGTGAGATCAGGTAAACTGCTGGGGTTTATCGTGAGCGAAAAAGGAATAGAGGTTGATCCTGCGAAAATAAAAGCAATACAAGAAATGCCAACGCCTAAAACAGAAAAAGAAGTGCGCGGGTTTTTAGGGAGGTTGAACTACATCGCCCGGTTCATCTCTCACTTAACTGCGACGTGTGAGCCGTTATTCAAGTTGTTGAAAAAGGACCAGGCTGTGACTTGGAATGAAAATTGTCAAAAGGCGTTTGACAAGATAAAAGAATACTTGCAGGAACCTCCTGTTCTGATACCCCCAGTGGCCGGGACACCTTTGATTATGTATTTGACGGTTCTTGAGGAAAGTATGGGTTGTGTTCTCGGTCAACACGACGAGACTGGGCGCAAAGAGCATGCGATCTACTACTTGAGTAAGAAGTTCACAGACTGTGAGTCCAGATACTCAATGCTCAAAAAAACATGTTGCGCGCTAGCCTGGGCCGCCAAACGTTTGAGGCAATACATGCTAAATCATACAACCCTGCTTATTTCAAAGATGGATCCTATCAAATACGTATTTGAGAAGCAAGCACTCTCCGGAAGAATTGCCCGATGGCAGATGGTGTTAACCGAATATGACATCCAATATGTTTCTCAGAAGGCTATTAAAGGTAGCGTCTTGTCAGAGTACCTTGTGGAGCAGCCTGTTGAGGACTACCAATCGATGAGGTTTGATTTTCCTGATGAGGATATCATGTACCTGAAGATGAAAGATTGTGAAGAACCGTTGCCGGACGAAGGACCAGAATTGGGTTCCAAATGGCAGTTAATATTCGATGGAGCTGTGAATTCCTATGGTAGCGGAATAGGGGCAATCATTACTACTCCTCATGGGTCGCACATCCCATTTATTGCTCGATTGACCTTTCCGATTACCAATAATGAAGTTGAATATGAGGCTTGCATCATGGGTCTGGAAGAAGCTATTGATTTGCGAATCAAACATCTGGATGTATACGGAGACTCAGCTCTGGTGGTGAATCAGATAAAAGGAGAATGGGAGACACGGCAACCCAATTTGATACCATATATGAACTATGCAAGGAGATTGTTGCCTTTCTTTGACAAGGTTGAGTTGCATCACGTGCCGCGAGCAGAAAATCAAATGGCTGACGCCCTTGCGACATTGTCTTCCATGTATAAAGTTAACTTCTGGAACGAGGCTCCCCAGATTGTTATCTCTCGGCTTGATAGGCCTGCCTTCATATTTGCCATTGACGAAGCATCTGATGATAAACCCTGGTATTTTGACATCCAGAATTTCCTGAAGAATAAGGAGTATCCGGCTGGGGAATCCAGTCGAGATCAGAAGACTCTCAGGAGATTGGCTGGCAATTTCTATTTGAATCCTGACGGTGTCCTATACAAAAGAAACCACGACTTGGTGTTGCTACGCTGTGTAGACGAGAAAGAGGCGAAGTTGCTCATGGAAGAGATACATGAGGGTACATTTGGTACACATGCTGGTGGACATGCTATGACGAGAAAACTGTTGCGGGCAGGTTATTACTGGCTAACTATGGAAACAGACTATTTGAAGTTTGTAAAAAGATGTCATAAATGCCAAATTTATGCGGACAAGGTCCATGTACCCCCAAGTCCTCTGAATGTGATGTCATCACCGTGGTTGTTCTCGATGTGGGGAATTGATATGATTGGAAAGATCGAGCCTACAACATCAAACGGACACCGGTTCATCTTGGTGGCAATTGATTACTTCACCAAATGGGTGGAAGCAGCATCATACGCCAATGTCACCAAACAAGTGGTCGCCAGATTTATTAAGCGAGATATCATCTGCAGATATGGAATCCCTGAGCGGATCATCACCGACAACGGTTCGAATTTGAATAACAAGATGATGAAAGAGCTGTGCCAGAATTTTAAGATTGAGCATCACAACTCTTCTCCTTACCGACCCAAGATGAATGGCGCTGTTGAAGCGGCCAATAAGAACATAAAGAAGATTGTTCAGAAGATGGTCGTGACTTATAAAGACTGGCACGAGATGCTACCTTTCTCTTTGCACGGTTATCGTACGACGGTACGCACATCAACCGGGGCAACCCCTTTCTCATTAGTATACGGAATGGAGGCAGTGTTACCGTTAGAGGTTGAGATTCCTTCCTTAAGGGTTTTATGAGATGTCCAACTTGACGAGGCAGAATGGGTAAAAGATAGACTGAATCAACTGAGCTTAATGGATGAGAAGAGGCTAGCTTCTCTCGCATACGGTCGGTTGTACTAGAGCCGAATGAAGAAAGCATACGATAAGAAGATATGTCCGCGAAGATTTCAGACGGGCGACCTTGTGTTGAAGAGGATTCTCCCGCCACAAACAGATCACAGGGGAAAGTGGACCCCTAATTACGAAGGGCCCTACATTGTCAGAAAAGTCTTCTCTGGAGGAGCTTTGCTACTATCTACCATGGATGATGAAGACTTTACGTCTCCTGTGAATTCAGACGCAGTTAAAAAATACTTTGCTTGAAAGTGACCCGCTGGACAGTAAAAAGAGAGTCCAGGCAAAAATGGGGCATCCCGGCGAACCAAAAACAAAATAAAAAGGTTCGGGAAAAAGTTAGGGATAAAATTGAAAAGATGTACACCCGCGAAGTCGAAAACCTGCATTGGGCGACTTCGGAAAAAAAGGGTATCCCGGTGAATTGAAAACCCGCAAAGGGCGATTCACGCAAAAGTTAGGGATTGAAAAAGCAAATGACTGCGGTCAGAATTCGATACCTGCATTGATTAGTGGTTTGGGAGCACCTGAGGGTTCGTTTATCCAACACAATCTCTTCCGAAAATTGAATACCGGGAAAGCGCCAGAGTCGGGCGAGTCATAGGAGGATCAGCTCACGATGTTTGTCTGCATCACGTTGCCGACATGTGTACAAATTCGAGTTGTATTCGTATTTTATGCTTCCTGTGCATATATGTATGTGTGTGTGCGTAACTTCCTCTTTTCAGCAGTTGCATCCGATGTACAAAACTTTGCCTATTCAGAGGCCTGTTATTAATAAAACATGTTATTTAGTACTTGATGTTTGTGCTTTACTATTTTGTATGTGGAAAACGTCGATGTTTTGATGAATTTGCATGTGCATAACTTTGCTGGCCCTTGCCAATAATTGATAAAACTTCGAATTGACTGAAGTAATGTCACAGACACTAACCTGAATAGATTTGGTTGTGTAGATTTTGTCTTGTCTCGTTTGTGTTTTGCAGGGTTCTCACCTTTAAAATGGACGCTCAGAACTTTTGGCCCCCAGCCGGAGGTTCGTGGTGAAAGACTTGGTTTTGTATGATGCTAATCCCCATGCAGGTCGCATTTCATCCCCAGAGGGATCAATTTCCCCAGCTAGTCGCAGCTTATCCCCCAGAGGATATCCCCAGCCAGTTAAAATCAGTATCCCTTGCAGAGGTTGCACTCCCCAGGGAGTCGAGTATGTGAACAATCAATCCCCAGTTTGGAGGGTTCCCGCAGAGTTTAGCCAAGTCATAGTTGGTTCAGAAGGATTATTCCCATAGAAGATGGTTTTCTTCCCACAGGTCGTCATGCCTTCGTCAGGATGATTATCCCCAGCGGAGCGGTAACTCTGAGTTTGTAAGCTGTGTCCAGACAGCATCGTTTCCTCCATAGGGATTTCATCATTCCCCAGCTGAGTCGTTTCTTACTCAGTCAGTTTACTATCCCCAAGAGAGTCGATTCTTCCCCAGTGGAGTTACTCTCCCCAGCAGGTGTTCTTTCCTCCCAGTGGAAATCAAAGTTTAATCTCCTCGGCAGAGTTGGTTGTATGCCTGGCATTCATTTTGCTGGAGGACTGTATGATACCTGTTCATCCCCAGCATGGTGGTATTTGCTTTCAACAGCCGTGTTGAAGCAAGCTTGTCAAAGTTTCCCCAGCAGCTTGAGCCTGCATTTGCATTTGCATATAGTGTCATATTTGCATCTACCCAAAAATGCATAGCATATCCGTGCTGTACGGAGCATTACGCCATTGTCAAACATGCGCATTTTGAAACATAGGCCAGGTTGGTTAACCTTTGGTATCCAAGTGTTGTTTCCCTTGCAGGTGAAGAGAGCTCTTGCTCAGATCAATTACCAAATATTAAATGTCTCAGCATGAGACACGTGGCGATAATGCTCGCCTTGTCGTTATTCCCCACAGAGTTGCGTGTTTAAGTTTCTCTTGCCCTTCCAGCGGAGTATTTCTTCAAGATGGTTGTTATGTCATTGTCAAAAGACTTCGTGAATCGATTTTTGAAAGTTGCCACTTATGTCGCAGTAAGTGTCTGGCAGTTTGAGTTCAGAAAATCCCCAGTAGAGTCCTTTTCAGATTTATTGTCGTGTCAGCATTAAAGATTGAAAGAGTGGACCGTTATGTGTTACCCATTTGACTGATGGAGTTAGCTACTGCAAAGATAGGCAGATGAGATGTATTCAAGAGTTATTACCCGTAGCGATGGCGGTGTTATTACCCGTAGTGATGGCGGTGTTATCTCCCGTAGTGATGGCGGAGTATTACCCATAGCGATGGCGGTGTTATCTCCCGTAGTGATGGCGGAGTATTACCCGTAGCGATGGCGGTGTTATCTTCCCGTAGTGATGACAGAGTATTACCCGTAGCGATGGCGGTGTATTACCCGTAGCGATGGCGGTGTTATCTTCTCGTAGTGATGGCGGAGTATTACCCGTAGCGATGGCGGTGTTATCTTCCCGTAGTGATGGCGGAGTATTACCCGTAGCGATGGCGGTGTTATTACCCGTAGTGATGACAGTGTTATTTTCCCAGAGTTATTTTTCCGTAGTGGTGGCGGAGCTCTTTTCCTGTATCGTTGGCAGAGTTATGTTTGTTGACAGAAGTACTTCCCCAGTGAAGTTGTCCAGGTTATTCCTATATTGACAAGTTTGGTGTTGCGCAGACCGTTAATCGGATTTGTATCAGGTGGTTGATCAGTGGTTATCGTAACAATCAAGTTCAATCGACGAATGTTGTTCCCCAAGCAGTGGTGCAGTTTATCTCTACGGTAGGCAAATTTCCGAGTTCTTGGTATTCAACCGTCTCGTACCTCGAATGTTTGAAGGTCGTTCGCTCTTCACCCAGTCGGGTCCAAGCCGTTTGAATAGGGGCAGCTGTTGCACCCTAAAATTTGCTCAACCTATTTCATCTGGTTTATGTTTCAATTGCATAATAAGTCATGTACATAGTCTAATCAGTTGCATAACATAGCATAACAAGTCATCTAACAGGGGATCAGGTGCCATTCTTATCAGAAAGAGGCCCATCAAGGGGTTTTATTCAAGTTCAAGACCATCCAAGTAGTCAAGAAATGAGTTGAAGTTTTGAAAAGTTTGAAGGTCAACCAGTGGATTTCTCTCCTAATCTTGGGGGAGTTGAAGATCATCAATGAATGTGTGAGTCATGATTGAGGGTATGGAAAAGATCATAGAATACCTAGAGAGTCATTTTGAAGATGAGACAAATCATTGATACAAGTACAAGAGCCACAGATGAAGTGCAGTCAACTATGGTTTCATCTGGGTCAACCCTAGGTCAACCTTAGGTCAACTGAGTGATTGAAGAGCATCAAGGCTTAATTGAAATGTGTGGGATTCATGAATTTATATGTGTATACATGTGTGGTGTTGTGCCAAGGAGAAATAAAAAAGAATCAAGAAGAAGAGGAGTTACTAAATTTGGGTTTCAGTGTAAAAAACCCTAATTTAGGCCTAACTTCCAAGCCAGATAAGTCAAAGTGCAAGCTTCAAATAAATTCTTGGTAAACATGAAACTTGTAGAGCTTATCAATATCTTTAATTTGAGTACTAGAAGTCTCCAAGAAGATTTGTATAACTCAAGTTATGGTTCTTGCAAGTTACAGGTCGTCTGAGGATACTAAAATTTATCTGTGAAAGTCACTTGACTTCCAAGCAACTTTTGCCCATCAAGGAGTTTTCAAATGGATTCTTGGCCAACATAAGAGTTGTAGATCTTGATCTTAGCTTTAATTTAGTACTATAAGTCCTCAAGAGGATTTGTATAATTCAAGTTATGGTCTTGGCAATCCAGGGGTATTTTGGGAAAGTTGAATTACAGGTCATTTTTTAGCATAGGTCAAAATCTCCATGTTCCACTTCTCAAATGAAAAATTGTTCAACATGGAATGTGCTTAAAATGATGTTTTTAGGCTAAATAAGTCATCATGGTGGATTGATCGGCTTATTTCAAAAAAGTCACTTAAAATGGCCTAAAAAAATGGAATAAGTCAAATAAAGTTTGGTGGAAAAAATCAAATTTTGGGTTAGAGGTCACAAACAAGCCATATGACATACCAATTTGATTGTAAAATGCATTTTAAAGACAATGGCATTGCCACAATTTTGAATTGAGGGTTATTTCAAGGACTTGCTTTGTAAATGGGCTACTTGCATCATAAGGCACATATGCAAAACCACACTTCCAAGCAAATGCAAGGCTCCTTTCCATCCATACACCTCCAATATCTCATTTGGAGAGAATTTAAACTCATAACCAAGTGAATTGCAAGCCAAAACATGAGATGGTATGTGCATAGAATAAGAAGAGATTTTCATGACATGAGAAGTTGATTTTCTCATTGGATCAATCTAGAACTTTCTAGGGTCTTCAAATATATTCCATTGGATCAATCTAGAACTTTCTAGGGTCTTCAAATACATTCTATATATACTTGTGAAGAGGTTCAAAGCAAGAGTTGGTGATTCGTTTGTGCAAAAACCATAGATTGACATTGGAGTTTGGAAGAGAAAAAGTTATCAAGAATTTAATCTTCTCCAACAAACTTCAACAAAGGTTTTCCGCACTTTTTGGCAAGAAAAAACGAGCTCCAACTACTCCGTTTTGACGCTCCGAAGCCGGTATGTGAAATTCACTTTTTCTATGGTTTTAGGACGAATTAGATTAGATTATTCATGTGGTTAGGATCTGGAAAATGTATAGATGAAATTAGGATCAAGAAATTAAGGATTAGAGACTTTTTTGGATGAGTATGTTTTCTTGATGATGATATATCTCTTTGATCATGGAGTTTTGATGGAATCTAAGAGCATATTTGGAATCCTTGATTTTTTTCCTCTAAGTTTGACTAAAATTTCGTGCGAAACGGTTAAGAATCGATGGAGTTATGTTGCTCGGAAGTTACCGGAAAAAATGTCACCGCCAGAACAGCTACAATACCCCGCGGGTACTGTTCCCACCTCCACTCGCGAGGCCCACACGGGCATTGCTTTGGAATTCTGTTGTTCGCACCCCTGGCCCAATGCACATTAACTTAGTTTAATTCATTTTCGTTCTTTTTTTTCCTGTTTTAGTAGCTGTTTGGATTAATTGCGTTAAAAATAGTAAAAATGATCGAAAAATTATGAAATTTTTTTCTGTAGATCTTGATTGTCTAAATAAACTGTAGAAGTTGAGTTTGAATTTTTAGGATTTTATTTGAATTAGTTACGAATTTTCTTTTGTGCTAATATCCATTGTTATGCATAATTGATATTGCTGTTTGTTTAATTTTGATCTCTTTGATGCTTTATGCTTTTGAGTTGATTATTTCGATATGATTTAGAGGACATACATAGGTTTCCCTTGGAATTTTCTTAGAATTTTTAAAATTGATTAGATTCTGTTTTAGGCGTGTAGTTTAGAGCCTTCCCAAATAATGGTTTCCCATGACCAAATTTCATTTAGTAATTGTTTAGATGACCTAGAAATTGATTTAGGTCCTGATTCTGGAATTTTAGAATGTTCAAACATGCATGTTCACATAGGAATTTTATTAGAATTTTACAATTTATTTTGCTATTTGTTTTGGGTTTTGCAAATGATTGTTGCTTTCGGTGTTCTCTCTTGAGTGCTTTGCCTTATTTGGAGCGTTTGGTGGACTTGGAGCTTGAAGACTTTGGATTCCTTTTTAGAGGAGATTCTGGACATGATGAAGATGCTTTGGCTAGAAGAGTGGGGCTTGGAGTGGAGCTTTCTTTCTCTTTTAAGTTTGTTTTAGGAGTTGGTAGAATTAGGCTTTTAGGGAGAGCTTTTGTAGAATTAGTTCATTTCTTCCATCGAACATAGAATGCATTGTTTGCTTCTATTCTATCCCATGATGCAAAGTACTCTTAGGGAAGTTCCATCTCTCCTTAGGAGGGAATTGGGGCATACCCTAGAGAGTAGAACTTTTGAGGATACACTTCCACTTCGATGTTGGTTCTTGTTGAATTCCTTTGGTTTTCAGCAAGTATGCCAACATTGCAACTTGATCTTGATGACAAATCTCTTCTTGGAGTGTGCTTGCTAAAGCTTGGAGATGAAGATTGAAGAACTTGAAGATGGAATCTAGCTCAAAGATAAGACCTTTGCTGTCATTTCAACTTTGCTGTTCAGAGCGTGTTGTTGCTGTTTGTTGTAGGAGTTTGTTGTTGCTGCTTGGACTGCCTCCTCTGTATCTTTTGTTTTTCTCTGTATTGTCTGTTGGCTTGTGCTGCTTGCCCTTTAGGCTTGAAGTGAATTTGATTCACTTTGCCTGTTTCTTTCTTAGGTTCGAGGTTGAGTGGGATTCCCCTACCTCGCTTGTTTTGCTGCATCTCATGCATTTTACTGCTTTACTGTATATATGATGTTTCTTTTCCGTTTATCCCCTAGGATCTCTGATTTCCTCTGTGCAGGAGGGAATTATGACAGACATTAGGTTGTAATCCATACATGATAACATTAGGGTAGTTTTGATTCCCTTTCAAACCCTAGGTTTTTAGACTTCTCTTCTATCTCAGAACAATTCAAAACACAGTAATAAAGATAGTCGATGCCGTACGCTACGAGCCTTAAGCTATTTGAGAAAGGTTGCTGGAGGGTCACTCTTCAGTAACCTGATTGCTTAGTGTGTTATCCTTAGGGTGACGTACGACGTAGTCACCCTCAAATCATAGTCTCTAGTGCGTCAGAGTTTACAAACATCATAAAAAACAGTTCTTGCGTAAAAGACTGAAAACAAACATCAAAGTGTCATTTTTGTCCGCTTGGACTCTTAATCAGGAAAAACCCTTTCTTAAGGAGATAAAAAAAAATAGTCAGACAAGCTCGTGTCTTCCGTAGCCCGAACTACGTTTGCTCTGATCTTTTATGTTGTATGAAAGTATGTAGGTATATGATGCGATATCCTAGCGAGCAACCTTCCCTCCTTTCCCGTAGGTAGGCGAACTACGTTGACTCTGATTTCTCGTTCAAGACGGGAATACGTAGGCATAAAGTGCGATACTTTGCCGAGTCATCTTATTTTCTTTTAACCCCATACCTGTAGAATAGATAGAATAACAATCCGTACTAGAAAACAAGCGTGGATCCCGTCGAGTACGACAGACGTGAGAGGTGCTAATACCTTCCCCTTGCGTAACCGACTCCCGAATCCAGGATTTGGTTGCGATGACCATTCCTTTCCCGTCTTTGCGGTAGGTTTACTTCGAGCGTTTCCTTTCCCTCCTTTGGGATAAATAACGCACGGTGGCGACTCTTCTGTTTAGCCGGCGCCGATTTTCGCAGTAGCGACACACGCTGCAAAACAACAGCTTATCCCAAGACAAAGCCATTTCTGCCTCAAACCACACAAGACAGGATCCTGATACAACCTGCAAAGCCGGCCATGAAAACAACATATCATAAGCAACAGAACAAACACATGGTACCGAAAACTTAATCAGGAAGTTTGGTTAATTTTAAAAAGGAAAAGTTCTAAAGACAAAAAAGGGACCTTGTACTAGCAGCATATTAATGTATGTACGAAAAGCATTCTGCAGAGCTCCAACTTACAACTATCCCACACCAGACCAAATCCTGCACCATTCTGCTACCACAAACCAAAACTGTACAAACCTGCATAATACAACAACAACCAAGACAGCCATGTACGACATCAAAACTTGTGTGATACCACAATGAAAATCCTTATCATTTACAGCCTGTAGGGTGAAATAAAAGGGAAAAAAAACCTAGTTGTCTGGGGCCTTTTCCTTTAACCCTGAGACCTTTCGAAGGGGCCTCCAAAAACCCTCTCTTCATAACAAAATCCCACCTTCAATTTCTTGAACTCAGACTTCAAAAGCCTTCGATTTTCTCCAACAGCAACAAAGAGAACACAAAAAACACCTCCAACTCAAAAACACCTTAACTCATTTTCTTCTCCTAAACACTTCCTCAAATATGCATATATTTCCTTCAGAACACAAAAAATAAAAAGCCATTTTTGAACATTCAAACGGGAAATCCTCAAAAAAACTTCACTTTCTCTTCGAACACCTCTTCATCTTCTAACCAACCACAACACTTCCGCAAATTCCATTAACAGAACCTCACCTCCCAAACTTCAATCAAATCCTTCACTCTTCTCAGAAAACCTAAAACCCTCACCGCAGATCTTTAAAACATCAACTCATCCTTCATACACAAACTCAAAACAACCTTTATACCCTACAACATAAACCTTCTTCAACATTCATATCCTTCGCCATCTGTAACCTTCAAATCCCCATTAAACTCGAAACCCATTCCTCGAATCCTCTTTTTCTACATCCAACTAAACAAATCAACCTTCAAATCTTCTTTCAAAATACTCACAAACCTCACAAACCTACCACAAACAGAAACCAGATTCAAAAATAGAACAAAAAAGTGAGAGATGAAGAGAGGTTAGATGAAAGCGAACTGAGATGGTCCAAACCTTATTCACTTGTGAACCGGAAATCTGAAGTTGAAAGATAAACCGGGTTGAAATTTCGAGAGATAGACGAGAGAACGTCGATTTCATTTATGGTCGTGTTACGGGGAGGAAGGCTTTGCTACATTTCCGTCCTCCGTTCTGGTACAAATTCTCCGGCGGTGGGGTCCGTGTTCGTTGAACCAACTTTTGGATTCTTGGGTTTACTTCCACCGTTTTGTTGTTGTTTTTGTGTTGATAATAACCTGGGCCTTAGGCCCATCTGATGACTTATCACTTTTTCCACTTCAATTTATTTACTCTGAGTTTTGACAAACACCTCTCCCCCTATCTCGTTTGCAGCAAGCACCGATGTTGATGATGGGCTTCTTTTTGAAGCCCACATGATTCTACACCATTTTGTTTTTAGCATACCCCCTCAGTTTCTTTTTGTTTAGAATATTTATTTTGGTAAAAGATTTTTATTCATAATATTGAAAAAAACTTTATTTTTGAAAAAATATATGTTTTTTTAAATATTTGTTTTTAACTAATTATCTCAACTTTATTTTTAGGGTCGATGACGATACCCCAAAGTTATTTTTCTGTCAAATTATTGATGAAGAATAACAAACCCGAGACCAACTTTTTTTTAAACTTTTCATTTTCTATTTTTTATCGTTTTATTCATATTATTCATATTATCATATTTATCTTACTATATGTTATTATTATCATATTTATTCATATTCATTCACCCATATTCGAAAATACCTAATAAATTATCGAAACTACTAAAAGCCAAATTGGTGGACTGTTGGATCTTTGGTCATTTGCAAGTATCCTAACTTTGAGTCGTGTCCGACTTTTCTCAAAGTGTAGTTTAGGCCACAAATGCACACACACGTCTTTCTCTTGGGCTACCTTACAATGAGACCCCTTTATTTCGTGAAATCCCGTGTAACTTACATGTATCCCTTCCCCATTCCGATGTATGTTTCACATTTCTTTGATTATTAGTTTATCTCCTAGGAGCACCCATAGGGACTAGAGCGGATCAAACTATTTTCAAACTAATTCTCGATTCATCATCGAGAGCCACTTTCAAACAACCTCGTAAGTCGAGTGCTCATACGCATTCGCCATCAACCTATTGCACACAATTCGACCCTTGATGCGTAAGTCAAGTCGGTCTCTTTTTTTCAAACCATTTCATTTCCAACACGCTTTGCACGCGATAATAAGTCAAACCCTTGATCCAACGTCAAGTGGATTTTCGTAACAAACTATCAATCAATTAACAATTATTCAATTCTTTTCAAGGTGTAAAGAGTAGGTTCAAGTCTTTGATCTTGCTTTCCGTTGTTTATATGCGAGTTATCTTATTCGTGTGTGAGCAATTGACGCCTTTAAATAATATTAACAAACTCGATAATACTCAACCATCTCCACTTACTCATCCTTTCACTCACCTTTCAAACAACTTCTTTTACGATGAAAAAGAGAGTGTCCCAAGTCTTTGGTTCGCTCTCCCGACTACTTGGATCCGAGGAGCCTTTCTCAAGCTTCAAGTAGTCGTCATCCGACCAATCTCATCCTTTTATACACCATTTCAAATTCAAACAACCTTCTTTTACAATGAAAAAGGGAGTGTCCCAAGTCTTTGGTTCGCTCTCCCGATTACTTGGGGTCCGAGAAGTCTTTCTTAGGCTTCAAGTGATCGTCATCATTTCAAACTCCATTCAAACATTACTCTTTCCGAGATGAAAAAGAGAGTGTTTCAAGTCTTTGGTTCGCTCTCCCGATTACTTGGGTCCGAGAAGTTTTTATTAAACTTCGAGTAATCGTCATCCGTACTCACTTCAAATCCAATTCAAACCCGTTTCTTTCGTGGTCGTATCCATGAACTACGACTGCTCTGATTCTTCATTCACTCTTGAATGTAAGATACGTAGGCACAAGATTGCGATGATCTTGGCGAGCACACTTCTACCTTTCTCCACAGTTCCCTCCATATTCCATTTCCCCCTTCCTTTCCCATATTCGAACTACGACGCTCTGATTTCTCATTCTCGTCCGAATGAGCATACGTAGGCACAAGGGCCCCAATCCTTGGCGAGCACCCTATCCTTTAACCATCCCCTTTTCCCTTAGCGTCTTTATCCCTTTATAGTATCGTTATAGTATTTAGTAGTGAGAAGAGAAGAATTAAGTTTAGCTAACATCCATTAACTCGAATTAAGAGGTTCCCGTTGAGTACAACGGACGTGAGGGGTGCTAATACCTTCCCCTCGCGTAACCGACTCCCGAACCCAGGAATATGGTTGCGATGGTCGTGTTCCTTCTGCGCTTATGAGGTTTTCTCGATATTTTCCTCTCCCGTTCATTCAGGAAAAATAAAGTTCGGTGGCGACTCTATCGAACCGCATTTCCGCGCCTTTTGCGGGAGGGTCGTATGTTCGAAATGAATTTTTGAGGTGCGACACCTACTACCAAACATATGGCAGCCTAAGAAAAAGTGTCTGACCAAAAGGATGGTATATTACCTACTACCAAACGTATGATAGCCTAAGGAAAGGTAATAAACTTGAAAGGAGAGATCACCTACTACCAAACATATGGTAGCCTAAGAAAAGGTGTCTAACCACAAGAAAGGCGTATTACCTACTATCAAACATATGATAGCCTAAGAGAAGGTGATAGCCAAAACAAGGTGTATTACCTACTATCAAATGTATGATAGCCTAAGAAAAGGTAATAACTAAAAGACGGAGAGATCACCTACTACCAAACATATGGCAGCCTAAGCTAAGGTGTCTGACCAAAAACAAAATGTATTAGAGATTGTAAAGCTTCAACGGGGATCTCCGGGAGAGATGTAAGCCGGTTGATTTGTGAAAACGTCTTCTCAAATAAAGAGAGACCAAATGTGGTAGACTTCATCAAACTTCTCGGGAGAGATGCCATTTGATGGAAATAAACTTTGTGATAGACTCCTGGGGGAATGTGTTCCTGAGGAGTGTTTCTTGTTGTAGCTGTAAAAGCATGTGTACTTTGTAGTGTAAATTCTCGAATAAAGAAAGATACTTGTAATGCCTTAGATGCATTTCTCCGACATATTTCCAGAGGAATGCCTTTTGATGAATTGATAATCTTGATAAATCCACTAGGGATGGCCGAATTATCTTGAGGAGACTGTTACTTGTCGTTTTGAACACAATCTTGCTCAAAACGAGTTGCTCAAATAAAGAGTGCTTGCAGTCTAGATGTAAATTGTTGAAAATGTTGTCAGAGAAACGTCCGTCTTCAACACTTATCTTCATAAATTCTTTCTGGGGAGCAGAGTGAAAAATAAATGCGTGCTCTATCCATATTCAAAAGTTGGAGATGTCCACAATGTGATTGCCAAGGACCGGAGTTCAATTCAGGAAGCAACTGAAGAGAAACTGCCAGGCAGGACTCGACCATTGAGGCATGAGCTCAAATGGTATTTAACTAAAACTACCGTCTTCCACGAGGATCGAACTTCATGGGGAAATAGAAATATTGCGCTCTTTTCTGCCTAGGGTTGACAACTCTATTTGAAGGAGAAAACATTCCCAGTCACTTGGGGATAAACACGGCCAAAGTGACAGAATAAACAAACACAAAGATGCAGGATGCATATGCCATGTCGTCTATCTATATGCTATGCGTATGCTAACAAAACCGACAGAGATAAAAAAACATCCCAGGCGGAGGGCACTCAAACCAAATCTTCGCAGATCAAACATTGCTTGAAGAGTGTACACTTGCTCTTAGAATTCCCTCTGGGGAACAAATATCAGACCAATCTTCGAAGATAGAAGCGTCATTGTGGATAGGTGGAGGACCATATATGGGATCACAATCCTGCTTCGGGGCTTCAAAACTTCTCAGGGGAATAGAAAGTATTCTGCCATCTTGATCTTGCTGAAGAATTTGCCAAAATAATCTCAATGATCTTATTAAAGATGAGAATAAAGGTCCACAGGGACTCATAACTTGGAGAACCCTTATGGATAAAATAAATATCCACCTCAAAAGGGGAAACCTGGGTTAACAAAGCTATTAAATATGTTGGAGTCGAAACTTCGTGGGAATGAAATAAACATCCGCTTCGCTGGAGAGGTGAAGCTTATCAGCTCACCGGGAATTCTCAGGTTACCAACTGGAGTTTTCTTGTGTTGAAAATATTCGTTACAGAATTGTCACAACCCTCTTCGACTCTCAAGTGCCCCAAGTCACACAGTTCATGAGAAAAATTCATCTCGAGAGGATTTTACAGAAAACATGGCGTCGAAATGCCCCACTGTTTTCAAACTCTTGGAGAGATTCGTCGGATCTCGACGTAACTGCCCCTGATTAACGGCATAACCGAGTCTTCAAACTTGTGCTATAGATAAAGTCAAACTTGCATGGATCAAACCTCTTGGAAAATGACTTGCCCCAGGTCAGTAAAGTCTTCAAATTTAATCGGTGATGTCTTCACGTGATCTTTCTAAGATATCAAGCAAAATTAGCAAGTCAGGAATGTCAATTCTGAAACTGTTAATGCAACACGCGTTTGTCTTGAAGTTTTGAAAAGAGATATCGTGATAACTTGTGACCGATATCACTAGTTAGGATATTAATTTAAATTTATAATGCCAACGCCAAATTGAGCATAGCTCATAGGAGTCAGGAAATGTTATCTCATCATGTATGCTTTCGAGATGACCTCACTTCAATTAGGACTTTTGAGGGTTGTATCTGGGTAAAATTTATGATTTGTAAAACAAAGGGTCTAAGGGTTAAAGTATATTTGTGCCCACCCAAATTTTGGAAGATGTTTATTCTTTGATACTCTGCCCCAGGTTAAAAACGAAGTTTTGATTTAGGAGAGACAGATTCTTCATCCAGGTTCGATAGGTTAAATATTTATGGTGTTTAGGAGGTTTGAAACAGGAATGCCTCACATCATCAGTAGGGTTTTTATTCAAAAGCATACAACGAGAGATCCTGCGTTTTACTTCACCATCCTCCTTCCAATTCTCTATCAGAGCAAGAGATCGGGTAAAGTCGGCATTATAAATTATGAAGAATATTTTACGAGTGAATACGGATGAATTTCTTCAAGACAAACATTTTATTGCACTTATTATTCAAAATAACAAGTTCTTACAAGCCAATCACGCTTTTAATCAAAGAAATGAAATACGCATAAGCAAATGAAAAGAAAACGCCCTGAAGAGCCCTTTTTAGGATTTTATTCAGTCTTTGTATGGAATGGAGAAGTTTGCAGAATTGTCTGCTATGTCGCCTTCATATCCATTTTCAGGCACTATATTGATATGAGCTTCCCGAATAACCTTGGATCATGTTCGCGGAGGACGAACCATGCTGAGGTAGGTGATTATCTTGCACATAAGGAATGGAACCCTTAAAGGATAAAATTCCGCACTTAACCAACCTTTGAACGTCTGCTTTCAAACCGTAACAGTCTTCAATATCGTGGCCTGGAGCACCTTGATGGTATGGGCAAAATTTGTCAGTTTTGTACCAATACGGAAGTTTCTTGGGTACCTTAGATGGAGCTCTCGTCTGGATGTGACCTTTTTGAATCAAAGTTGGGAACAAGTCAGCGTATGTCATCGGGATGGGATCGAAGTCTGTTCTTTTGTGTACACGACTCTGATCGTTGAATGGTTGATTTTGTTGATGTTGTGGCTGATAAACCGCAGCAACCTGATGTGATGGCGGATACCCTCTCTTGGATCGTCCCTGCTGCACAACACCTGCCTCGTGTTCTCTTTTTTTCACAAAACCACTCCCATACTTTTGAGCATTATTGGGAACACTCCCTTCCTTGACGAGCCTTCCTTCACGAACCCCCTCTTCCAAGTGCATTCCCATGTTTACCATTTCGGTAAAGTCGCTGGGTGCACTTGCTACCATTTTCTCATAAAAGAAAGGACCCAGAGTCTTCAGAAAAATCTTGGTCATTTCCTTTTCTTCTAATGGCGGTATGACTTGAGCGGCTAACTCGCGCCAACGCTGAGCATATTCCTTGAAATTCTCTTTGTCTTTCTGAGCCATGGCCCTCAACTGATCACGGTCAGGAGCCATGTCCACATTATACTTGTACTGCTTGATGAAGGCTCCACCCAGATCATTAAAAGTTCGAATCTTCGCACTATCTAATCCCATATACCACCTGAGCGCAGCGCCTGTTAAACTGTCTTGGAAATAATGAATGAGCAATTGATCATTGTCAGTTTGGGCAGACATCTTCCTAGCATACATGACGAGATGACTCTGAGGACAAGTATTCCCTTTGTACTTCTCGAAATCAGGGACCTTGAATTTCGGCGGAACCTTAACATTCGAAACTAAACACAAGTCAGAAGCACTCTTTCCAAACAAATCCTTCCCACGAAGGGCTCTTAATTCTTTCTGCATCTCGGAAAATTGGTCTTGAAATCCATCCATCCTCTCTTCAAAACCCACAGTTTCGCTGGGTGTCCTATGGAGAATTGGCTCATCCAACATATATGGAACAACATTCACATTTGGAGGTGCAGTGGTCATCACAGTAGTAGTTGTAGGAATAGCTTGAATGGTGGTCATGGCAGGGACCTCGGGAACAGGTGGACGATAACCGGCCGGAGTGAAATAAGAAGGCATCCCCCACGGGAAACCTGGCGGCATGCTGTAGGTTACTTCAGCAACAGTAGACACCACTGGGATCGGTGCTGATACTACTTCGGAGATAACGGTCCTTTGAACATCTTGATTATTGAGTGCAGATTGGTTGGACAGAGCTTCAACTAAACCATTTAACCTTTCCAAATTTTCCTTCAGGATTGCAACTTCGTCACAGAGCACTATGTTCTCTTGTTCCAATTGATCCATCTTTTGGCGTCGACTGGCTCGAGTGTTGTACGGGTGATTCAGCTTGTCTGTGAAGATGAAGCAAGAGTGAGACCCCCCAGAATTCAAAGGATGCTATGCCGATGCAAAATGTGAAATGCAAATGCAAGAATGCAGGGATTCAAAACGAAAGGTTTCATGGGATTCAAATATTTATAAACGTTACAGAATACCAAATTCATTTTTTTAATTATTTTTTTATTGGATTACAAGTGAATATTCTTATGAGAGTCCCAACATAATAGCTAAATAAAAGCTAAATAAAGCCCTAAGGAAGTCCTTCATCGCGCGTGTTGATTTGTTCATCCACTTGGATCTTTTTGGAAATAAATGGTCCATAATCGTCTTCTAAGGAGTAATGTGGTAGAGGAAAATAAATCCTCTATCCCTTGTTGGAAAATACAGAAGGAAGCCCTTGTTCACTTGGATCTTCAATAAAGGTATTTTGAACTTCTATGGAAGTCTCTTGTATTCCTTTTTGAGTTTGCTTGATTCTTCGATCGACGCCCTTAACTTTCTTAGGTCATCCAAGCTAGGACTCTTAAAAGAATATTTCAAAACATTTTCTTTTGTAATCTCTATTGATTTCTATAATGTTTATAAATAAACTAGGAATCCCATGAAACCAATGCAACATGATGCTATATGGATGCAACAAACACAAGTAAGCACATAAGGACACATATGTAAACAAACAAAAAGGGTCCTAGGTTTGCAACGAGCATGGAGCCAAAGGGTATACCCATTCCCAAAGGACATGGATTAAAGGTGGATTGTACCTGCATAACAAGGTTCTGAAGAGGTTCTCAAAGTCATTAGTCCATCTTTCGGATATTATCAATTTCCCAACTAACTCGGGGATTAATAATATTCTCAAGAGAACTTCTTTTGAGTGTAGCACCGCGTAGCACTATTTCGGGACTACTCCCTCATAGTCTCGTACTACGTCCTAATAAAGGCCAAAGTGGGGTTAAAGGTAACTACGGTCCTTAGTATCATGGACTCCAATTGAGAATAGTAAAAGTTTTCACGACTAAACTCATTTAACCGAACCATTTTCAAAAGGGTCTCAACTAAGCGGGATTCTCAAGTCAATTTAGTCGGGACTCACTCCCTATAAGCCTCATCGAATATATCACCATCCTATCATAATTTCTCTCAAGTCTGGGTGTAGGACTTTGTCTCACCACTCAAATGTATCAACCCAAAAGTATAAACAAGATATATACAAATAGTCAAATAACTATAAAGAAAGCAAAAAATAAAACAAGTTAGGGAAACCCACAAGACCACAGTCCCCAGTGAAGTCGCCATTTCTGTCGCGGTGAAATTTGGATACCAAACTATTAATTAGTTTGAATCTTATTCATTTGCAACCGAACTTTGATTTGTCCAAAGGAAGGGATAAAGATCGAAATCCCACAATGCAATGTAAATGCAAGCTAGAGAGTTATAGGTTCGGGGGTCGGTTAAACTCAGGGAAGGTGTTAGCATCCTAAGTTTCTATAGTACTCTACAGGAACCTCTTGTTTTATGTTGTTTATTTGCTAAGGTTTATCTGCTTAATGGTTAAGAGACCTAGGGGGTTTATTTCTAAGTATACTCGATAAGATATCGCATCTTATGCCTACATATCCTTACGGGAGTGGAATCAGAGTATCTGTAGTTCCCCTAAAGGGTTTGAGGAGTTCTTTGACTGTGGTCAAAGTTCCTACGGGATTAGGGTAGTTGATTGATTGAGTTTAGGAGAAAAGATGAGTTATCATTTTAAGAGAGATTTAACCGCCACAAGTGTAAGAGATTGTATTTGTTGTGGGGTGGAGATTCTATCTCGCTTAAGATGATTAACATCTTATTCTCTAATGTTTAAATATTTGTTGTTGAGTTGTTGAATTGTTTTCCTATGTTGTAAGATAAAAAGTCCTCCTATGGGGTAGGATCTATCTTAAGAGATCGACTTGAATGGGATCAAGGATCCTGAAGGGAATATGATGCAAATGAGATGTAATACACACAAGTGTTGAATCATGTGTAGGTTCTTCCTTTTGACGCTCATGCAATGTGATAATATGAATGCGATAATTATAAATTGCGGGAAGAAATAAAAACAGGTAAAGTAAACATACACACGCATGAAAGCGCTAAGTGTGTGAAAGTGAAGTGCAAGGACGGAGAGAGGCGCAAGCGTGCACGATTGATTGCATTTTGATGTTGAATTGATTTTAGGAGAATGTTGTATTAATTAAATTGGTTTTATGAGAAAATTAGTTTTATAAAATAAGACTTTTGAATTCGTTAGATTTTTGAAAATAATAAAAGTTATTAAATAAGTTATTTTTTCTTTGGTTACAAATTCTAATAAAAGGATTTCCTAAATAAATAAGATGCTTGTTATTATTTTTATTACAGAGAAAAAGTGGAGTGGTTTATTATGTAAAGGGTTCCTTATTAAATAAAATAGTTTTTTTTTATAATTATAAAAAAGGTTGTTATTATTAAAATTTGAATTTTATTTTAAAAAGATTTTTCATGAATAATTAAATGAATACAAGCTATTAATATATGGTTTTTTGTTATTAAATAAGTAGAAGTCATCTTAAATTAAGAAATAGTTTTTTAAAAAACAAATAATTTTAGTTGTTATTATTAGTAAATAAAATATGAGTTATTTTAGAAAAATAGAGTTTTGGTTATATTATTGAGAACATGAATAAAATATATTTCATTATAGTAAGTTAATAAATTGAGATTATTAATTGAGTGACTAGGATAAATTATCATCAAATAAATAGTTAATTAAAAGGGGAGTTGATTAAACAAATAAAAAAAGGTTAAATTAAATAAAAGGTTTTATTAGTTGGTTTATTAATTAAAGGCCGATTAAGAGATTAATATAAATAAATTGGTTAATTAAAGGTTAATGATTAACTAATGGTTTAGTTGAAGTTTAGATGGTCAATTAGGGGAGGATTAAGGGTTAATTAGGGGTCGGACGGATCGTGTGTGGCGCAGGTGCACAGATTATCATAGGCGTGCGTGATGTGAGTCGCGTGATGGGATCCGTTGGAGATCCGTGGGTGTTGAGTGAAGGTGTATCGCGGTTATTGTGTGTGTGCTATATGTGATTACAGCATAAAACAAAAACCCAAAAAAAAAGACGGAAACCCTAAAGCCCCAAACTCCCCAATCTCTCTTTCGTTCGCCGTCTTCCTTGTCCATTCATCTTCTCCTCTTCCATTATCCGCTTCCTTTTCTCTTTCTTACCCCCATTTGCTTGCATCCTTCGTCTATCTTCCTGTTCCTATTGTTGCGGTGAGAATCGTGATACCAAGATATTGATTAACTTGAATCTTAATTCTTAAATTCACAACCGGATTTTTATTTATCCAAAGGAAAGGTCTAAAGAAAGAAAGAACCTTTTGCGTGATGTAACAACAACGCTAAGAGATTCGGGGATCGGGGGTTGGTTATGCATAGGGTAGGTATTTCACATCCTAAACATCTGTAGTACTCTACAGGAACCTTTTGTTTGATTGCATGCTAAATTGGTAAATGTTTGCTAAGGTTTGGGATTGGGTAAAGGGTGAAGGATGATAGGTAAAGGCCTAAAGAATTTCTAAGTTTGCTCGCAAAGACGTCGCGTCCTCTGCCTACGTATCCTAACTAGGATAGAATCAGAGCAATCGTAGTTCACCTCACTAGGGTTGAAGAACACTTGATTATGATCAAGGTTCGTGGGGAAACAAACATAAAAATGTTTGTATAGAGTGTCACAAAACTCTCTATATCTATGTTGAACTCTCAAAGGGGAGTAAGTAATCATTGCTATGATTCTTACATAGAGTTTACAAACTCTATCCTAGGATTCTAATTGAAGAACACTCCTAGTGTAGGTGAGTTTTCTAGACTTAAAGCAAAGTCTAATGGTTTAAATGTTCTAACTTAACTAAGCTAGGGTTAGGATGACTTCACAAAGTCAAGAGGGATAAATGAGCTATCCAATGACACAAGGGTCAAGGGAGAAACTTTACCTTTGGAAGGAGAGAGGGGAAGACAACTTGGATGAGAACTAGAAAGTTCCATCATTTGGGGGATGAAGTACTTAATAAAGCAAGATGAAATAAGATTAAGACAAGTAAGCATGCATATTACAATAAGCAGATACTTTAAATGATACCAAGGGTTACAACCAATAAATCATCTTAACAAAGATTGAGGGCCTATCTTGACAAAGATTGGAACATGATGAAGGTTATTACCACATAAACAAATCACAAATTGAAGATAGGCAAGTCACAAATTCAAAACATAGCAAATATAACAACAATGCATAGACGATAATCAAACACCGTTAAATCAGTTTAAACCTCATAATTTAGGAGGGAACATGGAAATGAAATCACTTAACCAAGTAAAGATGATGAAAGTATAAAGGTAACAATCAACAAAGTAGTATGTCATAAGTGAAAATGTATGGATGACAATCAAGGCCAGTAATCAAGCAAGAATCGCATCGACGGATCGTGCTTTAAAGTAAACACAGGTAAAAGGGATATTTTATGGTAACGACCAAATGATAAAACCTTAACATGTTTACTAACATAAAAAAATGAGAATGAATAAATATCTTAACACAAATGATCATGGTGAAAAAGAAATTCATCTGCATACGGGAGATAACGATCTCGATACAAAGGCAACTTGCAAGCAACCAAAAGGCATGAAAATTTGAACAAACATGGAATTAAAAAGATTCACATGAAAGTAGACATCAAGACAAACACAATGCAAAAAGAATGGGTTCAAAATGATTAAAAATGAGTGAGATATGAATTTTCAAAGATTGGATGAAAAATTGCAAAAATAATTAAAAGGGTTGCCCTCCTCAGGGGTCGAACCCAGGTCATGCAGGTACAAGGCGTGTTTTAGGCATATGGTCTTACCAGTGGGGTGGCTATACATCCGTTGATGTAGCCACCCCCATAAGTATATATGGCGCGCTTGGCAAAATTTCTGGGAAATCATGAAAGAGCAAGAACAAGGCAAATTATAAGAAATGCGTTTTGATGCGCAACTCACTAAATACTCAACCAATTGGGATGAAATTTTAGTCAAAATTGCATAGAATCAAATGAGGAAGATGATGGTGTAGTTGTTTTTTTCCAGATAATGCACATATTTTAAAACTCGATGGAACATGCAATCGAATACTTTGATCTGCATTTTGAAACTCAATACAAAGACCAACTGTTATTACAACCAAATGAGGGCCTGAACATGTTACAAATGAGGCATCTAGCGAATTCCAACCATTAGTTTGGATCAAAACACAACAGAATGAATAATGGCATGGTAATTGCAAGTGTTATGCTTGAAATGCACTTTAATGCTCAGTTCAAGTGTTAATTATTTTCAGATCAAACCAGATATACACACACACTAAAAATATGCTGATGAATGAAGTTAAGCAAAGATTTAGTTAAAAAACAACCTGTATTGAAAAGTGTCCCTTAAGTTGCAAAATTGGCAAGTTTGATGCATGAGGAGGTTCAGAATGAGATTTATGCAACTTAAGGTCAAACAAACCATTCACACAGCTTATGCATATGCTAACAAATGAGTTTAAATGCAAAAATTAGTTTGAAACAGGCTATGATAGAAAATTTCATGTGAAATGCAAGTTGGAATGTTTGAAAATGCACATGGAAGCTAAAAATCACAATAGATGAAAATAGAAGCAATTGAAAGTTGGAGCATGCTACTTCAAAAAGAGAGTGAATCCAAAACCAACATAGGTCTGCTCAGATTTGAAAAAAAAAGGTCACTCAAGGATTAAATTCAATGGAAAAAAAACAGTTTCCTTAATAAATCAAAGGAGTGGACACCAAATTGCACATTGGTGAAGTTGTGTTTTGAAGTTTAGTATTTCAATACTGTTAAAACCAACACAGTGGCTGCAACCTATCTAAATGGCAAACACACATACAAGTTGTGAAGGAGTGAAAACTGGGATTGCTAAAACCTAGGTGCTGACAGTATTTCAACATATCAGACAACTCACCTTGATAACAACACAACATATATGGATCCCTTACAACCAAGCTAAATTGTACTGAGCTGATTCTAAATGAATCCTAGATGACTAAAATCAAACCTGTTGAGGATCCTGAATGGTAGATTTCTCAAAGGAATTGTGGATAGCAAAAAGAGCATTAAGATAAAATCTATACTAAGTCACTAAATAACTGACCACAATCCCGACCTAAGTTCAAATGGTGATGATTTCTTCTTCTGTAAACTCAGCAAACAAAAACCCTTACTTAATCCTATTACTCCACACCTCCTAGCCTGCCTCAAACATAATAGTCATGTAGCCAACTTGAGGCCTTCACAAGTCCTCCCTCATGCAATCACACTGACTGCACCTGAACCAGTCCACAAATCAAAACAGCAATCCTGGCCATCACTCACCACAGCCTAAACCAACTTCCTAATCAATGACAAAACACCCCTGGCAGCAATTGAATATGAGTTGACAAATTCCTTTCAGAAACAGTTATGGATAAAAGGTGGCAATCTTATCCTAACTAACATATATAACCTACAGTAAGGAGCTCCAAACAACACCTTCTTAAAAAAACCAAAACTGTCATACTGAAGTGGAGGTGTAGTACCAATTCTTTGTGTTGGACCCAAAACATAAGGGTGGTATTCAACACATTACAAAGCAATCATAAAATGGAAAGAGTATGCAAGAAACACTAGTCCTAGAGCAACAGCTCCAAACCTCCTCTATGCACACAAGCAGAACATCTACCAAAGCTCCCACAAATTCTAGCCTGTTCAAGACTTACTTCTGAAGCACCACCAATCCATGACAATATCCATTCTAATCCTCATAGCAGGATCAAATATAAACCTGCTCTAATACCAAAACCAAACTCTTAACTAAAGAGGACCTAAAAACTGACAGCAACAAAATTGGCCATTACAAAGCCCTTGTCTGACACTAAAATCCAGCAATTCTCTCAAAACTAAATACCAAATTACTAACCAACTCTTAGTATGAGAATAAGCCTTAAAACAACAGAAAAATATGAGTTTACAATCCCTCAATTCAGAAAAGAATTTGATAGTAAAGTTGTGATTTTTCAAAGTTCAAAACAAACAGACTAGCCTATCCTTCTTCAACTGATAGTCACTAATGCCAACAGCTATTTCACAACATGCACAAATAATGACATTAATCTCCAAGTATCTCTAAACCTATCCTGCTAACAAAAGATTGGGGACTTTGTGGTAGTTGCAAACTGTCATAAATGTGATGCAAAATGATGTTCAAATAATCAATTTAGTGCAGGACCAGACATTGTGTGATTTGGTGTTCAAACTGCTCAACTGTAATTATGAAATGCAGTGTGACATCAAACTAGAGTTCCAAGTAGTTTTAGGTCAAACCAAACATATGCACATACTGTAAGTGTGTTATGGAAATGATTCAAACAGACATGGATGCCAGAAATAAGATAATATGGACAATGGCATTTTGATGACAATTAAAACATGATATGAGGCAGTTGGTATGTCAAGTCAGAATGAATGCAAAAATTTGGACAGGTAACCTCATACACATCCTACACACATAATATCAAGGGTGTCTAAACACCAAGAAGGGTCCAAAACAGATTGAGGTGGGAAATGGCATTCCAACTGCTACTTAGCAACATGACCAAGCATGAACAATTCCAAAATCAGCATAAAGTATATTTGAATAGAAATAGACATATACACATGCTATAGATGAGATAACAAATGAGTTTCAACTCATAGACCAACCAAAATGCCAATGCAAAATGGAATCAATATGTTGATGCAAACATGTTTGCTCATGCTGTAGCAGCAGAGCAATTTTGACAAGGGTGATGTTCTAGGCAAATCAAAGCATACACACACATTAGAGGCATGATAAGGGATAGGCTTTAAGGCAACAACCAATCACACTTTCACAAATGCTAAAACTCAACATATGGATCATAACAAAAACAGTGACATTGCAAATTTGATGACAATCAAAGCAAAAATCATGATAGTGAAATGAGTTGAATTAGAGATGACTTACCTCTTGTAGACAAACTTGTAAGCAAGCTAAAATGTCAAAGAAAACCAGAGAATGCTTCCCTTCCACCAAGCCTTGGACTTGCCTTCTTCTTGAAGCAAGATGCCAATCTTAAGACAGTTTGAGAAACAAGTGTTACCACTGATTCTTAGGGCTTTGAACAGTTGAGGGAGGATATTTGCAAGGTGTTTGAGTGTTTAGGAACTCAAGAAAATGGTTGGAACAAGTTTTGGCCAGATTTATGCAATATGGTCAAAGTAGCTTAGCATGAGAGTTGACTTTTGTGAAAATGAGATTTTTGAGAGGTTTGAGTGTATGGACACCTTCTACACAATGTTTATAGATTGTGTAGATGGTTTTGAGGGACTTGGAGATGCTTGAACTGATCTTGAGCAGAATTTTGCTCAAGACAACTTTTTTGTGAAAAATGGAGATTTTGGAATTTTGAAATTCTTAAGGAAATGAGAAGGGATTGAGAGCTATTGTTTCTCTGGTTTTTTGAGATTGCTCTGGTGTTTTTTGCAGATGGTGAGGATGCCTCTATTTATAAGAGATGTGAGGGTGAGGGCAACCTTTGTTATTTCCATTTTTGGAGGGAGATTTGGAAGAAAATCCTTCCAAATCTAGTGGCAGCCATCTTCACATCAGTTACAAGGCTCAATGCAAGCAAGGAACAGCTGATATGAAGGACTTGAGATGAATTGAAATGAAGCTAGTGAGGTAGGGGGCTGCAGCTGCCACATCTTTGGAGAAAAGTTTCTCTTTCCTCCCTTTTAATGATTATTTTAATACCAACTTGCTACAACTTGTCATGCTTATCAAACTAACTCATTTTATGGTTTTCTCCTCATCCACACCTCACATTATCAGTTTGAATTACAATCCAAGGGTTGAGGATAGTCCAAGTTGTGAAAAACTGATTTTTGGGAAGTGTTGGAGTGTGGTTTTAAGTGTTGACAGGCCCAACTTCCATGGTGCATAACTTCCTGCTCAAACATGATATTGAGGAGTTATACCACAATTTGGAAAGCCCTTAAGTAGCTCTACAACTTTCATGTTTTTGGAATTTCCAAATTCTTGATGGAACTAGGTTGAAAAACCCTTCAAAGTTCTGAAAAAATCACTTACAAGTGTTAAATAACTTAGAATTTTTCTAAGTTATTTACCCTCCAAAAATGAATTTTGCTATAACTCCAATTCTATACATTTTTTGATCATGGACCACTTTGAGGCTTTTGTAGGATTTGTCAAGAGCTTTCTAATAAGCTTTGAACCACTTCAATTGGATGTGTGGTTGAGGAGTTATGGTCTTGCCCCTTTCGAAACCCTAATTCCCGATTTTTGTAATTACTTCTCAACCCTTGATCCAATGGTCATGAAATTTTATGGGGAGGTGTAATATGATATAAGGAACATTTTGCATTCACAACTTGAAGTCAAATTCCTTATTGTTGGAGAGTTGACGTTTTGGTCAACCTTTCGACCGATCGGTGTCTACCGAGTCGTCCGTTGGTGATCCGGACATCCTGAGGACTTGAAACTCTTTGGATGGACTTTACTAAGCCATAGGATCTTAATGGACCTTGATCCCACCATTGAAATACTCTTTGAATCAAAAGTCAAACTACAGTTGACTTTTTCTAATCGAAAACCCTAATCGGGTATCTCAAATTGCACTATTCTTAATCCCCGGGTGACCACCTCAGATTGCACTCATTCTTGGTCTAATGTATCATCCTTGATCTTGTTTGAAGTTGGATCAATCCAAAACATTGATTGATCAAACCCTCGAAGTTTCGATTTTGACGGTGCAACAGATGCCCCTATTTAAATATCTTCACTAGATGATAATGAGAGATGACAGTCCTCATAGAATCGTAGTGAAAGGTATTTGAATATAGCAAACCATAAATTTTGTCCCTTAGATCCGATGGTATGCAAAAGGACAAATGCAAATATGCCATAAATCTAAATGATGTTATATGATGCTTGAGTGCAAGACAAATACAGACGCACGAGTAAATATAAAAGAATGGCAAAACGAAGAGTAACCACTCTCGAGGACCCAACACACTGGGACAGATTCCAAACGAAGTAAGCAAGGTAGTTCAGACGTGACTAAAGACGCTTGTTCAAGGAAATCTTTCATACTGGGGACACCAATTCCACTAGGGAAGACACATCTTCGTCGGGGAAAGGGGACATGAAACTCACTGGGGATAACCAGATGAGGAAGTCCAACGGGGAAGATGATAATTATTCACTGGGGAAACGAAAGAAAAGAAGCGCAAACCACATTGGGGAAGGAACCCACTGAGGAAATAAATCCACTGGGGAAGCAAAGCTTCAATGGGGAAAAATACGGAATGAAGACACGAGTCTCACTGGGGACAACCATATGAGAAATTTCCTATAACAAAGAGTTCAAACGGGATCTTCAGGAAAAGGTTAGAAACAAGACCGGGCGTGCCAGGGGAAGTGATAACGCGAAATCATATCGTTTATTTGGCTTGATTTACATGCATTTATTTGTGACTTTTATTAATTTATCTTGATTTATGTTCTATTATATGATTAATTTACTTCGTTTTGCAGATTGGGGAGAATTTGGACTAAAGAAAGAAAAGGAGAAGAAACAGATGAAAAACGGATGAAAAATAGATGAAAAACAGCAGATACGGATTCTGCTGCTGTGACGACCGTCACAGGTCCATGACGACCGTCATGCGTGTGACGACCGTCACATTTCATGACGACCGTCACGCAGACAAAAAACGCAGAATCAGAATTCACGATCAATCTCAACTTAAATCCTTCCTACACTTTCTCCACTGACTGCCCACTACTGGAAGTTACTACACTTTCTCCACTCACTGCCCACTACTGGAAGTTACTACCACTTTCTCCATATCTCACGCATGATCTCAGGAAGTTGAGATAAGAAACATCTCCTATAAATAGACAAGAGACTCACAGAGTAAAGGTGTGGATTCTTCATCCCGAAGTTCTGCCAAAGTTCCATCAAAGTTGTTTATCGTTACTTTTATTTTCCTTTCCATTTTCCTTCAGTTCAGAATATTGTATTTTCTTCCCGTACCTTTTATTTCTCGCCAAAGTAGAATCCTGCCGACATTGTGGGGGACTACCCAAGGATTTGAGATCAGTACAATTTACAGGTTTTTATTAATTGAATTACTACTTTATTTCTGTTATGATGCACGCTTTATTATTCCGTTGTTTATGTCTATTTCCGTTCGCATTAATTATCATGTCTAGCTAAGTTAGTTTTATCGGTATGAAACCGAATTAGTAGGATAGGATTCGATAGTAACCAGCATCTTCCCTTTTTACAAACAACCTTTCTGGCCGTAGTTTTTAAACTTATTTACTGAATAAACTTCGTCGCGAAAGCGAGAACTTATTTAAAAGTAGTTTTGCCACGAAAGTGGGAAATTAATTAAGGTACGAACCAACAAGCGACAGCTGCGGTAAGACCAGATAGTAAACACTAGGCATTTGTTTTAATAACAGCGAAAGCACTTTAAAATGGATTAGAACCTAGAGATTTCCAAAAATTAGTTTTAACCCCGAATGGGACAGCGAAAGCGTACATTCGGCCCTTAGAATTATGACTAGCGTCAACAACCATCGTGAGACGAAAGTCTTCAGATCACTATTTTCTTCTGAACAATGTTTGCAAAGAGTAAGAAGCATCGATGACCTGTCGAATCCCAGATAACTAAGTCTTTGCATACCGATATCCTTTACCGCATTTCTTTAAACCAATTTTCTTTATTTCTTTTGCATTTAATTTTATTCGCATTCAATTTTCCTAATTCCAATAGCCTTAGCTTTACGCCGTAATAATAGATAACGGTAGATTGACATTGGTCTCTGTGGGTTCGACAATCTTTTATATTACTTCGATATTTCCGTGCACTTGCGGAGCGATCAGGAAGTTAGTGTCCACTGATTCTCTGAGACTCAACTTGGGAAAGCAGCAGCTTCAATTGGGGAGACTGGTGATGACCAGCATAGCTTCAAACGATGCTAGTTTCCACTAGACTTACTGGGGATATGGTGACGACCAGATCAATAACGGTTTCCAAGAAGTGCTCAATAGTACCAGACTTCCTGGGGATATGGTAACGACCAAATCAAAGTTCCAATTATAATTGGGAATTCCAACAATGTTGTTAAAACAACAGGACTCTGGCTGGGGGAATTGGTAACAATCAACTTTGGGAACTAATAACGATTAGTTTTCGAGCAACGCCAGTAACCACTGGACTTAGAGGAGACTGGTGATGACCAAATCAGGATATACCAATAACAATTGGTTCTGGATAATGCTAGTAACCACTAGACTTAACTAGAGAAATTGGTAACGACCGAGTCCAATGAGACCAATGACCATTGGATTTTCAAAGAGTTTGGTAACGACCAGACCAAAGTGATGATAACAATCTGCTTTAAGCGGTGCCAATAACTATTGGACTTGGGCTAATTGGTGACGACCAAACTAGGTATACCAATAACAATTAGTTCTGGATAATGCTAGTAACCACTAGATTTTCCAAACAAGGCTAGTGACCACTAGACTTATAGAGATTGGTAATAACCGAATCAAAGGGTACCAATAACAATTGGGTCTGAGGGTAAGACTAGTAACGACTAGGTTCAGAAAGACTGGTAATAACCGAATCAAACAGGTACCAATATCAACTGGATTCGAAGGTAAGACTGATAATCATTGGACTTTTTAGGGAATTTTGGTGACGACTAACTCCAATGTCAATGACCATTGTTTTTTAGAAGGCAATACTAGTAACCACTAGATTTTTAGCCAGATTGGTGAAAGCCGAATCAAAGGGACTCCAATAACAATTGGTTTGCTTTATAACAGAATTAGTAACAACTGGGTTTGGAAAATAGTTGGTAACGACTAAATCAAGATACCGATCATGATTAGTTCTAAACTTATGCTAGTGACCACTAGTTTTTCAAAGTTTGTTGGTGACCACCTTAAATCGAAGATGAAAATTGGTAACAATCCCTTGTTTGTGTAAATTGGATATTGCTAGTCACCACTAGCTTCCCCGCGAAAATAAGGAACCCCAGGATGTCGACTTTGAAGCGAACTTTGTAACAACAAGTCAAAGATAAAGGTAATGACCGAAGGATCTCAAAGGCAGGAATGCAAACAAATGCGTGTGCTGGCATGATGTTGTATGTAAGACGCATACCGACTCGTAGGAACAAAGGAAAACAAAATAAAGAGAAAACTCGTCACACTGAGTTTCAAAATGCCTTAAGTCAGGCGACGCTTCCTTCTTTGGTGTAGATAACGATCTTTTCTCAATAATATCTTCGTAATTCTGCAGAGAAGAAGTCTTAGCTTAAGAGCTAGAATTGTTGTTGGCCACCTCTAGCTTGGTCAATGGTAACAGCAACTTCCACAACTTCGAGAACTGTGTAATATCATCATATTACCTCTAGAATTTTTCAAACATTTTGTCAAATCATGTTTTCCTTTTTGACAAAACAAGACTTTAAGCTTTTCAAAACACTTTGCTTTCATGAAAATTCTTATTAACAAATAAGTGAAATTGCATAACAAAAATAGCGGATCATAACAATGATTTGGCCAAAAATCTGATTTTATTGATAGACAAGAGCTTTACAAAAGGCAAAGCCTTGGGAATTTTATAAGTTTGAAAAAAAATGGCAACAGAAAAGGTTACAGAATCTCGTAATAATTCGGTCCTTCCGACTACTAGTTCACTTGCTTTGCTGCTTCTGATGAGAACAACAGGCGTTGACCTTTCTTCTAATATTCTGCACAGGACTCTGCCCCAGCGTCCGCCAGCTTTCAAACATTGGGCTTTCATCTTGATGAAGCACTGAAATCCCCTTTCTAGGTATTTCGTTTCAGGCGTAGTATTTTCTCACTGCGTCTGAGTTGATGGGATACTTGAGTTGTTCGCCATCCATAGTTTCGAGAATCAGATATCCTCTGGAGAAAACAGTCTTTACAACGAAAGGGCCGTCATAGTTGGGCGTCCACTTGCCATGCGTATCTTTTTGAGTTGGCAGGATTTTTCTAAGCACAAGCTCTCCTTCCCTATACTCTTTGGAACGAACCTTCTTGTTGAACACTCTGGTCATCCTTTGTTGATAGATTTAACTGTGACACATGGCCGTCATTCTTTTCTCGTCAATGAGGTTCAACGGATCGAATCTTTCTTTTATCCACTCGTCTTCATCCAGCTTTGCTTCCATCAAGATCTTTAAGGAAGGTATTTTGACTTCAATGGGTAGCATAGCGTCCATCCCATACACTAATGAAAAGGGAGTTGCCCCTGTCGAAGTGCGCACCGATCTTCGGTATCCGTGCAAAGCAAAAGGTAGCATTTCGTGCCAATCTTTGTAAGTTACGACCATTTTTTGTATTATCTTTTTGATGTTTTTGTTTGCAGCTTCAACTGCATCATTCATCTTAGGTCTGTAAGGGGACGAGTTGTGATGTTTGATCTTAAAATCGTCACAAAGTTCCTTCATCGTTTTGTTGTTCAGATTCGACCCGTTGTCAGTGATGATCTGGTTAGGGATACCATATCGGCAGACGATCTCCTTTTTGATGAAGCGTGCAACCACTTGCTTTGTCACATTTGCATACGACGCTGCTTCCACCCATTTAGTGAAATAATCGATTGCGACAAGAATGAAGCAATGGCCGTTGGAAGCTTTTGGCTCTATGGCCCCAATCATATCTATGCCCCACATTGCAAAAGGCCAAGGTGATGTCATCACATTGAGAGGATGTGGAGGGACATGCACTTTATCGGCATAAACTTGACATTTATGACACTTTTGAGCGAAGAGTATGCAGTCCGTCTCCAAAGTTAACCAGAAGTAACCTGCTCTTAAGATTTTCTTAGCCATGGTGTAGCCATTTGCATGAGTGCCAAAGGTTCCTTCATGTACTTCGGTCATTATGAGATTCGCCTCGTTTTCATCGACGCATCAGAGTAAGACCATGTCATGATTTCTCTTGTACAAGATACCATTGCTGATGAAGAATTTAGATGACAACCTTCGTATTGCTCTTTTGTCAATTGTGGACGCGTTAACGGGATACTCTTGATTTTGGAGGAAATTCTTGATATCATGAAACCATGGCTTCTCATCAGATTCTTCGTCTATTGCCATGACGTATGCGGGTACTTTCCTTCTTTCGATGCAGATCAGAGGTGCCTCGTTGACAAACTGGACCTTCCACATTGATGCCATCATGGCTAGCGCATCGGCAATGTGATTTTCTGCCCTTGGTACGTGCTTGAAGACAATTTCGTCGAAATATTCAGCCATCTCTAAGATGTGGGTCTTATAAGGGATCAATTTTTCATCCTTGGTTTCCCATTCTTCTTTGAGTTGGTATATCACCAAACCAGAATCACCAATTACTTCCAAGATTTTGATGCGGAGATCAATGGCAGCTTCCAACCCTAGGATGCAGGCTTCATACTCTGCTATGTTGTTTGTACATGAGAAACAAAGTCGGGTTGTGACCGCAGTGTACCCTCCAGTTGGATTTTTCAAAACAGCTCTGATGCCATGTCCATTTTTGTTTGATGCTCCATCGAACATCATCTCCCAGCGGGATCCCGGCTCGGGACCTTCTTCCGGACCAGGCTCTAATTTCGTACGCTGAATATACATCACATCTTCATCAAGAAAATCAAACTTGAGTGGTTGATAATCCTCCATAGGATGCTCTGCGAGGTGTTCCGACAAGACACTTCCTTTGATAGATTTTTGAGCAACATATTAGATATCGTACTCTGATAAGAGCATATGCCATCGGGCTAATCTTCCTGTTTGAGCTGGCTTTTCAAAGATGTACTTGATGGGGTCCATCTTAGAAATCAACATTGTAGTGTGACAAATCATGTATTGCCTCAGACGCTTGGCAGCCCATGCTAACGCACAACACGCTTTTTCCAGGGGAGAGTAACGACTCTTGCAGTCAGTGAACTTCTTGCTTAGATAATAGATTGCGTGTTCTTTCTTCCCTAACTCATCAGTCTGGCCCAAGACACAGCCCATTGAATCTTCTAATAATGTCATATACATGAACAAAGGCCTTCCAGGTACCAGAGGAATCAATACTGGAGGTTCTTGCAAGTACTGCTTGGTTTTCTCAAATGCGGCCTGACAGTTTTCATTCCATACCACTGTTTGATCTTTTTGTAACAACTTGAAGATCGGTGTGCAGGTAGGGGTCAGATTGGAGATGAACCTGGAGATGTAATTCAGACGTCCGAGGAAGCCTCTGACTTGTTTCTCAGTTTTGGGAGCAGGCATCTCCTGGATTGCTTTAACCTTGTCAGAGTTTACTTCAATTCCTCGCTGACTAACGATGAAACCAAGTAACTTGCCTGAGCGAACTCCGAAGGTGCATTTTGCTGGATTTAATCTCAATTGATACTTTCGGAGTCTCTCAAATAGCTTCAGTAGATGATCCAAGTGGTCTTCTTCACTTTGGGATTTTGCAATCATATCGTCCATGTACACTTCGATTTCTTTGTGCATCATATCGTAAAAGAGTGTGACCATAGCTCTTTGATACGTTGCCCCTGCGTTCTTCAAATCAAAAGGCATTACCTTATAACAATAGGTGCCCCATGGTGTGATAAAGGTTGTTTTCTCCATGTCATCTGGATCCATTTTTATCTGGTTATAACCAGAAAATTCTTCCATGAACGAGAAAACCGCAAAGCTTGTTGTGTTATCCACCAAAGTATCAATGTGAGGTAGAGGGAAGTCATCCTTCGGACTCGCTTTGTTTAGATCCCTGTAGTCGACGCACATCCTGACCTTTCCATCCTTCTTCGGTATTGGTACAATGTTTGCCACCCATTCTGGATGCTTGGATACTGCTAAAAAGCCGACATCAATTTGCTTTTTGACCTCATCTCGGATTTTAAGCGTCATGTCTGGTCTCGACCTGCGAAACTTTTGTTTGACCGGAGGACATTCTGGCTTCAGGGGGAGCTTGTGCATGACAATGTCGGTATCCAACCCTGGCATATCTTGGTAGGACCAAGCAAATACGTCAACAAAATCTCTGAGGATTGTTATCAGCTTGTCTTTGATTTCTGGCCTTAATGATGCCCCAATTTTGACTTCTCTTTTGTCTTCCTCTGACCCCAAGTTGATGACTTTAGTCTGCTCTTTGTGGGGTTGGAGATAAACATCTTCGTATTCAGCCATTCTCTTTAACTCTTCTGGGACTTCTAACTCTTCGTCATTCTCTTCTTCAGCTTGAAAGACAAATGAACCGCTAGTAGAAGGAGCCGAAGGATCATAAGATTCTGTGGTTGATGGAGGTATTCTGCATGTTTTATTTTGGAACAATTAGGCACACACACACAGACATGCAGATGAAGGGTTGTTTTTATTTTTTTCAAAAAAAGGTTGCCATTTTTCTTTTAACAAAAGGAGTAAAAATGATGCGCAAAACAAATAACAAGGGTTTTAACAAAAACACTTTTCATTAATGATTTTCAAATTTAGCAAAGTGGCCCAATACAAAATAATTCGCAGGCCTTGGGCAAGACCAGGAATTTTTAAAGAAAAACACAAAGCTAACAAGCAGAGTGAATTACTCTAAAGGTAAAAAGATGGGAACTTCCACAGCCTCCCAATTGCGCAACGCTGCTCCTCCTCTAGTTATTAGATGATCCAGATTACCATCTTCATCTTCAGCAATAATGGCATTGACTTGCACGCCGCCACTAGTGAATATCTCTTTTAAAGACTTCTTCTTCATGGTGCTTTCTTCTGGCTCGCCTTTTGGAGTTGGTTTGTAACCCAACCCTTGTCGATCATTCTTGGCTCGAGCATTGACTTCGATGACTTCTCCCCATCCCAACGGGACTCCAGCTTTCAGTGCTACCTTAATACTTTGAGCAGAGGTAAATGATGGCCCTCGGGTTATGTCTGATTTATCAACTAGAACAGCGTGAGATATTTCTAGTGCTTGGAAGGCCGTCTCGAGGGAATCTTCATCAGCCTCAATATACCGGAATGATGACAAGTTTCTCACCATTAAGTCTTCTTCTCCATGGACAATGACCAGCTGGTCATTCACAACAAACTTCATTTTTTGGTGGAGAGTGGAAGTGACAGCGCCAGCTGGGTGAATCCATGGTCTTCCCAATAGAAAACTGTAGACCGGATTTATGTCCATCACCTGGAAGGTGACTTCGAAGATTTGTGGTCCAATTAGGACAGGAAGATCAACTTCTTTTATCACGGTTCTCCTGGATCCGTCAAATGCCTTGACTATAAGAGAAGTTGGTCTCATGGTAGCACCTTGATATGCCAGCTTGGCCAAAGTCCTCTTAGGCATTACATTGAGTGTTGATCCTATGTCGACAAGAACTCGGGACATTGTATCTTCTTCACATTTGACTGACACATGTAAAGCATGATTGTGCTTACGCTTCTCAGCTGTCAGGTCGTTATCATCAAAGCTCAAAGTGTTGCAGGCAGTGATATTTGCTACAACAGAGTCAAATTGTCCCACTGTAATATCTTGAGTGACGTGGGCCTGTGTCAGAATTTTGAGCAATGCCTGGCGGTGTGCTGGAGAGCTTAAAAGCAAAGCCATGACCGAGATCTTGGAGGGTGTTTGGTTTAATTGGTCCACCACCCTATAATCACTTCGTCTAATGATTCTCAAGAATTCTTCTTCATCATTCTTGAGACTTTCTTTTCCTCTAACTAAAGGTTCTTTGGCGGTGGCTGCCTCTGGAACAGGCTTCTGAGGAACAGGAGTTTTTTGAACAGAAACTGTTGGTGGAGGAGCCTCATTATATGTTCGAGATTGGTAGACGCGACCACTCCGGGTCATTTTGCTTCCACTGGCAATGTTGGCCACACTTACTGGTTTCTTTTCTTTGAAAATCCCTTCACACCATGAATAGTCTTGTTTTGGTGTCACGGCTCTTGGGTGAGGCTTGGATCCTCCCCTCGGCTCAAACCTAGTTTGTTCCCTCCCAAACTTCGGGGGTGCATCATCGCGAAATATTGGTCGAACGTTCTTGTAGTTTTTGTTACTGTTATCATCTCTGAATGCGGCTCCTTTGTTGGGCTCTCCTGGTATGTTAAACACGGGTTCGATGACGGCCACATCTTCTTCCTTTTTTCGGTGGGTGATTTCTATCATTCCCTAATCAATCATAGCCTGAATGTCCTTTTTCACAGCGTCACAACCCTCAGGATTCAGCATACATTCTTTGCAATCTTCGTGAGATGTCTTGAGTGACCATGCCTGAGCGAGGCGTTTGTGTAGGTCTGCTAGTGGCACTTTGATCTCACCAATAATAGCAACTTTCTTGTCTTCTGACCCCTCCCCTTCTTCAGTAATGGCGTTGACTCCACCATGATTTGGAAGAGGGTTGCTCTTAACGTTGGGGGGATTATCTTTGAAGGATAGAATTCTCTTTTCAATTAGTTCACGAACTAGATGCTGAAGGGAAACGCAACCTTCGAGATCGTGGCCTGGAGCATTCTCATGAAATAGACAGCAAGCATTTGCATTGTAATAGAACAGGAGTGGATTAGGTGGAGCACCTAATTTTCTTGTTTTAACCAGCCCTCTTTCTATTAGCATGGGAAATAGGTCGGTGTAACTCATTGGAATAGGCTGTATCTTTGGCCTATTTGCTTGATAATTTGCCCTCGGGGCCCTGTTCTGAGGTTGTAGACCCTGCGGCTGCTGGTAATGTTGCTGATTATTGGTGCGGTAATGTTGTTAATTGCCAGGCTGATACTGGTGTTGATTGCTGAATGCTCCAGGTTGGGGACCATACTGTGAAGAAGGTTGAAAAACCGAGGTTACTGCTGCCACATATGATGGTTGGTACTGTTGGTGGTGGCTTCGTGAGCTATGTGCTTTCTTTCCATATGTGATTGCACTCACCTCTCCCTCTTTCTTTTTGTGGAAAGTGCTGACTGGCTTCTTTGCCGTGCTGGCGCTTGAGGTAATATTTGGAGTGGTCACTTTTCCACTCTTTAAACCTGCTTCCACCTTGACTTCCACTGCCACAATATCAGAGAAATTTGTTGTAACACTGCTGATCAAACATTCATAGAATTCCGGTCGAACTGTATCCACAAACCAGTCTGCCAACTCCTTCTCAGTAAGGGGAGGCTCTACTTGTGCTGCAGTTCCGCACCATCTTTGCGCATACTCCTTGAAGGTTTCAGTATTTTTCTGCGTCATGCTGAGAAGCTGACGGCGTTCGGGAGCTAGGTCCATGTTGTACTTGTACTGTTGAATAAAAGCATCTGAAAGGTCTTGGAAACTGTGGATTTTAGCTTGATCTAAACCGAGATACCACTTAGTCAAAGCCCCTTTAAGACTATCTTGGAAACAATGTACTAACAGTTTGTCATTTTCAATATGCGGAGCCATCCGCCTACAATACATGATGAGGTGGACTTTAGGACAAGTGGTCCCCTCATATTTATCGAAGATTGGCATTTTAAATTTCTGAGGAAATACCAATCCAGATACCAGACATAGATCCTTGGCATCAGATCCAAAGACATTATTTCCTTCAATGGCCCTCATCCTTTTGGCCATGATGTCCATCTCCACTCTTAATTTTTTGTGTTTTTCGTCCTCAGCTTCAGATCCATCGGGTATATCAAAGATTGGCTGTTGATTGGCAAAAACTGGTTATACCGTGGTAGGCCCACCTGCTTGAGTGAAAATAGGGTTTCTGATCGTTGAGTCGAACAAGGGATTGAGACTTGAAGACTGCATGTTGTTGAACGGCGGCACAAAATCCCGGGACATGCCGTAGGGAAATTCTGCTGAAGTAACAGGAGCTATTGTGACATTGGCTGCTACCGTGGCAACTTCGGAGATCACTGTAGGTTGCGTATCCATTTTTGCTTTGATTATGTTGAGGACTTCCATGATCTGGCTGACGTCCCCTTTGATCCCTTCAATGTCATTATCCATTTGATCGAACCTTTGCTCGTTATCTGCCATCTTCTTTTGAGCTTGGGATCGTGTGTTGTATCTGTGGGTACTCAGCGTGACTCCTTATCTCCTTCTGGACAAGAACAAAGGATGAGCTGCGAAACCCAAATGCAGGACTGATGCAGGATGACATGCAAATGTAAATGCGGATGCATAAACCATTCAAGGAAACTCAATTTTTGTTTACAAACAAAAAGTTAGACCAACATGTAACGACATGCTTAAAAAGCGTTTTTCATTTGATAACTGGAAATCTATTACAATAGAGTGGCCTTTGCTAAAGACCTTCTTTACAAGGAAAATGAAAATAAATGCAACAAACAAGATTTCAATCCTTTTTTTAGGGAAAGCAGGGAAATGGTGAAACAAAGATCAATCTAACAAGACGATCCTTCTCCTTCTTGGACTCTGACATGAACTTGATCCTGGCGGATAATCTCCCACAGGTCTTCGTTTTCTCTTTGCGCTTTGACCAAAGCGTATCTTAGCTCTTCCCTAGTTGCGGGGACCTCAGGCTCCATGGTTATCTCATAGTCATGAGTGTAGAACATGTTTAAGGCAATTTCTTTTGACCATAGCAGGTACCCCCTGGTGGTTAAACAACTTACATTCTCCATTAGAGTTAGGCCCAAGAGGTGTGGATCTCTTTGAGCGTATTGAGCATTAGCTTCTAGTTCTTGGTTGCGACCTGTCTCACAGAAGCAAGGCCTCAACAGTTCTGATTCGGGCTCTGGTCCGGTAGGATACCCATGTTTCCGCCGAGTGAGAATAGGAGTATAGGTGATTACCCCTTCTATCCCAATGAGAGGCACATTGGGGAAATCTCCGTAGCTAGGAATCATGACTTGGTCACCGATGCTGGTGTCATACCATGTGATATCATGGTGTCTGAGAGTGACGAGTTTAGAAACCCATGCGCTTTTGGTAGGAAGCCTCCAAAGGATATGGGTCCTTGGCAGATGAGAAGTAAGCCATCGGTCGAGTAGTGCAAGACAGCATGAGAATTTCCCACAATCATACAAGACGAAACGGTGGATGACTACATAAGTGTCAGCCAGTATTATGTTGACTGGGTTTTTGAGGATGAAGAGGCAGATCGCCTCTTCGCTGATGAAGTCGTAACTGCTTGGGAACTGATACAGTCCATATATTAGTAGTGCCAGAATCACCTAAAAAATGCCCAGGTTTCTGCTTTCATAATGATATTCATCCATCTCCATTAGAGGTCCGGCATCCATTCCATACCACCCTCCTTTTGCTCTCATTGGTGGTAAGTCTTCCAGCTTGATATGTAGGGCTTTAGCTAAGTCCCTTTTCTTTGGTTTTCCATAAGGGAGCGTAAAAGTCCATGGAATCTTTAAGTAAGCATTATACTCCTCGAGGGTCAGGAGTAACTGAAAGTCTGGAAACACAAAGCAGTGATAAGTTGTATGATAGAATTCAACCAAGGCTTGCAACATGGGCTCGTTGATCGGAGCGCTTATCAATGGCAATAGGTCCCCATATTTGACTATGAAAGCATCAGGGTTTCAGACAAGTCTCGTTAACATCCTTAGACGGCCCAATCTCAGATCTGGAACCCGAAGCATGTCTCTTCTTACCATGTTGTTGTCTGCAAAGAACAAAAATGAATTTTCTTGAATGGTTAGAAGAAGTGCAAATGCAAATGCAAAGGGTTGTCATGGAACTCAGATATTTTCTAACATCAGCAGTCGCCATTTCATTGATTAACAAAACGGATTACAAAACATTGTTTCCCCTTACAAGAGTTTTAAATAACAACTAAATGAATCCTATCAAGGTTCTCCTAGCAGCCTTAGGTTGAGCTTCTCGATCTTTCTTTCCATCTGAGTCTTCTCAAAGATGAGTCTGTCCACAATTATCTTCCATGGATTAGACTGAGGCTCGTAAGGTTCTTCTAGTGCTTTCCTCTTTTTGCAAGAGAGGATTTCCTCATCTCTCAACTGGAGTTGTCTCTGGAGCTCCGCATTTTCTTCGACGACTATTTAATACTTGTGCTTCCAAGCTTCTTCAGTTTGTTGTGCTTTGACCAAAGCAATTTTCAACTTTTCTTCTTCAGACATGAAGACCAACGAGAGTTCTTCCTTCAAGGCCATAGGCTCTTGCTTAGGATATGGCATCCTTAGTGTGACAGCTCTTTTTCGAACCCATTGGAGGTAAGGTTCCAAAGAGACACAGTTGAGTCATCCAAGATCCTTCTTCCCTTTCTTGTGTAGATGCTTCCAAGCTTCTAGAATTTTCTCCTTTAGTCCTTGACTATCTTCCCCTTCTTTGAAGAAGATACTTTCCACTTGAACACTTTTGGGTTTGTCCTTTAGAGGGTATCCCAATTGTCGGAGGGCGAGTATTGGATTGTAGTTGATCCCTCCATTAATGCTGAGAAGAGGTACATTGCCAAATTCCCCACAATTATCAATAATCATTGTCCCATCATAATCACGACTATACCAATCAATATCGGAATGGGTAAGAGCCATGATCTTTTGTGACCACCATCCTTTTTTTGGATCCCAAAAAGCGTTGGCTTTGGGCAAGTGTGAAGTGAACCATTTATACAATAAAGGAGCGCAACAAGTGATCATTCCTCCATTGTGAAAGTTCCTCAGATGAACAGAATGGTACGTGTCTGCTAATAAGGTAGGCACAAGATTCTTCTCAAGAAAATTTTGATGGCATTGAGGTCCACAAAATTCTCAAAGCTCGGAAACAAGAATATACCATAGATGAGTAATGCAAGAATAGCCTCGAATGCATCCATGCTTAAATGATCTGCATAGTACTGAGCTTTCTCAACTAAGAATTCTGCCTTTAACCCAAAGACTCCTCCTTTTGTAATTAAATTCTTTTTTATATCAACCACTCCCAAACGTGTAGCTTTGGCAATATCCTGCTCTTTAGGGTCCTTCTCCACAATCGGAAAAGGAGAATCTTCAAGAATGGGCAATCCAATTAACTGAGAATACTCTTCTAGCGTGGGCACTAGCTGATAATCAAGAAATGTGAAACAGTGGTAGAGCGGGTCATAAAACTGGAGGAGAGTATAAAGAAGTCCACTATCCATCTTTATCTTCAAGAGTAGCAACAACTTCCCATATCGGCTTTGAAATCCCTCTGGATCTGTCACTAAGGTGCTCAACCTTTTCAAATCATCTAGGTTAAAACCCTTGTAAGTGTACTTCAAAGTTTTCTTTCTTTCACTGTTCATGACGACCTCTGATGTTTACAAACAACAAAGTCTGAGTTCCATGAAACCATATGATGATATGATGACATGATGATATGAATGCACAAACACAAGCAAATGCATATGCATACAACACAAGCTTAAGGTTAAGGACAAGCATGAGTCCAAGGGTCTACCCATCCCCAAAGATTTGTACTATGGATTGATTGTACCTGCCGAATGGGTTCTACAAAGTTCCCAGAGTCATCAACCCATCTTTCGGATATTATCAACTTCCCAAATCACTTGGTAATCGATAATATTCTCAAGAGAATCTCGTCTGAGTGTAGTATCGCGTATCAACTATTTCGGAAATACTTCCTTATAGCCATCACACTACGTCCTAATAAGGACAAAGTGGGGTAAAGTGTATTCTAAAAGTCCACAGTGTCATGGGCTCCTTCGTTGAAAGTAGAATTGTTTTCACGAATACTCGATCAACAATACTAAAACTTTCAAGAGGGCCTACACTGAGCGGTGGTTTCTCAAGTTAGCTTGGTCGGGAATCAACTCCCTATAAGCTTTCTTGAATATACCACCATCCTATCATAAGTGCACTCGAGTCCGGGTATAGAACCGTCTCACCACTCAAACACCAAATATCCACAATTAAACAAATATATTGACAAATATACATGTTAAGCAAATATTTACAAATATAGCATACAATTAAACAAAATAGGCTAAACCCTCAAGTTAATTGTCCCCAGTGAAGTCACCATTTCTGTTGCAGTGAGAATCGTGATACCAAGCTATTGATTAACTTGAATCTTAATTCTTAAATTCACAACCAGACTTTAATTTATCCAAAGGAAAGGTCTAAAGAAAGAAAGAACCTTTTGCGCGATGTAACAACAACGCTAAGAGATTCGGGGATCGGGGGTTGGTTATGCATAGGGTAGGTATTTCACATCCTAAACATCTGTAGTACTCTACAGGAACCTTTTGTTTGATTGCATGATAAATTGGTAAATGTTTGCTAAGGTTTGGGATTGGGTAAATGGTGAAGGATGATAGGTAAAGGCCTAAAGAATTTCTAAGTTTGCCCGCAAAGACGTCGCGTCCTCTGCCTACGTATCCTAACTAGGATAGAATCAGAGCAATCGTAGTTCACCTCGCTAGGGTTGAAGAACACTTGATTATGATCAAGGTTCATGGGGAAACAAACATAACAATGTTTGTATAGAGTTTCACAAAACTCTCTATATCTATGTTGAACGCTCATAGGGGAGTAAGTAATCATTGCTATGATTCTTACATAGAGTTTACAAACTCTATCCTAGGATTCTAATTGAAGAACACTCCAAGTGTAGGTGAGTTTTCTAGACTTAAAGCAAAGTCTAATGGTTTAAATGTTCTAACTTAACTAAGCTAGGGTTAGGATGACTTCACAAAGTCAAGAGGGGTAAATGAGATATCCGATGACACAAGGGTCAAGGGAGAAACTTTTCCTTTGGAAGGAGAGAGGGGAAGACAACTTGGATGAGAACTAGAAAGTTCCATCACTTGGGGGATGAAGTAATTAATAAAGCAAGATGAAATAAGATTAAGACAAGTAAGCATGCATATTACAATAAGCAGATACTTTAAATGATACCAAGGGTTACAACCAATAAATCATCTTAACAAAGATTGAGAGCTTATCTTGACAAAGATTGGAACATGATGAAGGTTATTACCACATAAACAAATCACAAATTGAAGATAGGCAAGTCACAAATTCAAAACATAGCAAATATAACAACAATGCATAGACGATAATCAAACACCGTTAAATCAGTTTAAACCTCATAATTTAGGAGGGAACATGGAAATGAAATCACTTAACCAATTAAAGATGATTAAAGTATAAAGGTAACAACCAACAAAGGAGTATGTCATAAGTGAAAATGTATGGATGACAATCAAGGCCAGTAATCAAGCAAGAATCGCATCGACGGATCGCGCTTTAAAGTAAACACACGTAAAAGGGATATTTTATGGTAACGACCAAATGAGAAAACCCTAACATGTTTACTAACATAAAAAATGAGAATGAATAAATATCTTAACACAAATGATCATGGTGAAAAAGAAATTCATCTGCATACGGGAGATAACAATCTCGATACAAAGCCAACTTGCAAGCAACCAAAAGGCATGAAAATTTAAACAAACATGGAATTCAAAAAAAATCACATGAAAGTAGACATCAAGACAAACACAATGCAAAAATAATGGGTTCAAAATGATTAAAAATGAGTGAGATATGAATTTTCAAAGATTGGATGAAAAATTGCAAAAATAATTAAAAGGGTTGCCCTCCTCAGGGGTCGAACCCAGGTCATGCAGGTACAAGGCGTGTTTTAGGCATATGGTCTTACCACTGGGGTGGCTATACATCCGTTGATGTAGCCACCCCCATAAGTATGTATGGCGCGCTTGGCAAAATTTCTGGGCAATCATGAAAGAGAAAGAACAAGGCAAATTATAAGAAATGTGTTTTGATGCGCAACTCACTCAATACTCAACCAATTGGGATGAAATTTTAATCAAAATTGCATAGAATCAAATGAGGAAGATGATGGTGCAGTTGTTTTTTCCAGATAATGCACATATTTTAAAACTCGATGGAACATGCAATTGAATACTTTGATATGCATTTTGAAACTCAATACAAAGACCAACTGTTATTACAACCAAATGAAGGCCTGAACATGTTACAAATGAGGCATCTAGCGAATTCCAACCATTAGTTTGGATCAAAACACAACAGAATGAATAATGGCATGGTAATTGCAAGTGTTATGCTTGAAATGCACTTTAATGCTCAGTTCAAGTGTTAATTATTTTCAGATCAAACCAGATATACACACACACTAAAAATATGCTGATGAATGAAGTTAAGCAAAGATTTAGTTAAAAAAACAACCTGTATTGAAAAGTGGCCCTTAAGTTGCAAAATTGGCAAGTTTGATGCATGAGGAGGTTCAAAATGAGATTTATGCAACTTAAGGTCAAACAAACCATTCACACAACTTATGCATATGCTAACAAATGAGTTTAAATGCAAAAATTAGTTTGAAACAGGCTATGATAGAAAATGTCATGTGAAATGCAAGTTGGAATGTTTGAAAATGCACATGGAAGCTAAAAATCACAATAGATGAAAAAAGAAGCAATTGAAAGTTGGAGCATGGTACTTCAAAGTAAACAAAAGTGAGTGAATCCAAGACCAACATAGGTCTGCTCAGATTTGAACAAAAAAAGGTCACTCAAGGATTAAATTCAATGAAAAAACAGTTTCCTTAATAAATCAAAGGAGTGGACACCAAATTGCACATTGGTGAAGTTGTGTTTTGAAGTTTAGTATTTCAATACTGTTAAAACCAACACAGTGGCTGCAACCTATCTAAATGGCAAACACACATACAAGTTGTGAAGGAGTGAAAACTGGGATTGCTAAAACCTAGGTGCTGACAGTATTTCAACATATCTGTCAACTCACCTTGATAACAACACAACATATATGGATCCCTTACAACCAAGCTAAACTGTACTGAGCTGATCCTAGATGAATCCTAGATGACTAAATGCAAAACTGATGAGGATCCTGAATGGTAGATTTCTCAAAGGAATTGTGGATAGCAAAGAGAGCATTAAGACAAAATCTATACTAAGTCACTAAATAACTGACCACAATCCTGACCTGAGTTCAAATGGTGATGATTTCTTCTTCTGTAAACTCAGCAAACAAAAACCCTTACTTAATCCTATTACTCTACACCTCCTAGCCTGCCTCAAACATAACAGTCATGTAGCCAACTTGAGGCCTTCACAAGTCCTCCCTCATGCAATCACACTAACTGCACCTGAACCAATCCACAAATCAAAACAACAATCCTGGCCATCCACTCACCACAACCTAAACCAACTTCCTAATCAATGACAAAACACCCCTGGCAGCAATTGAATATGAGTTGACAGATTCCTTTCAGAAACAGTTATGGATAAAAGGTGGCAATCTTATCCTAACTAACATACATAACCTACAGTAAGGAGCTCCAAACAACACCTTCTTAAAAAAACCAAAATTGTCATACTGAAGTGGAGGTGCAGTACCAATTCTTTGTGTTGGACCCAAAACATAAGGGTGGTATTCAACACATTACAAAGCAATCATAAAATGGAAAGAGTATGCAAGAAACACTAGTCCTAGAGCAACAACTCCAAACCTCCTCTATGCACACAAGCAGAACATCTACCAAAGCTCCCACAAATCCTAGCCTGTTCAAGACTTACTTCTGAAGCACCACCAGTCCATGACAGTATCCAGTCTAATCCTCATAGCAGGATCAAATCTAAACCTGCTCTAATACCAAAACTAAACTCTTAACTAAAGAGGACCTAAAAACTGACAGCAACAAAATTGGCCATTACAAAGCCCTGGTATGACACTAAAATCCAGCAATTCTCTCAAAACTAAATACCAAATTACTAACCAACTCTTAGTATGAGAATAAGCCTTAAAACAACATAAAAATATGAGTTGACAATCCCTCAATTCAGAAACGAATTTGATAGTAAAGTTGTGATTTTTCAAAGTTCAAAACAAACAGACTAGCCTATCCTTCTTCAACTGATAGTCACTAATGCCAATAACTATTTCACAACATGCACAAATAATGACATTAATCTCTAAGTATCTCTAAACCTATCCTGCTAACAAAAGATTGGGGACTTGGTGGTAGTTGCAAACTGTCATAAATGTGATGCAAAATGATGTTCAAATAATCAATTTAGTGCAGGACCAGACATTGTGTGATTTAGTGTTCAAACTGCTCAAGTGTAATTGTGAAATGCAGTGTGACATCAAACTAGAGTTCCAAGTAGTTTTAGGTCAAACCAAACATATGCACATATTGTAAGTGTGTTATGGAAATGATTCAAACAGACATGGATTCCAGAAATAAGATAATATGGACAATGGTATTTTGATGACAATTAAAACATGTTATAAGGCAGTTGGTATGTCAAGTCAGAATGAATGCAAAAATTGGGCCAGGTAACCTCATACACATCATACATACATAATATCAAGGGTGTCTAAACACCAAGAAGGGTCCAAAACAGATTGAGGTGGGAAATGGCATCCCAACTGCTACTTAGCAACATGACCAAGCATGAACAATTCCAAAATCAGCATAAAGTATATTTGAATAGAAATAGACATATACACATGTTATAAATGAGATAACAAATGAGTTTCAACTCATAGACCAACCAAAATGCCAATGCAAAATGGAATCAATATGTTGATGCAAACATGTTTGCTCATGATGTAGCAGCAGAGCAATTTTGACAAGGGTGATGTTCTAGGCAAATCAAAGCATACACACACATTAGAGGCATGATAAGGGACAGGCTTTAAGGCAACAACCAAACACACTTTCACAAATGCTAAAACTC